>OX638312.1:104826356-105511570 GCA_951812415.1 Beris morrisii | reverse complement strand
ATTGGTGGGTACGTGGTGGGTACGTTTCGTACCCACCACGTACCCCCCACGTCCCCCGCAATGAACTTCCGCTCTCCTGGGCTCAAATTGTTTGTTTTAAATCTGTTTTAGGATTTGAATTAAATTTTAACTTTAATTTAAGTGGTCACTTGCAAAAATCTCGGCCTATGTGCTCATACCCATTGGTGGGTACGTGGTGGGTACGTTTCGTACCACCACGTACCCACCACGTCCCCCGCAATGAACTTCCGCTCTTCTGGGCTCAAATTGTTTTTTTTAAATCTGTTTTAGGATTTGAATTAAATTTTAACTTTAATTTAAGTGGTCACTTGCAAAAATCTCGGCCTATGTGCTCATACCCATTGGTGGGTACGTGGTGGGTACGTGGTGGGTACGTTTCGTACCCACCACGTACCCACCACGTCCCCCGCAATGAACTTCCGCTCTCCTGGGCTCAAATTGTTTTTTTTAAATCTGTTTTAGGATTTGAATTAAATTTTAACTTTAATTTAAGTGGTCACTTGCAAAAATCTCGGCCTATGTGCTCATACACATTGGTGGGTACGTGGTGGGTACGTTTCGTACCCACCACGTACCCCCCACGTCCCCCGCAATGAACTTCCGCTCTCCTGGGCTCAAATTGTTTGTTTTAATTCTGTTTTAGGATTTGAATTAAATTTTAACTTTAATTTAAGTGGTCACTTGCAAAAATCTCGGCCTATGTGCTCATACCCATTGGTGGGTACGTGGTGGGTACGTTTCGTACCCACCACGTACCCCCCACGTCCCCCGCAATGAACTTCCGCTCTTCTGGACTCAAATTGTTTTTTTTAAATCTGTTTTAGGATTTGAATTAAATTTTAACTTTAATTTAAGTGGTCACTTGCAAAAATCTCGGCCTATGTGCTCATACCCATTGGTGGGTACGTGGTGGGTACGTTTCGTACCCACCACGTACCCACCACGTCCCCCGCAATGAACTTCCGCTCTCCTGGGCTCAAATTGTTTTTTTTAAATCTGTTTTAGGATTTGAATTAAATTTTAACTTTAATTTAAGTGGTCACTTGCAAAAATCTCGGCCTATGTGCTCATACACATTGGTGGGTACGTGGTGGGTACGTTTCGTACCCACCACGTACCCCCCACGTCCCCCGCAATGAACTTCCGCTCTCCTGGGCTCAAATTGTTTGTTTTAAATCTGTTTTAGGATTTGAATTAAATTTTAACTTTAATTTAAGTGGTCACTTGCAAAAATCTCGGCCTATGTGCTCATACCCATTGGTGGGTACGTGGTGGGTACGTTTCGTACCCACCACGTACCCACCACGTCCCCCGCAATGAACTTCCGCTCTTCTGGACTCAAATTGTTTTTTTTAAATCTGTTTTAGGATTTGAATTAAATTTTAACTTTAATTTAAGTGGTCACTTGCAAAAATCTCGGCCTATGTGCTCATACCCATTGGTGGGTACGTGGTGGGTACGTTTCGTACCCACCACGTACCCACCACGTCCCCCGCAATGAACTTCCTCTCTTCTGGACTCAAATTGTTTTTTTTTAAATCTGTTTTAGGATTTGAATTAAATTTTAACTTTAATTTAAGTGGTCACTTGCAAAAATCTCGGCCTATGTGCTCATACCCATTGGTGGGTACGTGGTGGGTACGTTTCGTACCCACCACGTACCCACCACGTCCCCCGCAATGAACTTCCGCTCTCCTGGGCTCAAATTGTTTTTTTTAAATCTGTTTTAGGATTTGAATTAAATTTTAACTTTAATTTAAGTGGTCACTTGCAAAAATCTCGGCCTATGTGCTCATACACATTGGTGGGTACGTGGTGGGTACGTTTCGTACCCACCACGTACCCCCCACGTCCCCCGCAATGAACTTCCGCTCTCCTGGGCTCAAATTGTTTGTTTTAAATCTGTTTTAGGATTTGAATTAAATTTTAACTTTAATTTAAGTGGTCACTTGCAAAAATCTCGGCCTATGTGCTCATACCCATTGGTGGGTACGTGGTGGGTACGTTTCGTACCCACCACGTACCCACCACGTCCCCCGCAATGAACTTCCGCTCTTCTGGACTCAAATTGTTTTTTTTAAATCTGTTTTAGGATTTGAATTAAATTTTAACTTTAATTTAAGTGGTCACTTGCAAAAATCTCGGCCTATGTGCTCATACCCATTGGTGGGTACGTGGTGTGTACGTTTCGTACCCACCACGTACCCCCCACGTCCCCCGCAATGAACTTCCGCTCTCCTGGGCTCAAATTGTTTTTTTTAAATCTGTTTTAGGATTTGAATTAAATTTTAACTTTAATTTAAGTGGTCACTTGCAAAAATCTCGGCCTATGTGCTCATACCCATTGGTGGGTACGTGGTGGGTACGTTTCGTACCCACCACGTACCCACCACGTCCCCCGCAATGAACTTCCGCTCTCCTGGGCTCAAATTGTTTTTTTTAAATCTGTTTTAGGATTTGAATTAAATTTTAACTTTAATTTAAGTGGTCACTTGCAAAAATCTCGGCCTATGTGCTCATACCCATTGGTGGGTACGTGGTGGGTACGTTTCGTACCCACCACGTACCCACCACGTCCCCCGCAATGAACTTCCGCTCTCCTGGGCTCAAATTGTTTTTTTTAAATCTGTTTTAGGATTTGAATTAAATTTTAACTTTAATTTAAGTGGTCACTTGCAAAAATCTCGGCCTATGTGCTCATACACATTGGTGGGTACGTGGTGGGTACGTTTCGTACCCACCACGTACCCCCCACGTCCCCCGCAATGAACTTCCGCTCTCCTGGGCTCAAATTGTTTGTTTTAAATCTGTTTTAGGATTTGAATTAAATTTTAACTTTAATTTAAGTGGTCACTTGCAAAAATCTCGGCCTATGTGCTCATACCCATTGGTGGGTACGTGGTGGGTACGTTTCGTACCCACCACGTACCCACCACGTCCCCCGCAATGAACTTCCGCTCTTCTGGACTCAAATTGTTTTTTTTAAATCTGTTTTAGGATTTGAATTAAATTTTAACTTTAATTTAAGTGGTCACTTGCAAAAATCTCGGCCTATGTGCTCATACCCATTGGTGGGTACGTGGTGTGTACGTTTCGTACCCACCACGTACCCCCCACGTCCCCCGCAATGAACTTCCGCTCTCCTGGGCTCAAATTGTTTTTTTTAAATCTGTTTTAGGATTTGAATTAAATTTTAACTTTAATTTAAGTGGTCACTTGCAAAAATCTCGGCCTATGTGCTCATACCCATTGGTGGGTACGTGGTGGGTACGTTTCGTACCCACCACGTACCCACCACGTCCCCCGCAATGAACTTCCGCTCTCCTGGGCTCAAATTGTTTTTTTTAAATCTGTTTTAGGATTTGAATTAAATTTTAACTTTAATTTAAGTGGTCACTTGCAAAAATCTCGGCCTATGTGCTCATACCCATTGGTGGGTACGTGGTGGGTACGTTTCGTACCCACCACGTACCCACCACGTCCCCCGCAATGAACTTCCGCTCTCCTGGGCTCAAATTGTTTTTTTTAAATCTGTTTTAGGATTTGAATTAAATTTTAACTTTAATTTAAGTGGTCACTTGCAAAAATCTCGGCCTATGTGCTCATACCCATTGGTGGGTACGTGGTGGGTACGTTTCGTACCCACCACGTACCCCCCACGTCCCCCGCAATGAACTTTCGCTCTCCTGGGCTCAAATTGTTTTTTTTAAATCTGTTTTAGGATTTGAATTAAATTTTAACTTTAATTTAAGTGGTCACTTGCAAAAATCTCGGCCTATGTGCTCATACACATTGGTGGGTACGTGGTGGGTACGTTTCGTACCCACCACGTACCCACCACGTCCCCCGCAATGAACTTCCGCTCTTCTGGGCTCAAATTGTTTTTTTTTAAATCTGTTTTAGGATTTGAATTAAATTTTAACTTTAATTTAAGTGGTCACTTGCAAAAATCTCGGCCTATGTGCTCATACCCATTGGTGGGTACGTGGTGGGTACGTTTCGTACCCACCACGTACCCCCCACGTCCCCCGCAATGAACTTCCGCTCTCCTGGGCTCAAATTGTTTTTTTTAAATCTGTTTTAGGATTTGAATTAAATTTTAACTTTAATTTAAGTGGTCACTTGCAAAAATCTCGGCCTATGTGCTCATACCCATTGGTGGGTACGTGGTGGGTACGTTTCGTACCCACCACGTACCCACCACGTCCCCCGCAATGAACTTCCGCTCTTCTGGGCTCAAATTGTTTTTTTTAAATCTGTTTTAGGATTTGAATTAAATTTTAACTTTAATTTAAGTGGTCACTTGCAAAAATCTCGGCCTATGTGCTCATACCCATTGGTGGGTACGTGGTGGGTACGTTTCGTACCCACCACGTACCCCCCACGTCCCCCGCAATGAACTTCCGCTCTCCTGGGCTCAAATTGTTTTTTTTAAATCTGTTTTAGGATTTGAATTAAATTTTAACTTTAATTTAAGTGGTCACTTGCAAAAATCTCGGCCTATGTGCTCATACACATTGGTGGGTACGTGGTGGGTACGTTTCGTACCCACCACGTACCCACCACGTCCCCCGCAATGAACTTCCGCTCTTCTGGGCTCAAATTGTTTTTTTTTAAATCTGTTTTAGGATTTGAATTAAATTTTAACTTTAATTTAAGTGGTCACTTGCAAAAATCTCGGCCTATGTGCTCATACCCATTGGTGGGTACGTGGTGGGTACGTTTCGTACCCACCACGTACCCCCCACGTCCCCCGCAATGAACTTCCGCTCTCCTGGGCTCAAATTGTTTTTTTTAAATCTGTTTTAGGATTTGAATTAAATTTTAACTTTAATTTAAGTGGTCACTTGCAAAAATCTCGGCCTATGTGCTCATACCCATTGGTGGGTACGTGGTGGGTACGTTTCGTACCACCACGTACCCACCACGTCCCCCGCAATGAACTTCCGCTCTTCTGGGCTCAAATTGTTTTTTTTAAATCTGTTTTAGGATTTGAATTAAATTTTAACTTTAATTTAAGTGGTCACTTGCAAAAATCTCGGCCTATGTGCTCATACCCATTGGTGGGTACGTGGTGGGTACGTTTCGTACCCACCACGTACCCACCACGTCCCCCGCAATGAACTTCCGCTCTCCTGGGCTCAAATTGTTTTTTTTAAATCTGTTTTAGGATTTGAATTAAATTTTAACTTTAATTTAAGTGGTCACTTGCAAAAATCTCGGCCTATGTGCTCATACACATTGGTGGGTACGTGGTGGGTACGTTTCGTACCCACCACGTACCCCCCACGTCCCCCGCAATGAACTTCCGCTCTCCTGGGCTCAAATTGTTTGTTTTAAATCTGTTTTAGGATTTGAATTAAATTTTAACTTTAATTTAAGTGGTCACTTGCAAAAATCTCGGCCTATGTGCTCATACCCATTGGTGGGTACGTGGTGGGTACGTTTCGTACCCACCACGTACCCACCACGTCCCCCGCAATGAACTTCCGCTCTTCTGGACTCAAATTGTTTTTTTTAAATCTGTTTTAGGATTTGAATTAAATTTTAACTTTAATTTAAGTGGTCACTTGCAAAAATCTCGGCCTATGTGCTCATACCCATTGGTGGGTACGTGGTGGGTACGTTTCGTACCCACCACGTACCCACCACGTCCCCCGCAATGAACTTCCTCTCTTCTGGACTCAAATTGTTTTTTTTAAATCTGTTTTAGGATTTGAATTAAATTTTAACTTTAATTTAAGTGGTCACTTGCAAAAATCTCGGCCTATGTGCTCATACCCATTGGTGGGTACGTGGTGGGTACGTTTCGTACCCACCACGTACCCACCACGTCCCCCGCAATGAACTTCCGCTCTCCTGGGCTCAAATTGTTTTTTTTAAATCTGTTTTAGGATTTGAATTAAATTTTAACTTTAATTTAAGTGGTCACTTGCAAAAATCTCGGCCTATGTGCTCATACACATTGGTGGGTACGTGGTGGGTACGTTTCGTACCCACCACGTACCCCCCACGTCCCCCGCAATGAACTTCCGCTCTCCTGGGCTCAAATTGTTTGTTTTAATTCTGTTTTAGGATTTGAATTAAATTTTAACTTTAATTTAAGTGGTCACTTGCAAAAATCTCGGCCTATGTGCTCATACCCATTGGTGGGTACGTGGTGGGTACGTTTCGTACCCACCACGTACCCCCCACGTCCCCCGCAATGAACTTCCGCTCTTCTGGACTCAAATTGTTTTTTTTAAATCTGTTTTAGGATTTGAATTAAATTTTAACTTTAATTTAAGTGGTCACTTGCAAAAATCTCGGCCTATGTGCTCATACCCATTGGTGGGTACGTGGTGGGTACGTTTCGTACCCACCACGTACCCACCACGTCCCCCGCAATGAACTTCCGCTCTCCTGGGCTCAAATTGTTTTTTTTAAATCTGTTTTAGGATTTGAATTAAATTTTAACTTTAATTTAAGTGGTCACTTGCAAAAATCTCGGCCTATGTGCTCATACACATTGGTGGGTACGTGGTGGGTACGTTTCGTACCCACCACGTACCCCCCACGTCCCCCGCAATGAACTTCCGCTCTCCTGGGCTCAAATTGTTTGTTTTAAATCTGTTTTAGGATTTGAATTAAATTTTAACTTTAATTTAAGTGGTCACTTGCAAAAATCTCGGCCTATGTGCTCATACCCATTGGTGGGTACGTGGTGGGTACGTTTCGTACCCACCACGTACCCACCACGTCCCCCGCAATGAACTTCCGCTCTTCTGGACTCAAATTGTTTTTTTTAAATCTGTTTTAGGATTTGAATTAAATTTGAACTTTAATTTAAGTGGTCACTTGCAAAAATCTCGGCCTATGTGCTCATACCCATTGGTGGGTACGTGGTGGGTACGTTTCGTACCCACCACGTACCCCCCACGTCCCCCGCAATGAACTTCCGCTCTCCTGGGCTCAAATTGTTTTTTTTAAATCTGTTTTAGGATTTGAATTAAATTTTTAATTTAATTTAAGTGGTCACTTGCAAAAATCTCGGCCTATGTGCTCATACCCATTGGTGGGTACGTGGTGGGTACGTTTCGTACCCACCACGTACCCACCACGTCCCCCGCAATGAACTTCCGCTCTTCTGGGCTCAAATGGTTTTTTTTAAATCTGTTTTAGGATTTGAATTAAATTTTAACTTTAATTTAAGTGGTCACTTGCAAAAATCTCGGCCTATGTGCTCATACACATTGGTGGGTACGTGGTGGGTACGTTTCGTACCCACCACGTACCCCCCACGTCCCCCGCAATGAACTTCCGCTCTCCTGGGCTCAAATTGTTTGTTTTAAATCTGTTTTAGGATTTGAATTAAATTTTAACTTTAATTTAAGTGGTCACTTGCAAAAATCTCGGCCTATGTGCTCATACCCATTGGTGGGTACGTGGTGGGTACGTTTCGTACCCACCACGTACCCACCACGTCCCCCGCAATAAACTTCCGCTCTTCTGGACTCAAATTGTTTTTTTTAAATCTGTTTTAGGATTTGAATTAAATTTTAACTTTAATTTAAGTGGTCACTTGCAAAAATCTCGGCCTATGTGCTCATACCCATTGGTGGGTACGTGGTGGGTACGTTTCGTACCCACCACGTACCCACCACGTCCCCCGCAATGAACTTCCGCTCTCCTGGGCTCAAATTGTTTTTTTTAAATCTGTTTTAGGATTTGAATTAAATTTTAACTTTAATTTAAGTGGTCACTTGCAAAAATCTCGGCCTATGTGCTCATACCCATTGGTGGGTACGTGGTGGGTACGTTTTGTACCCACCACGTACCCCCCACGTTCCCCGCAATGAACTTCCGCTCTCCTGGGCTCAAATTGTTTTTTTTAAATCTGTTTTAGGATTTGAATTAAATTTTAACTTTAATTTAAGTGGTCACTTGCAAAAATCTCGGCCTATGTGCTCATACCCATTGGTGGGTACGTGGTGGGTACGTTTCGTACCCACCACGTACCCACCACGTACCCACCACGTCCCCACCACGTCCCCCGCAATAAACTTCCGCTCTCCTGGGCTCAAATTGTTTTTTTAAATCTGTTTTAGGATTTGAATTAAATTTTAACTTTTATTTAAGTGGTCACTTGCAAAAATCTCGGAATATGTGCTCATACACATTGGTAGGTACGTGGTGGGTACGTTTCGTACCCACCACGTACCCACCACGTCCCCCGCAATAAACTTCCGCTCTCCTGGGCTCAAATTGTTTTTTTAACTCTGTTTTAGGATTTGAATTAAATTTTGACTTTAATTTAAGTGGTCACTTGCAAAAATCTCGGCCTATGTGCTCATACGTTTCGTACCCACCACGTACCCACCACGTCCCTCGCAATGAACTTCCGCTCTCCTGAGCTCAAATTGTTTTTTTTAAATCTGTTTTAGGATTTGAATTAAATTTTAACTTTAATTTAAGTGGTCACTTGCAAAAATCTCGGCCTATGTGCTCATACCCATTGGTGGGTACGTGGTGGGTACGTTTCGTACCCACCACATACCCCCCACGTCCCCCGCAATGAACTTCCGCTCTCCTGGGCTCAAATTGTTTTTTTTAAATCTGTTTTAGGATTTGAATTAAATTCTAACTTTTATTTAAGTGGTCACTTGCAAAAATCTCGGCCTATGTGCTCATACCCATTGGTGGGTACGTGGTGGGTACGTTTCGTACCCACCACGTACCCACCACGTCCCCCGCAATGAACTTCCGCTCTTCTGGGCTCAAATTTTTTTTTTAAATCTGTTTTAGGATTTGAATTAAATTTTAACTTTAATTTAAGTGGTCACTTGCAAAAATCTCGGCCTATGTGCTCATACCCATTGGTGGGTACCCCCCACGTTCCCCGCAATGAACTTCCGCTCTCCTGGGCTCAAATTGTTTTTTTAAATCTGTTTTAGGATTTGAATTAAATTTTAACTTTAATTTAAGTGGTCACTTGCAAAAATCCCGGCCTATGTGCTCATACACATTGGTCGGTACGTGGTGGGTACGTTTCGTACCCACCACGTACCCCCCACGTCCCCCGCAATGAACTTCCGCTCTCCTGGGCTCAAATTGTTTTTTTTAAATCTGTTTTAGGATTTGAATTAAATTTTAACTTTAATTTAAGTGGTCACTTGCAAAAATCTCGGCCTATGTGCTCATACCCATTGGTGGGTACCCCCCACGTTCCCCGCAATGAACTTCCGCTCTCCTGGGCTCAAATTGTTTTTTTTAAATCTGTTTTAGGATTTAAATTAAATTTTAACTTTAATTTAAGTGGTCACTTGCAAAACTCTCGGCCTATGTGCTCATACCCATTGGTGGGTACGTGGTGGGTACGTTTCGTACCCACCACGTACCCACCACGTCCCCCGCAATGAACTTCCGCTCTTCTGGGCTCAAATTGTTTTTTTTAAATCTGTTTTAGGATTTGAATTAAATTTTAACTTTAATTTAAGTGGTCACTTGCAAAAATCTCGGCCTATGTGCTCATACCCATTGGTGGGTACGTGGTGGGTACGTTTCGTACCCACCACGTACCCACCACGTCCCCCGCAATGAACTTCCGCTCTTCTGGGCTCAAATTGTTTTTTTTAAATCTGTTTTAGGATTTGAATTAAATTTTAACTTTAATTTAAGTGGTCACTTGCAAAAATCTCGGCCTATGTGCTCATACCCATTGGTGGGTACGTGGTGGGTACGTTTCGTACCCACCACGTACCCCCCACGTCCCCCGCAATGAACTTCCGCTCTTCTGGGCTCAAATTGTTTTTTTTAAATCTGTTTTAGGATTTGAATTAAATTTTAACTTTAATTTAAGTGGTCACTTGCAAAAATCTCGGCCTATGTGCTCATACCCATTGGTGGGTACGTGGTGGGTACGTTTCGTACCCACCACGTACCCCCCACGTCCCCCGCAATGAACTTCCGCTCTTCTGGGCTCAAATTGTTTTTTTTAAATCTGTTTTAGGATTTGAATTAAATTTTAACTTTAATTTAAGTGGTCACTTGCAAAAATCTCGGCCTATGTGCTCATACCCATTGGTGGGTACGTGGTGGGTACGTTTCGTACCCACCACGTACTCCCCACGTCCCCCGCAATGAACTTCCGCTCTCCTGGGCTCAAATTGTTTTTTTAAATCTGTTTTAGGATTTGAATTAAATTTTAACTTTAATTTAAGTGGTCACTTGCAAAAATCTCGGCCTATGTGCTCATACCCATTGGTGGGTACGTGGTGGGTACGTTTCGTACCCACCACGTACCCCCCACGTCCCCCGCAATGAACTTCCGCTCTTCTGGGCTCAAATTGTTTTTTTTAAATCTGTTTTAGGATTTGAATTAAATTTTAACTTTAATTTAAGTGGTCACTTGCAAAAATCTCGGCCTATGTGCTCATACCCATTGGTGGGTACGTGGTGGGTACGTTTCGTACCCACCACGTACCCACCACGTCCCCCGCAATGAACTTCCGCTCTTCTGGGCTCAAATTGTTTTTTTTAAATCTGTTTTAGGATTTGAATTAAATTTTAACTTTAATTTAAGTGGTCACTTGCAAAAATCTCGGCCTATGTGCTCATACCCATTGGTGGGTACGTGGTGGGTACGTTTCGTACCCACCACGTACCCCCCACGTTCCCCGCAATGAACTTCCGCTCTCCTGGGCTCAAATTGTTTTTTTTAAATCTGTTTTAGGATTTGAATTAAGTTTTAACTTTAATTTAAGTGGTCACTTGCAAAAATCTCGGCCTATGTGCTCATACACATTGGTGGGTACGTGGTGGGTACGTTTCGTACCCACCACGTACCCCCCACGTCCCCCGCAATGAACTTCCGCTCTCCTGGGCTCAAATTGTTTTTTTTAAATCTGTTTTAGGATTTGAATTAAATTTTAACTTTAATTTAAGTGGTCACTTGCAAAAATCTCGGCCTATGTGTTCATACCCATTGGTGGGTACCCCCCACGTTCCCCGCAATGAACTTCCGCTCTCCTGGGCTCAAATTGTTTTTTTTAAATCTGTTTTAGGATTTAAATTAAATTTTAACTTTAATTTAAGTGGTCACTTGCAAAAATCTCGGCCTATGTGCTCATACCCATTGGTGGGTACGTGGTGGGTACGTTTCGTACCCACCACGTACCCACCACGTCCCCCGCAATGAACTTCCGCTCTTCTGGGCTCAAATTGTTTTTTTTAAATCTGTTTTAGGATTTGAATTAAATTTTAACTTTAATTTAAGTGGTCACTTGCAAAAATCTCGGCCTATGTGCTCATACCCATTGGTGGGTACGTGGTGGGTACGTTTCGTACCCACCACGTACCCACCACGTCCCCCGCAATGAACTTCCGCTCTTCTGGGCTCAAATTGTTTTTTTTAAATCTGTTTTAGGATTTGAATTAAATTTTAACTTTAATTTAAGTGGTCACTTGCAAAAATCTCGGCCTATGTGCTCATACCCATTGGTGGGTACGTGGTGGGTACGTTTCGTACCCACCACGTACCCCCCACGTCCCCCGCAATGAACTTCCGCTCTTCTGGGCTCAAATTGTTTTTTTTAAATCTGTTTTAGGATTTGAATTAAATTTTAACTTTAATTTAAGTGGTCACTTGCAAAAATCTCGGCCTATGTGCTCATACCCATTGGTGGGTACGTGGTGGGTACGTTTCGTACCCACCACGTACCCCCCACGTCCCCCGCAATGAACTTCCGCTCTTCTGGGCTCAAATTGTTTTTTTTAAATCTGTTTTAGGATTTGAATTAAATTTTAACTTTAATTTAAGTGGTCACTTGCAAAAATCTCGGCCTATGTGCTCATACCCATTGGTGGGTACGTGGTGGGTACGTTTCGTACCCACCACGTACCCACCACGTCCCCCGCAATGAACTTCCGCTCTTCTGGGCTCAAATTGTTTTTTTTAAATCTGTTTTAGGATTTGAATTAAATTTTAACTTTAATTTAAGTGGTCACTTGCAAAAATCTCGGCCTATGTGCTCATACCCATTGGTGGGTACGTGGTGGGTACGTTTCGTACCCACCACGTACCCACCACGTCCCCCGCAATGAACTTCCGCTCTTCTGGGCTCAAATTGTTTTTTTTAAATCTGTTTTAGGATTTGAATTAAATTTTAACTTTAATTTAAGTGGTCACTTGCAAAAATCTCGGCCTATGTGCTCATACCCATTGGTGGGTACGTGGTGGGTACGTTTCGTACCCACCACGTACCCCCCACGTCCCCCGCAATGAACTTCCGCTCTTCTGGGCTCAAATTGTTTTTTTTAAATCTGTTTTAGGATTTGAATTAAATTTTAACTTTAATTTAAGTGGTCACTTGCAAAAATCTCGGCCTATGTGCTCATACCCATTGGTGGGTACGTGGTGGGTACGTTTCGTACCCACCACGTACTCCCCACGTCCCCCGCAATGAACTTCCGCTCTCCTGGGCTCAAATTGTTTTTTTAAATCTGTTTTAGGATTTGAATTAAATTTTAACTTTAATTTAAGTGGTCACTTGCAAAAATCCCGGCCTATGTGCTCATACACATTGGTCGGTACGTGGTGGGTACGTTTCGTACCCACCACGTACCCCCCACGTCCCCCGCAATGAACTTCCGCTCTCCTGGGCTCAAATTGTTTTTTTTAAATCTGTTTTAGGATTTGAATTAAATTTTAACTTTAATTTAAGTGGTCACTTGCAAAAATCTCGGCCTATGTGCTCATACCCATTGGTGGGTACCCCCCACGTTCCCCGCAATGAACTTCCGCTCTCCTGGGCTCAAATTGTTTTTTTTTAAATCTGTTTTAGGATTTAAATTAAATTTTAACTTTAATTTAAGTGGTCACTTGCAAAAATCTCGGCCTATGTGCTCATACCCATTGGTGGGTACGTGGTGGGTACGTTTCGTACCCACCACGTACCCACCACGTCCCCCGCAATGAACTTCCGCTCTTCTGGGCTCAAATTGTTTTTTTTAAATCTGTTTTAGGATTTGAATTAAATTTTAACTTTAATTTAAGTGGTCACTTGCAAAAATCTCGGCCTATGTGCTCATACCCATTGGTGGGTACGTGGTGGGTACGTTTCGTACCCACCACGTACCCACCACGTCCCCCGCAATGAACTTCCGCTCTTCTGGGCTCAAATTGTTTTTTTTAAATCTGTTTTAGGATTTGAATTAAATTTTAACTTTAATTTAAGTGGTCACTTGCAAAAATCTCGGCCTATGTGCTCATACCCATTGGTGGGTACGTGGTGGGTACGTTTCGTACCCACCACGTACCCCCCACGTCCCCCGCAATGAACTTCCGCTCTTCTGGGCTCAAATTGTTTTTTTTAAATCTGTTTTAGGATTTGAATTAAATTTTAACTTTAATTTAAGTGGTCACTTGCAAAAATCTCGGCCTATGTGCTCATACCCATTGGTGGGTACGTGGTGGGTACGTTTCGTACCCACCACGTACCCCCCACGTCCCCCGCAATGAACTTCCGCTCTTCTGGGCTCAAATTGTTTTTTTTAAATCTGTTTTAGGATTTGAATTAAATTTTAACTTTAATTTAAGTGGTCACTTGCAAAAATCTCGGCCTATGTGCTCATACCCATTGGTGGGTACGTGGTGGGTACGTTTCGTACCCACCACGTACCCACCACGTCCCCCGCAATGAACTTCCGCTCTTCTGGGCTCAAATTGTTTTTTTTAAATCTGTTTTAGGATTTGAATTAAATTTTAACTTTAATTTAAGTGGTCACTTGCAAAAATCTCGGCCTATGTGCTCATACCCATTGGTGGGTACGTGGTGGGTACGTTTCGTACCCACCACGTACCCCCCACGTTCCCCGCAATGAACTTCCGCTCTCCTGGGCTCAAATTGTTTTTTTTAAATCTGTTTTAGGATTTGAATTAAATTTTAACTTTAATTTAAGTGGTCACTTGCAAAAATCTCGGCCTATGTGCTCATACACATTGGTGGGTACGTGGTGGGTACGTTTCGTACCCACCACGTACCCCCCACGTCCCCCGCAATGAACTTCCGCTCTCCTGGGCTCAAATTGTTTTTTTTAAATCTGTTTTAGGATTTGAATTAAATTTTAACTTTAATTTAAGTGGTCACTTGCAAAAATCTCGGCCTATGTGCTCATACCCATTGGTGGGTACGTGGTGGGTACGTTTCGTACCCACCACGTACCCACCACGTCCCCCGCAATAAACTTCCGCTCTCCTGGGCTCAAATTGTTTTTTTTAAATCAGTTTTAGGATTTAAATTAAATTTTAACTTTTATTTAAGTGGTCACTTGCAAAAATCTCGGCCTATGTGCTCATACCCATTGGTGGGTACGTGGTGGGTACGTTTCGTACCCACCACGTACCCCCCACGTCCCCCGCAATGAACTTCCGCTCTCCTGGGCTCAAATTGTTTTTTTTAAATCTGTTTTAGGATTTGAATTAAATTTTAACATTTATTTAAGTGGTCACTTGCAAAAATCTCGGCCTATGTGCTCATACACATTGGTGGGTACGTGGTGGGTACGTTTCGTACCCACCACGTACCCCCCACGTCGTCCGCAATGAACTTCCGCTCTCCTGGGCTCAAATTGTTTTTTTTAAATCTGTTTTAGGATTTGAATTAAATTTTAACTTTTATTTAAGTGGTCACTTGCAAAAATCTCGGCCTATGTGCTCATACCCATTGGTGGGTACGTGGTGGGTACGTTTCGTACCCACCACGTACCCACCACGTCCCCCGCAATGAACTTCCGCTCTTCTGGGCTCAAATTTTTTTTTTAAATCTGTTTTAGGATTTGAATTAAATTTTAACTTTAATTTAAGTGGTCACTTGCAAAAATCTCGGCCTATGTGCTCATACCCATTGGTGGGTACGTGGTGGGTACGTTTCGTACCCACCACGTACCCACCACGTACCCACCACGTCCCCACCACGTCCCCCGCAATAAACTTCCGCTCTCCTGGGCTCAAATTGTTTTTTTAAATCTGTTTTAGGATTTGAATTAAATTTTAACTTTTATTTAAGTGGTCACTTGCAAAAATCTCGGCCTATGTGCTCATACCCATTGGTGGGTACGTGGTGGGTACGTTTCGTACCCACCACGTACCCCCCACGTCCCCCGCAATGAACTTCCGCTCTCCTGGGCTCAAATTGTTTTTTTTAAATCTGTTTTAGGATTTGAATTAAATTTTAACTTTAATTTAAGTGGTCACTTGCAAAAATCTCGGCCTATGTGCTCATACCCATTGGTGGGTACGTGGTGGGTACGTTTCGTACCCACCACGTACCCCCCACGTCCCCCGCAATGAACTTCCGCTCTCCTGGGCTCAAATTGTTTTTTTTAAATCTGTTTTAGGATTTGAATTAAATTTTAACTTTAATTTAAGTGGTCACTTGCAAAAATCTCGGCCTATGTGCTCATACCCATTGGTGGGTACGTGGTGGGTACGTTTCGTACCCACCACGTCCCCCGCAATGAACTTCCGCTCTTCTGGGCTCAAATTGTTTTTTTTAAATCTGTTTTAGGATTTGAATTAAATTTTAACTTTAATTTAAGTGGTCACTTGCAAAAATCTCGGCCTATGTGCTCATACCCATTGGTGGGTACGTGGTGGGTACGTGGTGGGTACGTTTCGTACCCACCACGTACCCCCCACGTCCCCCGCAATGAACTTCCGCTCTCCTGGGCTCAAATTGTTTTTTTTAAATCTGTTTTAGGATTTGAATTAAATTTTAACTTTAATTTAAGTGGTCATTTGCAAAAATCTCGGCCTATGTGCTCATACCCATTGGTGGGTACGTGGTGGGTACGTTCCGTACCCACCACGTACCCACCACGTCCCCCGCAATGAACTTCCGCTCTTCTGGGCTCAAATTGTTTTTTTTAAATCTGTTTTAGGATTTGAATTAAATTTTAACTTTAATTTAAGTGGTCACTTGCAAAAATCTCGGCCTATGTGCTCATACCCATTGGTGGGTACGTGGTGGGTACGTTTCGTACCCACCACGTACCCACCACGTCCCCCGCAATGAACTTCCGCTCTTCTGGGCTCAAATTGTTTTTTTTAAATCTGTTTTAGGATTTGAATTAAATTTTAACTTTAATTTAAGTGGTCACTTGCAAAAATCTCGGCCTATGTGCTCATACCCATTGGTGGGTACGTGGTGGGTACGTTTCGTACCCACCACGTACCCCCCACGTCCCCCGCAATGAACTTCCGCTCTCCTGGGCTCAAATTGTTTTTTTTAAATCTGTTTTAGGATTTGAATTAAATTTTAACTTTAATTTAAGTGGTCACTTGCAAAAATCTCGGCCTATGTGCTCATACCCATTGGTGGGTACGTGGTGGGTACGTTTCGTACCCACCACGTACCCCCCACGTCCCCCGCAATGAACTTCCGCTCTCCTGGGCTCAAATTGTTTTTTTTAAATCTGTTTTAGGATTTGAATTAAATTTTAACTTTAATTTAAGTGGTCACTTGCAAAAATCTCGGCCTATGTGCTCATACCCATTGGTGGGTACGTGGTGGGTACGTTTCGTACCCACCACGTACCCACCACGTCCCCCGCAATGAACTTCCGCTCTCCTGGGCTCAAATTGTTTTTTTTAAATCTGTTTTAGGATTTGAATTAAATTTTAACTTTAATTTAAGTGGTCACTTGCAAAAATCTCGGCCTATGTGCTCATACACATTGGTGGGTACGTGGTGGGTACGTTTCGTACCCACCACGTACCCCCCACGTCGTCCGCAATGAACTTCCGCTCTCCTGGGCTCAAATTGTTTTTTTTAAATCTGTTTTAGGATTTGAATTAAATTTTTAATTTAATTTAAGTGGTCACTTGCAAAAATCTCGGCCTATGTGCTCATACCCATTGGTGGGTACGTGGTGGGTACGTTTCGTACCCACCACGTACCCACCACGTCCCCCGCAATGAACTTCCGCTCTTCTGGGCTCAAATTGTTTTTTTTAAATCTGTTTTAGGATTTGAATTAAATTTTAACTTTAATTTAAGTGGTCACTTGCAAAAATCTCGGCCTATGTGCTCATACCCATTGGTGGGTACGTGGTGGGTACGTTTCGACCCACCACGTACCCCCCACGTCCCCCGCAATGAACTTCCGCTCTTCTGGGCTCAAATTGTTTTTTTTTAAATCTGTTTTAGGATTTGAATTAAATTTTAACTTTAATTTAAGTGGTCACTTGCAAAAATCTCGGCCTATGTGCTCATACCCATTGGTGGGTACGTGGTGGGTACGTTTCGTACCCACCACGTACCCCCCACGTCCCCCGCAATGAACTTCCGCTCTCCTGGGCTCAAATTGTTTTTTTTAAATCTGTTTTAGGATTTGAATTAAATTTTAACTTTAATTTAAGTGGTCACTTGCAAAAATCTCGGCCTATGTGCTCATACCCATTGGTGGGTACGTGGTGGGTACGTTTCGTACCCACCACGTACCCCCCACGTCCCCCGCAATGAACTTCCGCTCTCCTGGGCTCAAATTGTTTTTTTTAAATCTGTTTTAGGATTTGAATTAAATTTTAACTTTAATTTAAGTGGTCACTTGCAAAAATCTCGGCCTATGTGCTCATACCCATTGGTGGGTACGTGGTGGGTACGTTTCGTACCCACCACGTACCCCCCACGTCCCCCGCAATGAACTTCCGCTCTCCTGGGCTCAAATTGTTTGTTTTAAATCTGTTTTAGGATTTGAATTAAATTTTAACTTTAATTTAAGTGGTCACTTGCAAAAATCTCGGCCTATGTGCTCATACCCATTGGTGGGTATGTGGTGGGTACGTTTCGTACCCACCACGTACCCACCACGTCCCCCGCAATGAACTTCCGCTCTTCTGGACTCAAATTGTTTTTTTTAAATCTGTTTTAGGATTTGAATTAAATTTTAACTTTAATTTAAGTGGTCACTTGCAAAAATCTCGGCCTATGTGCTCATACCCATTGGTGGGTACGTGGTGGGTACGTTTCGTACCCACCACGTACCCACCACGTCCCCCGCAATGAACTTCCGCTCTCCTGGGCTCAAATTGTTTTTTTTAAATCTGTTTTAGGATTTGAATTAAATTTTAACATTTATTTAAGTGGTCACTTGCAAAAATCTCGGCCTATGTGCTCATACCCATTGGTGGGTACGTGGTGGGTACGTTTCGTACCCACCACGTCCCCCGCAATGAACTTCCGCTCTTCTGGGCTCAAATTGTTTTTTTTAAATCTGTTTTAGGATTTGAATTAAATTTTAACTTTAATTTATGTGGTCACTTGCAAAAATCTCGGCCTATGTGCTCATACCCATTGGTGGGTACGTGGTGGGTACGTTTCGTACCCACCACGTACCCCCCACGTCCCCCGCAATGAACTTCCGCTCTCCTGGGCTCAAATTGTTTTTTTTAAATCTGTTTTTGGATTTGAATTAAATTTTAACTTTAATTTAAGTGGTCACTTGCAAAAATCTCGGCCTATGTGCTCATACCCATTGGTGGGTACGTGGTGGGTACGTTCCGTACCCACCACGTACCCCCCACGTCCCCCGCAATGAACTTCCGCTCTCCTGGGCTCAAATTGTTTTTTTTAAATCTGTTTTAGGATTTGAATTAAATTTTAACTTTAATTTAAGTGATCACTTGCAAAAATTTCGGCCTATGTGCTCATACCCATTGGTGGGTACGTGGTGGGTACGTTTCGTACCCACCACGTACCCCCCACGTCCCCCGCAATGAACTTCCGCTCTACTGGGCTCAAATTGTTTTTTTTAAATCTGTTTTAGGATTTGAATTAAATTTTAACTTTAATTTAAGTGGTCACTTGCAAAAATCTCGGCCTATGTGCTCATACCCATTGGTGGGTACGTGGTGGGTACGTTTCGTACCCACCACGTACCCCCCACGTCCCCCGCAATGAACTTCCGCTCTCCTGGGCTCAAATTGTTTTTTTTAAATCTGTTTTAGGATTTGAATTAAATTTTAACTTTAATTTAAGTGGTCACTTGCAAAAATCTCGGCCTATGTGCTCATACCCATTGGTGGGTACGTGGTGGGTACGTTTCGTACCCACCACGTACCCCCCACGTCCCCCGCAATGAACTTCCGCTCTACTGGGCTCAAATTGTTTTTTTTAAATCTGTTTTAGGATTTGAATTAAATTTTAACTTTAATTTAAGTGATCACTTGCAAAAATTTCGGCCTATGTGCTCATACCCATTGGTGGGTACGTGGTGGGTACGTTTCGTACCCACCACGTACCCCCCACGTCCCCCGCAATGAACTTCCGCTCTCCTGGGCTCAAATTGTTTTTTTTAAATCTGTTTTAGGATTTGAATTAAATTTTAACTTTAATTTAAGTGGTCACTTGCAAAAATCTCGGCCTATGTGCTCATACCCATTGGTGGGTACGTGGTGGGTACGTTTCGTACCACCACGTACCCACCACGTCCCCCGCAATGAACTTCCGCTCTTCTGGGCTCAAATTGTTTTTTTTAAATCTGTTTTAGGATTTGAATTAAATTTTAACTTTAATTTAAGTGGTCACTTGCAAAAATCTCGGCCTATGTGCTCATACCCATTGGTGGGTACGTGGTGGGTACGTTCCGTACCCACCACGTACCCCCCACGTCCCCCGCAATGAACTTCCGCTCTTCTGGGCTCAAATTGTTTTTTTTAAATCTGTTTTAGGATTTGAATTAAATTTTAACTTTAATTTAAGTGGTCACTTGCAAAAATCTCGGCCTATGTGCTCATACCCATTGGTGGGTACGTGGTGGGTACGTTTCGTACCCACCACGTACCCACCACGTCCCCCGCAATGAACTTCCGCTCTCCTGGGCTCAAATTGTTTTTTTTAAATCTGTTTTAGGATTTGAATTAAATTTTAACATTTATTTAAGTGGTCACTTGCAAAAATCTCGGCCTATGTGCTCATACCCATTGGTGGGTACGTGGTGGGTACGTTTCGTACCCACCACGTCCCCCGCAATGAACTTCCGCTCTTCTGGGCTCAAATTGTTTTTTTTAAATCTGTTTTAGGATTTGAATTAAATTTTAACTTTAATTTAAGTGGTCACTTGCAAAAATCTCGGCCTATGTGCTCATACCCATTGGTGGGTACGTGGTGGGTACGTTTCGTACCCACCACGTACCCCCCACGTCCCCCGCAATGAACTTCCGCTCTCCTGGGCTCAAATTGTTTTTTTTAAATCTGTTTTAGGATTTGAATTAAATTTTAACTTTAATTTAAGTGGTCACTTGCAAAAATCTCGGCCTATGTGCTCATACCCATTGGTGGGTACGTGGTGGGTACGTTCCGTACCCACCACGTACCCACCACGTCCCCCGCAATGAACTTCCGCTCTTCTGGGCTCAAATTGTTTTTTTTAAATCTGTTTTAGGATTTGAATTAAATTTTAACTTTAATTTAAGTGGTCACTTGCAAAAATCTCGGCCTATGTGCTCATACCCATTGGTGGGTACGTGGTGGGTACGTTTCGTACCCACCACGTACCCCCCACGTCCCCCGCAATGAACTTCCGCTCTCCTGGGCTCAAATTGTTTTTTTTAAATCTGTTTTAGGATTTGAATTAAATTTTAACTTTAATTTAAGTGGTCACTTGCAAAAATCTCGGCCTATGTGCTCATACCCATTGGTGGGTACGTGGTGGGTACGTTTCGTACCCACCACGTACCCCCCACGTCCCCCGCAATGAACTTCCGCTCTCCTGGGCTCAAATTGTTTTTTTTAAATCTGTTTTAGGATTTGAATTAAATTTGAAAATTTATTTTAGTGGTCACTTGCAAAAATCTCGGCCTATGTGCTCATACCCATTGGTGGGTACGTGGTGGGTACGTTCCGTACCCACCACGTACCCACCACGTCCCCCGCAATGAACTTCCGCTCTTCTGGGCTCAAATTGTTTTTTTTAAATCTGTTTTAGGATTTGAATTAAATTTTAACTTTAATTTAAGTGGTCACTTGCAAAAATCTCGGCCTATGTGCTCATACCCATTGGTGGGTACGTGGTGGGTACGTTTCGTACCCACCACGTACCCACCACGTCCCCCGCAATGAACTTCCGCTCTTCGGGGGCTCAAATTGTTTTTTTTAAATCTGTTTTAGGATTTGAATTAAATTTTAACTTTAATTTAAGTGGTCACTTGCAAAAATCTCGGCCTATGTGCTCATACCCATTGGTGGGTACGTGGTGGGTACGTTTCGTACCCACCACGTACCCCCCACGTCCCCCGCAATGAACTTTCGCTCTCCTGGGCTCAAATTGTTTTTTTTAAATCTGTTTTAGGATTTGAATTAAATTTTAACTTTAATTTAAGTGGTCACTTGCAAAAATCTCGGCCTATGTGCTCATACCCATTGGTGGGTACGTGGTGGGTACGTTTCGTACCCACCACGTACCCCCCACGTCCCCCGCAATGAACTTCCGCTCTCCTGGGCTCAAATTGTTTTTTTTAAATCTGTTTTAGGATTTGAATTAAATTTGAAAATTTATTTTAGTGGTCACTTGCAAAAATCTCGGCCTATGTGCTCATACCCATTGGTGGGTACGTGGTGGGTACGTTCCGTACCCACCACGTACCCACCACGTCCCCCGCAATGAACTTCCGCTCTTCTGGGCTCAAATAGTTTTTTTTAAATCTGTTTTAGGATTTGAATTAAATTTTAACTTTAATTTAAGTGGTCACTTGCAAAAATCTCGGCCTATGTGCTCATACCCATTGGTGGGTACGTGGTGGGTACGTTTTGTACCCACCACGTACCCACCACGTCCCCCGCAATGAACTTCCGCTCTTCGGGGGCTCAAATTGTTTTTTTTAAATCTGTTTTAGGATTTGAATTAAATTTTAACTTTAATTTAAGTGGTCACTTGCAAAAATCTCGGCCTATGTGCTCATACCCATTGGTGGGTACGTGGTGGGTACGTTTCGTACCCACCACGTACCCCCCACGTCCCCCGCAATGAACTTTCGCTCTCCTGGGCTCAAATTGTTTTTTTTAAATCTATTTTAGGATTTGAATTAAATTTTAACTTTAATTTAAGTGGCCACTTGCAAAAATCTCGGCCTATGTGCTCATACCCATTGGTGGGTACGTGGTGGGTACGTTCCGTACCCACCACGTACCCACCACGTCCCCCGCAATGAACTTCCGCTCTCCTGGGCTCAAATTGTTTTTTTTAAATCTGTTTTAGGATTTGAATTAAATTTTAACTTTAATTTAAGTGGTCACTTGCAAAAATCTCGGCCTATGTGCTCATACCCATTGGTGGGTACGTGGTGGGTACGTTTCGTACCCACCACGTACCCACCACGTCCCCCGCAATGAACTTCCGCTCTTCTGGGCTCAAATTGTTTTTTTTTAAATCTGTTTTAGGATTTGAATTAAATTTTAACTTTAATTTAAGTGGTCACTTGCAAAAATCTCGGCCTATGTGCTCATACCCATTGGTGGGTACGTGGTGGGTACGTTTCGTACCCACCACGTACCCCCCACGTCCCCCGCAATGAACTTCCGCTCTTCTGGGCTCAAATTGTTTTTTTTAAATCTGTTTTAGGATTTGAATTAAATTTTAACTTTAATTTAAGTGGTCACTTGCAAAAATCTCGGCCTATGTGCTCATACCCATTGGTGGGTACGTGGTGGGTACGTTTCGTACCCACCACGTACCCACCACGTCCCCCGCAATGAACTTCCGCTCTTCTGGGCTCAAATTGTTTTTTTTAAATCTGTTTTAGGATTTGAATTAAATTTTAACTTTAATTTAAGTGGTCACTTGCAAAAATCTCGGCCTATGTGCTCATACCCATTGGTGGGTACGTGGTGGGTACGTTTCGTACCCACCACGTCCCCCGCAATGAACTTCCGCTCTTCTGGGCTCAAATTGTTTTTTTTAAATCTGTTTTAGGATTTGAATTAAATTTTAACTTTAATTTAAGTGGTCACTTGCAAAAATCTCGGCCTATGTGCTCATACCCATTGGTGGGTACGTGGTGGGTACGTTTCGTACCCACCACGTACCCCCCACGTCCCCCGCAATGAACTTCCGCTCTCCTGGGCTCAAATTGTTTTTTTTAAATCTGTTTTAGGATTTGAATTAAATTTTAACTTTAATTTAAGTGGTCACTTGCAAAAATCTCGGCCTATGTGCTCATACCCATTGGTGGGTACGTGGTGGGTACGTTTCGTACCCACCACGTACCCCCCACGTCCCCCGCAATGAACTTCCGCTCTCCTGGGCTCAAATTGTTTTTTTTAAATCTGTTTTAGGATTTGAATTAAATTTGAAAATTTATTTTAGTGGTCACTTGCAAAAATCTCGGCCTATGTGCTCATACCCATTGGTGGGTACGTGGTGGGTACGTTCCGTACCCACCACGTACCCACCACGTCCCCCGCAATGAACTTCCGCTCTTCTGGGCTCAAATTGTTTTTTTTAAATCTGTTTTAGGATTTGAATTAAATTTTAACTTTAATTTAAGTGGTCACTTGCAAAAATCTCGGCCTATGTGCTCATACACATTGGTGGGTACGTGGTGGGTACGTTTCGTACCCACCACGTACCCCCCACGTCCCCCGCAATGAACTTCCGCTCTCCTGGGCTCAAATTGTTTGTTTTAAATCTGTTTTAGGATTTGAATTAAATTTTAACTTTAATTTAAGTGGTCACTTGCAAAAATCTCGGCCTATGTGCTCATACCCATTGGTGGGTACGTGGTGGGTACGTTTCGTACCCACCACGTACCCACCACGTCCCCCGCAATGAACTTCCGCTCTTCTGGGCTCAAATTGTTTTTTTTAAATCTGTTTTAGGATTTGAATTAAATTTTAACTTTAATTTAAGTGGTCACTTGCAAAAATCTCGGCCTATGTGCTCATACCCATTGGTGGGTACGTGGTGGGTACGTTTCGTACCCACCACGTACCCCCCACGTCCCCCGCAATGAACTTCCGCTCTCCTGGGCTCAAATTGTTTTTTTTAAATCTGTTTTAGGATTTGAATTAAATTTTAACTTTAATTTAAGTGGTCACTTGCAAAAATCTCGGCCTATGTGCTCATACACATTGGTGGGTACGTGGTGGGTACGTTTCGTACCCACCACGTACCCACCACGTCCCCCGCAATGAACTTCCGCTCTTCTGGGCTCAAATTGTTTTTTTTAAATCTGTTTTAGGATTTGAATTAAATTTTAACTTTAATTTAAGTGGTCACTTGCAAAAATCTCGGCCTATGTGCTCATACCCATTGGTGGGTACGTGGTGGGTACGTTTCGTACCCACCACGTACCCACCACGTCCCCCGCAATGAACTTCCGCTCTTCTGGGCTCAAATTGTTTTTTTTAAATCTGTTTTAGGATTTGAATTAAATTTTAACTTTAATTTAAGTGGTCACTTGCAAAAATCTCGGCCTATGTGCTCATACCCATTGGTGGGTACGTGGTGGGTACGTTTCGTACCCACCACGTACCCCCCACGTCCCCCGCAATGAACTTCCGCTCTCCTGGGCTCAAATTGTTTTTTTTAAATCTGTTTTAGGATTTGAATTAAATTTGAAAATTTATTTAAGTGGTCACTTGCAAAAATCTCGGCCTATGTGCTCATACACATTGGTGGGTACGTGGTGGGTACGTTTCGTACCCACCACGTACCCCCCACGTCCCCCGCAATGAACTTCCGCTCTCCTGGGCTCAAATTGTTTGTTTTAAATCTGTTTTAGGATTTGAATTAAATTTTAACTTTAATTTAAGTGGTCACTTGCAAAAATCTCGGCCTATGTGCTCATATCCATTGGTGGGTACGTGGTGGGTACGTTTCGTACCCACCACGTACCCACCACGTCCCCCGCAATGAACTTCCGCTCTTCTGGGCTCAAATTGTTTTTTTTAAATCTGTTTTAGGATTTGAATTAAATTTTAACTTTAATTTAAGTGGTCACTTGCAAAAATCTCGGCCTATGTGCTCATACCCATTGGTGGGTACGTGGTGGGAACGTTTCGTACCCACCACGTACCCCCCACGTCCCCCGCAATGAACTTCCGCTCTCCTGGGCTCAAATTGTTTTTTTTAAATCTGTTTTAGGATTTGAATTAAATTTTAACTTTAATTTAAGTGGTCACTTGCAAAAATCTCGGCCTATGTGCTCATACACATTGGTGGGTACGTGGTGGGTACGTTTCGTACCCACCACGTACCCACCACGTCCCCCGCAATGAACTTCCGCTCTTCTGGGCTCAAATTGTTTTTTTTAAATCTGTTTTAGGATTTGAATTAAATTTTAACTTTAATTTAAGTGGTCACTTGCAAAAATCTCGGCCTATGTGCTCATACCCATTGGTGGGTACGTGGTGGGTACGTTTCGTACCCACCACGTACCCACCACGTCCCCCGCAATGAACTTCCGCTCTCCTGGGCTCAAATTGTTTTTTTTAAATCTGTTTTAGGATTTGAATTAAATTTTAACTTTAATTTAAGTGGTCACTTGCAAAAATCTCGGCCTATGTGCTCATACCCATTGGTGGGTACGTGGTGGGTACGTTTCGTACCCACCACGTACCCACCACGTCCCCCGAAATGAACTTCCGCTCTCCTGGGCTCAAATTGTTTTTTTCAAATCTGTTTTAGGATTTGAATTAAATTTTAACTTTAATTTAAGTGGTCACTTGCAAAAATCTCGGCCTATGTGCTCATACCCATTGGTGGGTACGTGGTGGGTACGTTTTGTACCCACCATGTACCCGCCACGTCCCCCGCAATGAACTTCCGCTCTCCTGGGCTCAAATTGTTTTTTTTAAATCTGTTTTAGGATTTGAATTAAATTTTAACTTTAATTTAAGTGGTCACTTGCAAAAATCTCGGCCTATGTGCTCATACCCATTGGTGGGTACGTGGTGGGTACGTTTCGTACCCACCACGTACCCCCCACGTCCCCCGCAATGAACTTCCGCTCTCCTGGGCTCAAATTGTTTTTTTTAAATCTGTTTTAGGATTTGAATTAAATTTTAACTTTAATTTAAGTGGTCACTTGCAAAAATCTCGGCCTATGTGCTCATACCCATTGGTGGGTACGTGGTGGGTACGTTTCGTACCCACCACGTACCCCCCACGTCCCCCGCAATGAACTTCCGCTCTCCTGGGCTCAAATTATTTTTTTTAAATCTGTTTTAGGATTTGAATTAAATTTGAAAATTTATTTAAGTGGTCACTTGCAAAAATCTCGGCCTATGTGCTCATACACATTGGTGGGTACGTGGTGGGTACGTTTCGTACCCACCACGTACCCCCCACGTCCCCCGCAATGAACTTCCGCTCTCCTGGGCTCAAATTGTTTGTTTTAAATCTGTTTTAGGATTTGAATTAAATTTTAACTTTAATTTAAGTGGTCACTTGCAAAAATCTCGGCCTATGTGCTCATACCCATTGGTGGGTACGTGGTGGGTACGTTTCGTACCCACCACGTACCCACCACGTCCCCCGCAATGAACTTCCGCTCTTCTGGGCTCAAATTGTTTTTTTTAAATCTGTTTTAGGATTTGAATTAAATTTTAACTTTAATTTAAGTGGTCACTTGCAAAAATCTCGGCCTATGTGCTCATACCCATTGGTGGGTACGTGGTGGGTACGTTTCGTACCCACCACGTACCCCCCACGTCCCCCGCAATGAACTTCCGCTCTCCTGGGCTCAAATTGTTTTTTTTAAATCTGTTTTAGGATTTGAATTAAATTTTAACTTTAATTTAAGTGGTCACTTGCAAAAATCTCGGCCTATGTGCTCATACACATTGGTGGGTACGTGGTGGGTACGTTTCGTACCCACCACGTACCCACCACGTCCCCCGCAATGAACTTCCGCTCTTCTGGGCTCAAATTGTTTTTTTTAAATCTGTTTTAGGATTTGAATTAAATTTTAACTTTAATTTAAGTGGTCACTTGCAAAAATCTCGGCCTATGTGCTCATACCCATTGGTGGGTACGTGGTGGGTACGTTTCGTACCCACCACGTACCCACCACGTCCCCCGCAATGAACTTCCGCTCTCCTGGGCTCAAATTGTTTTTTTTAAATCTGTTTTAGGATTTGAATTAAATTTTAACTTTAATTTAAGTGGTCACTTGCAAAAATCTCGGCCTATGTGCTCATACCCATTGGTGGGTACGTGGTGGGTACGTTTCGTACCCACCACGTACCCACCACGTCCCCCGAAATGAACTTCCGCTCTCCTGGGCTCAAATTGTTTTTTTCAAATCTGTTTTAGGATTTGAATTAAATTTTAACTTTAATTTAAGTGGTCACTTGCAAAAATCTCGGCCTATGTGCTCATACCCATTGGTGGGTACGTGGTGGGTACGTTTTGTACCCACCATGTACCCACCACGTCCCCCGCAATGAACTTCCGCTCTCCTGGGCTCAAATTGTTTTTTTTAAATCTGTTTTAGGATTTGAATTAAATTTTAACTTTAATTTAAGTGGTCACTTGCAAAAATCTCGGCCTATGTGCTCATACCCATTGGTGGGTACGTGGTGGGTACGTTTCGTACCCACCACGTACCCCCCACGTCCCCCGCAATGAACTTCCGCTCTCCTGGGCTCAAATTATTTTTTTTAAATCTGTTTTAGGATTTGAATTAAATTTGAAAATTTATTTAAGTGGTCACTTGCAAAAATCTCGGCCTATGTGCTCATACCCATTGGTGGGTACGTGGTGGGTACGTTCCGTACCCACCACGTACCCACCACGTCCCCCGCAATGAACTTCCGCTCTCCTGGGCTCAAATTGTTTTTTTTAAATCTGTTTTAGGATTTGAATTAAATTTTAACTTTAATTTAAGTGGTCACTTGCAAAAATCTCGGCCTATGTGCTCATACCCATTGGTGGGTACGTGGTGGGTACGTTTCGTACCCACCACGTACCCACCACGTACCCACCACGTCCCCCGCAATGAACTTCCGCTCTTCTGGACTCAAATTGTTTTTTTTAAATCTGTTTTAGGATTTGAATTAAATTTTAACTTTAATTTAAGTGGTCACTTGCAAAAATCTCGGCCTATGTGCTCATACCCATTGGTGGGTACGTGGTGGGTACGTTTCGTACCCACCACGTACCCACCACGTCCCCCGCAATGAACTTCCGCTCTCCTGGGCTCAAATTGTTTTTTTTAAATCTGTTTTAGGATTTGAATTAAATTTTAACATTTATTTAAGTGGTCACTTGCAAAAATCTCGGCCTATGTGCTCATACCCATTGGTGGGTACGTGGTGGGTACGTTTCGTACCCACCACGTCCCCCGCAATGAACTTCCGCTCTTCTGGGCTCAAATTGTTTTTTTTAAATCTGTTTTAGGATTTGAATTAAATTTTAACTTTAATTAAAGTGGTCACTTGCAAAGATCTCGGCCTATGTGCTCATACCCATTGGTGGGTACGTGGTGGGTACGTTTCGTACCCACCACGTACCCACCACGTCCCCCGCAATGAACTTCCGCTCTCCTGGGCTCAAATTGTTTTTTTTAAATCTGTTTTAGGATTTGAATTAAATTTTAACTTTAATTTAAGTGGTCACTTGCAAAAATCTCGGCCTATGTGCTCATACCCATTGGTGGGTACGTGGTGGGTACGTTCCGTACCCACCACGTACCCACCACGACCCCCGCAATGAACTTCCGCTCTTCTGGGCTCAAATTGTTTTTTTTAAATCTGTTTTAGGATTTGAATTAAATTTTAACTTTAATTTAAGTGGTCACTTGCAAAAACCTCAGCCTATGTGCTCATACCCATTGGTGGGTACGTGGTGGGTACGTTTCGTACCCACCACTTACCCACCACGTCCCCCGCAATGAACTTCCGCTCTTCTGGGCTCAAATTGTTTTTTTTAAATCTGTTTTAGGATTTGAATTAAATTTTAACTTTAATTTAAGTTTTCACTTGCAAAAATCTCGGCCTATGTGCTCATACCCATTGGTGGGTACGTGGTGGGTACGTTTCGTACCCACCACGTACCCCCCACGTCCCCCGCAATGAACTTCCGCTCTCCTGGGCTCAAATTGTTTTTTTTAAATCTGTTTTAGGATTTGAATTAAATTTTAACTTTAATTTAAGTGGTCACTTGCAAAAATCTCGGCCTATGTGCTCATACCCATTGGTGGGTACGTGGTGGGTACGTTTCGTACCCACCACGTACCCCCCACGTCCCCCGCAATGAACTTCCGCTCTCCTGGGCTCAATTTGTTTTTTTTAAATCTGTTTTAGGATTTGAATTAAATTTTAACTTTAATTTAATTGGTCACTTGCAAAAATCTCGGCCTATGTGCTCATACCCATTGGTGGGTACGTGGTGGGTACGTTTTGTACCCACCACGTACCCCCCACGTCCCCCGCAATGAACTTCCGCTCTCCTGGGCTCAAATTGTTTTTTTTAAATCTGTTTTAGGATTTGAATTAAATTTGAAAATTTATTTAAGTGGTCACTTGCAAAAATCTCGGCCTATGTGCTCATACCCATTGGTGGGTACGTGGTGGGTACGTTCCGTACCCACCACGTACCCACCACGTCCCCCGCAATGAACTTCCGCTCTTCTGGGCTCAAATTGTTTTTTTTAAATCTGTTTTAGGATTTGAATTAAATTTTAACTTTAATTTAAGTGGTCACTTGCAAAAATCTCGGCCTATGTGCTCATACCCATTGGTGGGTACGTGGTGGGTACGTTTCGTACCCACCACGTACCCACCACGTCCCCCGCAATGAACTTCCGCTCTCCTGGGCTCAAATTGTTTTTTTTAAATCTGTTTTAGGATTTGAATTAAATTTTAACATTTATTTAAGTGGTCACTTGCAAAAATCTCGGCCTATGTGCTCATACCCATTGGTGGGTACGTGGTGGGTACGTTTCGTACCCACCACGTCCCCCGCAATGAACTTCCGCTCTTCTGGGCTCAAATTGTTTTTTTTAAATCTGTTTTAGGATTTGAATTAAATTTTAACTTTAATTTAAGTGGTCACTTGCAAAAATCTCGGCCTATGTGCTCATACCCATTGGTGGGTACGTGGTGGGTACGTTTCGTACCCACCACGTACCCCCCACGTCCCCCGCAATGAACTTCCGCTCTCCTGGGCTCAAATTGTTTTTTTTAAATCTGTTTTAGGATTTGAATTAAATTTTAACTTTAATTTAAGTGGTCACTTGCAAAAATCTAGGCCTATGTGCTCATACCCATTGGTGGGTACGTGGTGGGTACGTTTCGTACCCACCACGTACTCCCCACGTCCCCCGCAATGAACTTCCGCTCTCCTGGGCTCAAATTGTTTTTTTTAAATCTGTTTTAGGATTTGAATTAAATTTTAACTTTAATTTAAGTGGTCACTTGCAAAAATCTCGGCCTATGTGCTCATACCCATTGGTGGGTACGTGGTGGGTACGTTTCGTACCCACTACGTACCCCCCACGTCCCCCGCAATGAACTTCCGCTCTCCTGGGCTCAAATTGTTTTTTTTAAATCTGTTTTAGGATTTGAATTAAATTTTAACTTTAATTTAAGTGGTCACTTGCAAAAATCTCGGCCTATGTGCTCATACCCATTGGTGGGTACGTGGTGGGTACGTTTCGTACCCACCACGTACCCACCACGTCCCCCGCAATGAACTTCCGCTCTTCTGGGCTCAAATTGTTTTTTTTAAATCTGTTTTAGGATTTGAATTAAATTTTAACTTTAATTTAAGTGGTCACTTGCAAAAATCTCGGCCTATGTGCTCATACCCATTGGTGGGTACGTGGTGGGTACGTTTCGTACCCACCACGTACCCCCCACGTCCCCCGCAATGAACTTCCGCTCTCCTGGGCTCAAATTGTTTTTTTTAAATCTGTTTTAGGATTTGAATTAAATTTTAACTTTAATTTAAGTGGTCACTTGCAAAAATCTCGGCCTATGTGCTCATACCCATTGGTGGGTACGTGGTGGGTACGTTTCGTACCCACCACGTACCCCCCACGTCCCCCGCAATGAACTTCCGCTCTCCTGGGCTCAAATTGTTTTTTTTAAATCTGTTTTAGGATTTGAATTAAATTTTAACTTTAATTTAAGTGGTCACTTGCAAAAATCTCGGCCTATGTGCTCATACCCATTGGTGGGTACGTGGTGGGTACGTTTCGTACCCACCACGTACCCCCCACGTCCCCCGCACTGAACTTCCGCTCTCCTGGGCTCAAATTGTTTTTTTTAAATCTGTTTTAGGATTTGAATTAAATTTTAACTTTAATTTAAGTGGTCACTTGCAAAAATCTCGGCCTATGTGCTCATACCCATTGGTGGGTACGTGGTGGGTACGTGGTGGGTACGTTTCGTACCCACCACGTACCCCCCACGTCCCCCGCAATGAACTTCCGCTCTCCTGGGCTCAAATTGTTTTTTTTAAATCTGTTTTAGGATTTGAATTAAATTTTTAATTTAATTTAAGTGGTCACTTGCAAAAATCTCGGCCTATGTGCTCATACCCATTGGTGGGTACGTGGTGGGTACGTTTCGTACCCACCACGTACCAACCACGTCCCCCGCAATGAACTTCCGCTCTTCTGGGCTCAAATTGTTTTTTTTAAATCTGTTTTAGGATTTGAATTAAATTTTAACTTTAATTTAAGTGGTCACTTGCAAAAATCTCGGCCTATGTGCTCATACCCATTGGTGGGTACGTGGTGGGTACGTTTCGTACCCACCACGTACCCCCCACGTCCCCCGCAATGAACTTCCGCTCTCCTGGGCTCAAATTGTTTTTTTTAAATCTGTTTTAGGATTTGAATTAAATTTTAACTTTAATTTAAGTGGTCACTTGCAAAAATCTCGGCCTATGTGCTCATACCCATTGGTGGGTACGTGGTGGGTACGTTTTGTACCCACCACGTACCCACCACGTCCCCCGCAATGAACTTCCGCTCTTCTGGGCTCAAATTGTTTTTTTTAAATCTGTTTTAGGATTTGAATTAAATTTTAACTTTAATTTAAGTGGTCACTTGCAAAAATCTCGGCCTATGTGCTCATACCCATTGGTGGGTACGTGGTGGGTACGTTTCGTACCCACCACGTACCCTTCACGTCCCCCGCAATGAACTTCCGCTCTCCTGGGCTCAAATTGTTTTTTTTAAATCTGTTTTAGGATTTGAATTAAATTTTAACTTTAATTTAAGTGGTCACTTGCAAAAATCTCGGCCTATGTGCTCATACACATTGGTGGGTACGTGGTGGGTACGTTTCGTACCCACCACGTACCCACCACGTCCCCCGCAATGAACTTCCGCTCTCCTGGGCTCAAATTGTTTTTTTTAAATCTGTTTTAGGATTTGAATTAAATTTTAACTTTAATTTAAGTGGTCACTTGCAAAAATCTCGGCCTATGTGCTCATACACATTGGTGGGTACGTGGTGGGTACGTTTCGTACCCACCACGTACCCACCACGTCCCCCGCAATGAACTTCCGCTCTCCTGGGCTCAAATTGTTTTTTTTAAATCTGTTTTAGGATTTGAATTAAATTTTAACTTTAATTTAAGTGGTCACTTGCAAAAATCTCGGCCTATGTGCTCATACCCATTGGTGGGTACGTTTCGTACCCCCCACGTCCCCCGCAATGAACTTCCGCTCTCCTGGGCTCAAATTGTTTTTTTTAAATCTGTTTTAGGATTTGAATTAAATTTTAACTTTAATTTAAGTGGTCACTTGCAAAAATCTCGGCCTATGAGCTCATACACATTGGTGGGTACGTGGTGGGTACGTTTCGTACCCACCACGTACCCACCACGTCCCCCGCAATAAACTTCCGCTCTCCTGGGCTCAAATTGTTTTTTTTAAATCTGTTTTAGGATTTGAATTAAATTTTAACTTTAATTTAAGTGGTCACTTGCAAAAATCTCGGCCTATGTGCTCATACACATTGGTGGGTACGTGTTGGGTACGTTTCGTACCCACCACGTACCCACCACGTCCCCCGCAATGAACTTCCGCTCTCCTGGGCTCAAATTGTTTTTTTTAAATCTGTTTTAGGATTTGAATTAAATTTTAACTTTAATTTAAGTGGTCACTTGCAAAAATCTCGGCCTATGTGCTCATACACATTGGTGGGTACGTGGTGGGTACGTTTCGTACCCACCACGTACCCCCCACGTCCCCCGCAATGAACTTCCGCTCTCCTGGGCTCAAATTGTTTTTTTTAAATCTGTTTTAGGATTTGAATTAAATTTTAACTTTAATTTAAGTGGCCACTTGCAAAAATCTCGGCCTATGTGCTCATACCCATTGGTGGGTACGTGGTGGGTACGTTTCGTACCCACCACGTACCCCCCACGTCCCCCGCAATGAACTTCCGCTCTCCTGGGCTCAAATTGTTTTTTTTAAATCTGTTTTAGGATTTGAATTAAATTTTAACTTTAATTTAAGTGGTCACTTGCAAAAATCTCGGCCTATGTGCTCATACCCATTGGTGGGTACGTGGTGGGTACGTTTCGTACCCACCACGTACCCACCACGTCCCCCGCAATGAACTTCCGCTCTTCTGGGCTCAAATTGTTTTTTTTAAATCTGTTTTAGGATTTGAATTAAATTTTAACTTTAATTTAAGTGGTCACTTGCAAAAATCTCGGCCTATGTGCTCATACCCATTGGTGGGTATGTGGTGGGTACGTTTCGTACCCACCACGTACCCCCCACGTCCCCCGCAATGAACTTTCGCTCTCCTGGGCTCAAATTGTTTTTTTTAAATCTGTTTTAGGATTTGAATTAAATTTTAACTTTAATTTAAGTGGTCACTTGCAAAAATCTCGGCCTATGTGCTCATACACATTGGTGGGTACGTGGTGGGTACGTTTCGTACCCACCACGTACCCACCACGTCCCCCGCAATGAACTTCCGCTCTTCTGGGCTCAAATTGTTTTTTTTTAAATCTGTTTTAGGATTTGAATTAAATTTTAACTTTAATTTAAGTGGTCACTTGCAAAAATCTCGGCCTATGTGCTCATACCCATTGGTGGGTACGTGGTGGGTACGTTTCGTACCCACCACGTAACCCCCACGTCCCCCGCAATGAACTTCCGCTCTCCTGGGCTCAAATTGTTTTTTTTAAATCATTTTTAGGATTTGAATTAAATTTTAACTTTAATTTAAGTGGTCACTTGCAAAAATCTCGGCCTATGTGCTCATACCCATTGGTGGGTACGTGGTGGGTACGTTTCGTACCCACCACGTACCCCCCACGTCCCCCGCAATGAACTTCCGCTCTTCTGGGCTCAAATTGTTTTTTTTAAATCTGTTTTAGGATTTGAATTAAATTTTAACTTTAATTTAAGTGGTCACTTGCAAAAATCTCGGCCTATGTGCTCATACCCATTGGTGGGTACGTGGTGGGTACGTTTCGTACCCACCACGTACCCACCACGTCCCCCGCAATGAACTTCCGCTCTTCTGGGCTCAAATTGTTTTTTTTAAATCTGTTTTAGGATTTGAATTAAATTTTAACTTTAATTTAAGTGGTCACTTGCAAAAATCTCGGCCTATGTGCTCATACCCATTGGTGGGTACGTGGTGGGTACGTTTCGTACCCACCACGTATCCCCCACGTCCCCCGCAATGAACTTCCGCTCTCCTGGGCTCAAATTGTTTTTTTTAAATCTGTTTTAGGATTTGAATTAAATTTTAACTTTAATTTAAGTGGTCACTTGCAAAAATCTCGGCCTATGTGCTCATACACATTGGTGGGTACGTGGTGGGTACGTTTCGCACCCACCACGTACCCACCACGTCCCCCGCAATGAACTTCCGCTCTTCTGGGCTCAAATTGTTTTTTTTTTAATCTGTTTTAGGATTTGAATTAAATTTTAACTTTAATTTAACTGGTCACTTGCAAAAATCTCGGCCTATGTGCTCATACCCATTGGTGGGTACGTGGTGGGTACGTTTCGTACCCACCACGTACCCCCCACGTCCCCCGCAATGAACTTCCGCTCTCCTGGGCTCAAATTGTTTTTTTTAAATCTGTTTTAGGATTTGAATTAAATTTTAACTTTAATTTAAGTGGTCACTTGCAAAAATCTCGGCCTATGTGCTCATACCCATTGGTGGGTACGTGGTGGGTACGTTTCGTACCCACCACGTACCCACCACGTCCCCCGCAATGAACTTCCGCTCTCCTGGGCTCAAATTGTTTTTTTTAAATCTGTTTTAGGATTTGAATTAAATTTTAACTTTAATTTAAGTGGTCACTTGCAAAAATCTCGGCCTATGTGCTCATACCCATTGATGGGTACGTGGTGGGTACGTTTCGTACCCACCACGTACCCCCCACGTCCCCCGCAATGAACTTCCGCTCTCCTGGGCTCAAATTGTTTTTTTTAAATCTGTTTTAGGATTTGAATTAAATTTTAACTTTAATTTAAGTGGTCACTTGCAAAAATCTCGGCCTATGTGCTCATACCCATTGGTGGGTACGTGGTGGGTATGTTTCGTACCCACCACGTACCCACCACGTCCCCCGCAATGAACTTCCGCTCTCCTGGGCTCAAATTGTTTTTTTTAAATCTGTTTTAGGATTTGAATTAAATTTTAACTTTAATTTAAGTGATCACTTGCAAAAATCTCGGCCTATGTGCTCATACCCATTGGTGGGTACGTGGTGGGTACGTTTCGTACCCACCACGTACACCCCACGTCCCCCGCAATGAACTTCCGCTCTCCTGGGCTCAAATTGTTTTTTTTAAATCTGTTTTAGGATTTGAATTAAATTTGAAAATTTATTTAAGTGGTCACTTGCAAAAATCTCGGCCTATGTGCTCATACCCATTGGTGGGTACGTGGTGGGTACGTTCCGTACCCACCACGTACCCACCACGTCCCCCGCAATGAACTTCCGCTCTTCTGGACTCAAATTGTTTTTTTTAAATCTGTTTTAGGATTTGAATTAAATTTTAACTTTAATTTAAGTGGTCACTTGCAAAAATCTCGGCCTATGTGCTCATACCCATTGGTGGGTACGTGGTGGGTACGTTTCGTACCCACCACGTACCCCCCACGTCCCCCGCAATGAACTTCCGCTCTCCTGGGCTCAAATTGTTTTTTTTAAATCTGTTTTAGGATTTGAATTAAATTTTAACTTTAATTTAAGTGGTCACTTGCAAAAATCTCGGCCTATGTGCTCATACCCATTGGTGGGTACGTGGTGGGTACGTTTCGTACCCACCACGTACCCACCACGTCCCCCGCAATGAACTTCCGCTCTTCTGGGCTCAAATTGTTTTTTTTAAATCTGTTTTAGGATTTGAATTAAATTTTAACTTTAATTTAAGTGGTCACTTGCAAAAATCTCGGCCTATGTGCTCATACCCATTGGTGGGTACGTGGTGGGTACGTTTCGTACCCACCACGTACCCACCACGTCCCCCGCAATGAACTTCCGCTCTTCTGGGCTCAAATTGTTTTTTTTAAATCTGTTTTAGGATTTGAATTAAATTTTAACTTTAATTTAAGTGGTCACTTGCAAAAATCTCGGCCTATGTGCTCATACCCATTGGTGGGTACGTGGTGGGTACGTTTCGTACCCACCACGTACCCCCCACGTCCCCCGCAATGAACTTCCGCTCTCCTGGGCTCAAATTGTTTTTTTTAAATCTGTTTTAGGATTTGAATTAAATTTTAACTTTAATTTAAGTGGTCACTTGCAAAAATCTCGGCCTATGTGCTCATACCTATTGGTGGGTACGTGGTGGGTACGTTTCGTACCCACCACGTACCCACCACGTCCCCCGCAATGAACTTCCGCTCTTCTGGGCTCAAATTGTTTTTTTTAAATCTGTTTTAGGATTTGAATTAAATTTTAACTTTAATTTAAGTGGTCACTTGCAAAAATCTCGGCCTATGTGCTCATACCCATTGGTGGGTATGTGGTGGGTACGTTTCGTACCCACCACGTACCCCCCACGTCCCCCGCAATGAACTTTCGCTCTCCTGGGCTCAAATTGTTTTTTTTAAATCTGTTTTAGGATTTGAATTAAATTTTAACTTTAATTTAAGTGGTCACTTGCAAAAATCTCGGCCTATGTGCTCATACACATTGGTGGGTACGTGGTGGGTACGTTTCGTACCCACCACGTACCCACCACGTCCCCCGCAATGAACTTCCGCTCTTCTGGGCTCAAATTGTTTTTTTTTAAATCTGTTTTAGGATTTGAATTAAATTTTAACTTTAATTTAAGTGGTCACTTGCAAAAATCTCGGCCTATGTGCTCATACCCATTGGTGGGTACGTGGTGGGTACGTTTCGTACCCACCACGTACCCCCCACGTCCCCCGCAATGAACTTCCGCTCTCCTGGGCTCAAATTGTTTTTTTTAAATCATTTTTAGGATTTGAATTAAATTTTAACTTTAATTTAAGTGGTCACTTGCAAAAATCTCGGCCTATGTGCTCATACCCATTGGTAGGTACGTGGTGGGTACGTTTCGTACCCACCACGTACCCCCCACGACCCCCGCAATGAACTTCCGCTCTCCTGGGCTCAAATTGTTTTTTTTAAATCTGTTTTAGGATTTGAATTAAATTTTAACTTTAATTTAAGTGGTCACTTGCAAAAATCTCGGCCTATGTGCTCATACCCATTGGTGGGTACGTGGTGGGTACGTTTCGTACCCACCACGTACCCACCACGTCCCCCGCAATGAACTTCCGCTCTTCTGGGCTCAAATTGTTTTTTTTAAATCTGTTTTAGGATTTGAATTAAATTTTAACTTTAATTTAAGTGGTCACTTGCAAAAATCTCGGCCTATGTGCTCATACCCATTGGTGGGTACGTGGTGGGTACGTTTCGTACCCACCACGTATCCCCCACGTCCCCCGCAATGAACTTCCGCTCTCCTGGGCTCAAATTGTTTTTTTTAAATCTGTTTTAGGATTTGAATTAAATTTTAACTTTAATTTAAGTGGTCACTTGCAAAAATCTCGGCCTATGTGCTCATACACATTGGTGGGTACGTGGTGGGTACGTTTCGCACCCACCACGTACCCACCACGTCCCCCGCAATGAACTTCCGCTCTTCTGGGCTCAAATTGTTTTTTTTTAAATCTGTTTTAGGATTTGAATTAAATTTTAACTTTAATTTAAGTGGTCACTTGCAAAAATCTCGGCCTATGTGCTCATACCCATTGGTGGGTACGTGGTGGGTACGTTTCGTACCCACCACGTACCCCCCACGTCCCCCGCAATGAACTTCCGCTCTCCTGGGCTCAAATTGTTTTTTTTAAATCTGTTTTAGGATTTGAATTAAATTTTAACTTTAATTTAAGTGGTCACTTGCAAAAATCTCGGCCTATGTGCTCATACCCATTGGTGGGTACGTGGTGGGTACGTTTCGTACCCACCACGTACCCACCACGTCCCCCGCAATGAACTTCCGCTCTCCTGGGCTCAAATTGTTTTTTTTAAATCTGTTTTAGGATTTGAATTAAATTTTAACTTTAATTTAAGTGGTCACTTGCAAAAATCTCGGCCTATGTGCTCATACCCATTGATGGGTACGTGGTGGGTACGTTTCGTACCCACCACGTACCCCCCACGTCCCCCGCAATGAACTTCCGCTCTCCTGGGCTCAAATTGTTTTTTTTAAATCTGTTTTAGGATTTGAATTAAATTTTAACTTTAATTTAAGTGGTCACTTGCAAAAATCTCGGCCTATGTGCTCATACCCATTGGTGGGTACGTGGTGGGTATGTTTCGTACCCACCACGTACCCACCACGTCCCCCGCAATGAACTTTCGCTCTCCTGGGCTCAAATTGTTTTTTTTAAATCTGTTTTAGGATTTGAATTAAATTTTAACTTTAATTTAAGTGATCACTTGCAAAAATCTCGGCCTATGTGCTCATACCCATTGGTGGGTACGTGGTGGGTACGTTTCGTACCCACCACGTACCCCCCACGTCCCCCGCAATGAACTTCCGCTCTCCTGGGCTCAAATTGTTTTTTTTAAATCTGTTTTAGGATTTGAATTAAATTTGAAAATTTATTTAAGTGGTCACTTGCAAAAATCTCGGCCTATGTGCTCATACCCATTGGTGGGTACGTGGTGGGTACGTTCCGTACCCACCACGTACCCACCACGTCCCCCGCAATGAACTTCCGCTCTTCTGGTCTCAAATTGTTTTTTTTAAATCTGTTTTAGGATTTGAATTAAATTTTAACTTTAATTTAAGTGGTCACTTGCAAAAATCTCGGCCTATGTGCTCATACCCATTGGTGGGTACGTGGTGGGTACGTTTCGTACCCACCACGTACCCCCCACGTCCCCCGCAATGAACTTCCGCTCTCCTGGGCTCAAATTGTTTTTTTTAAATCTGTTTTAGGATTTGAATTAAATTTTAACTTTAATTTAAGTGGTCACTTGCAAAAATCTCGGCCTATGTGCTCATACCCATTGGTGGGTACGTGGTGGGTACGTTTCGTACCCACCACGTACCCACCACGTCCCCCGCAATGAACTTCCGCTCTTCTGGGCTCAAATTGTTTTTTTTAAATCTGTTTTAGGATTTGAATTAAATTTTAACTTTAATTTAAGTGGTCACTTGCAAAAATCTCGGCCTATGTGCTCATACCCATTGGTGGGTACGTGGTGGGTACGTTTCGTACCCACCACGTACCGCCCACGTCCCCCGCAATGAACTTCCGCTCTCCTGGGCTCAAATTGTTTTTTTTAAATCTGTTTTAGGATTTGAATTAAATTTTAACTTTAATTTAAGTGGTCACTTGCAAAAATCTCGGCCTATGTGCTCATACCCATTGGTGGGTACGTGGTGGGTACGTTTCGTACCCACCACGTACCCCCCACGTCCCCCGCAATGAACTTCCGCTCTCCTGGGCTCAAATTGTTTTTTTTAAATCTGTTTTAGGATTTGAATTAAATTTTAACTTTAATTTAAGTGGTCACTTGCAAAAATCTCGGCCTATGTGCTCATACCCATTGGTGGGTACGTGGTGGGTACGTTTCGTACCCACCACGTACCCACCACGTCCCCCGCAATGAACTTCCGCTCTTCTGGGCTCAAATTGTTTTTTTTAAATCTGTTTTAGGATTTGAATTAAATTTTAACTTTAATTTAAGTGGTCACTTGCAAAAATCTCGGCCTATGTGCTCATACCCATTGGTGGGTACGTGGTGGGTACGTTTCGTACCCACCACGTACCCCCCACGTCCCCCGCAATGAACTTCCGCTCTCCTGGGCTCAAATTGTTTTTTTTAAATCTGTTTTAGGATTTGAATTAAATTTTTAATTTAATTTAAGTGGTCACTTGCAAAAATCTCGGCCTATGTGCTCATACCCATTGGTGGGTACGTGGTGGGTACGTTTCGTACCCACCACGTACCAACCACGTCCCCCGCAATGAACTTCCGCTCTTCTGGGCTCAAATTGTTTTTTTTAAATCTGTTTTAGGATTTGAATTAAATTTTAACTTTAATTTAAGTGGTCACCTGCTAAAATCTCGGCCTATGTGCTCATACCCATTGGTGGGTACGTGGTGGGTACGTTTCGTACCCACCACGTACCCCCCACGTCCCCCGCAATGAACTTCCGCTCTCCTGGGCTCAAATTGTTTTTTTTAAATCTGTTTTAGGATTTGAATTAAATTTTAACTTTAATTTAAGTGGTCACTTGCAAAAATCTCGGCCTATGTGCTCATACACATTGGTGGCTACGTGGTGGGTACGTTTCGTACCCACCACGTACCCCCCACGTCCCCCGCAATGAACTTCCGCTCTCCTGGGCTCAAATTGTTTTTTTTAAATCTGTTTTAGGATTTGAATTAAATTTTAACTTTAATTTAAGTGGTCACTTGCAAAAATCTCGGCCTATGTGCTCATACCCATTGGTGGGTACGTGGTGGGTACGTTTCGTACCCACCACGTACCCACCACGTCCCCCGCAATGAACTTCCGCTCTTCTGGGCTCAAATTGTTTTTTTTAAATCTGTTTTAGGATTTGAATTAAATTTTAACTTTAATTTAAGTGGTCACTTGCAAAAATCTCGGCCTATGTGCTCATACCCATTGGTGGGTACGTGGTGGGTACGTTTCGTACCCACCACGTACCCCCCACGTCCCCCGCAATGAACTTCCGCTCTCCTGGGCTCAAATTGTTTTTTTTAAATCTGTTTTAGGATTTGAATTAAATTTTAACTTTAATTTAAGTGGTCACTTGCAAAAATCTCGGCCTATGTGCTCATACCCATTGGTGGGTACGTGGTGGGTACGTTTCGTACCCACCACGTACCCACCACGTCCCCCGCAATGAACTTCCGCTCTTCTGGGCTCAAATTGTTTTTTTTAAATCTGTTTTAGGATTTGAATTAAATTTTAACTTTAATTTAAGTGGTCACTTGCAAAAATCTCGGCCTATGTGCTCATACCCATTGGTGGGTATGTGGTGGGTACGTTTCGTACCCACCACGTACCCCCCACGTCCCCCGCAATGAACTTTCGCTCTCCTGGGCTCAAATTGTTTTTTTTAAATCTGTTTTAGGATTTGAATTAAATTTTAACTTTAATTTAAGTGGTCACTTGCAAAAATCTCGGCCTATGTGCTCATACCCATTGGTGGGTACGTGGTGGGTACGTTTCGTACCCACCACGTACCCCCCATGTCCCCCGCAATGAACTTCCGCTCTCCTGGGCTCAAATTGTTTTTTTTAAATCATTTTTAGGATTTGAATTAAATTTTAACTTTAATTTAAGTGGTCACTTGCAAAAATCTCGGCCTATGTGCTCATACCCATTGGTAGGTACGTGGTGGGTACGTTTCGTACCCACCACGTACCCCCCACGTCCCCCGCAATGAACTTCCGCTCTCCTGGGCTCAAATTGTTTTTTTTAAATCTGTTTTAGGATTTGAATTAAATTTTAACTTTAATTTAAGTGGTCACTTGCAAAAATCTCGGCCTATGTGCTCATACCCATTGGTGGGTACGTGGTGGGTACGTTTCGTACCCACCACGTACCCACCACGTCCCCCGCAATGAACTTCCGCTCTTCTGGGCTCAAATTGTTTTTTTTAAATCTGTTTTAGGATTTGAATTAAATTTTAACTTTAATTTAAGTGGTCACTTGCAAAAATCTCGGCCTATGTGCTCATACTCATTGGTGGGTACGTGGTGGGTACGTTTCGTACCCACCACGTATCCCCCACGTCCCCCGCAATGAACTTCCGCTCTCCTGGGCTCAAATTGTTTTTTTTAAATCTGTTTTAGGATTTGAATTAAATTTTAACTTTAATTTAAGTGGTCACTTGCAAAAATCTCGGCCTATGTGCTCATACACATTGGTGGGTACGTGGTGGGTACGTTTCGCACCCACCACGTACCCACCACGTCCCCCGCAATGAACTTCCGCTCTTCTGGGCTCAAATTGTTTTTTTTTAAATCTGTTTTAGGATTTGAATTAAATTTTAACTTTAATTTAAGTGGTCACTTGCAAAAATCTCGGCCTATGTGCTCATACCCATTGGTGGGTACGTGGTGGGTACGTTTCGTACCCACCACGTACCCCCCACGTCCCCCGCAATGAACTTCCGCTCTCCTGGGCTCAAATTGTTTTTTTTAAATCTGTTTTAGGATTTGAATTAAATTTTAACTTTAATTTAAGTGGTCACTTGCAAAAATCTCGGCCTATGTGCTCATACCCATTGGTGGGTACGTGGTGGGTACGTTTCGTACCCACCACGTCCCCCGCAATGAACTTCCGCTCTCCTGGGCTCAAATTGTTTTTTTTAAATCTGTTTTAGGATTTGAATTAAATTTTAACTTTAATTTAAGTGGTCACTTGCAAAAATCTCGGCCTATGTGCTCATACCCATTGATGGGTACGTGGTGGGTACGTTTCGTACCCACCACGTACCCCCCACGTCCCCCGCAATGAACTTCCGCTCTCCTGGGCTCAAATTGTTTTTTTTAAATCTGTTTTAGGATTTGAATTAAATTTTAACTTTAATTTAAGTGGTCACTTGCAAAAATCTCGGCCTATGTGCTCATACCCATTGGTGGGTACGTGGTGGGTATGTTTCGTACCCACCACGTACCCACCACGTCCCCCGCAATGAACTTCCGCTCTCCTGGGCTCAAATTGTTTTTTTTAAATCTGTTTTAGGATTTGAATTAAATTTTAACTTTAATTTAAGTGATCACTTGCAAAAATCTCGGCCTATGTGCTCATACCCATTGGTGGGTACGTGGTGGGTACGTTTCGTACCCACCACGTACCCCCCACGTCCCCCGCAATGAACTTCCGCTCTCCTGGGCTCAAATTGTTTTTTTTAAATCTGTTTTAGGATTTGAATTAAATTTGAAAATTTATTTAAGTGGTCACTTGCAAAAATCTCGGCCTATGTGCTCATACCCATTGGTGGGTACGTGGTGGGTACGTTCCGTACCCACCACGTACCCACCACGTCCCCCGCAATGAACTTCCGCTCTTCTGGACTCAAATTGTTTTTTTTAAATCTGTTTTAGGATTTGAATTAAATTTTAACTTTAATTTAAGTGGTCACTTGCAAAAATCTCGGCCTATGTGCTCATACCCATTGGTGGGTACGTGGTGGGTACGTTTCGTACCCACCACGTACCCCCCACGTCCCCCGCAATGAACTTCCGCTCTCCTGGGCTCAAATTGTTTTTTTTAAATCTGTTTTAGGATTTGAATTAAATTTTAACTTTAATTTAAGTGGTCACTTGCAAAAATCTCGGCCTATGTGCTCATACCCATTGGTGGGTACGTGGTGGGTACGTTTCGTACCCACCACGTACCCACCACGTCCCCCGCAATGAACTTCCGCTCTTCTGGGCTCAAATTGTTTTTTTTAAATCTGTTTTAGGATTTGAATTAAATTTTAACTTTAATTTAAGTGGTCACTTGCAAAAATCTCGGCCTATGTGCTCATACCCATTGGTGGGTACGTGGTGGGTACGTTTCGTACCCACCACGTACCGCCCACGTCCCCCGCAATGAACTTCCGCTCTCCTGGGCTCAAATTGTTTTTTTTAAATCTGTTTTAGGATTTGAATTAAATTTTAACTTTAATTTAAGTGGTCACTTGCAAAAATCTCGGCCTATGTGCTCATACCCATTGGTGGGTACGTGGTGGGTACGTTTCGTACCCACCACGTACCCCCCACGTCCCCCGCAATGAACTTCCGCTCTCCTGGGCTCAAATTGTTTTTTTTAAATCTGTTTTAGGATTTGAATTAAATTTTAACTTTAATTTAAGTGGTCACTTGCAAAAATCTCGGCCTATGTGCTCATACCCATTGGTGGGTACGTGGTGGGTACGTTTCGTACCCACCACGTACCCCCCACGTCCCCCGCAATGAACTTCCGCTCTCCTGGGCTCAAATTGTTTGTTTTAAATCTGTTTTAGGATTTGAATTAAATTTTAACTTTAATTTAAGTGGTCACTTGCAAAAATCTCGGCCTATGTGCTCATACCCATTGGTGGGTACGTGGTGGGTACGTTTCGTACCCACCACGTACCCACCACGTCCCCCGCAATGAACTTCCGCTCTTCTGGGCTCAAATTGTTTTTTTTAAATCTGTTTTAGGATTTGAATTAAATTTTAACTTTAATTTAAGTGGTCACTTGCAAAAATCTCGGCCTATGTGCTCATACCCATTGGTGGGTACGTGGTGGGTACGTTTCGTACCCACCACGTACCCCCCACGTCCCCCGCAATGAACTTCCGCTCTCCTGGGCTCAAATTGTTTTTTTTAAATCTGTTTTAGGATTTGAATTAAATTTTTAATTTAATTTAAGTGGTCACTTGCAAAAATCTCGGCCTATGTGCTCATACCCATTGGTGGGTACGTGGTGGGTACGTTTCGTACCCACCACGTACCAACCACGTCCCCCGCAATGAACTTCCGCTCTTCTGGGCTCAAATTGTTTTTTTTAAATCTGTTTTAGGATTTGAATTAAATTTTAACTTTAATTTAAGTGGTCACTTGCAAAAATCTCGGCCTATGTGCTCATACCCATTGGTGGGTACGTGGTGGGTACGTTTCGTACCCACCACGTACCCCCCACGTCCCCCGCAATGAACTTCCGCTCTCCTGGGCTCAAATTGTTTTTTTTAAATCTGTTTTAGGATTTGAATTAAATTTTAACTTTAATTTAAGTGGTCACTTGCAAAAATCTCGGCCTATGTGCTCATACACATTGGTGGGTACGTGGTGGGTACGTTTCGTACCCACCACGTACCCCCCACGTCCCCCGCAATGAACTTCCGCTCTCCTGGGCTCAAATTGTTTGTTTTAAATCTGTTTTAGGATTTGAATTAAATTTTAACTTTAATTTAAGTGGTCACTTGCAAAAATCTCGGCCTATGTGCTCATACCCATTGGTGGGTACGTGGTGGGTACGTTTCGTACCCACCACGTACCCACCACGTCCCCCGCAATGAACTTCCGCTCTTCTGGGCTCAAATTGTTTTTTTTAAATCTGTTTTAGGATTTGAATTAAATTTTAACTTTAATTTAAGTGGTCACTTGCAAAAATCTCGGCCTATGTGCTCATACCCATTGGTGGGTACGTGGTGGGTACGTTTCGTACCCACCACGTACCCCCCACGTCCCCCGCAATGAACTTCCGCTCTCCTGGGCTCAAATTGTTTTTTTTAAATCTGTTTTAGGATTTGAATTAAATTTTAACTTTAATTTAAGTGGTCACTTGCAAAAATCTCGGCCTATGTGCTCATACACATTGGTGGGTACGTGGTGGGTACGTTTCGTACCCACCACGTACCCACCACGTCCCCCGCAATGAACTTCCGCTCTCCTGGGCTCAAATTGTTTTTTTTAAATCTGTTTTAGGATTTGAATTAAATTTTAACTTTAATTTAAGTGGTCACTTGCAAAAATCTCGGCCTATGTGCTCATACACATTGCTGGGTACGTGGTGGGTACGTTTCGTACCCACCACGTACCCACCACGTCCCCCGCAATGAACTTCCGCTCTCCTGGGCTCAAATTGTTTTTTTTAAATCTGTTTTAGGATTTGAATTAAATTTTAACTTTAATTTAAGTGGTCACTTGCAAAAATCTCGGCCTATGTGCTCATACCCATTGGTGGGTACGTTTCGTACCCCCCACGTCCCCCGCAATGAACTTCCGCTCTCCTGGGTTCAAATTGTTTTTTTTAAATCTGTTTTAGGATTTGAATTAAATTTTAACTTTAATTTAAGTGGTCACTTGCAAAAATCTCGGCCTATGAGCTCATACACATTGGTGGGTACGTGGTGGGTACGTTTCGTACCCACCACGTACCCACCACGTCCCCCGCAATAAACTTCCGCTCTCCTGGGCTCAAATTGTTTTTTTTAAATCTGTTTTAGGATTTGAATTAAATTTTAACTTTAATTTAAGTGGTCACTTGCAAAAATCTCGGCCTATGTGCTCATACACATTGGTGGGTACGTGGTGGGTACGTTTCGTACCCACCACGTACCCACCACGTCCCCCGCAATGAACTTCCGCTCTCCTGGGCTCAAATTGTTTTTTTTAAATCTGTTTTAGGATTTGAATTAAATTTTAACTTTAATTTAAGTGGTCACTTGCAAAAATCTCGGCCTATGTGCTCATACACATTGGTGGGTACGTGGTGGGTACGTTTCGTACCCACCACGTACCCCCCACGTCCCCCGCAATGAACTTCCGCTCTCCTGGGCTCAAATTGTTTTTTTTAAATCTGTTTTAGGATTTGAATTAAATTTTAACTTTAATTTAAGTGGCCACTTGCAAAAATCTCGGCCTATGTGCTCATACCCATTGGTTGGTACGTGGTGGGTACGTTTCGTACCCACCACGTACCCCCCACGTCCCCCGCAATGAACTTCCGCTCTTCTGGGCTCAAATTGTTTTTTTTTAAATCTGTTTTAGGATTTGAATTAAATTTTAACTTTAATTTAAGTGGTCACTTGCAAAAATCTCGGCCTATGTGCTGATACCCATTGGTGGGTACGTGGTGGGTACGTTTCGTACCCACCACGTACCCCCCACGTCCCCCGCAATGAACTTCCGCTCTCCTGGGCTCAAATTGTTTTTTTTAAATCTGTTTTAGGATTTGAATTAAATTTTAACTTTAATTTAAGTGGCCACTTGCAAAAATCTCGGCCTATGTGCTCATACCCATTGGTGGGTACGTGGTGGGTACGTTTCGTACCCACCACGTACCCACCACGTCCCCCGCAATGAACTTCCGCTCTTCTGGGCTCAAATTGTTTTTTTTAAATCTGTTTTAGGATTTGAATTAAATTTTAACTTTAATTTAAGTGGTCACTTGCAAAAATCTCGGCCTATGTGCTCATACCCATTGGTGGGTACGTGGTGGGTACGTTTCGTACCCACCACGTACCCCCCACGTCCCCCGCAATGAACTTCCGCTCTCCTGGGCTCAAATTGTTTTTTTTAAATCTGTTTTAGGATTTGAATTAAATTTTAACTTTAATTTAAGTGGTCACTTGCAAAAATCTCGGCCTATGTGCTCATACCCATTGGTGGGTACGTGGTGGGTACGTTTCGTACCCACCACGTACCCCCCACGTCCCCCGCAATGAACTTCCGCTCTCCTGTGCTCAAATTGTTTTTTTTAAATCTGTTTTAGGATTTGAATTAAATTTTAACTTTAATTTAAGTGGTCACTTGCAAAAATCTCGGCCTATGTGCTCATACCCATTGGTGGGTACGTGGTGGGTACGTTTCGTACCCACCACGTACCCACCACGTCCCCCGCAATGAACTTCCGCTCTTCTGGGCTCAAATTGTTTTTTTTTAAATCTGTTTTAGGATTTGAATTAAATTTTAACTTTAATTTAAGTGGTCACTTGCAAAAATCTCGGCCTATGTGCTCATACCCATTGGTGGGTACGTGGTGGGTACGTTTCGTACCCACCACGTACCCCCCACGTCCCCCGCAATGAACTTCCGCTCTCCTGGGCTCAAATTGTTTTTTTTAAATCTGTTTTAGGATTTGAATTAAATTTTAACTTTAATTTAAGTGGTCACTTGCAAAAATCTCGGCCTATGTGCTCATACCCATTGGTGGGTACGTGGTGGGTACGTTTCGTACCCACCACGTACCCACCACGTCCCCCGCAATGAACTTCCGCTCTTCTGGGCTCAAATTGTTTTTTTTAAATCTGTTTTAGGATTTGAATTAAATTTTAACTTTAATTTAAGTGGTCACTTGCAAAAATCTCGGCCTATGTGCTCATACCCATTGGTGGGTACGTGGTGGGTACGTTTCGTACCCACCACGTACCCCCCACGTCCCCCGCAATGAACTTTCGCTCTCCTGGGCTCAAATTGTTTTTTTTAAATCTGTTTTAGGATTTGAATTAAATTTTAACTTTAATTTAAGTGGTCACTTGCAAAAATCTCGGCCTATGTGCTCATACACATTGGTGGGTACGTGGTGGGTACGTTTCGTACCCACCACGTACCCACCACGTCCCCCGCAATGAACTTCCGCTCTTCTGGGCTCAAATTGTTTTTTTTTAAATCTGTTTTAGGATTTGAATTAAATTTTAACTTTAATTTAAGTGGTCACTTGCAAAAATCTCGGCCTATGTGCTCATACCCATTGGTGGGTACGTGGTGGGTACGTTTCGTACCCACCACGTACCCCCCACGTCCCCCGCAATGAACTTCCGCTCTCCTGGGCTCAAATTGTTTTTTTTAAATCTGTTTTAGGATTTGAATTAAATTTTAACTTTAATTTAAGTGGTCACTTGCAAAAATCTCGGCCTATGTGCTCATACCCATTGGTGGGTACGTGGTGGGTACGTTTCGTACCCACCACGTACCCACCACGTCCCCCGCAATGAACTTCCGCTCTCCTGGGCTCAAATTGTTTTTTTTAAATCTGTTTTAGGATTTGAATTAAATTTTAACTTTAATTTAAGTGGTCACTTGCAAAAATCTCGGCCTATGTGCTCATACCCATTGGTGGGTACGTGGTGGGTACGTTTCGTACCCACCACGTACCCCCCACGTCCCCCGCAATGAACTTCCGCTCTCCTGGGCTCAAATTGTTTTTTTTAAATCTGTTTTAGGATTTGAATTAAATTTTAACTTTAATTTAAGTGGTCACTTGCAAAAATCTCGGCCTATGTGCTCATACCCATTGGTGGGTACGTGGTGGGTACGTTTCGTACCACCACGTCCCCCGCAATGAACTTCCGCTCTCCTGGGCTCAAATTGTTTTTTTTAAATCTGTTTTAGGATTTGAATTAAATTTTAACTTTAATTTAAGTGGTCACTTGCAAAAATCTCGGCCTATGTGCTCATACCCATTGGTGGGTACGTGGTGGGTACGTTTCGTACCCACCACGTACCCCCCACGTCCCCCGCAATGAACTTTCGCTCTCCTGGGCTCAAATTGTTTTTTTTAAATCTGTTTTAGGATTTGAATTAAATTTTAACTTTAATTTAAGTGGTCACTTGCAAAAATCTCGGCCTATGTGCTCATACACATTGGTGGGTACGTGGTGGGTACGTTTCGTACCCACCACGTACCCACCACGTCCCCCGCAATGAACTTCCGCTCTTCTGGGCTCAAATTGTTTTTTTTTAAATCTGTTTTAGGATTTGAATTAAATTTTAACTTTAATTTAAGTGGTCACTTGCAAAAATCTCGGCCTATGTGCTCATACCCATTGGTGGGTACGTGGTGGGTACGTTTCGTACCCACCACGTACCCCCCACGTCCCCCGCAATGAACTTCCGCTCTCCTGGGCTCAAATTGTTTTTTTTTAAATCTGTTTTAGGATTTGAATTAAATTTTAACTTTAATTTAAGTGGTCACTTGCAAAAATCTCGGCCTATGTGCTCATACCCATTGGTGGGTACGTGGTGGGTATGTTTCGTACCCACCACGTACCCACCACGTCCCCCGCAATGAACTTCCGCTCTCCTGGGCTCAAATTGTTTTTTTTAAATCTGTTTTAGGATTTGAATTAAATTTTAACTTTAATTTAAGTGATCACTTGCAAAAATCTCGGCCTATGTGCTCATACCCATTGGTGGGTACGTGGTGGGTACGTTTCGTACCCACCACGTACCCCCCACGTCCCCCGCAATGAACTTCCGCTCTCCTGGGCTCAAATTGTTTTTTTTAAATCTGTTTTAGGATTTGAATTAAATTTTAACTTTAATTTAAGTGGTCACTTGCAAAAATCTCGGCCTATGTGCTCATACCCATTGGTGGGTACGTGGTGGGTACGTTTCGTACCCACCACGTACCCACCACGTCCCCCGCAATGAACTTCCGCTCTTCTGGGCTCAAATTGTTTTTTTTTAAATCTGTTTTAGGATTTGAATTAAATTTTAACTTTAATTTAAGTGGTCACTTGCAAAAATCTCAACCTATGTGCTCATACCCATTGGTGGGTACGTGGTGGGTACGTTTCGTACCCACCACGTACCCCCCACGTCCCCCGCAATGAACTTCCGCTCTCCTGGGCTCAAATTGTTTTTTTTAAATCTGTTTTAGGATTTGAATTAAATTTTAACTTTAATTTAAGTGGTCACTTGCAAAAATCTCGGCTTATGTGCTCATACCCATTGGTGGGTACGTGGTGGGTACGTTTCGTACCCACCACGTACCCCCCACGTCCCCCGCAATGAACTTCCGCTCTCCTGGGCTCAAATTGTTTTTTTTAAATCTGTTTTAGGATTTGAATTAAATTTTAACTTTAATTTAAGTGGTCACTTGCAAAAATCTCGGCCTATGTGCTCATACCCATTGGTGGGTACGTGGTGGGTACGTTTCGTACCCACCACGTACCCACCACGTCCCCCGCAATGAACTTCCGCTCTTCTGGGCTCAAATTGTTTTTTTTAAATCTGTTTTAGGATTTGAATTAAATTTTAACTTTAATTTAAGTGGTCACTTGCAAAAATCTCGGCCTATGTGCTCATACCCATTGGTGGGTACGTGGTGGGTACGTTTCGTACCCAACACGTACCCACCACGTACCCCGCAATGAACTTCCGCTCTTCTGGGCTCAAATTGTTTTTTTTAAATCTGTTTTAGGATTTGAATTAAATTTTAACTTTAATTTAAGTGGTCACTTGCAAAAATCTCGGCCTATGTGCTCATACCCATTGGTGGGTACGTGGTGGGTACGTTTCGTACCCACCACGTACCCCCCACGTCCCCCGCAATGAACTTCCGCTCTCCTGGGCTCAAATTGTTTTTTTTAAATCTGTTTTAGGATTTGAATTAAATTTTAACTTTAATTTAAGTGGTCACTTGCAAAAATCTCGGCCTATGTGCTCATACACATTGGTGGGTACGTGGTGGGTACGTTTCGTACCCACCACGTACCCACCACGTCCCCCGCAATGAACTTCCGCTCTTCTGGGCTCAAATTGTTTTTTTTTAAATCTGTTTTAGGATTTGAATTAAATTTTTAATTTAATTTAAGTGGTCACTTGCAAAAATCTCGGCCTATGTGCTCATACCCATTGGTGGGTACGTGGTGGGTACGTTTCGTACCCACCACGTACCCCCCACGTCCCCCGCAATGAACTTCCGCTCTCCTGGGCTCAAATTGTTTTTTTTAAATCTGTTTTAGGATTTGAATTAAATTTTAACTTTAATTTAAGTGGTCACTTGCAAAAATCTCGGCCTATGTGCTCATACCCATTGGTGGGTACGTGGTGGGTACGTTTCGTACCCACCACGTACCCCCCACGTCCCCCGCAATGAACTTCCGCTCTCCTGGGCTCAAATTGTTTTTTTTAAATCTGTTTTAGGATTTGAATTAAATTTTAACTTTAATTTAAGTGGTCACTTGCAAAAATCTCGGCCTATGTGCTCATACACATTGGTGGGTACGTGGTGGGTACGTTTCGTACCCACCACGTACCCACCACGTCCCCCGCAATGAACTTCCGCTCTTCTGGGCTCAAATTGTTTTTTTTTAAATCTGTTTTAGGATTTGAATTAAATTTTAACTTTAATTTAAGTGGTCACTTGCAAAAATCTCGGCCTATGTGCTCATACCCATTGGTGGGTACGTGGTGGGTACGTTTCGTACCACCACGTACCCACCACGTCCCCCGCAATGAACTTCCGCTCTTCTGGGCTCAAATTGTTTTTTTTAAATCTGTTTTAGGATTTGAATTAAATTTTAACTTTAATTTAAGTGGTCACTTGCAAAAATCTCGGCCTATGTGCTCATACACATTGGTGGGTACGTGGTGGGTACGTTTCGTACCCACCACGTACCCTCCACGTCCCCCGCAATGAACTTCCGCTCTCCTGGGCTCAAATTGTTTTTTTTAAATCTGTTTTAGGATTTGAATTAAATTTTAACTTTAATTTAAGTGGTCACTTGCAAAAATCTCGGCCTATGTGCTCATACCCATTGGTGGGTACGTGGTGGGTACGTTTCGTACCCACCACGTACCCACCACGTCCCCCGCAATGAACTTCCGCTCTCCTGGGCTCAAATTGTTTTTTTTAAATCTGTTTTAGGATTTGAATTAAATTTTAACTTTAATTTAAGTGGTCACTTGCAAAAATCTCGGCCTATGTGCTCATACCCATTGGTGGGTACGTGGTGGGTACGTTTCGTACCCACCACGTACCCACCACGTCCCCCGCAATAAACTTCCGCTCTCCTGGGCTCAAATTGTTTTTTTTAAATCTGTTTTAGGATTTGAATTAAATTTTAACTTTAATTTAAGTGGTCACTTGCAAAAATCTCGGCCTATGTGCTCATACCCATTGGTGGGTACGTGGTGGGTACGTTTCGTACCCACCACGTACCCACCACGTCCCCCGCAATGAACTTCCGCTCTCCTGGGCTCAAATTGTTTTTTTTAAATCTGTTTTAGGATTTGAATTAAATTTTAACTTTAATTTAAGTGGTCACTTGCAAAAATCTCGGCCTATGTGCTCATACCCATTGGTGGGTACGTGGTGGGTACGTTTCGTACCCACCACGTACCCACCACGTCCCCCGCAATGAACTTCCGCTCTCCTGGGCTCAAATTGTTTTTTTTAAATCTGTTTTAGGATTTGAATTAAATTTTAACTTTAATTTAAGTGGTCACTTGCAAAAATCTCGGCCTATGTGCTCATACCCATTGGTGGGTACGTGGTGGGTACGTTTCGTACCCACCACGTACCCACCACGTCCCCCGCAATAAACTTCCGCTCTCCTGGGCTCAAATTGTTTTTTTTAAATCTGTTTTAGGATTTGAATTAAATTTTAACTTTAATTTAAGTGGTCACTTGCAAAAATCTCGGCCTATGTGCTCATACCCATTGGTGGGTACGTGGTGGGTACGTTTCGTACCCACCACGTACCCACCACGTCCCCCGCAATGAACTTCCGCTCTTCTGGGCTCAAATTGTTTTTTTTAAATCTGTTTTAGGATTTGAATTAAATTTTAACTTTAATTTAAGTGATCACTTGCAAAAATCTCGGCCTATGTGCTCATACCCATTGGTGGGTACGTGGTGGGAACGTTTCGTACCCACCACGTACCCCCCACGTCCCCCGCAATGAACTTCCGCTCTCCTGGGCTCAAATTGTTTTTTTTAAATCTGTTTTAGGATTTGAATTAAATTTTAACTTTAATTTAAGTGGTCACTTTGCAAAAATCTCGGCCTATGTGCTCATACCCATTGGTGGGTACGTGGTGGGTACGTTTCGTACCCACCACGTACCCACCACGTCCCCCGCAATAAACTTCCGCTCTCCTGGGCTCAAATTGTTTTTTTTAAATCTGTTTTAGGATTTGAATTAAATTTTAACTTTAATTTAAGTGGTCACTTGCAAAAATCTCGGCCTATGTGCTCATACCCATTGGTGGGTACGTGGTGGGTACGTTTCGTACCCACCACGTACCCACCACGTCCCCCGCAATGAACTTCCGCTCTTCTGGGCTCAAATTGTTTTTTTTATATCTGTTTTAGGATTTGAATTAAATTTTAACTTTAATTTAAGTGGTCACTTGCAAAAATCTCGGCCTATGTGCTCATACCCATTGGTGGCTACGTGGTGGGTACGTTTCGTACCCACCACGTACCCCCCACGTCCCCCGCAATGAACTTCCGCTCTCCTGGGCTCAAATTGTTTTTTTTAAATCTGTTTTAGGATTTGAATTAAATTTTAACTTTAATTTAAGTGGTCACTTGCAAAAATCTCGGCCTATGTGCTCATACCCATTGGTGGGTACGTGGTGGGTACGTTTCGTACCCACCACGTACCCACCACGTCCCCCGCAATGAACTTCCGCTCTCCTGGGCTCAAATTGTTTTTTTTAAATCTGTTTTAGGATTTGAATTAAATTTTAACTTTAATTTAAGTGGTCACTTGCAAAAATCTCGGCCTATGTGCTCATACCCATTGGTGGGTACGTGGTGGGTACGTTTCGTACCCACCACGTACCCCCCACGTCCCCCGCAATGAACTTCCGCTCTCCTGGGCTCAAATTGTTTTTTTTAAATCTGTTTTAGGATTTGAATTAAATTTTAACTTTAATTTAAGTGGTCACTTGCAAAAATCTCGGCCTATGTGCTCATACCCATTGGTGGGTACGTGGTGGGTACGTTTCGTACCACCACGTCCCCCGCAATGAACTTCCGCTCTCCTGGGCTCAAATTGTTTTTTTTAAATCTGTTTTAGGATTTGAATTAAATTTTAACTTTAATTTAAGTGGTCACTTGCAAAAATCTCGGCCTATGTGCTCATACCCATTGATGGGTACGTGGTGGGTACGTTTCGTACCCACCACGTACCCCCCACGTCCCCCGCAATGAACTTCCGCTCTCCTGGGCTCAAATTGTTTTTTTTTAAATCTGTTTTAGGATTTGAATTAAATTTTAACTTTAATTTAAGTGGTCACTTGCAAAAATCTCGGCCTATGTGCTCATACCCATTGGTGGGTACGTGGTGGGTATGTTTCGTACCCACCACGTACCCACCACGTCCCCCGCAATGAACTTCCGCTCTCCTGGGCTCAAATTGTTTTTTTTAAATCTGTTTTAGGATTTGAATTAAATTTTAACTTTAATTTAAGTGATCACTTGCAAAAATCTCGGCCTATGTGCTCATACCCATTGGTGGGTACGTGGTGGGTACGTTTCGTACCCACCACGTACCCCCCACGTCCCCCGCAATGAACTTCCGCTCTCCTGGGCTCAAATTGTTTTTTTTAAATCTGTTTTAGGATTTGAATTAAATTTTAACTTTAATTTAAGTGGTCACTTGCAAAAATCTCGGCCTATGTGCTCATACCCATTGGTGGGTACGTGGTGGGTACGTTTCGTACCCACCACGTACCCACCACGTCCCCCGCAATGAACTTCCGCTCTTCTGGGCTCAAATTGTTTTTTTTTAAATCTGTTTTAGGATTTGAATTAAATTTTAACTTTAATTTAAGTGGTCACTTGCAAAAATCTCAACCTATGTGCTCATACCCATTGGTGGGTACGTGGTGGGTACGTTTCGTACCCACCACGTACCCCCCACGTCCCCCGCAATGAACTTCCGCTCTCCTGGGCTCAAATTGTTTTTTTTAAATCTGTTTTAGGATTTGAATTAAATTTTAACTTTAATTTAAGTGGTCACTTGCAAAAATCTCGGCTTATGTGCTCATACCCATTGGTGGGTACGTGGTGGGTACGTTTCGTACCCACCACGTACCCCCCACGTCCCCCGCAATGAACTTCCGCTCTCCTGGGCTCAAATTGTTTTTTTTAAATCTGTTTTAGGATTTGAATTAAATTTTAACTTTAATTTAAGTGGTCACTTGCAAAAATCTCGGCCTATGTGCTCATACCCATTGGTGGGTACGTGGTGGGTACGTTTCGTACCCACCACGTACCCACCACGTCCCCCGCAATGAACTTCCGCTCTTCTGGGCTCAAATTGTTTTTTTTAAATCTGTTTTAGGATTTGAATTAAATTTTAACTTTAATTTAAGTGGTCACTTGCAAAAATCTCAGCCTATGTGCTCATACCCATTGGTGGGTACGTGGTGGGTACGTTTCGTACCCACCACGTACCCACCACGTACCCCGCAATGAACTTCCGCTCTTCTGGGCTCAAATTGTTTTTTTTAAATCTGTTTTAGGATTTGAATTAAATTTTAACTTTAATTTAAGTGGTCACTTGCAAAAATCTCGGCCTATGTGCTCATACCCATTGGTGGGTACGTGGTGGGTACGTTTCGTACCCACCACGTACCCCCCACGTCCCCCGCAATGAACTTCCGCTCTCCTGGGCTCAAATTGTTTTTTTTAAATCTGTTTTAGGATTTGAATTAAATTTTAACTTTAATTTAAGTGGTCACTTGCAAAAATCTCGGCCTATGTGCTCATACACATTGGTGGGTACGTGGTGGGTACGTTTCGTACCCACCACGTACCCACCACGTCCCCCGCAATGAACTTCCGCTCTTCTGGGCTCAAATTGTTTTTTTTTAAATCTGTTTTAGGATTTGAATTAAATTTTTAATTTAATTTAAGTGGTCACTTGCAAAAATCTCGGCCTATGTGCTCATACCCATTGGTGGGTACGTGGTGGGTACGTTTCGTACCCACCACGTACCCCCCACGTCCCCCGCAATGAACTTCCGCTCTCCTGGGCTCAAATTGTTTTTTTTAAATCTGTTTTAGGATTTGAATTAAATTTTAACTTTAATTTAAGTGGTCACTTGCAAAAATCTCGGCCTATGTGCTCATACCCATTGGTGGGTACGTGGTGGGTACGTTTCGTACCCACCACGTACCCCCCACGTCCCCCGCAATGAACTTCCGCTCTCCTGGGCTCAAATTGTTTTTTTTAAATCTGTTTTAGGATTTGAATTAAATTTTAACTTTAATTTAAGTGGTCACTTGCAAAAATCTCGGCCTATGTGCTCATACACATTGGTGGGTACGTTTCGTACCCACCACGTACCCACCACGTCCCCCGCAATGAACTTCCGCTCTTCTGGGCTCAAATTGTTTTTTTTTAAATCTGTTTTAGGATTTGAATTAAATTTTAACTTTAATTTAAGTGGTCACTTGCAAAAATCTCGGCCTATGTGCTCATACCCATTGGTGGGTACGTGGTGGGTACGTTTCGTACCACCACGTACCCACCACGTCCCCCGCAATGAACTTCCGCTCTTCTGGGCTCAAATTGTTTTTTTTAAATCTGTTTTAGGATTTGAATTAAATTTTAACTTTAATTTAAGTGGTCACTTGCAAAAATCTCGGCCTATGTGCTCATACACATTGGTGGGTACGTGGTGGGTACGTTTCGTACCCACCACGTACCCTCCACGTCCCCCGCAATGAACTTCCGCTCTCCTGGGCTCAAATTGTTTTTTTTAAATCTGTTTTAGGATTTGAATTAAATTTTAACTTTAATTTAAGTGGTCACTTGCAAAAATCTCGGCCTATGTGCTCATACCCATTGGTGGGTACGTGGTGGGTACGTTTCGTACCCACCACGTACCCACCACGTCCCCCGCAATGAACTTCCGCTCTCCTGGGCTCAAATTGTTTTTTTTAAATCTGTTTTAGGATTTGAATTAAATTTTAACTTTAATTTAAGTGGTCACTTGCAAAAATCTCGGCCTATGTGCTCATACCCATTGGTGGGTACGTGGTGGGTACGTTTCGTACCCACCACGTACCCACCACGTCCCCCGCAATAAACTTCCGCTCTCCTGGGCTCAAATTGTTTTTTTTAAATCTGTTTTAGGATTTGAATTAAATTTTAACTTTAATTTAAGTGGTCACTTGCAAAAATCTCGGCCTATGTGCTCATACCCATTGGTGGGTACGTGGTGGGTACGTTTCGTACCCACCACGTACCCACCACGTCCCCCGCAATGAACTTCCGCTCTCCTGGGCTCAAATTGTTTTTTTTAAATCTGTTTTAGGATTTGAATTAAATTTTAACTTTAATTTAAGTGGTCACTTGCAAAAATCTCGGCCTATGTGCTCATACACATTGGTGGGTACGTGGTGGGTACGTTTCGTACCCACCACGTACCCACCACGTCCCCCGCAATGAACTTCCGCTCTCCTGGGCTCAAATTGTTTTTTTTAAATCTGTTTTAGGATTTGAATTAAATTTTAACTTTAATTTAAGTGGTCACTTGCAAAAATCTCGGCCTATGTGCTCATACCCATTGGTGGGTACGTGGTGGGTACGTTTCGTACCCACCACGTACCCACCACGTCCCCCGCAATAAACTTCCGCTCTCCTGGGCTCAAATTGTTTTTTTTAAATCTGTTTTAGGATTTGAATTAAATTTTAACTTTAATTTAAGTGGTCACTTGCAAAAATCTCGGCCTATGTGCTCATACCCATTGGTGGGTACGTGGTGGGTACGTTTCGTACCCACCACGTACCCACCACGTCCCCCGCAATGAACTTCCGCTCTTCTGGGCTCAAATTGTTTTTTTTATATCTGTTTTAGGATTTGAATTAAATTTTAACTTTAATTTAAGTGGTCACTTGCAAAAATCTCGGCCTATGTGCTCATACCCATTGGTGGCTACGTGGTGGGTACGTTTCGTACCCACCACGTACCCCCCACGTCCCCCGCAATGAACTTCCGCTCTCCTGGGCTCAAATTGTTTTTTTTAAATCTGTTTTAGGATTTGAATTAAATTTTAACTTTAATTTAAGTGGTCACTTGCAAAAATCTCGGCCTATGTGCTCATACCCATTGGTGGGTACGTGGTGGGTACGTTTCGTACCCACCACGTACCCACCACGTCCCCCGCAATGAACTTCCGCTCTTCTGGGCTCAAATTGTTTTTTTTAAATCTGTTTTAGGATTTGAATTAAATTTTAACTTTAATTTAAGTGGTCACTTGCAAAAATCTCGGCCTATGTGCTCATACCCATTGGTGGGTACGTGGTGGGTACGTTTCGTACCCACCACGTACCCACCACGTCCCCCGCAATGAACTTCCGCTCTTCTGGGCTCAAATTGTTTTTTTTAAATCTGTTTTAGGATTTGAATTAAATTTTAACTTTAATTTAAGTGGTCACTTGCAAAAATCTCGGCCTATGTGCTCATACCCATTGGTGGGTATGTGGTGGGTACGTTTCGTACCAACCACGTACCCACCACGTCCCACGCAATGAACTTCCGCTCTTCTGGGCTCAAATTGTTTTTTTTAAATCTGTTTTAGGATTTGAATTAAATTTTAACTTTAATTTAAGTGGTCACTTGCAAAAATCTCGGCCTATGTGCTCATACCCATTGGTGGGTACGTGGTAGGTACGTTTCGTACCCACCACGTACCCACCACGTCCCCCGCAATGAACTTCCGCTCTTCTGGGCTCAAATTGTTTTTTTTAAATCTGTTTTAGGATTTGAATTAAATTTTAACTTTAATTTAAGTGGTCACTTGCAAAAATCTCGGCCTATGTGCTCATACCCATTGGTGGCTACGTGGTGGGTACGTTTCGTACCCACCACGTACCCCCCACGTCCCCCGCAATGAACTTCCGCTCTCCTGGGCTCAAATTGTTTTTTTTAAATCTGTTTTAGGATTTGAATTAAATTTTAACTTTAATTTAAGTGGTCACTTGCAAAAATCTCGGCCTATGTGCTCATACCCATTGGTGGGTACGTGGTGGGTACGTTTCGTACCCACCACGTACCCCCCACGTCCCCCGCAATGAACTTCCGCTCTTCTGGGCTCAAATTGTTTTTTTTAAATCTGTTTTAGGATTTGAATTAAATTTGAACATTTATTTAAGTGGTCACTTGCAAAAATCTCGGCCTATGTGCTCATACCCATTGGTGGGTACGTGGTGGGTACGTTTCGTACCCACCACGTACCCACCACGTCCCCCGCAATGAACTTCCGCTCTTCTGGGCTCAAATTGTTTTTTTTAAATCTGTTTTAGGATTTGAATTAAATTTTAACTTTAATTTAAGTGGTCACTTGCAAAAATCTCGGCCTATGTGCTCATACCCATTGGTGGGTACGTGGTGGGTACGTTTCGTACCCACCACGTACCCACCACGTCCCCCGCAATGAACTTGCGCTCTTCTGGACTCAAATTGTTTTTTTTAAATCTGTTTTAGGATTTGAATTAAATTTTAACTTTAATTTAAGTGGTCACTTGCAAAAATCTCGGCCTATGTGCTCATACCCATTGGTGGGTACGTGGTGGGTACGTTTCGTACCCACCACGTACCCACCACGTCCCCCGCAATGAACTTCCGCTCTCCTGGGCTCAAATTGTTTTTTTTAAATCTGTTTTAGGATTTGAATTAAATTTTAACATTTATTTAAGTGGTCACTTGCAAAAATCTCGGCCTATGTGCTCATACCCATTGGTGGGTACGTGGTGGGTACGTTTCGTACCCACCACGTACCCACCACGTCCCCCGCAATGAACTTCCGCTCTTCTGGGCTCAAATTGTTTTTTTTAAATCTGTTTTAGGATTTGAATTAAATTTTAACTTTAATTTAAGTGGTCACTTGTAAAAATCTCGGCCTATGTGCTCATACCCATTGGTGGGTACGTGGTGGGTACGTTTCGTACCCACCACGTACCCCCCACGTCCCCCGCAATGAACTTCCGCTCTCCTGGGCTCAAATTGTTTTTTTTAAATCTGTTTTAGGATTTGAATTAAATTTTAACTTTAATTTAAGTGGTCACTTGCAAAAATCTTGGCCTATGTGCTCATACCCATTGGTGGGTACGTGGTGGGTACGTTTCGTACCCACCACGTACCCCCCACGTCCCCCGCAATGAACTTCCGCTCTCCTGGGCTCAAATTGTTTTTTTTAAATCTGTTTTAGGATTTGAATTAAATTTTAACTTTAATTTAAGTGGTCACTTGCAAAAATCTCGGCCTATGTGCTCATACCCATTGGTGGGTACGTGGTGGGTACGTTTCGTACCCACCACGTACCCCCCACGTCCCCCGCAATGAACTTCCGCTCTCCTGGGCTCAAATTGTTTTTTTTAAATCTGTTTTAGGATTTGAATTAAATTTGAAAATTTATTTAAGTGGTCACTTGCAAAAATCTCGGCCTATGTGCTCATACCCATTGGTGGGTACGTGGTGGGTACGTTCCGTACCCACCACGTACCCACCACGTCCCCCGCAATGAACTTCCGCTCTTCTGGGCTCAAATTGTTTTTTTTAAATCTGTTTTAGGATTTGAATTAAATTTTAACTTTAATTTAAGTGGTCACTTGCAAAAATCTCAGCCTATGTGCTCATACCCATTGGTGGGTACGTGGTGGGTACGTTTCGTACCCACCACGTACCCACCACGTCCCCCGCAATGAACTTCCGCTCTTCTGGGCTCAAATTGTTTTTTTTAAATCTGTTTTAGGATTTGAATTAAATTTTAACTTTAATTTAAGTGGTCACTTGCAAAAATCTCGGCCTATGTGCTCATACCCATTGGTGGGTACGTGGTGGGTACGTTTCGTACCCACCACGTCCCCCGCAATGAACTTCCGCTCTCCTGGGCTCAAATTGTTTTTTTTAAATCTGTTTTAGGATTTGAATTAAATTTGAACTTTAATTTAAGTGGTCACTTGCAAAAATCTCGGCCTATGTGCTCATACCCATTGGTGGGTACGTGGTGGGTACGTTTCGTACCCACCACGTACCCCCCACGTCCCCCGCAATGAACTTCCGCTCTCCTGGGCTCAAATTGTTTTTTTTAAATCTGTTTTAGGATTTGAATTAAATTTTAACTTTAATTTAAGTGGTCACTTGCAAAAATCTCGGCCTATGTGCTCATACCCATTGGTGGGTACGTGGTGGGTACGTTTCGTACCCACCACGTCCCCCGCAATGAACTTCCGCTCTCCTGGGCTCAAATTGTTTTTTTTAAATCTGTTTTAGGATTTGAATTAAATTTTAACATTTATTTAAGTGGTCACTTGCAAAAATCTCGGCCTATGTGCTCATACCCATTGGTGGGTACGTGGTGGGTACGTTTCGTATCCACCACGTCCCCCGCAATGAACTTCCGCTCTTCTGGGCTCAAATTGTTTTTTTTAAATCTGTTTTAGGATTTGAATTAAATTTTAACTTTAATTTAAGTGGTCACTTGCAAAAATCTCGGCCTATGTGCTCATACCCATTGGTGGGTACGTGGTGGGTACGTTTCGTACCCACCACGTACCCCCACGTCCCCCGCAATGAACTTCCGCTCTCCTGGGCTCAAATTGTTTTTTTTAAATCTGTTTTAGGATTTGAATTAAATTTTAACTTTAATTTAAGTGGTCACTTGCAAAAATCTCGGCCTATGTGCTCATACCCATTGGTGGGTACGTGGTGGGTACGTTTCGTACCCACCACGTACCCCCCACGTCCCCCGCAATGAACTTCCGCTCTCCTGGGCTCAAATTGTTTTTTTTAAATCTGTTTTAGGATTTGAATTAAATTTTAACTTTAATTTAAGTGGTCACTTGCAAAAATCTCGGCCTATGTGCTCATACACATTGGTGGGTACGTTTCGTACCCACCACGTACCCCCACGTCCCCCGCAATGAACTTCCGCTCTCCTGGGCTCAAATTGTTTTTTTTAAATCTGTTTTAGGATTTGAATTAAATTTTAACTTTAATTTAAGTGGTCACTTGCAAAAATCTCGGCCTATGTGCTCATACCCATTGGTGGGTACGTGGTGGGTACGTTTCGTACCCACCACGTACCCACCACGTCCCCCGCAATGAACTTCCGCTCTTCTGGGCTCAAATTGTTTTTTTTAAATCTGTTTTAGGATTTGAATTAAATTTGAACTTTAATTTAAGTGGTCACTTGCAAAAATCTCGGCCTATGTGCTCATACCCATTGGTGGGTACGTGGTGGGTACGTTTCGTACCCACCACGTACCCCCCACGTCCCCCGCAATGAACTTCCGCTCTCCTGGGCTCAAATTGTTTTTTTTAAATCTGTTTTAGGATTTGAATTAAATTTTAACTTTAATTTAAGTGGTCACTTGCAAAAATCTCGGCCTATGTGCTCATACCCATTGGTGGGTACGTGGTGGGTACGTTTCGTACCCACCACGTACCCCCCACGTCCCCCGCAATGAACTTCCGCTCTCCTGGGCTCAAATTGTTTTTTTTAAATCTGTTTTAGGATTTGAATTAAATTTTAACTTTAATTTAAGTGGTCACTTGCAAAAATCTCGGCCTATGTGCTCATACACATTGGTGGGTACGTTTCGTACCCACCACGTACCCACCACGTCCCCCGCAATGAACTTCCGCTCTTCTGGGCTCAAATTGTTTTTTTTTAAATCTGTTTTAGGATTTGAATTAAATTTTAACTTTAATTTAAGTGGTCACTTGCAAAAATCTCGGCCTATGTGCTCATACCCATTGGTGGGTACGTGGTGGGTACGTTTCGTACCACCACGTACCCACCACGTCCCCCGCAATGAACTTCCGCTCTTCTGGGCTCAAATTGTTTTTTTTAAATCTGTTTTAGGATTTGAATTAAATTTTAACTTTAATTTAAGTGGTCACTTGCAAAAATCTCGGCCTATGTGCTCATACACATTGGTGGGTACGTGGTGGGTACGTTTCGTACCCACCACGTACCCTCCACGTCCCCCGCAATGAACTTCCGCTCTCCTGGGCTCAAATTGTTTTTTTTAAATCTGTTTTAGGATTTGAATTAAATTTTAACTTTAATTTAAGTGGTCACTTGCAAAAATCTCGGCCTATGTGCTCATACCCATTGGTGGGTACGTGGTGGGTACGTTTCGTACCCACCACGTACCCACCACGTCCCCCGCAATGAACTTCCGCTCTCCTGGGCTCAAATTGTTTTTTTTAAATCTGTTTTAGGATTTGAATTAAATTTTAACTTTAATTTAAGTGGTCACTTGCAAAAATCTCGGCCTATGTGCTCATACCCATTGGTGGGTACGTGGTGGGTACGTTTCGTACCCACCACGTACCCACCACGTCCCCCGCAATAAACTTCCGCTCTCCTGGGCTCAAATTGTTTTTTTTAAATCTGTTTTAGGATTTGAATTAAATTTTAACTTTAATTTAAGTGGTCACTTGCAAAAATCTCGGCCTATGTGCTCATACCCATTGGTGGGTACGTGGTGGGTACGTTTCGTACCCACCACGTACCCACCACGTCCCCCGCAATGAACTTCCGCTCTCCTGGGCTCAAATTGTTTTTTTTAAATCTGTTTTAGGATTTGAATTAAATTTTAACTTTAATTTAAGTGGTCACTTGCAAAAATCTCGGCCTATGTGCTCATACACATTGGTGGGTACGTGGTGGGTACGTTTCGTACCCACCACGTACCCACCACGTCCCCCGCAATGAACTTCCGCTCTCCTGGGCTCAAATTGTTTTTTTTAAATCTGTTTTAGGATTTGAATTAAATTTTAACTTTAATTTAAGTGGTCACTTGCAAAAATCTCGGCCTATGTGCTCATACCCATTGGTGGGTACGTGGTGGGTACGTTTCGTACCCACCACGTACCCACCACGTCCCCCGCAATAAACTTCCGCTCTCCTGGGCTCAAATTGTTTTTTTTAAATCTGTTTTAGGATTTGAATTAAATTTTAACTTTAATTTAAGTGGTCACTTGCAAAAATCTCGGCCTATGTGCTCATACCCATTGGTGGGTACGTGGTGGGTACGTTTCGTACCCACCACGTACCCACCACGTCCCCCGCAATGAACTTCCGCTCTTCTGGGCTCAAATTGTTTTTTTTATATCTGTTTTAGGATTTGAATTAAATTTTAACTTTAATTTAAGTGGTCACTTGCAAAAATCTCGGCCTATGTGCTCATACCCATTGGTGGCTACGTGGTGGGTACGTTTCGTACCCACCACGTACCCCCCACGTCCCCCGCAATGAACTTCCGCTCTCCTGGGCTCAAATTGTTTTTTTTAAATCTGTTTTAGGATTTGAATTAAATTTTAACTTTAATTTAAGTGGTCACTTGCAAAAATCTCGGCCTATGTGCTCATACCCATTGGTGGGTACGTGGTGGGTACGTTTCGTACCCACCACGTACCCACCACGTCCCCCGCAATGAACTTCCGCTCTTCTGGGCTCAAATTGTTTTTTTTAAATCTGTTTTAGGATTTGAATTAAATTTTAACTTTAATTTAAGTGGTCACTTGCAAAAATCTCGGCCTATGTGCTCATACCCATTGGTGGGTACGTGGTGGGTACGTTTCGTACCCACCACGTACCCACCACGTCCCCCGCAATGAACTTCCGCTCTTCTGGGCTCAAATTGTTTTTTTTAAATCTGTTTTAGGATTTGAATTAAATTTTAACTTTAATTTAAGTGGTCACTTGCAAAAATCTCGGCCTATGTGCTCATACCCATTGGTGGGTATGTGGTGGGTACGTTTCGTACCAACCACGTACCCACCACGTCCCACGCAATGAACTTCCGCTCTTCTGGGCTCAAATTGTTTTTTTTAAATCTGTTTTAGGATTTGAATTAAATTTTAACTTTAATTTAAGTGGTCACTTGCAAAAATCTCGGCCTATGTGCTCATACCCATTGGTGGGTACGTGGTAGGTACGTTTCGTACCCACCACGTACCCACCACGTCCCCCGCAATGAACTTCCGCTCTTCTGGGCTCAAATTGTTTTTTTTAAATCTGTTTTAGGATTTGAATTAAATTTTAACTTTAATTTAAGTGGTCACTTGCAAAAATCTCGGCCTATGTGCTCATACCCATTGGTGGCTACGTGGTGGGTACGTTTCGTACCCACCACGTACCCCCCACGTCCCCCGCAATGAACTTCCGCTCTCCTGGGCTCAAATTGTTTTTTTTAAATCTGTTTTAGGATTTGAATTAAATTTTAACTTTAATTTAAGTGGTCACTTGCAAAAATCTCGGCCTATGTGCTCATACCCATTGGTGGGTACGTGGTGGGTACGTTTCGTACCCACCACGTACCCCCCACGTCCCCCGCAATGAACTTCCGCTCTTCTGGGCTCAAATTGTTTTTTTTAAATCTGTTTTAGGATTTGAATTAAATTTGAACATTTATTTAAGTGGTCACTTGCAAAAATCTCGGCCTATGTGCTCATACCCATTGGTGGGTACGTGGTGGGTACGTTTCGTACCCACCACGTACCCACCACGTCCCCCGCAATGAACTTCCGCTCTTCTGGGCTCAAATTGTTTTTTTTAAATCTGTTTTAGGATTTGAATTAAATTTTAACTTTAATTTAAGTGGTCACTTGCAAAAATCTCGGCCTATGTGCTCATACCCATTGGTGGGTACGTGGTGGGTACGTTTCGTACCCACCACGTACCCACCACGTCCCCCGCAATGAACTTGCGCTCTTCTGGACTCAAATTGTTTTTTTTAAATCTGTTTTAGGATTTGAATTAAATTTTAACTTTAATTTAAGTGGTCACTTGCAAAAATCTCGGCCTATGTGCTCATACCCATTGGTGGGTACGTGGTGGGTACGTTTCGTACCCACCACGTACCCACCACGTCCCCCGCAATGAACTTCCGCTCTCCTGGGCTCAAATTGTTTTTTTTAAATCTGTTTTAGGATTTGAATTAAATTTTAACATTTATTTAAGTGGTCACTTGCAAAAATCTCGGCCTATGTGCTCATACCCATTGGTGGGTACGTGGTGGGTACGTTTCGTACCCACCACGTACCCACCACGTCCCCCGCAATGAACTTCCGCTCTTCTGGGCTCAAATTGTTTTTTTTAAATCTGTTTTAGGATTTGAATTAAATTTTAACTTTAATTTAAGTGGTCACTTGTAAAAATCTCGGCCTATGTGCTCATACCCATTGGTGGGTACGTGGTGGGTACGTTTCGTACCCACCACGTACCCCCCACGTCCCCCGCAATGAACTTCCGCTCTCCTGGGCTCAAATTGTTTTTTTTAAATCTGTTTTAGGATTTGAATTAAATTTTAACTTTAATTTAAGTGGTCACTTGCAAAAATCTTGGCCTATGTGCTCATACCCATTGGTGGGTACGTGGTGGGTACGTTTCGTACCCACCACGTACCCCCCACGTCCCCCGCAATGAACTTCCGCTCTCCTGGGCTCAAATTGTTTTTTTTAAATCTGTTTTAGGATTTGAATTAAATTTTAACTTTAATTTAAGTGGTCACTTGCAAAAATCTCGGCCTATGTGCTCATACCCATTGGTGGGTACGTGGTGGGTACGTTTCGTACCCACCACGTACCCCCCACGTCCCCCGCAATGAACTTCCGCTCTCCTGGGCTCAAATTGTTTTTTTTAAATCTGTTTTAGGATTTGAATTAAATTTGAAAATTTATTTAAGTGGTCACTTGCAAAAATCTCGGCCTATGTGCTCATACCCATTGGTGGGTACGTGGTGGGTACGTTCCGTACCCACCACGTACCCACCACGTCCCCCGCAATGAACTTCCGCTCTTCTGGGCTCAAATTGTTTTTTTTAAATCTGTTTTAGGATTTGAATTAAATTTTAACTTTAATTTAAGTGGTCACTTGCAAAAATCTCAGCCTATGTGCTCATACCCATTGGTGGGTACGTGGTGGGTACGTTTCGTACCCACCACGTACCCACCACGTCCCCCGCAATGAACTTCCGCTCTTCTGGGCTCAAATTGTTTTTTTTAAATCTGTTTTAGGATTTGAATTAAATTTTAACTTTAATTTAAGTGGTCACTTGCAAAAATCTCGGCCTATGTGCTCATACCCATTGGTGGGTACGTGGTGGGTACGTTTCGTACCCACCACGTCCCCCGCAATGAACTTCCGCTCTCCTGGGCTCAAATTGTTTTTTTTAAATCTGTTTTAGGATTTGAATTAAATTTGAACTTTAATTTAAGTGGTCACTTGCAAAAATCTCGGCCTATGTGCTCATACCCATTGGTGGGTACGTGGTGGGTACGTTTCGTACCCACCACGTCCCCCGCAATGAACTTCCGCTCTTCTGGGCTCAAATTGTTTTTTTTAAATCTGTTTTAGGATTTGAATTAAATTTTAACTTTAATTTAAGTGGTCACTTGCAAAAATCTCGGCCTATGTGCTCATACCCATTGGTGGGTACGTGGTGGGTACGTTTCGTACCCACCACGTACCCACCACGTCCCCCGCAATGAACTTCCGCTCTTCTGGACTCAAATTGTTTTTTTTAAATCTGTTTTAGGATTTGAATTAAATTTTAACTTTAATTTAAGTGGTCACTTGCAAAAATCTCGGCCTATGTGCTCATACCCATTGGTGGGTACGTGGTGGGTACGTTTCGTACCCACCACGTCCCCCGCAATGAACTTCCGCTCTCCTGGGCTCAAATTGTTTTTTTTAAATCTGTTTTAGGATTTGAATTAAATTTTAACATTTATTTAAGTGGTCACTTGCAAAAATCTCGGCCTATGTGCTCATACCCATTGGTGGGTACGTGGTGGGTACGTTTCGTATCCACCACGTCCCCCGCAATGAACTTCCGCTCTTCTGGGCTCAAATTGTTTTTTTTAAATCTGTTTTAGGATTTGAATTAAATTTTAACTTTAATTTAAGTGGTCACTTGCAAAAATCTCGGCCTATGTGCTCATACCCATTGGTGGGTACGTGGTGGGTACGTTTCGTACCCACCACGTACCCCCCACGTCCCCCGCAATGAACTTCCGCTCTCCTGGGCTCAAATTGTTTTTTTTAAATCTGTTTTAGGATTTGAATTAAATTTTAACTTTAATTTAAGTGGTCACTTGCAAAAATCTCGGCCTATGTGCTCATACCCATTGGTGGGTACGTGGTGGGTACGTTTCGTACCCACCACGTCCCCCGCAATGAACTTCCGCTCTCCTGGGCTCAAATTGTTTTTTTTAAATCTGTTTTAGGATTTGAATTAAATTTTAACATTTATTTAAGTGGTCACTTGCAAAAATCTCGGCCTATGTGCTCATACCCATTGGTGGGTACGTGGTGGGTACGTTTCGTATCCACCACGTCCCCCGCAATGAACTTCCGCTCTTCTGGGCTCAAATTGTTTTTTTTAAATCTGTTTTAGGATTTGAATTAAATTTTAACTTTAATTTAAGTGGTCACTTGCAAAAATCTCGGCCTATGTGCTCATACCCATTGGTGGGTACGTGGTGGGTACGTTTCGTACCCACCACGTACCCCCACGTCCCCCGCAATGAACTTCCGCTCTCCTGGGCTCAAATTGTTTTTTTTAAATCTGTTTTAGGATTTGAATTAAATTTTAACTTTAATTTAAGTGGTCACTTGCAAAAATCTCGGCCTATGTGCTCATACCCATTGGTGGGTACGTGGTGGGTACGTTTCGTACCCACCACGTACCCCCCACGTCCCCCGCAATGAACTTCCGCTCTCCTGGGCTCAAATTGTTTTTTTTAAATCTGTTTTAGGATTTGAATTAAATTTTAACTTTAATTTAAGTGGTCACTTGCAAAAATCTCGGCCTATGTGCTCATACCCATTGGTGGGTACGTGGTGGGTACGTTTCGTACCCACCACGTACCCCCCACGTCCCCCGCAATGAACTTCCGCTCTCCTGGGCTCAAATTGTTTTTTTTAAATCTGTTTTAGGATTTGAATTAAATTTTAACTTTAATTTAAGTGGTCACTTGCAAAAATCTCGGCCTATGTGCTCATACCCATTGGTGGGTACGTGGTGGGTACGTTTCGTACCCACCACGTACCCACCACGTCCCCCGCAATGAACTTCCGCTCTCCTGGGCTCAAATTGTTTTTTTTAAATCTGTTTTAGGATTTGAATTAAATTTTAACATTTATTTAAGTGGTCACTTGCAAAAATCTCGGCCTATGTGCTCATACCCATTGGTGGGTACGTGGTGGGTACGTTTCGTACCCACCACGTACCCCCCACGTCCCCCGCAATGAACTTCCGCTCTCCTGGGCTCAAATTGTTTTTTTTAAATCTGTTTTAGGATTTGAATTAAATTTTAACTTTAATTTAAGTGGTCACTTGCAAAAATCTCGGCCTATGTGCTCATACCCATTGGTGGGTACGTGGTGGGTACGTTTCGTACCCACCACGTACCCCCACGTCCCCCGCAATGAACTTCCGCTCTCCTGGGCTCAAATTGTTTTTTTTAAATCTGTTTTAGGATTTGAATTAAATTTTAACTTTAATTTAAGTGGTCACTTGCAAAAATCTCGGCCTATGTGCTCATACCCATTGGTGGGTACGTGGTGGGTACGTTTCGTACCCACCACGTACCCCCCACGTCCCCCGCAATGAACTTCCGCTCTCCTGGGCTCAAATTGTTTTTTTTAAATCTGTTTTAGGATTTGAATTAAATTTTTAATTTAATTTAAGTGGTCACTTGCAAAAATCTCAACCTATGTGCTCATACCCATTGGTGGGTACGTGGTGGGTACGTTTCGTACCCACCACGTACCCACCACGTCCCCCGCAATGAACTTCCGCTCTTCTGGGCTCAAATTGTTTTTTTTAAATCTGTTTTAGGATTTGAATTAAATTTTAACTTTAATTTAAGTGGTCACTTGCAAAAATCCCGGCCTATGTGCTCATACCCATTGGTGGGTACGTGGTGGGTACGTTTCGTACCCACCACGTACCCCCCACGTCCCCCGCAATGAACTTCCGCTCTCCTGGGCTCAAATTGTTTTTTTTAAATCTGTTTTAGGATTTGAATTAAATTTTTAATTTAATTTAAGTGGTCACTTGCAAAAATCTCGGCCTATGTGCTCATACCCATTGGTGGGTACGTGGTGGATACGTTTCGTACCCACCACGTACCCACCACGTCCCCCGCAATGAACTTCCGCTCTTCTGGGCTCAAATTGTTTTTTTTAAATCTGTTTTAGGATTTGAATTAAATTTTAACTTTAATTTAAGTGGTCACTTGCAAAAATCTCGGCCTATGTGCTCATACCCATTGGTGGGTACGTGGTGGGTACGTTTCGTACCCACCACGTACCCCCCACGTCCCCCGCAATGAACTTCCGCTCTCCTGGGCTCAAATTGTTTTTTTTAAATCTGTTTTAGGATTTGAATTAAATTTTAACTTTAATTTAAGTGGTCACTTGCAAAAAGCTCGGCCTATGTGCTCATACCCATTGGTGGGTACGTGGTGGGTACGTTTCGTACCCACCACGTACCCCCCACGTCCCCCGCAATGAACTTCCGCTCTCCTGGGCTCAAATTGTTTGTTTTAAATCTGTTTTAGGATTTGAATTAAATTTTAACTTTAATTTAAGTGGTCACTTGCAAAAATCTCGGCCTATGTGCTCATACCCATTGGTGGGTACGTGGTGGGTACGTTTCGTACCCACCACGTACCCACCACGTACCCACCACGTCCCCACCACGTCCCCCGCAATAAACTTCCGCTCTCCTGGGCTCAAATTGTTTTTTTTAAATCTGTTTTAGGATTTAAATTAAATTTTAACTTTTATTTAAGTGGTCACTTGCAAAAATCTCGGCCTATGTGCTCATACCCATTGGTGGGTACGTGGTGGGTGCGTTTCGTACCCACCACGTACCCACCACGTCCCCCGCAATGAACTTCCGCTCTTCTGGACTCAAATTGTTTTTTTTAAATCTGTTTTAGGATTTGAATTAAATTTTAACTTTAATTTAAGTGGTCACTTGCAAGAATCTCGGCCTATGTGCTCATACCCATTGGTGGGTACGTGGTGGGTACGTTTCGTACCCACCACGTACCCACCACGTCCCCCGCAATGAACTTCCGCTCTCCTGGGCTCAAATTGTTTTTTTTAAATCTGTTTTAGGATTTGAATTAAATTTTAACTTTAATTTAAGTGGTCACTTGCAAAAATCTCGGCCTATGTGCTCATTCCCATTGGTGGGTACGTGGTGGGTACGTTTCGTACCCACCACGTACCCCCCACGTCCCCCGCAATGAACTTCCACTCTCCTGGGCTCAAATTGTTTTTTTTAAATCTGTTTTAGGATTTGAATTAAATTTTAACTTTAATTTAAGTGGTCACTTGCAAAAATCTCGGCCTATGTGCTCATACACATTGGTGGGTACGTGGTGGGTACGTTTCGTACCCACCACGTACCCCCCACGTCCCCCGCAATGAACTTCCGCTCTCCTGGGCTCAAATTGTTTGTTTTAAATCTGTTTTAGGATTTGAATTAAATTTTAACTTTAATTTAAGTGGTCACTTGCAAAAATCTCGGCCTATGTGCTCATACCCATTGGTGGGTACGTGGTGGGTACGTTTCGTACCCACCACGTACCCACCACGTACCCACCACGTCCCCACCACGTCCCCCGCAATAAACTTCCGCTCTCCTGGGCTCAAATTGTTTTTTTTAAATCTGTTTTAGGATTTAAATTAAATTTTAACTTTTATTTAAGTGGTCACTTGCAAAAATCTCGGCCTATGTGCTCATACCCATTGGTGGGTACGTGGTGGGTGCGTTTCGTACCCACCACGTACCCACCACGTCCCCCGCAATGAACTTCCGCTCTTCTGGACTCAAATTGTTTTTTTTAAATCTGTTTTAGGATTTGAATTAAATTTTAACTTTAATTTAAGTGGTCACTTGAAAAAATCTCGGCCTATGTGCTCATACCCATTGGTGGGTACGTGGTGGGTACGTTTCGTACCCACCACGTACCCACCACATCCCCCGCAATGAACTTCCGCTCTCCTGGGCTCAAATTGTTTTTTTTAAATCTGTTTTAGGATTTGAATTAAATTTTAACTTTAATTTAAGTGGTCACTTGCAAAAATCTCGGCCTATGTGCTCATACCCATTGGTGGGTACGTGGTGGGTACGTTTCGTACCCACCACGTACCCCCCACGTTCCCCGCAATGAACTTCCGCTCTCCTGGGCTCAAATTGTTTTTTTTAAATCTGTTTTAGGATTTGAATTAAATTTTAACTTTAATTTAAGTGGTCACTTGCAAAAATCTCGGCCTATGTGCTCATACCCATTGGTGGGTACGTGGTGGGTACGTTTCGTACCTACCACGTACCCACCACGTACCCACCACGTCCCCACCACGTCCCCCGCAATAAACTTCCGCTCTCCTGGGCTCAAATTGTTTTTTTTAAATCTGTTTTAGGATTTAAATTAAATTTTAACTTTTATTTAAGTGGTCACTTGCAAAAATCTCGGCCTATGTGCTCATACCCATTGGTGGGTACGTGGTGGGTACGTTTCGTACCCACCACGTACCCACCACGTCCCCCGCAATGAACTTCCGCTCTTCTGGGCTCAAATTGTTTTTTTTAAATCTGTTTTAGGATTTGAATTAAATTTTAACTTTAATTTAAGTGGTCACTTGCAAAAATCTCGGCCTATGTGCTCATACCCATTGGTGGGTACGTGGTGGGTACGTTTCGTACCCACCACGTACCCCCCACGTCCCCCGCAATGAACTTCCGCTCTCCTGGGCTCAAATTGTTTTTTTTAAATCTGTTTTTGGATTTGAATTAAATTTTAACTTTAATTTAAGTGGTCACTTGCAAAAATCTCGGCCTATGTGCTCATACACATTGGTGGGTACGTGGTGGGTACGTTTCGTACCCACCACGTACCCCCCACGTCCCCCGCAATGAACTTCCGCTCTCCTGGGCTCAAATTGTTTGTTTTAAATCTGTTTTAGGATTTGAATTAAATTTTAACTTTAATTTAAGTGGTCACTTGCAAAAATCTCGGCCTATGTGCTCATACCCATTGGTGGGTACGTGGTGGGTACGTTTCGTACCCACCACGTACCCACCACGTACCCACCACGTCCCCACCACGTCCCCCGCAATAAACTTCCGCTCTCCTGGGCTCAAATTGTTTTTTTTAAATCTGTTTTAGGATTTAAATTAAATTTTAACTTTTATTTAAGTGGTCACTTGCAAAAATCTCGGCCTATGTGCTCATACCCATTGGTGGGTACGTGGTGGGTGCGTTTCGTACCCACCACGTACTCACCACGTCCCCCGCAATGAACTTCCGCTCTTCTGGACTCAAATTGTTTTTTTTTAATTCTGTTTTAGGATTTGAATTAAATTTTAACTTTAATTTAAGTGGTCACTTGCAAAAATCTCGGCCTATGTGCTCATACCCATTGGTGGGTACGTGGTGGGTACGTTTCGTACCCACCACGTACCCACCACGTCCCCCGCAATGAACTTCCGCTCTCCTGGGCTCAAATTGTTTTTTTTAAATCTGTTTTAGGATTTGAATTAAATTTTAACTTTAATTTAAGTGGTCACTTGCAAAAATCTCGGCCTATGTGCTCATACCCATTGGTGGGTACGTGGTGGGTACGTTTCGTACCCACCACGTACCCCCCACGTCCCCCGCAATGAACTTCCGCTCTCCTGGGCTCAAATTGTTTTTTTTAAATCTGTTTTAGGATTTGAATTAAATTTTAACTTTAATTTAAGTGGTCACTTGCAAAAATCTCGGCCTATGTGCTCATACCCATTGGTGGGTACGTGGTGGGTACGTTTCGTACCCACCACGTACCCACCACGTACCCACCACGTCCCCACCACGTCCCCCGCAATAAACTTCCGCTCTCCTGGGCTCAAATTGTTTTTTTTAAATCTGTTTTAGGATTTAAATTAAATTTTAACTTTTATTTAAGTGGTCACTTGCAAAAATCTCGGCCTATGTGCTCATACCCATTGGTGGGTACGTGGTGGGTACGTTTCGTACCCACCACGTACCCCCCACGTCCCCCGCAATGAACTTCCGCTCTCCTGGGCTCAAATTGTTTTTTTTAAATCTGTTTTAGGATTTGAATTAAATTTTAACATTTATTTAAGTGGTCACTTGCAAAAATCTCGGCCTATGTGCTCATACACATTGGTGGGTACGTGGTGGGTACGTTTCGTACCCACCACGTACCCCCCACGTCGTCCGCAATGAACTTCCGCTCTCCTGGGCTCAAATTGTTTTTTTTAAATCTGTTTTAGGATTTAAATTAAATTTTAACTTTTATTTAAGTGGTCACTTGCAAAAATCTCGGCCTATGTGCTCATACCCATTGGTGGGTACGTGGTGGGTACGTTTCGTACCCACCACGTACCCCCCACGTCCCCCGCAATGAACTTCCGCTCTCCTGGGCTCAAATTGTTTGTTTTAAATCTGTTTTAGGATTTGAATTAAATTTTAACTTTAATTTAAGTGGTCACTTGCAAAAATCTCGGCCTATGTGCTCATACCCATTGGTGGGTACGTGGTGGGTACGTTTCGTACCCACCACGTACCCCCCACGTCCCCCGCAATGAACTTCCGCTCTCCTGGGCTCAAATTGTTTTTTTTAAATCTGTTTTAGGATTTGAATTAAATTTTTAATTTAATTTAAGTGGTCACTTGCAAAAATCTCGGCCTATGTGCTCATACCCATTGGTGGGTACGTGGTGGGTACGTTTCGTACCCACCACGTACCCACCACGTCCCCCGCAATGAACTTCCGCTCTTCTGGGCTCAAATTATTTTTTTTAAATCTGTTTTAGGATTTGAATTAAATTTGAAAATTTATTTAAGTGGTCACTTGCAAAAATCTCGGCCTATGTGCTCATACCCATTGGTGGGTACGTGGTGGGTGCGTTTCGTACCCACCACGTACCCACCACGTCCCCCGCAATGAACTTCCGCTCTTCTGGACTCAAATTGTTTTTTTTTAATTCTGTTTTAGGATTTGAATTAAATTTTAACTTTAATTTAAGTGGTCACTTGCAAAAATCTCGGCCTATGTGCTCATACCCATTGGTGGGTACGTGGTGGGTACGTTTCGTACCCACCACGTACCCCCCACGTCCCCCGCAATGAACTTCCGCTCTCCTGGGCTCAAATTGTTTTTTTTAAATCTGTTTTAGGATTTGAATTAAATTTTAACTTTAATTTAAGTGGTCACTTGCAAAAATCTCGGCCTATGTGCTCATACCCATTGGTGGGTACGTGGTGGGTACGTTTCGTACCCACCACGTACCCCCCACGTCCCCCGCAATGAACTTCCGCTCTCCTGGGCTCAAATTGTTTTTTTTAAATCTGTTTTAGGATTTGAATTAAATTTTAACTTTAATTTAAGTGGTCACTTGCAAAAATCTCGGCCTATGTGCTCATACCCATTGGTGGGTACGTGGTGGGTACGTTTCGTACCCACCACGTACCCACCACGTACCCACCACGTCCCCACCACGTCCCCCGCAATAAACTTCCGCTCTCCTGGGCTCAAACTGTTTTTTTTAAATCTGTTTTAGGATTTAAATTAAATTTTAACTTTTATTTAAGTGGTCACTTGCAAAAATCTCGGCCTATGTGCTCATACCCATTGGTGGGTACGTGGTGGGTACGTTTCGTACCCACCACGTACCCCCCACGTCCCCCGCAATGAACTTCCGCTCTCCTGGGCTCAAATTGTTTTTTTTAAATCTGTTTTAGGATTTGAATTAAATTTTAACATTTATTTAAGTGGTCACTTGCAAAAATCTCGGCCTATGTGCTCATACCCATTGGTGGGTACGTGGTGGGTACGTTTCGTACCCACCACGTACCCCCCACGTCCCCCGCAATGAACTTCCGCTCTCCTGGGCTCAAATTGTTTTTTTTAAATCTGTTTTAGGATTTGAATTAAATTTTAACTTTAATTTAAGTGGTCACTTGCAAAAATCTCGGCCTATGTGCTCATACCCATTGGTGGGTACGTGGTGGGTACGTTTCGTACCCACCACGTACCCACCACGTACCCACCACGTCCCCACCACGTCCCCCGCAATAAACTTCCGCTCTCCTGGGCTCAAATTGTTTTTTTTAAATCTGTTTTAGGATTTAAATTAAATTTTAACTTTTATTTAAGTGGTCACTTGCAAAAATCTCGGCCTATGTGCTCATACCCATTGGTGGGTACGTGGTGGGTACGTTTCGTACCCACCACGTACCCCCCACGTCCCCCGCAATGAACTTCCGCTCTCCTGGGCTCAAATTGTTTTTTTTAAATCTGTTTTAGGATTTGAATTAAATTTTAACATTTATTTAAGTGGTCACTTGCAAAAATCTCGGCCTATGTGCTCATACACATTGGTGGGTACGTGGTGGGTACGTTTCGTACCCACCACGTACCCCCCACGTCGTCCGCAATGAACTTCCGCTCTCCTGGGCTCAAATTGTTTTTTTTAAATCTGTTTTAGGATTTAAATTAAATTTTAACTTTTATTTAAGTGGTCACTTGCAAAAATCTCGGCCTATGTGCTCATACCCATTGGTGGGTACGTGGTGGGTACGTTTCGTACCCACCACGTACCCCCCACGTCCCCCGCAATGAACTTCCGCTCTCCTGGGCTCAAATTGTTTGTTTTAAATCTGTTTTAGGATTTGAATTAAATTTTAACTTTAATTTAAGTGGTCACTTGCAAAAATCTCGGCCTATGTGCTCATACCCATTGGTGGGTACGTGGTGGGTACGTTTCGTACCCACCACGTACCGCCCACGTCCCCCGCAATGAACTTCCGCTCTCCTGGGCTCAAATTGTTTTTTTTAAATCTGTTTTAGGATTTGAATTAAATTTTTAATTTAATTTAAGTGGTCACTTGCAAAAATCTCGGCCTATGTGCTCATACCCATTGGTGGGTACGTGGTGGGTACGTTTCGTACCCACCACGTACCCACCACGTCCCCCGCAATGAACTTCCGCTCTTCTGGGCTCAAATTATTTTTTTTAAATCTGTTTTAGGATTTGAATTAAATTTGAAAATTTATTTAAGTGGTCACTTGCAAAAATCTCGGCCTATGTGCTCATACCCATTGGTGGGTACGTGGTGGGTACGTTTCGTACCCACCACGTCCCCCGCAATGAACTTCCGCTCTTCTGGGCTCAAATTGTTTTTTTTAAATCTGTTTTAGGATTTGAATTAAATTTTAACTTTAATTTAAGTGGTCACTTGCAAAAATCTCGGCCTATGTGCTCATACCCATTGGTGGGTACGTGGTGGGTACGTTTCGTACCCACCACGTACCCCCCACGTCCCCCGCAATGAACTTCCGCTCTCCTGGGCTCAAATTGTTTTTTTTAAATCTGTTTTAGGATTTGAATTAAATTTTAACTTTAATTTAAGTGGTCACTTGCAAAAATCTCGGCCTATGTGCTCATACCCATTGGTGGGTACGTGGTGGGTACGTTCCGTACCCACCACGTACCCACCACGTCCCCCGCAATGAACTTCCGCTCTTCTGGGCTCAAATTGTTTTTTTTAAATCTGTTTTAGGATTTTAATTAAATTTTAACTTTAATTTAAATGGTCACTTGCAAAAATCTCGGCCTATGTGCTCATACCCATTGGTGGGTACCTGGTGGGTACGTTTCGTACCCACCACGTACCCCCCACGTCCCCCGCAATGAACTTCCGCTCTCCTGGGCTCAAATTGTTTTTTTTAACTCCGTTTTAGGATTTGAATTAAATTTTTAATTTAATTTAAGTGGTCACTTGCAAAAATCTCGGCCTATGTGCTCATACCCATTGGTGGGTACGTGGTGGGTACGTTTCGTACCCACCACGTACCCACCACGTCCCCCGCAATGAACTTCCGCTCTTCTGGGCTCAAATTGTTTTTTTTAAATCTGTTTTAGGATTTGAATTAAATTTTAACTTTAATTTAAGTGGTCACTTGCAAAAATCTCGGCCTATGTGCTCATACCCATTGGTGGGTACGTGGTGGGTACGTTTCGTACCCACCACGTACCCCCCACGTCCCCCGCAATGAACTTCCGCTCTCCTGGGCTCAAATTGTTTTTTTTAAATCTGTTTTAGGATTTGAATTAAATTTTAACTTTAATTTAAGTGGTCACTTGCAAAAATCTCGGCCTATGTGCTCATACACATTGGTGGGTACGTGGTGGGTACGTTTCGTACCCACCACGTACCCCCCACGTCCCCCGCAATGAACTTCCGCTCTCCTGGGCTCAAATTGTTTGTTTTAAATCTGTTTAAGGATTTGAATTAAATTTTAACTTTAATTTAAGTGGTCACTTGCAAAAATCTCGGCCTATGTGCTCATACCTATTGGTGGGTACGTGGTGGGTACGTTTCGTACCCACCACGTACCCACCACGTCCCCCGCAATGAACTTCCGCTCTCCTGGGCTCAAATTGTTTTTTTTAAATCTGTTTTAGGATTTGAATTAAATTTGAAAATTTATTTAAGTGGTCACTTGCAAAAATCTCGGCCTATGTGCTCATACCCATTGGTGGGTACGTGGTGGGTACGTTCCGTACCCACCACGTACCCACCACGTCCCCCGCAATGAACTTCCGCTCTTCTGGGCTCAAATTGTTTTTTTTAAATCTGTTTTAGGATTTGAATTAAATTTTAACTTTAATTTAAGTGGTCACTTGCAAAAATCTCGGCCTATGTGCTCATACCCATTGGTGGGTACGTGGTGGGTACGTTTCGTACCCACCACGTACCCACCACGTCCCCCGCAATGAACTTCCGCTCTTCTGGGCTCAAATTGTTTTTTTTAAATCTGTTTTAGGATTTGAATTAAATTTTAACTTTAATTTAAGTGGTCACTTGCAAAAATCTCGGCCTATGTGCTCATACCCATTGGTGGGTACGTGGTGGGTACGTTTCGTACCCACCACGTACCCACCACGTCCCCCGCAATGAACTTCCGCTCTCCTGGGCTCAAATTGTTTTTTTTAAATCTGTTTTAGGATTTGAATTAAATTTTAACTTTAATTTAAGTGGTCACTTGCAAAAATCTCGGCCTATGTGCTCATACCCATTGGTGGGTACGTGGTGGGTACGTTTCGTACCCACCACGTACCCCCCACGTCCCCCGCAATGAACTTCCGCTCTCCTGGGCTCAAATTGTTTTTTTTAAATCTGTTTTAGGATTTGAATTAAATTTTAACTTTAATTTAAGTGGTCACTTGCAAAAATCTCGGCCTATGTGCTCATACCCATTGGTGGGTACGTGGTGGGTACGTTTCGTACCCACCACGTACCCACCACGTCCCCCGCAATGAACTTCCGCTCTCCTGGGCTCAAATTGTTTTTTTTAAATCTGTTTTAGGATTTGAATTAAATTTTAACATTTATTTAAGTGGTCACTTGCAAAAATCTCGGCCTATGTGCTCATACCCATTGGTGGGTACGTGGTGGGTACGTTTCGTACCCACCACGTACCCACCACGTCCCCCGCAATGAACTTCCGCTCTCCTGGGCTCAAATTGTTTTTTTTAAATCTGTTTTAGGATTTGAATTAAATTTTGACTTTAATTTAAGTGGTCACTTGCAAAAATCTCGGCCTATGTGCTCATACCCATTGGTGGGTACGTGGTGGGTACGTTTCGTACCCACCACGTACCCTCCACGTCCCCCGCAATGAACTTCCGCTCTCCTGGGCTCAAATTGTTTTTTTTAAATCTGTTTTAGGATTTGAATTAAATTTTAACTTTAATTTAAGTGGTCACTTGCAAAAATCTCGGCCTATGTGCTCATACCCATTGGTGGGTACGTTTCGTACCGACCACGTACCCACCACGTCCCCCGCAATGAACTTCCGCTCTTCTGGGCTCAAATTGTTTTTTTTAAATCTGTTTTAGGATTTGAATTAAATTTTAACTTTAATTTAAGTGGTCACTTGCAAAAATCTCGGCCTATGTGCTCATACTCATTGGTGGGTACGTGGTGGGTACGTTTCGTACCCACCACGTACCCACCACGTCCCCGGCAATGAACTTCCGCTCTCCTGGGCTCAAATTGTTTTTTTTAAATCTGTTTTAGGATTTGAATTAAATTTTAACTTTAATTTAAGTGGTCACTTGCAAAAATCTCGGCCTATGTGCTCATACCCATTGGTGGGTACGTGGTGGGTACGTTTCGTACCCACCACGTACCCCCCACGTCCCCCGCAATGAACTTCCGCTCTCCTGGGCTCAAATTGTTTTTTTTAAATCTGTTTTAGGATTTGAATTAAATTTTAACTTTAATTTAAGTGGTCACTTGCAAAAATCTCGGCCTATGTGCTCATACCCATTGGTGGGTACGTGATGGGTACGTTTCGTACCCACCACGTACCCACCACGTCCCCCGCAATGAACTTCCGCTCTCCTGGGCTCAAATTGTTTTTTTTAAATCTGTTTTAGGATTTGAATTAAATTTTAACATTTATTTAAGTGGTCACTTGCAAAAATCTCGGCCTATGTGCTCATACCCATTGGTGGGTACGTGGTGGGTACGTTTCGTACCCACCACGTACCCACCACGTCCCCCGCAATGAACTTCCGCTCTCCTGGGCTCAAATTGTTTTTTTTAAATCTGTTTTAGGATTTGAATTAAATTTTGACTTTAATTTAAGTGGTCACTTGCAAAAATCTCGGCCTATGTGCTCATACCCATTGGTGGGTACGTGGTGGGTACGTTTCGTACCCACCACGTACCCTCCACGTCCCCCGCAATGAACTTCCGCTCTCCTGGGCTCAAATTGTTTTTTTTAAATCTGTTTTAGGATTTGAATTAAATTTTAACTTTAATTTAAGTGGTCACTTGCAAAAATCTCGGCCTATGTGCTCATACCCATTGGTGGGTACGTTTCGTACCGACCACGTACCCACCACGTCCCCCGCAATGAACTTCCGCTCTTCTGGGCTCAAATTGTTTTTTTTAAATCTGTTTTAGGATTTGAATTAAATTTTAACTTTAATTTAAGTGGTCACTTGCAAAAATCTCGGCCTATGTGCTCATACTCATTGGTGGGTACGTGGTGGGTACGTTTCGTACCCACCACGTACCCACCACGTCCCCGGCAATGAACTTCCGCTCTCCTGGGCTCAAATTGTTTTTTTTAAATCTGTTTTAGGATTTGAATTAAATTTTAACTTTAATTTAAGTGGTCACTTGCAAAAATCTCGGCCTATGTGCTCATACCCATTGGTGGGTACGTGGTGGGTACGTTTCGTACTCACCACGTACCCCCCCCGTCCCCCGCAATGAACTTCCGCTCTCCTGGGCTCAAATTGTTTTTTTTAAATCTGTTTTAGGATTTGAATTAAATTTTAACTTTTATTTAAGTGGTCACTTGCAAAAATCTCGGAATATGTGCTCATACACATTGGTAGGTACGTGGTGGGTACGTTTCGTACCCACCACGTACCCCCCACGTTCCCCGCAATGAACTTCCGCTCTCCTGGGCTCAAATTGGTTTTTTTAAATCTGTTTTAGGATTTGAATTAAATTTTAACTTTAATTTAAGTGGTCACTTGCAAAAATCTCGGCCTATGTGCTCATACCCATTGGTGGGTACGTGGTGGGTACGTTTCGTACCGACCACGTACCCACCACGTCCCCCGCAATGAACTTCCGCTCTCCTGGGCTCAAATTGTTTTTTTTAAATCTGTTTTAGGATTTGAATTAAATTTTAACTTTAATTTAAGTGGTCGCTTGCAAAAATCTCGGCCTATGTGCTCATACCCATTGGTGGGTACGTGGTGGGTACGTTTCGTACCCACCACGTACCCACCACGTCCCCCGCAATGAACTTCCGCTCTCCTGGGCTCAAATTGTTTTTTTTAAATCTGTTTTAGGATTTGAATTAAATTTTAACTTTAATTTAAGTGGTCACTTGCAAAAATCTCGGCCTATGTGCTCATACCCATTGGTGGGTACGTGGTGGGTACGTTTCGTACCCACCACGTACCCACCACGTCCCCCGCAATGAACTTCCGCTCTCCTGGGCTCAAATTGTTTTTTTTAAATCTGTTTTAGGATTTGAATTAAATTTTAACTTTAATTTAAGTGGTCACTTGCAAAAATCTCAGCCTATGTGCTCATACCCATTGGTGGGTACGTGGTGGGTACGTTTCGTACCCACCACGTACCCCCCACGTCCCCCGCAATGAACTTCCGCTCTCCTGGGCTCAAATTGTTTTTTTTAAATCTGTTTTAGGATTTGAATTAAATTTTAACTTTAATTTAAGTGGTCACTTGCAAAAATCTCGGCCTATGTGCTCATACCCATTGGTGGGTACGTGGTGGGTACGTTTCGTACCCACCACGTACCCACCACGTACCCACCACGTCCCCACCACGTCCCCCGCAATAAACTTCCGCTCTCCTGGGCTCAAATTGTTTTTTTAACTCTGTTTTAGGATTTGAATTAAATTTTGACTTTAATTTAAGTGGTCACTTGCAAAAATCTCGGCCTATGTGCTCATACACATTGGTGGGTACGTGGTGGGTACGTTTCGTACGTGGTGGGTACGTTTCGTACCCACCACGTACCCACCACGTCCCTCGCAATGAACTTCCGCTCTCCTGAGCTCAAATTGTTTTTTTTAAATCTGTTTTAGGATTTGAATTAAATTTTAACTTTAATTTAAGTGGTCACTCGCAAAAATCTCGGCCTATGTGCTCATACCCATTGGTGGGTACGTGGTGGGTACGTTTCGTACCCACCACGTACCCACCACGTCCCCCGCAATGAACTTCCGCTCTCCTGGGCTCAAATTGTTTTTTTTAAATCTGTTTTAGGATTTGAATTAAATTTTAACATTTATTTAAGTGGTCACTTGCAAAAATCTCGGCCTATGTGCTCATACCCATTGGTGGGTACGTGGTGGGTACGTTTCGTACCCACCACGTACCCACCACGTCCCCCGCAATGAACTTCCGCTCTTCTGGGCTCAAATTGTTTTTTTTAAATCTGTTTTAGGATTTGAATTAAATTTTAACTTTAATTTAAGTGGTCACTTGCAAAAATCTCGGCCTATGTGCTCATACCCATTGGTGGGTACGTGGTGGGTACGTTTCGTACCCACCACGTACCCCCCACGTCCCCCGCAATGAACTTCCGCTCTCCTGGGCTCAAATTGTTTTTTTTAAATCTGTTTTAGGATTTGAATTAAATTTTAACTTTAATTTAAGTGGTCACTTGCAAAAATCTCGGCCTATGTGCTCATACCCATTGGTGGGTACGTGGTGGGTACGTTTCGTACCCACCACGTACCCCCCACGTCCCCCGCAATGAACTTCCGCTCTCCTGGGCTCAAATTGTTTTTTTTAAATCTGTTTTAGGATTTGAATTAAATTTTAACTTTAATTTAAGTAGTCACTTGCAAAAATCTCGGCCTATGTGCTCATACCCATTGGTGGGTACGTGGTGGGTACGTTTCGTACCCACCACGTACCCCCCACGTCCCCCGCAATGAACTTCCGCTCTCCTGGGCTCAAATTGTTTTTTTTAAATCTGTTTTAGGATTTGAATTAAATTTGAAAATTTATTTAAGTGGTCACTTGCAAAAATCTCGGCCTATGTGCTCATACCCATTGGTGGGTACGTGGTGGGTACGGAACGTACCCACCACGTCCCCCGCAATGAACTTCCGCTCTCCTGGGCTCAAATCGTTTTTTTTAAATCTGTTTTAGGATTTGAATTAAATTTGAACTTTAATTTAAGTGGTCACTTGCAAAAATCTCGGCCTATGTGCTCATACCCATTGGTGGGTACGTGGTGGGTACGTTTCGTACCCACCACGTACCCACCACGTCCCCCGCAATGAACTTCCGCTCTTCTGGGCTCAAATTGTTTTTTTTAAATCTGTTTTAGGATTTGAATTAAATTTTAACTTTAATTTAAGTGGTCACTTGCAAAAATCTCGGCCTATGTGCTCATACCCATTGGTGGGTACGTGGTGGGTACGTTTCGTACCCACCACGTACCCCCCACGTCCCCCGCAATGAACTTCCGCTCTCCTGGGCTCAAATTGTTTTTTTTAAATCTGTTTTAGGATTTGAATTAAATTTTAACTTTAATTTAAGTAGTCACTTGCAAAAATCTCGGCCTATGTGCTCATACCCATTGGTGGGTACGTGGTGGGTACGTTTCGTACCCACCACGTACCCCCCACGTCCCCCGCAATGAACTTCCGCTCTCCTGGGCTCAAATTGTTTTTTTTAAATCTGTTTTAGGATTTGAATTAAATTTTAACATTTATTTAAGTGGTCACTTGCAAAAATCTCGGCCTATGTGCTCATACCCATTGGTGGGTACGTGGTGGGTACGGAACGTACCCATCACGTACCCACCACGTCCCCCGCAATGAACTTCCGCTCTCCTGGGCTCAAATTGTTTTTTTTAAATCTGTTTTAGGATTTGAATTAAATTTTAACTTTAATTTAAGTAGTCACTTGCAAAAATCTCGGCCTATGTGCTCATACCCATTGGTGGGTACGTGGTGGGTACGTTTCGTACCCACCACGTACCCACCACGTCCCCCGCAATGAACTTCCGCTCTTCTGGGCTCAAATTGTTTTTTTTAAATCTGTTTTAGGATTTGAATTAAATTTTAACTTTAATTTAAGTGGTCACTTGCAAAAATCTCGGCCTATGTGCTCATACCCATTGGTGGGTACGTGGTGGGTACGTTTCGTACCCACCACGTACCCACCACGTCCCCCGCAATGAACTTCCGCTCTTCTGGGCTCAAATTGTTTTTTTTAAATCTGTTTTAGGATTTGAATTAAATTTTAACTTTAATTTAAGTGGTCACTTGCAAAAATCTCGGCCTATGTACTCATACCCATTGGTGGGTACGTGGTGGGTACGTTTCGTACCCACCACGTACCCACCACGTCCCCCGCAATGAACTTCCGCTCTCCTGGGCTCAAATTGTTTTTTTTAAATCTGTTTTAGGATTTGAATTAAATTTTAACTTTAATTTAAGTGGTCACTTGCAAAAATCTCGGCCTATGTGCTCATACCCATTGGTGGGTAAGTGGTGGGTACGTTTCGTACCCACCACGTACCCACCACGTCCCCCGCAATGAACTTCCGCTCTTCTGGGCTCAAATTGTTTTTTTTAAATCTGTTTTAGGATTTGAATTAAATTTTAACTTTAATTTAAGTGGTCACTTGCAAAAATCTCGGCCTATGTGCTCATACCCATTGGTGGGTACGTGGTGGGTACGTTTCGTACCCACCACGTACCCACCACGTCCCCCGCAATGAACTTCCGCTCTTCTGGGCTCAAATTGTTTTTTTTAAATCTGTTTTAGGATTTGAATTAAATTTTAACTTTAATTTAAGTGGTCACTTGCAAAAATCTCGGCCTATGTGCTCATACCCATTGGTGGGTACGTGGTGGGTACGTTTCGTACCCACCACGTACCCACCACGTCCCCCGCAATGAACTTCCGCTCTCCTGGGCTCAAATTGTTTTTTTTAAATCTGTTTTAGGATTTGAATTAAATTTTAACTTTAATTTAAGTGGTCACTTGCAAAAATCTCGGCCTATGTGCTCATACCCATTGGTGGGTACGTGGTGGGTACGTTTCGTACCCACCACGTACCCACCACGTCCCCCGCAATGAACTTCCGCTCTTCTGGGCTCAAATTGTTTTTTTTAAATCTGTTTTAGGATTTGAATTAAATTTTAACTTTAATTTAAGTGGTCACTTGCAAAAATCTCGGCCTATGTGCTCATACCCATTGGTGGGTACGTGGTGGGTACGTTTCGTACCCACCACGTACCCACCACGTACCCACCACGTCCCCCGCAATGAACTTCCGCTCTTCTGGACTCAAATTGTTTTTTTTAAATCTGTTTTAGGATTTGAATTAAATTTTAACTTTAATTTAAGTGGTCACTTGCAAAAATCTCGGCCTATGTGCTCATACCCATTGGTGGGTACGTGGTGGGTACGTTTCGTACCCACCACGTACCCACCACGTCCCCCGCAATGAACTTCCGCTCTCCTGGGCTCAAATTGTTTTTTTTAAATCTGTTTTAGGATTTGAATTAAATTTTAACTTTAATTTAAGTGGTCACTTACAAAAATCTCGGCCTATGTGCTCATACCCATTGGTGGGTACGTGGTGGGTACGTTTCGTACCCACCACGTACCCACCACGTCCCCCGCAATGAACTTCCGCTCTTCTGGGCTCAAATTGTTTTTTTTAAATCTGTTTTAGGATTTGAATTAAATTTTAACTTTAATTTAAGTGGTCACTTGCAAAAATCTCGGCCTATGTGCTCATACCCATTGGTGGGTACGTGGTGGGTACGTTTTGTACCCACCACGTACCCACCACGTCCCCCGCAATGAACTTCCGCTCTTCTGGACTCAAATTGTTTTTTTTAAATCTGTTTTAGGATTTGAATTAAATTTTAACTTTAATTTAAGTGGTCACTTGCAAAAATCTCGGCCTATGTGCTCATACCCATTGGTGGGTACGTGGTGGGTACGGAACGTACCCATCACGTACCCACCACGTCCCCCGCAATGAACTTCCGCTCTTCTGGGCTCAAATTGTTTTTTTTAAATCTGTTTTAGGATTTGAATTAAATTTTAACTTTAATTTAAGTAGTCACTTGCAAAAATCTCGGCCTATGTGCTCATACCCATTGGTGGGTACGTGGTGGGTACGTTTCGTACCCACCACGTACCCACCACGTCCCCCGCAATGAACTTCCGCTCTTCTGGGCTCAAATTGTTTTTTTTAAATCTGTTTTAGGATTTGAATTAAATTTTAACTTTAATTTAAGTGGTCACTTGCAAAAATCTCGGCCTATGTGCTCATACCCATTGGTGGGTACGTGGTGGGTACGTTTCGTACCCACCACGTACCCACCACGTCCCCCGCAATGAACTTCCGCTCTTCTGGGCTCAAATTGTTTTTTTTAAATCTGTTTTAGGATTTGAATTAAATTTTAACTTTAATTTAAGTGGTCACTTGCAAAAATCTCGGCCTATGTGCTCATACCCATTGGTGGGTACGTGGTGGGTACGTTTCGTACCCACCACGTACCCACCACGTCCCCCGCAATGAACTTCCGCTCTCCTGGGCTCAAATTGTTTTTTTTAAATCTGTTTTAGGATTTGAATTAAATTTTGACTTTAATTTAAGTGGTCACTTGCAAAAATCTCGGCCTATGTGCTCATACCCATTGGTGGGTACGTGGTGGGTACGTTTCGTACCCACCACGTACCCACCACGTCCCCCGCAATGAACTTCCGCTCTTCTGGGCTCAAATTGTTTTTTTTAAATCTGTTTTAGGATTTGAATTAAATTTTAACTTTAATTTAAGTGGTCACTTGCAAAAATCTCGGCCTATGTGCTCATACCCATTGGTGGGTACGTGGTGGGTACGTTTCGTACCCACCACGTACCCACCACGTCCCCCGCAATGAACTTCCGCTCTTCTGGACTCAAATTGTTTTTTTTAAATCTGTTTTAGGATTTGAATTAAATTTTAACTTTAATTTAAGTGGTCACTTGCAAAAATCTCGGCCTATGTGCTCATACCCATTGGTGGGTACGTGGTGGGTACGTTTCGTACCCACCACGTACCCACCACGTCCCCCGCAATGAACTTCCGCTCTCCTGGGCTCAACTTGTTTTTTTTAAATCTGTTTTAGGATTTGAATTAAATTTTAACTTTAATTTAAGTGGTCACTTACAAAAATCTCGGCCTATGTGCTCATACCCATTGGTGGGTACGTGGTGGGTACGTTTCGTACCCACCACGTACCCACCACGTCCCCCGCAATGAACTTCCGCTCTTCTGGGCTCAAATTGTTTTTTTTAAATCTGTTTTAGGATTTGAATTAAATTTTAACTTTAATTTAAGTGGTCACTTGCAAAAATCTCGGCCTATGTGCTCATACCCATTGGTGGGTACGTGGTGGGTACGTTTTGTACCCACCACGTACCCACCACGTCCCCCGCAATGAACTTCCGCTCTTCTGGACTCAAATTGTTTTTTTTAAATCTGTTTTAGGATTTGAATTAAATTTTAACTTTAATTTAAGTGGTCACTTGCAAAAATCTCGGCCTATGTGCTCATACCCATTGGTGGGTACGTGGTGGGTACGTTTCGTACCCACCACGTCCCCCGCAATGAACTTCCGCTCTTCTGGGCTCAAATTGTTTTTTTTAAATCTGTTTTAGGATTTGAATTAAATTTTAACTTTAATTTAAGTGGTCACTTGCAAAAATCTCGGCCTATGTGCTCATACCCATTGGTGGGTACGTAGTGGGTACGTTTCGTACCCACCACGTACCCACCACGTCCCCCGCAATGAACTTCCGCTCTTCTGGGCTCAATTTTTTTTTTTAAATCTGTTTTAGGATTTGAATTAAATTTTAACTTTAATTTAAGTGGTCACTTGCAAAAATCTCGGCCTATGTGCTCATACCCATTGGTGGGTACGTGGTGGGTACGTTTCGTACCCACCACGTACCCACCACGTACCCACCACGTCCCCACCACGTCCCCCGCAATAAACTTCCGCTCTCCTGGGCTCAAATTGTTTTTTTAAATCTGTTTTAGGATTTGAATTAAATTTTAACTTTTATTTAAGTGGTCACTTGCAAAAATCTCTTCCTATGTGCTCATACCCATTGGTGGGTACGTGGTGGGTACGTTTCGTACCCACCACGTACCCCCCACGTCCCCCGCAATGAACTTCCGCTCTCCTGGGCTCAAATTGTTTTTTTTAAATCTGTTTTAGGATTTGAATTAAATTTTAACTTTAATTTAAGTGGTCACTTGCAAAAATCTCGGCCTATGTGCTCATACCCATTGGTGGGTACGTGGTGGGTACGTTTCGTACCCACCACGTACCCCCCACGTCCCCCGCAATGAACTTCCGCTCTCCTGGGCTCAAATTGTTTTTTTTAAATCTGTTTTAGGATTTGAATTAAATTTTTAATTTAATTTAAGTGGTCACTTGCAAAAATCTCGGCCTATGTGCTCATATCCATTGGTGGGTACGTGGTGGGTACGTTCCGTACCCACCACGTACCCACCACGTCTCCCGCAATGAACTTCCGCTCTTCTGGGCTCAAATTGTTTTTTTTAAATCTGTTTTAGGATTTGAATTAAATTTTAACTTTAATTTAAGTGGTCACTTGCAAAAATCTCGGCCTATGTGCTCATACCCATTGGTGGGTACGTGGTGGGTACGTTTCGTACCCACCACGTCCCCCGCAATGAACTTCCGCTCTTCTGGGCTCAAATTGTTTTTTTTAAATCTGTTTTAGGATTTGAATTAAATTTTAACTTTAATTTAAGTGGTCACTTGCAAAAATCTCGGCCTATGTGCTCATACCCATTGGTGGGTACGTGGTGGGTACGTTTCGTACCCACCACGTACCCCCCACGTCCCCCGCAATGAACTTCCGCTCTCCTGGGCTCAAATTGTTTTTTTTAAATCTGTTTTAGGATTTGAATTAAATTTTAACTTTAATTTAAGTGGTCACTTGCAAAAATCTCGGCCTATGTGCTCATACCCATTGGTGGGTACGTGGTGGGTACGTTTCGTACCCACCACGTACCCTCCACGTCCCCCGCAATGAACTTCCGCTCTCCTGGGCTCAAATTGTTTTTTTTAAATCTGTTTTAGGATTTGAATTAAATTTTTAATTTAATTTAAGTGGTCACTTGCAAAAATCTCGGCCTATGTGCTCATACTCATTGGTGGGTACGTGGTGGGTACGTTTCGTACCCACCACGTACCCATCACGTCCCCCGCAATGAACTTCCGCTCTTCTGGGCTCAAATTGTTTTTTTTAAATCTGTTTTAGGATTTGAATTAAATTTTAACTTTAATTTAAGTGGCCACTTGCAAAAATCTCGGCCTATGTGCTCATACCCATTGGTGGGTACGTGGTGGGTACGTTTCGTACCCACCACGTACCCCCCACGTCCCCCGCAATGAAGTTCCGCTCTCCTGGGCTCAAATTGTTTTTTTTAAATCTGTTTTAGGATTTGAATTAAATTTTAACTTTAATTTAAGTGGTCACTTGCAAAAATCTCGGCCTATGTGCTCATACACATTGGTGGGTACGTGGTGGGTACGTTTCGTACCCACCACGTACCCCCCACGTCCCCCGCAATGAACTTCCGCTCTCCTGGGCTCAAATTGTTTGTTTTAAATCTGTTTTAGGATTTGAATTAAATTTTAACTTTAATTTAAGTGGTCACTTGCAAAAATCTCGGCCTATGTGCTCATAATCATTGGTGGGTACGTGGTGGGTACGTTTCGTACCCACCACGTACCCACCACGTCCCCCGCAATGAACTTCCGCTCTTCTGGACTCAAATTGTTTTTTTTAAATCTGTTTTAGGATTTGAATTAAATTTTAACTTTAATTTAAGTGGTCACTTGCAAAAATCTCGGCCTATGTGCTCATACCCATTGGTGGGTACGTGGTGGGTACGTTTCGTACCCACCACGTACCCCCCACGTCCCCCGCAATGAACTTCCGCTCTCCTGGGCTCAAATTGTTTGTTTTAAATCTGTTTTAGGATTTGAATTAAATTTTAACTTTAATTTAAGTGGTCACTTGCAAAAATCTCGGCCTATGTACTCATACCCATTGGTGGGTACGTGGTGGGTACGTTTCGTACCCACCACGTACCCACCACGTCCCCCGCAATGAACTTCCGCTCTCCTGGGCTCAAATTGTTTTTTTTAAATCTGTTTTAGGATTTGAATTAAATTTTAACTTTAATTTAAGTGGTCACTTGCAAAAATCTCGGCCTATGTGCTCATACCCACCACGTCCCCCGCAATGAACTTCCGCTCTCCTGGGCTCAAATTGTTTTTTTTAAATCTGTTTTAGGATTTGAATTAAATTTTTAATTTAATTTAAGTGGTCACTTGCAAAAATCTCGGCCTATGTGCTCATACCCATTGGTGGGTACGTGGTGGGTACGTTTCGTACCCACCACGTACCCATCACGTCCCCCGCAATGAACTTCCGCTCTTCTGGGCTCAAATTGTTTTTTTTAAATCTGTTTTAGGATTTGAATTAAATTTTAACTTTAATTTAAGTGGTCACTTGCAAAAATCTCGGCCTATGTGCTCATACCCATTGGTGGGTACGTGGTGGGTACGTTTCGTACCCACCACGTACCCCCCACGTCCCCCGCAATGAACTTCCGCTCTCCTGGGCTCAAATTGTTTGTTTTAAATCTGTTTTAGGATTTGAATTAAATTTTAACTTTAATTTAAGTGGTCACTTGCAAAAATCTCGGCCTATGTGCTCATACCCATTGGTGGGTACGTGGTGGGTACGTTTCGTACCCACCACGTACCCACCACGTCCCCCGCAATGAACTTCCGCTCTCCTGGGCTCAAATTGTTTTTTTTAAATCTGTTTTAGGATTTGAATTAAATTTTAACTTTAATTTAAGTGGTCACTTGCAAAAATCTCGGCCTATGTGCTCATACCCATTGGTGGGTACGTGGTGGGTACGTTTTGTACCCACCACGTACCCCCCACGTTCCCCGCAATGAACTTCCGCTCTCCTGGGCTCAAATTGTTTTTTTTAAATCTGTTTTAGGATTTGAATTAAATTTTAACTTTAATTTAAGTGGTCACTTGCAAAAATCTCGGCCTATGTGCTCATACCCATTGGTGGGTACGTGGTGGGTACGTTTCGTACCCACCACGTACCCCCCACGTTCCCCGCAATGAACTTCCGCTCTCCTGGGCTCAAATTGTTTTTTTTAAATCTGTTTTAGGATTTGAATTAAATTTTAACTTTAATTTAAGTGGTCACTTGCAAAAATCTCGGCCTATGTGCTCATACCCATTGGTGGGTACGTGGTTGGTACGTTTCGTACCCACCACGTACCCCCCACGTCCCCCGCAATGAACTTCCGCTCTCCTGGGCTCAAATTGTTTTTTTTAAATCTGTTTTAGGATTTGAATTAAATTTTAACTTTAATTTAAGTGGTCACTTGCAAAAATCTCGGCCTATGTGCTCATACCCACCACGTCCCCCGCAATGAACTTCCGCTCTCCTGGGCTCAAATTGTTTTTTTTAAATCTGTTTTAGGATTTGAATTAAATTTTAACATTTATTTAAGTGGTCACTTGCAAAAATCTCGGCCTATGTGCTCGTACCCACCACGTCCCCCGCAATGAACTTCCGCTCTCCTGGGCTCAAATTGTTTTTTTTAAATCTGTTTTAGGATTTGAATTAAATTTTAACTTTAATTTAAGTGGTCACTTGCAAAAATCTCGGCCTATGTGCTCATACCCATTGGTGGGTACGTGGTGGGTACGTTTCGTACCCACCACGTACCCTCCACGTCCCCCGCAATGAACTTCCGCTCTCCTGGGCTCAAATTGTTTTTTTTAAATCTGTTTTAGGATTTGAATTAAATTTTAACTTTAATTTAAGTGGTCACTTGCAAAAATCTCGGCCTATGTGCTCATACCCATTGGTGGGTACGTGGTAGGTACGTTTCGTACCGACCACGTACCCACTACGTCCCCCGCAATGAACTTCCGCTCTCCTGGGCTCAAATTGTTTTTTTTAAATCTGTTTTAGGATTTGAATTAAATTTTAACTTTAATTTAAGTGGTCACTTGCAAAAATCTCGGCCTATGTGCTCATACCCATTGGTGGGTACGTGGTGGGTACGTTTCGTACCCACCACGTACTCACCACGTCCCCCGCAATGAACTTCCGCTCTCCTGGACTCAAATTGTTTTTTTTAAATCTGTTTTAGGATTTGAATTAAATTTTAACTTTAATTTAAGTGGTCACTTGCAAAAATCTCGGCCTATGTGCTCATACCCATTGGTGGGTACGTGGTGGGTACGTTTCGTACCCACCACGTACCCCCCACGTTCCCCGCAATGAACTTCCGCTCTCCTGGGCTCAAATTGTTTTTTTTAAATCTGTTTTAGGATTTGAATTAAATTTTAACTTTAATTTAAGTGGTCACTTGCAAAAATCTCGGCCTATGTGCTCATACCCATTGGTGGGTACGTGGTGGGTACGTTTCGTACCGACCACGTACCCACCACGTCCCCCGCAATGAACTTCCGCTCTCCTGGGCTCAAATTGTTTTTTTTAAATCTGTTTTAGGATTTGAATTAAATTTTAACTTTAATTTAAGTGGTCACTTGCAAAAATCTCGGCCTATGTGCTCATACCCATTGGTGGGTACGTGGTGGGTACGTTTCGTACCCACCACGTACCCACCACGTCCCCCGCAATGAACTTCCGCTCTCCTGGGCTCAAATTGTTTTTTTTAAATCTGTTTTAGGATTTGAATTAAATTTTAACTTTAATTTAAGTGGTCACTTGCAAAAATCTCGGCCTATGTGCTCATACCCATTGGTGGGTACGTGGTGGGTACGTTTCGTACCCACCACGTACCCCCCACGTTCCCCGCAATGAACTTCCGCTCTCCTGGGCTCAAATTGTTTTTTTTAAATCTGTTTTAGGATTTGAATTAAATTTTAACTTTAATTTAAGTGGTCACTTGCAAAAATCTCGGCCTATGTGCTCATACCCATTGGTGGGTACGTGGTGGGTACGTTTCGTACCGACCACGTACCCACCACGTCCCCCGCAATGAACTTCCGCTCTCCTGGGCTCAAATTGTTTTTTTTAAATCTGTTTTAGGATTTGAATTAAATTTTAACTTTTATTTAAGTGGTCACTTGCAAAAATCTCGGCCTATGTGCTCATACCCGTTGGTACGTTCCGTACCCACCACGTACCCACACTTACCCCCCACGTCCCCCGCAATGAACTTCCGCTCTCCTGGGCTCAAATTGTTTTTTTTAAATCTATTTTAGGATTTGATTTGAATTTTAACTTTAATTTAAGTGGTCACTTGCAAAAATCTCGGCCTATGTGCTCATACCCGTTGGTGGGTACGTGGTGGGTACGTTTCGTACCCACCACGTACCCCCCACGTCCCCCGCAATGAACTTCCGCTCTCCTGGGCTCAAATTGTTTTTTTTAAATCTGTTTTAGGATTTGAATTAAATTTTAACTTTAATTTAAGTGGTCACTTGCAAAAATCTCGGCCTATGTGCTCATACCCATTGGTGGGTACGTGGTGGGTACGTTTCGTACCCACCACGTACCCCCCACGTCCCCCGCAATGAACTTCCGCTCTCCTGGGCTCAAATTGTTTTTTTTAAATCTGTTTTAGGATTTGAATTAAATTTGAAAATTTATTTAAGTGGTCACTTGCAAAAATCTCGGCCTATGTGCTCATACCCATTGGTGGGTACGTGGTGGGTACGTTCCGTACCCACCACGTACCCACCACGTCCCCCGCAATGAACTTCCGCTCTTCTGGGCTCAAATTGTTTTTTTTAAATCTGTTTTAGGATTTGAATTAAATTTTAACTTTAATTTAAGTGGTCACTTGCAAAAATCTCGGCCTATGTGCTCATACCCATTGGTGGGTACGTGGTGGGTACGTTTCGTACCCACCACGTACCCACCACGTCCCCCGCAATGAACTTCCGCTCTTCTGGGCTCAAATTGTTTTTTTTAAATCTGTTTTAGGATTTGAATTAAATTTTAACTTTAATTTAAGTGGTCACTTGCAAAAATCTCGGCCTATGTGCTCATACCCATTGGTGGGTACGTGGTGGGTACGTTTCGTACCCACCACGTACCCACCACGTCCTCCGCAATGAACTTCCGCTCTCCTGGGCTCAAATTGTTTTTTTTAAATCTGTTTTAGGATTTGAATTAAATTTTAACATTTATTTAAGTGGTCACTTGCAAAAATCTCGGCCTATGTGCTCATACACATTGGTGGGTACGTGGTGGGTACGTTTCGTACCCACCACGTACCCCCCACGTCGTCCGCAATGAACTTCCGCTCTCCTGGGCTCAAATTGTTTTTTTTAAATCTGTTTTAGGATTTAAATAAAATTTTAACTTTTATTTAAGTGGTCACTTGCAAAAATCTCGGCCTATGTGCTCATACCCATTGGTGGGTACGTGGTGGGTACGTTTCGTACCCACCACGTACCCACCACGTCCCCCGCAATGAACTTCCGCTCTTCTGGGCTCAAATTTTTTTTTTAAATCTGTTTTAGGATTTGAATTAAATTTTAACTTTAATTTAAGTGGTCACTTGCAAAAATCTCGGCCTATGTGCTCATACCCATTGGTGGGTACGTGGTGGGTACGTTTCGTACCCACCACGTACCCCCCACGTCCCCCGCAATGAACTTCCGCTCTCCTGGGCTCAAATTGTTTTTTTTAAATCTGTTTTAGGATTTGAATTAAATTTTAACTTTAATTTAAGTGGTCACTTGCAAAAATCTCGGCCTATGTGCTCATACCCATTGGTGGGTACGTGGTGGGTACGTTTCGTACCCACCACGTCCCCCGCAATGAACTTCCGCTCTCCTGGGCTCAAATTGTTTTTTTTAAATCTGTTTTAGGATTTGAATTAAATTTTAACTTTAATTTAAGTGGTCACTTGCAAAAATCTCGGCCTATGTGCTCATACCCATTGGTGGGTACGTGGTGGGTACGTTTCGTACCCACCACGTACCCCCCACGTTCCCCGCAATGAACTTCCGCTCTCCTGGGCTCAAATTGTTTTTTTTAAATCTGTTTTAGGATTTGAATTAAATTTTAACTTTAATTTAAGTGGTCACTTGCAAAAATCTCGGCCTATGTGCTCATACCCATTGGTGGGTACGTGGTGGGTACGTTTCGTACCGACCACGTACCCACCACGTCCCCCGCAATGAACTTCCGCTCTCCTGGGCTCAAATTGTTTTTTTTAAATCTGTTTTAGGATTTGAATTAAATTTTAACTTTTATTTAAGTGGTCACTTGCAAAAATCTCGGCCTATGTGCTCATACCCGTTTGTACGTTCCGTACCCACCACGTACCCACACTTACCCCCCACGTCCCCCGCAATGAACTTCCGCTCTCCTGGGCTCAAATTGTTTTTTTTAAATCTATTTTAGGATTTGAATTGAATTTTAACTTTAATTTAAGTGGTCACTTGCAAAAATCTCGGCCTATGTGCTCATACCCGTTGGTGGGTACGTGGTGGGTACGTTTCGTACCCACCACGTACCCCCCACGTCCCCCGCAATGAACTTCCGCTCTCCTGGGATCAAATTGTTTTTTTTAAATCTGTTTTAGGATTTGAATTAAATTTTAACTTTAATTTAAGTGGTCACTTGCAAAAATCTCGGCCTATGTGCTCATACCCATTGGTGGGTACGTGGTGGGTACGTTTCGTACCCACCACGTACCCCCCACGTCCCCCGCAATGAACTTCCGCTCTCCTGGGCTCAAATTGTTTTTTTTAAATCTGTTTTAGGATTTGAATTAAATTTGAAAATTTATTTAAGTGGTCACTTGCAAAAATCTCGGCCTATGTGCTCATACCCATTGGTGGGTACGTGGTGGGTACGTTCCGTACCCACCACGTACCCACCACGTCCCCCGCAATGAACTTCCGCTCTTCTGGGCTCAAATTGTTTTTTTTAAATCTGTTTTAGGATTTGAATTAAATTTTAACTTTAATTTAAGTGGTCACTTGCAAAAATCTCGGCCTATGTGCTCATACCCATTGGTGGGTACGTGGTGGGTACGTTTCGTACCCACCACGTACCCACCACGTCCCCCGCAATGAACTTCCGCTCTTCTGGGCTCAAATTGTTTTTTTTAAATCTGTTTTAGGATTTGAATTAAATTTTAACTTTAATTTAAGTGGTCACTTGCAAAAATCTTGGCCTATGTGCTCATACCCATTGGTGGGTACGTGGTGGGTACGTTTCGTACCCACCACGTACCCACCACGTCCCCCGCAATGAACTTCCGCTCTCCTGGGCTCAAATTGTTTTTTTTAAATCTGTTTTAGGATTTGAATTAAATTTTAACATTTATTTAAGTGGTCACTTGCAAAAATCTCGGCCTATGTGCTCATACACATTGGTGGGTACGTGGTGGGTACGTTTCGTACCCACCACGTACCCCCCACGTCGTCCGCAATGAACTTCCGCTCTCCTGGGCTCAAATTGTTTTTTTTAAATCTGTTTTAGGATTTAAATTAAATTTTAACTTTTATTTAAGTGGTCACTTGCAAAAATCTCCGCCTATGTGCTCATACCCATTGGTGGGTACGTGGTGGGTACGTTTCGTACCCACCACGTACCCACCACGTCCCCCGCAATGAACTTCCGCTCTTCTGGGCTCAAATTTTTTTTTTAAATCTGTTTTAGGATTTGAATTAAATTTTAACTTTAATTTAAGTGGTCACTTGCAAAAATCTCGGCCTATGTGCTCATACCCATTGGTGGGTACGTGGTGGGTACGTTTCGTACCCACCACGTACCCCCCACGTCCCCCGCAATGAACTTCCGCTCTCCTGGGCTCAAATTGTTTTTTTTAAATCTGTTTTAGGATTTGAATTAAATTTTAACTTTAATTTAAGTGGTCACTTGCAAAAATCTCGGCCTATGTGCTCATACCCATTGGTGGGTACGTGGTGGGTACGTTTCGTACCCACCACGTACCCCCCACGTCCCCCGCAATGAACTTCCGCTCTCCTGGGCTCAAATTGTTTTTTTTAAATCTGTTTTAGGATTTGAATTAAATTTTTAATTTAATTTAAGTGGTCACTTGCAAAAATCTCGGCCTATGTGCTCATACCCATTGGTGGGTACGTGGTGGGTACGTTTTGTACCCACCACGTCCCCCGCAATGAACTTCCGCTCTTCTGGGCTCAAATTGTTTTTTTTAAATCTGTTTTAGGATTTGAATTAAATTTTAACTTTAATTTAAGTGGTCACTTGCAAAAATCTCGGCCTATGTGCTCATACCCATTGGTGGGTACGTGGTGGGTACGTTTCGTACCCACCACGTACCCCCCACGTCCCCCGCAATGAACTTCCGCTCTCCTGGGCTCAAATTGTTTTTTTTAAATCTGTTTTAGGATTTGAATTAAATTTTTAATTTAATTTAAGTGGTCACTTGCAAAAATCTCGGCCTATGTGCTCATACCCATTGGTGGGTACGTGGTGGGTACGTTTCGTACCCACCACGTCCCCCGCAATGAACTTCCGCTCTTCTGGGCTCAAATTGTTTTTTTTAAATCTGTTTTAGGATTTGAATTAAATTTTAACTTTAATTTAAGTGGTCACTTGCAAAAATCTCGGCCTATGTGCTCATACCCATTGGTGGGTACGTGGTGGGTACGTTTCGTACCCACCACGTACCCACCACGTCCCCCGCAATGAACTTCCGCTCTTCTGGGCTCAAATTGTTTTTTTTAAATCTGTTTTAGGATTTGAATTAAATTTTAACTTTAATTTAAGTGGTCACTTGCAAAAATCTCGGCCTATGTGCTCATACCCATTGGTGGGTACGTGGTGGGTACGTTCCGTACCCACCACGTACCCACCACGTCCCCCGCAATGAACTTCCGCTCTTCTGGGCTCAAATTGTTTTTTTAAATCTGTTTTAGGATTTGAATTAAATTTTAACTTTAATTTAAGTGGTCACTTGCAAAAATCTCGGCCTATGTGCTCATACCCATTGGTGGGTACGTGGTGGGTACGTTTCGTACCCACCACGTACCCACCACGTCCCCCGCAATGAACTTCCGCTCTTCTGGGCTCAAATTGTTTTTTTTAAATCTGTTTTAGGATTTGAATTAAATTTTAACTTTAATTTAAGTGGTCACTTGCAAAAATCTCGGCCTATGTGCTCATACCCATTGGTGGGTACGTGGTGGGTACGTTTCGTACCCACCACGTACCCCCCACGTCCCCCGCAATGAACTTCCGCTCTCCTGGGCTCAAATTGTTTGTTTTAAATCTGTTTTAGGATTTGAATTAAATTTTAACTTTAATTTAAGTGGTCACTTGCAAAAATCTCGGCCTATGTGCTCATACCCATTGGTGGGTACGTGGTGGGTACGTTTCGTACCCACCACGTACCCACCACGTCCCCCGCAATGAACTTCCGCTCTTCTGGACTCAAATTGTTTTTTTTAAATCTGTTTTAGGATTTGAATTAAATTTTAACTTTAATTTAAGTGGTCACTTGCAAAAATCTCGGCCTATGTGCTCATACCCATTGGTGGGTACGTGGTGGGTACGTTTCGTACCCACCACGTACCCACCACGTCCCCCGCAATGAACTTCCGCTCTTCTGGGCTCAAATTGTTTTTTTTAAATCTGTTTTAGGATTTGAATTAAATTTTAACTTTAATTTAAGTGGTCACTTGCAAAAATCTCGGCCTATGTGCTCATACCCATTGGTGGGTACGTGGTGGGTACGTTTCGTACCCACCACGTACCCCCTACGTCCCCCGCAATGAACTTCCGCTCTCCTGGGCTCAAATTGTTTTTTTTAAATCTGTTTTAGGATTTGAATTAAATTTTAACTTTAATTTAAGTGGTCACTTGCAAAAATCTCGGCCTATGTGCTCATACACATTGGTGGGTACGTGGTGGGTACGTTTCGTACCCACCACGTACCCCCCACGTCCCCCGCAATGAACTTCCGCTCTCCTGGGCTCAAATTGTTTGTTTTAAATCTGTTTTAGGATTTGAATTAAATTTTAACTTTAATTTAAGTGGTCACTTGCAAAAATCTCGGCCTATGTGCTCATACCCATTGGTGGGTACGTGGTGGGTACGTTTCGTACCCACCACGTACCCACCACGTCCCCCGCAATGAACTTCCGCTCTTCTGGACTCAAATTGTTTTTTTTAAATCTGTTTTAGGATTTGAATTAAATTTTAACTTTAATTTAAGTGGTCACTTGCAAAAATCTCGGCCTATGTGCTCATACCCATTGGTGGGTACGTGGTGGGTACGTTTCGTACCCACCACGTACCCACCACGTCCCCCGCAATGAACTTCCGCTCTCCTGGGCTCAAATTGTTTTTTTTAAATCTGTTTTAGGATTTGAATTAAATTTTAACTTTAATTTAAGTGGTCACTTGCAAAAATCTCGGCCCATGTGCTCATACCCATTGGTGGGTACGTGGTGGGTACGTTTCGTACCCACCACGTACCCCCCACGTTCCCCGCAATGAACTTCCGCTCTCCTGGGCTCAAATTGTTTTTTTTAAATCTGTTTTAGGATTTGAATTAAATTTTAACTTTAATTTAAGTGGTCACTTGCAAAAATCTCGGCCTATGTGCTCATACCCATTGGTGGGTACGTGGTGGGTACGTTTCGTACCCACCACGTACCCCCCACGTTCCCCGCAATGAACTTCCGCTCTCCTGGGCTCAAATTGTTTTTTTTAAATCTGTTTTAGGATTTGAATTAAATTTTAACTTTAATTTAAGTGGTCACTTGCAAAAATCTCGGCCTATGTGCTCATACCCATTGGTGGGTACGTGGTGGGTACGTTTCGTACCCACCACGTACCCCCCACGTCCCCCGCAATGAACTTCCGCTCTCCTGGGCTCAAATTGTTTTTTTTAAATCTGTTTTAGGATTTGAATTAAATTTTAACTTTAATTTAAGTGGTCACTTGCAAAAATCTCGGCCTATGTGCTCATACCCATTGGTGGGTACGTGGTGGGTACGTTTCGTACCCACCACGTACCCCCCACGTCGTCCGCAATGAACTTCCGCTCTCCTGGGCTCAAATTGTTTTTTTTAAATCTGTTTTAGGATTTGAATTAAATTTTAACTTTAATTTAAGTGGTCACTTGCAAAAATCTCGGCCTATGTGCTCATACCCATTGGTGGGTACGTCGTGGGTACGTTTCGTACCCACCACGTACCCCCCACGTCGTCCGCAATGAACTTCCACTCTCCTGGGCTCAAATTGTTTTTTTTAAATCTGTTTTAGGATTTGAATTAAATTTTTAATTTAATTTAAGTGGTCACTTGCAAAAATCTCGGCCTATGTGCTCATACCCATTGGTGGGTACGTGGTGGGTACGTTTCGTACCCACCACGTACCCACCACGTCCCCCGCAATGAACTTCCGCTCTTCTGGGCTCAAATTGTTTTCTTTAAATCTGTTTTAGGATTTGAATTAAATTTGAAAATTTATTTAAGTGGTCACTTGCAAAAATCTCGGCCTATGTGCTCATACCCATTGGTGGGTACGTGGTGGGTACGTTTCGTACCCACCACGTCCCCCGCAATGAACTTCCGCTCTTCTGGGCTCAAATTGTTTTTTTTAAATCTGTTTTAGGATTTGAATTAAATTTTAACTTTAATTTAAGTGGTCACTTGCAAAAATCTCGGCCTATGTGCTCATACCCATTGGTGGGTACGTGGTGGGTACGTTTCGTACCCACCACGTACCCCCCACGTCCCCCGCAATGAACTTCCGCTCTCCTGGGCTCAAATTGTTTTTTTTAAATCTGTTTTAGGATTTGAATTAAATTTTAACTTTAATTTAAGTGGTCACTTGCAAAAATCTCGGCCTATGTGCTCATACCCATTGGTGGGTACGTGGTGGGTACGTTCCGTACCCACCACGTACCCACCACGTCCCCCGCAACGAACTTCCGCTCTTCTGGGCTCAAATTGTTTTTTTTAAATCTGTTTTAGGATTTGAATTAAATTTTAACTTTAATTTAAGTGGTCACTTGCAAAAATCTCGGCCTATGTGCTCATACCCATTGGTGGGTACGTGGTGGGTACGTTTCGTACCCACCACGTACCCACCACGTCCCCCGCAATGAACTTCCGCTCTTCTGGGCTCAAATTGTTTTTTTTAAATCTGTTTTAGGATTTGAATTAAATTTTAACTTTAATTTAAGTGGTCACTTGCAAAAATCTCGGCCTATGTGCTCATACCCATTGGTGGGTACGTGGTGGGTACGTTTCGTACCCACCACGTACCCCCCACGTCCCCCGCAATGAACTTCCGCTCTCCTGGGCTCAAATTGTTTTTTTTAAATCTGTTTTAGGATTTGAATTAAATTTTAACTTTAATTTAAGTGGTCACTTGCAAAAATCTCGGCCTATGTGCTCATACCCATTGGTGGGTACGTGGTGGGTACGTTTCGTACCCACCACGTACCCACCACGTCCCCCGCAATGAACTTCCGCTCTTCTGGGCTCAAATTGTTTTTTTTAAATCTGTTTTAGGATTTGAATTAAATTTTAACTTTAATTTAAGTGGTCACTTGCAAAAATCTCGGCCTATGTGCTCATACCCATTGGTGGGTATGTGGTGGGTACGTTTCGTACCCACCACGTACACACCACGTCCCCCGCAATGAACTTCCGCTCTTCTGGGCTCAAATTGTTTTTTTTAAATCTGTTTTAGGATTTGAATTAAATTTTAACTTTAATTTAAGTGGTCACTTGCAAAAATCTCGGCCTATGTGCTCATACCCATTGGTGGGTACGTGGTGGGTACGTTTCGTACCCCCCACGTCCCCCGCAATGAACTTCCGCTCTCCTGGGCTCAAATTGTTTTTTTTAAATCTGTTTTAGGATTTGAATTAAATTTTAACTTTAATTTAAGTGGTCACTTGCAAAAATCTCGGCCTATGTGCTCATACCCATTGGTGGGTACGTGGTGGGTACGTTTCGTACCCACCACGTACCCCCCACGTCCCCCGCAATGAACTTCCGCTCTCCTGGGCTCAAATTGTTTTTTTTAAATCTGTTTTAGGATTTGAATTAAATTTTTAATTTAATTTAAGTGGTCACTTGCAAAAATCTCGGCCTATGTGCTCATACCCATTGGTGGGTACGTGGTGGGTACGTTTCGTACCCACCACGTACCCCCCACGTCCCCCGCAATGAACTTCCGCTCTCCTGGGCTCAAATTGTTTTTTTTAAATCTGTTTTAGGATTTGAATTAAATTTTAACTTTAATTTAAGTGGTCACTTGCAAAAATCTCGGCCTATGTGCTCATACACATTGGTGGGTACGTGGTGGGTACGTTTCGTACCCACCACGTACCCCCCACGTCCCCCGCAATGAACTTCCGCTCTCCTGGGCTCAAATTGTTTGTTTTAAATCTGTTTTAGGATTTGAATTAAATTTTAACTTTAATTTAAGTGGTCACTTGCAAAAATCTCGGCCTATGTGCTCATACCCATTGGTGGGTACGTGGTGGGTACGTTTCGTACCCACCACGTACCCACCACGTCCCCCGCAATGAACTTCCGCTCTTCTGGACTCAAATTGTTTTTTTTAAATCTGTTTTAGGATTTGAATTAAATTTTAACTTTAATTTAAGTGGTCACTTGCAAAAATCTCGGCCTATGTGCTCATACCCATTGGTGGGTACGTGGTGGGTACGTTTCGTACCCACCACGTACCCACCACGTCCCCCGCAATGAACTTCCGCTCTCCTGGGCTCAAATTGTTTTTTTTAAATCTGTTTTAGGATTTGAATTAAATTTTAACTTTAATTTAAGTGGTCACTTGCAAAAATCTCGGCCTATGTGCTCATACCCATTGGTGGGTACGTGGTGGGTACGTTTCGTACCCACCACGTACCCCCCACGTTCCCCGCAATGAACTTCCGCTCTCCTGGGCTCAAATTGTTTTTTTTAAATCTGTTTTAGGATTTGAATTAAATTTTAACTTTAATTTAAGTGGTCACTTGCAAAAATCTCGGCCTATGTGCTCATACCCATTGGTGGGTACGTGGTGGGCACGTTTCGTACCCACCACGTACCCCCCACGTTCCCCGCAATGAACTTCCGCTCTCCTGTGCTCAAATTGTTTTTTTTAAATCTGTTTTAGGATTTGAATTAAATTTTAACTTTAATTTAAGTGGTCACTTGCAAAAATCTCGGCCTATGTGCTCATACCCATTGGTGGGTACGTGGTGGGTACGTTTCGTACTCACCACGTACCCCCCACGTCCCCCGCAATGAACTTCCGCTCTCCTGGGCTCAAATTGTTTTTTTTAAATCTGTTTTAGGATTTGAATTAAATTTTAACTTTAATTTAAGTGGTCACTTGCAAAAATCTCGGCCTATGTGCTCATACCCATTGGTGGGTACGTGGTGGGTACGTTTCGTACCCACCACGTACCCACCACGTCCCCCGCAATGAACTTCCGCTCTCCTGGGCTCAAATTGTTTTTTTTAAATCTGTTTTAGGATTTGAATTAAATTTTAACTTTAATTTAAGTGGTCACTTGCAAAAATCTCGGCCTATGTGCTCATACCCATTGGTGGGTACGTGGTGGGTACGTTTCGTACTGACCACGTACCCACCACGTCCCCCGCAATGAACTTCCGCTCTCCTGGGCTCAAATTGTTTTTTTTAAATCTGTTTTAGGATTTGAATTAAATTTTAACTTTAATTTAAGTGGTCACTTGCAAAAATCTCGGCCTATGTGCTCATACCCATTGGTGGGTACGTGGTGGGTACGTTTCGTACCCACCACGTACTCCCCACGTCCCCCGCAATGAACTTCCGCTCTCCTGGGCTCAAATTGTTTTTTTTAAATCTGTTTTAGGATTTGAATTAAATTTTAACTTTAATTTAAGTGGTCACTTGCAAAAATCTCGGCCTATGTGCTCATACCCATTGGTGGGTACGTGGTGGGTACGTTTCGTACCCACCACGTACCCCCCACGTCCCCCGCAATGAACTTCCGCTCTCCTGGGCTCAAATTGTTTTTTTTAAATCTGTTTTAGGATTTGAATTAAATTTTAACTTTAATTTAAGTGGTCACTTGCAAAAATCTCGGCCTATGTGCTCATACCCATTGGTGGGTACGTGGTGGGTACGTTTCGTACCCACCACGTACCCCCCACGTCCCCCGCAATGAACTTCCGCTCTCCTGGGCTCAAATTGTTTGTTTTAAATCTGTTTTAGGATTTGAATTAAATTTTAACTTTAATTTAAGTGGTCACTTGCAAAAATCTCGGCCTATGTGCTCATACCCATTGGTGGGTACGTGGTGGGTACGTTTCGTACCCACCACGTACCCACCACGTCCCCCGCAATGAACTTCCGCTCTTCTGGACTCAAATTGTTTTTTTTAAATCTGTTTTAGGATTTGAATTAAATTTTAACTTTAATTTAAGTGGTCACTTGCAAAAATCTCGGCCTATGTGCTCATACCCATTGGTGGGTACGTGGTGGGTACGTTTCGTACCCACCACGTACCCACCACGTCCCCCGCAATGAACTTCCGCTCTCCTGGGCTCAAATTGTTTTTTTTAAATCTGTTTTAGGATTTGAATTAAATTTTAACTTTAATTTAAGTGGTCACTTGCAAAAATCTCGGCCTATGTGCTCATACCCATTGGTGGGTACGTGGTGGGTACGTTTCGTACCCACCACGTACCCCCCACGTTCCCCGCAATGAACTTCCGCTCTCCTGGGCTCAAATTGTTTTTTTTAAATCTGTTTTAGGATTTGAATTAAATTTTAACTTTAATTTAAGTGGTCACTTGCAAAAATCTCGGCCTATGTGCTCATACCCATTGGTGGGTACGTGGTGGGCACGTTTCGTACCCACCACGTACCCCCCACGTTCCCCGCAATGAACTTCCGCTCTCCTGTGCTCAAATTGTTTTTTTTAAATCTGTTTTAGGATTTGAATTAAATTTTAACTTTAATTTAAGTGGTCACTTGCAAAAATCTCGGCCTATGTGCTCATACCCATTGGTGGGTACGTGGTGGGTACGTTTCGTACTCACCACGTACCCCCCACGTCCCCCGCAATGAACTTCCGCTCTCCTGGGCTCAAATTGTTTTTTTTAAATCTGTTTTAGGATTTGAATTAAATTTTAACTTTAATTTAAGTGGTCACTTGCAAAAATCTCGGCCTATGTGCTCATACCCATTGGTGGGTACGTGGTGGGTACGTTTCGTACCCACCACGTACCCACCACGTCCCCCGCAATGAACTTCCGCTCTCCTGGGCTCAAATTGTTTTTTTTAAATCTGTTTTAGGATTTGAATTAAGTTTTAACTTTAATTTAAGTGGTCACTTGCAAAAATCTCGGCCTATGTGCTCATACCCATTGGTGGGTACGTGGTGGGTACGTTTCGTACTGACCACGTACCCACCACGTCCCCCGCAATGAACTTCCGCTCTCCTGGGCTCAAATTGTTTTTTTTAAATCTGTTTTAGGATTTGAATTAAATTTTAACTTTAATTTAAGTGGTCACTTGCAAAAATCTCGGCCTATGTGCTCATACCCATTGGTGGGTACGTGGTGGGTACGTTTCGTACCCACCACGTACTCCCCACGTCCCCCGCAATGAACTTCCGCTCTCCTGGGCTCAAATTGTTTTTTTTAAATCTGTTTTAGGATTTGAATTAAATTTTAACTTTAATTTAAGTGGTCACTTGCAAAAATCTCGGCCTATGTGCTCATACCCATTGGTGGGTACGTGGTGGGTACGTTTCGTACCCACCACGTACCCCCCACGTCCCCCGCAATGAACTTCCGCTCTCCTGGGCTCAAATTGTTTTTTTTAAATCTGTTTTAGGATTTGAATTAAATTTTAACTTTAATTTAAGTGGTCACTTGCAAAAATCTCGGCCTATGTGCTCATACCCATTGGTGGGTACGTGGTGGGTACGTTTCGTACCCACCACGTACCCCCCACGTCCCCCGCAATGAACTTCCGCTCTCCTGGGCTCAAATTGTTTTTTTTAAATCTGTTTTAGGATTTGAATTAAATTTGAAAATTTATTTAAGTGGTCACTTGCAAAAATCTCGGCCTATGTGCTCATACCCATTGGTGGGTACGTGGTGGGTACGTTCCGTACCCACCACGTACCCACCACGTCCCCCGCAATGAACTTCCGCTCTTCTGGGCTCAAATTGTTTTTTTTAAATCTGTTTTAGGATTTGAATTAAATTTTAACTTTAATTTAAGTGGTCACTTGCAAAAATCTCGGCCTATGTGCTCATACCCATTGGTGGGTACGTGGTGGGTACGTTTCGTACCCACCACGTACCCACCACGTCCCCCGCAATGAACTTCCGCTCTTCTGGGCTCAAATTGTTTTTTTTAAATCTGTTTTAGGATTTGAATTAAATTTTAACTTTAATTTAAGTGGTCACTTGCAAAAATCTCGGCCTATGTGCTCATACCCATTGGTGGGTACGTGGTGGGTACGTTTCGTACCCACCACGTACCCACCACGTCCCCCGCAATGAACTTCCGCTCTCCTGGGCTCAAATTGTTTTTTTTTAAATCTGTTTCAGGATTTGAATTAAATTTTAACTTTAATTTAAGTGGTCACTTGCAAAAATCTCGGCCTATGTGCTCATACCCATTGGTGGGTACGTGGTGGGTACGTTTCGTACCCACCACGTACCCACCACGTCCCCCGCAATGAACTTCCGCTCTCCTGGGCTCAAATTGTTTTTTTTAAATCTGTTTTAGGATTTGAATTAAATTTGAACATTTATTTAAGTGGTCACTTGCAAAAATCTCGGCCTATGTGCTCATACCCATTGGTGGGTACGTGGTGGGTACGTTTCGTACCCACCACGTACCCACCACGTCCCCCGCAATGAACTTCCGCTCTTCTGGACTCAAATTGTTTTTTTTTAAATCTGTTTCAGGATTTGAATTAAATTTTAACTTTAATTTAAGTGGTCACTTGCAAAAATCTCGGCCTATGTGCTCATACCCATTGGTGGGTACGTGGTGGGTACGTTTCGTACCCACCACGTACCCACCACGTCCCCCGCAATGAACTTCCGCTCTTCTGGGCTCAAATTGTTTTTTTTAAATCTGTTTTAGGATTTGAATTAAATTTTAACATTTATTTAAGTGGTCACTTGCAAAAATCTCGGCCTATGTGCTCATACCCATTGGTGGGTACGTGGTGGGTACGTTTCGTACCCACCACGTCCCCCGCAATGAACTTCCGCTCTTCTGGGCTCAAATTGTTTTTTTTAAATCTGTTTTAGGATTTGAATTAAATTTTAACTTTAATTTAAGTGGTCACTTGCAAAAATCTCGGCCTATGTGCTCATACCCATTGGTGGGTACGTGGTGGGTACGTTTCGTACCCACCACGTACCCACCACGTCCCCCGCAATGAACTTCCGCTCTCATGGGCTCAAATTGTTTTTTTTAAATCTGTTTTAGCATTTGAATTAAATTTGAACATTTATTTAAGTGGTCACTTGCAAAAATCTCGGCCTATGTGCTCATACCCATTGGTGGGTACGTTTCGTACCCACCACGTACCCACCACGTCCCCCGCAATGAACTTCCGCTCTTCTGGGCTCAAATTGTTTTTTTTAAATCTGTTTTAGGATTTGAATTAAATTTTAACTTTAATTTAAGTGGTCACTTGCAAAAATCTCGGCCTATGTGCTCATACCCATTGGTGGGTACGTGGTGGGTACGTTTCGTACCCACCACGTACCCACCACGTCCCCCGCAATGAACTTCCGCTCTTCTGGACTCAAATTGTTTTTTTTAAATCTGTTTTAGGATTTGAATTAAATTTTAACTTTAATTTAAGTGGTCACTTGCAAAAATCTCGGCCTATGTACTCATACCCATTGGTGGGTACGTGGTGGGTACGTTTCGTACCCACCACGTACCCACCACGTCCCCCGCAATGAACTTCCGCTCTCCTGGGCTCAAATTGTTTTTTTTAAATCTGTTTTAGGATTTGAATTAAATTTTAACATTTATTTAAGTGGTCACTTGCAAAAATCTCGGCCTATGTGCTCATACCCATTGGTGGGTACGTGGTGGGTACTATTCGTACCCACCACGTACCCACCACGTCCCCCGCAATGAACTTCCGCTCTTCTGGGCTCAAATTGTTTTTTTTAAATCTGTTTTAGGATTTGAATTAAATTTTAACTTTAATTTAAGTGGTCACTTGCAAAAATCTCGGCCTATGTGCTCATACCCATTAGTGGGTACGTGGTGGGTACGTTTTGTACCCACCACGTACCCACCACGTCCCCCGCAATGAACTTCCGCTCTCCTGGGCTCAAATTGTTTTTTTTAAATCTGTTTTAGGATTTGAATTAAATTTGAACATTTATTTAAGTGGTCACTTGCAAAAATCTCGGCCTATGTGCTCATACCCATTGGTGGGTACGTTTCGTACCCACCACGTACCCACCACGTCCCCCGCAATGAACTTCCGCTCTTCTGGGCTCAAATTGTTTTTTTTAAATCTGTTTTAGGATTTGAATTAAATTTTAACTTTAATTTAAGTGGTCACTTGCAAAAATCTCGGCCTATGTGCTCATACCCATTGGTGGGTACGTGGTGGGTACGTTTCGTACCCACCACGTACCCACCACGTCCCCCGCAATGAACTTCCGCTCTTCTGGACTCAAATTGTTTTTTTTAAATCTGTTTTAGGATTTGAATTAAATTTTAACTTTAATTTAAGTGGTCACTTGCAAAAATCTCGGCCTATGTGCTCATACCCATTGGTGGGTACGTGGTGGGTACGTTTCGTACCCACCACGTACCCCCCACGTCCCCCGCAATGAACTTCCGCTCTCCTGGGCTCAAATTGTTTTTTTTAAATCTGTTTTAGGATTTGAATTAAATTTTAACTTTAATTTAAGTGGTCACTTGCAAAAATCTCGGCCTATGTGCTCATACACATTGGTGGGTACGTGGTGGGTACGTTTCGTACCCACCACGTACCCCCCACGTCCCCCGCAATGAACTTCCGCTCTCCTGGGCTCAAATTGTTTGTTTTAAATCTGTTTTAGGATTTGAATTAAATTTTAACTTTAATTTAAGTGGTCACTTGCAAAAATCTCGGCCTATGTGCTCATACCCATTGGTGGGTACGTGGTGGGTACGTTTCGTACCCACCACGTACCCACCACGTCCCCCGCAATGAACTTCCGCTCTTCTGGACTCAAATTGTTTTTTTTAAATCTGTTTTAGGATTTGAATTAAATTTTAACTTTAATTTAAGTGGTCACTTGCAAAAATCTCGGCCTATGTGCTCATACCCATTGGTGGGTACGTGGTGGGTACGTTTCGTACCCACCACGTACCCACCACGTCCCCCGCAATGAACTTCCGCTCTCCTGGGCTCAAATTGTTTTTTTTAAATCTGTTTTAGGATTTGAATTAAATTTTAACTTTAATTTAAGTGGTCACTTGCAAAAATCTCGGCCTATGTGCTCATACCCATTGGTGGGTACGTGGTGGGTACGTTTCGTACCCACCACGTACCCCCCACGTTCCCCGCAATGAACTTCCGCTCTCCTGGGCTCAAATTGTTTTTTTTAAATCTGTTTTAGGATTTGAATTAAATTTTAACTTTAATTTAAGTGGTCACTTGCAAAAATCTCGGCCTATGTGCTCATACCCATTGGTGGGTACGTGGTGGGCACGTTTCGTACCCACCACGTACCCCCCACGTTCCCCGCAATGAACTTCCGCTCTCCTGGGCTCAAATTGTTTTTTTTAAATCTGTTTTAGGATTTGAATTAAATTTTAACTTTAATTTAAGTGGTCACTTGCAAAAATCTCGGCCTATGTGCTCATACCCATTGGTGGGTACGTGGTGGGTACGTTTCGTACTCACCACGTACCCCCCACGTCCCCCGCAATGAACTTCCGCTCTCCTGGGCTCAAATTGTTTTTTTTAAATCTGTTTTAGGATTTGAATTAAATTTTAACTTTAATTTAAGTGGTCACTTGCAAAAATCTCGGCCTATGTGCTCATACCCATTGGTGGGTACGTGGTGGGTACGTTTCGTACCCACCACGTACCCACCACGTCCCCCGCAATGAACTTCCGCTCTCCTGGGCTCAAATTGTTTTTTTTAAATCTGTTTTAGGATTTGAATTAAATTTTAACTTTAATTTAAGTGGTCACTTGCAAAAATCTCGGCCTATGTGCTCATACCCATTGGTGGGTACGTGGTGGGTACGTTTCGTACTGACCACGTACCCACCACGTCCCCCGCAATGAACTTCCGCTCTCCTGGGCTCAAATTGTTTTTTTTAAATCTGTTTTAGGATTTGAATTAAATTTTAACTTTAATTTAAGTGGTCACTTGCAAAAATCTCGGCCTATGTGCTCATACCCATTGGTGGGTACGTGGTGGGTACGTTTCGTACCCACCACGTACTCCCCACGTCCCCCGCAATTAACTTCCGCTCTCCTGGGCTCAAATTGTTTTTTTTAAATCTGTTTTAGGATTTGAATTAAATTTTAACTTTAATTTAAGTGGTCACTTGCAAAAATCTTGGCCTATGTGCTCATACCCATTGGTGGGTACGTGGTGGGTACGTTTCGTACCCACCACGTACCCCCCACGTCCCCCGCAATGAACTTCCGCTCTCCTGGGCTCAAATTGTTTTTTTAAATCTGTTTTAGGATTTGAATTAAATTTTAACTTTAATTTAAGTGGTCACTTGCAAAAATCTCGGCTTATGTGCTCATACCCATTGGTGGGTACGTGGTGGGTACGTTTCGTACCCACCACGTACCCCCCACGTACCCCCCACGTCCCCCGCAATGAACTTCCGCTCTCCTGGGCTCAAATTGTTTTTTTTAAATCTGTTTTAGGATTTGAATTAAATTTGAAAATTTATTTAAGTGGTCACTTGCAAAAATCTCGGCCTATGTGCTCATACCCATTGGTGGGTACGTGGTGGGTACGTTCCGTACCCACCACGTACCCACCACGTCCCCCGCAATGAACTTCCGCTCTTCTGGGCTCAAATTGTTTTTTTTAAATCTGTTTTAGGATTTGAATTAAATTTTAACTTTAATTTAAGTGGTCACTTGCAAAAATCTCGGCCTATGTGCTCATACCCATTGGTGGGTACGTGGTGGGTACGTTTCGTACCCACCACGTACCCACCACGTCCCCCGCAATGAACTTCCGCTCTTCTGGGCTCAAATTGTTTTTTTTAAATCTGTTTTAGGATTTGAATTAAATTTTAACTTTAATTTAAGTGGTCACTTGCAAAAATCTCGGCCTATGTGCTCATACCCATTGGTGGGTACGTGGTGGGTACGTTTCGTACCCACCACGTACCCACCACGTCCCCCGCAATGAACTTCCGCTCTCCTGGGCTCAAATTGTTTTTTTTAAATCTGTTTTAGGATTTGAATTAAATTTGAACTTTAATTTAAGTGGTCACTTGCAAAAATCTCGGCCTATGTGCTCATACCCATTGGTGGGTACGTGGTGGGTACGTTTCGTACCCACCACGTACCCACCACGTCCCCCGCAATGAACTTCCGCTCTCCTGGGCTCAAATTGTTTTTTTTAAATCTGTTTTAGGATTTGAATTAAATTTGAACATTTATTTAAGTGGTCACTTGCAAAAATCTCGGCCTATGTGCTCATACCCATTGGTGGGTACGTGGTGGGTACGTTTCGTACCCACCACGTACCCACCACGTCCCCCGCAATGAACTTCCGCTCTTCTGGACTCAAATTGTTTTTTTTTAAATCTGTTTTAGGATTTGAATTAAATTTTAACTTTAATTTAAGTGGTCACTTGCAAAAATCTCGGCCTATGTGCTCATACCCATTGGTGGGTGCGTGGTGGGTACGTTTCGTACCCACCACGTACCCACCACGTCCCCCGCAATGAACTTCCGCTCTCCTGGGCTCAAATTGTTTTTTTTAAATCTGTTTTAGGATTTGAATTAAATTTTAACATTTATTTAAGTGGTCACTTGCAAAAATCTCGGCCTATGTGCTCATACCCATTGGTGGGTACGTGGTGGGTACGTTTCGTACCCACCACGTCCCCCGCAATGAACTTCCGCTCTTCTGGGCTCAAATTGTTTTTTTTAAATCTGTTTTAGGATTTGAATTAAATTTTAACTTTAATTTAAGTGGTCACTTGCAAAAATCTCGGCCTATGTGCTCATACCCATTGGTGGGTACGTGGTGGGTACGTTTCGTACCCACCACGTACCCACCACGTCCCCCGCAATGAACTTCCGCTCTCCTGGGCTCAAATTGTTTTTTTTAAATCTGTTTTAGGATTTGAATTAAATTTGAACATTTATTTAAGTGGTCACTTGCAAAAATCTCGGCCTATGTGCTCATACCCATTGGTGGGTACGTTTCGTACCCACCACGTACCCACCACGTCCCCCGCAATGAACTTCCGCTCTTCTGGGCTCAAATTGTTTTTTTTAAATCTGTTTTAGGATTTGAATTAAATTTTAACTTTAATTTAAGTGGTCACTTGCAAAAATCTCGGCCTATGTGCTCATACCCATTGGTGGGTACGTGGTGGGTACGTTTCGTACCCACCACGTACCCACCACGTCCCCCGCAATGAACTTCCGCTCTTCTGGACTCAAATTGTTTTTTTTAAATCTGTTTTAGGATTTGAATTAAATTTTAACTTTAATTTAAGTGGTCACTTGCAAAAATCTCGGCCTATGTGCTCATACCCATTGGTGGGTACGTGGTGGGTACGTTTCGTACCCACCACGTACCCACCACGTCCCCCGCAATGAACTTCCGCTCTCCTGGGCTCAAATTGTTTTTTTTAAATCTGTTTTAGGATTTGAATTAAATTTTAACATTTATTTAAGTGGTCACTTGCAAAAATCTCGGCCTATGTGCTCATACCCATTGGTGGGTACGTGGTGGGTACTATTCGTACCCACCACGTACCCACCACGTCCCCCGCAATGAACTTCCGCTCTTCTGGGCTCAAATTGTTTTTTTTAAATCTGTTTTAGGATTTGAATTAAATTTTAACTTTAATTTAAGTGGTCACTTGCAAAAATCTCGGCCTATGTGCTCATACCCATTGGTGGGTACGTGGTGGGTACGTTTCGTACCCACCACGTACCCACCACGTCCCCCGCAATGAACTTCCGCTCTTCTGGACTCAAATTGTTTTTTTTAAATCTGTTTTAGGATTTGAATTAAATTTTAACTTTAATTTAAGTGGTCACTTGCAAAAATCTCGGCCTATGTGCTCATACTTATTGGTGGGTACGTGGTGGGTACGTTTCGTACCCACCACGTACCCACCACGTCCCCCGCAATGAACTTCCGCTCTCCTGGGCTCAAATTGTTTTTTTTAAATCTGTTTTAGGATTTGAATTAAATTTGAAAATTTATTTAAGTGGTCACTTGCAAAAATCTCGGCCTATGTGCTCATACCCATTGGTGGGTACGTGGTGGGTACGTTCCGTACCCACCACGTACCCACCACGTCCCCCGCAATGAACTTCCGCTCTTCTGGGCTCAAATTGTTTTTTTTAAATCTGTTTTAGGATTTGAATTAAATTTTAACTTTAATTTAAGTGGTCACTTGCAAAAATCTCGGCCTATGTGCTCATACCCATTGGTGGGTACGTGGTGGGTACGTTTCGTACCCACCACGTACCCACCACGTCCCCCGCAATGAACTTCCGCTCTTCTGGGCTCAAATTGTTTTTTTTAAATCTGTTTTAGGATTTGAATTAAATTTTAACTTTAATTTAAGTGGTCACTTGCAAAAATCTCGGCCTATGTGCTCATACCCATTGGTGGGTACGTGGTGGGTACGTTTCGTACCCACCACGTACCCACCACGTCCCCCGCAATGAACTTCCGCTCTCCTGGGCTCAAATTGTTTTTTTTAAATCTGTTTTAGGATTTGAATTAAATTTGAACTTTAATTTAAGTGGTCACTTGCAAAAATCTCGGCCTATGTGCTCATACCCATTGGTGGGTACGTGGTGGGTACGTTTCGTACCCACCACGTACCCACCACGTCCCCCGCAATGAACTTCCGCTCTCCTGGGCTCAAATTGTTTTTTTTAAATCTGTTTTAGGATTTGAATTAAATTTGAACATTTATTTAAGTGGTCACTTGCAAAAATCTCGGCCTATGTGCTCATACCCATTGGTGGGTACGTGGTGGGTACGTTTCGTACCCACCACGTACCCACCACGTCCCCCGCAATGAACTTCCGCTCTTTTGGACTCAAATTGTTTTTTTTTAAATCTGTTTCAGGATTTGAATTAAATTTTAACTTTAATTTAAGTGGTCACTTGCAAAAATCTCGGCCTATGTGCTCATACCCATTGGTGGGTACGTGGTGGGTACGTTTCGTACCCACCACGTACCCACCACGTCCCCCGCAATGAACTTCCGCTCTCCTGGGCTCAAATTGTTTTTTTTAAATCTGTTTTAGGATTTGAATTAAATTTTAACATTTATTTAAGTGGTCACTTGCAAAAATCTCGGCCTATGTGCTCATACCCATTGGTGGGTACGTGGTGGGTACGTTTCGTACCCACCACGTCCCCCGCAATGAACTTCCGCTCTTCTGGGCTCAAATTGTTTTTTTTAAATCTGTTTTAGGATTTGAATTAAATTTTAACTTTAATTTAAGTGGTCACTTGCAAAAATCTCGGCCTATGTGCTCATACCCATTGGTGGGTACGTGGTGGGTACGTTTCGTACCCACCACGTACCCACCACGTCCCCCGCAATGAACTTCCGCTCTTCTGGACTCAAATTGTTTTTTTTAAATCTGTTTTAGGATTTGAATTAAATTTTAACTTTAATTTAAGTGGTCACTTGCAAAAATCTCGGCCTATGTACTCATACCCATTGGTGGGTACGTGGTGGGTACGTTTCGTACCCACCACGTACCCACCACGTCCCCCGCAATGAACTTCCGCTCTCCTGGGCTCAAATTGTTTTTTTTAAATCTGTTTTAGGATTTGAATTAAATTTTAACATTTATTTAAGTGGTCACTTGCAAAAATCTCGGCCTATGTGCTCATACCCATTGGTGGGTACGTGGTGGGTACTATTCGTACCCACCACGTACCCACCACGTCCCCCGCAATGAACTTCCGCTCTTCTGGGCTCAAATTGTTTTTTTTAAATCTGTTTTAGGATTTGAATTAAATTTTAACTTTAATTTAAGTGGTCACTTGCAAAAATCTCGGCCTATGTGCTCATACCCATTAGTGGGTACGTGGTGGGTACGTTTTGTACCCACCACGTACCCACCACGTCCCCCGCAATGAACTTCCGCTCTCCTGGGCTCAAATTGTTTTTTTTAAATCTGTTTTAGGATTTGAATTAAATTTGAACATTTATTTAAGTGGTCACTTGCAAAAATCTCGGCCTATGTGCTCATACCCATTGGTGGGTACGTTTCGTACCCACCACGTACCCACCACGTCCCCCGCAATGAACTTCCGCTCTTCTGGGCTCAAATTGTTTTTTTTAAATCTGTTTTAGGATTTGAATTAAATTTTAACTTTAATTTAAGTGGTCACTTGCAAAAATCTCGGCCTATGTGCTCATACCCATTGGTGGGTACGTGGTGGGTACGTTTCGTACCCACCACGTACCCACCACGTCCCCCGCAATGAACTTCCGCTCTTCTGGACTCAAATTGTTTTTTTTAAATCTGTTTTAGGATTTGAATTAAATTTTAACTTTAATTTAAGTGGTCACTTGCAAAAATCTCGGCCTATGTGCTCATACCCATTGGTGGGTACGTGGTGGGTACGTTTCGTACCCACCACGTACCCCCCACGTCCCCCGCAATGAACTTCCGCTCTCCTGGGCTCAAATTGTTTTTTTTAAATCTGTTTTAGGATTTGAATTAAATTTTAACTTTAATTTAAGTGGTCACTTGCAAAAATCTCGGCCTATGTGCTCATACACATTGGTGGGTACGTGGTGGGTACGTTTCGTACCCACCACGTACCCCCCACGTCCCCCGCAATGAACTTCCGCTCTCCTGGGCTCAAATTGTTTGTTTTAAATCTGTTTTAGGATTTGAATTAAATTTTAACTTTAATTTAAGTGGTCACTTGCAAAAATCTCGGCCTATGTGCTCATACCCATTGGTGGGTACGTGGTGGGTACGTTTCGTACCCACCACGTACCCACCACGTCCCCCGCAATGAACTTCCGCTCTTCTGGACTCAAATTGTTTTTTTTAAATCTGTTTTAGGATTTGAATTAAATTTTAACTTTAATTTAAGTGGTCACTTGCAAAAATCTCGGCCTATGTGCTCATACCCATTGGTGGGTACGTGGTGGGTACGTTTCGTACCCACCACGTACCCACCACGTCCCCCGCAATGAACTTCCGCTCTCCTGGGCTCAAATTGTTTTTTTTAAATCTGTTTTAGGATTTGAATTAAATTTTAACTTTAATTTAAGTGGTCACTTGCAAAAATCTCGGCCTATGTGCTCATACCCATTGGTGGGTACGTGGTGGGTACGTTTCGTACCCACCACGTACCCCCCACGTTCCCCGCAATGAACTTCCGCTCTCCTGGGCTCAAATTGTTTTTTTTAAATCTGTTTTAGGATTTGAATTAAATTTTAACTTTAATTTAAGTGGTCACTTGCAAAAATCTCGGCCTATGTGCTCATACCCATTGGTGGGTACGTGGTGGGCACGTTTCGTACCCACCACGTACCCCCCACGTTCCCCGCAATGAACTTCCGCTCTCCTGGGCTCAAATTGTTTTTTTTAAATCTGTTTTAGGATTTGAATTAAATTTTAACTTTAATTTAAGTGGTCACTTGCAAAAATCTCGGCCTATGTGCTCATACCCATTGGTGGGTACGTGGTGGGTACGTTTCGTACTCACCACGTACCCCCCACGTCCCCCGCAATGAACTTCCGCTCTCCTGGGCTCAAATTGTTTTTTTTAAATCTGTTTTAGGATTTGAATTAAATTTTAACTTTAATTTAAGTGGTCACTTGCAAAAATCTCGGCCTATGTGCTCATACCCATTGGTGGGTACGTGGTGGGTACGTTTCGTACCCACCACGTACCCACCACGTCCCCCGCAATGAACTTCCGCTCTCCTGGGCTCAAATTGTTTTTTTTAAATCTGTTTTAGGATTTGAATTAAATTTTAACTTTAATTTAAGTGGTCACTTGCAAAAATCTCGGCCTATGTGCTCATACCCATTGGTGGGTACGTGGTGGGTACGTTTCGTACTGACCACGTACCCACCACGTCCCCCGCAATGAACATCCGCTCTCCTGGGCTCAAATTGTTTTTTTTAAATCTGTTTTAGGATTTGAATTAAATTTTAACTTTAATTTAAGTGGTCACTTGCAAAAATCTCGGCCTATGTGCTCATACCCATTGGTGGGTACGTGGTGGGTACGTTTCGTACCCACCACGTACTCCCCACGTCCCCCGCAATTAACTTCCGCTCTCCTGGGCTCAAATTGTTTTTTTTAAATCTGTTTTAGGATTTGAATTAAATTTTAACTTTAATTTAAGTGGTCACTTGCAAAAATCTTGGCCTATGTGCTCATACCCATTGGTGGGTACGTGGTGGGTACGTTTCGTACCCACCACGTACCCCCCACGTCCCCCGCAATGAACTTCCGCTCTCCTGGGCTCAAATTGTTTTTTTAAATCTGTTTTAGGATTTGAATTAAATTTTAACTTTAATTTAAGTGGTCACTTGCAAAAATCTCGGCTTATGTGCTCATACCCATTGGTGGGTACGTGGTGGGTACGTTTCGTACCCACCACGTACCCCCCACGTACCCCCCACGTCCCCCGCAATGAACTTCCGCTCTCCTGGGCTCAAATTGTTTTTTTTAAATCTGTTTTAGGATTTGAATTAAATTTGAAAATTTATTTAAGTGGTCACTTGCAAAAATCTCGGCCTATGTGCTCATACCCATTGGTGGGTACGTGGTGGGTACGTTCCGTACCCACCACGTACCCACCACGTCCCCCGCAATGAACTTCCGCTCTTCTGGGCTCAAATTGTTTTTTTTAAATCTGTTTTAGGATTTGAATTAAATTTTAACTTTAATTTAAGTGGTCACTTGCAAAAATCTCGGCCTATGTGCTCATACCCATTGGTGGGTACGTGGTGGGTACGTTTCGTACCCACCACGTACCCACCACGTCCCCCGCAATGAACTTCCGCTCTTCTGGGCTCAAATTGTTTTTTTTAAATCTGTTTTAGGATTTGAATTAAATTTTAACTTTAATTTAAGTGGTCACTTGCAAAAATCTCGGCCTATGTGCTCATACCCATTGGTGGGTACGTGGTGGGTACGTTTCGTACCCACCACGTACCCACCACGTCCCCCGCAATGAACTTCCGCTCTCCTGGGCTCAAATTGTTTTTTTTAAATCTGTTTTAGGATTTGAATTAAATTTGAACTTTAATTTAAGTGGTCACTTGCAAAAATCTCGGCCTATGTGCTCATACCCATTGGTGGGTACGTGGTGGGTACGTTTCGTACCCACCACGTACCCACCACGTCCCCCGCAATGAACTTCCGCTCTCCTGGGCTCAAATTGTTTTTTTTAAATCTGTTTTAGGATTTGAATTAAATTTGAACATTTATTTAAGTGGTCACTTGCAAAAATCTCGGCCTATGTGCTCATACCCATTGGTGGGTACGTGGTGGGTACGTTTCGTACCCACCACGTACCCACCACGTCCCCCGCAATGAACTTCCGCTCTTCTGGACTCAAATTGTTTTTTTTTAAATCTGTTTTAGGATTTGAATTAAATTTTAACTTTAATTTAAGTGGTCACTTGCAAAAATCTCGGCCTATGTGCTCATACCCATTGGTGGGTACGTGGTGGGTACGTTTCGTACCCACCACGTACCCACCACGTCCCCCGCAATGAACTTCCGCTCTCCTGGGCTCAAATTGTTTTTTTTAAATCTGTTTTAGGATTTGAATTAAATTTTAACATTTATTTAAGTGGTCACTTGCAAAAATCTCGGCCTATGTGCTCATACCCATTGGTGGGTACGTGGTGGGTACGTTTCGTACCCACCACGTCCCCCGCAATGAACTTCCGCTCTTCTGGGCTCAAATTGTTTTTTTTAAATCTGTTTTAGGATTTGAATTAAATTTTAACTTTAATTTAAGTGGTCACTTGCAAAAATCTCGGCCTATGTGCTCATACCCATTGGTGGGTACGTGGTGGGTACGTTTCGTACCCACCACGTACCCACCACGTCCCCCGCAATGAACTTCCGCTCTCCTGGGCTCAAATTGTTTTTTTTAAATCTGTTTTAGGATTTGAATTAAATTTGAACATTTATTTAAGTGGTCACTTGCAAAAATCTCGGCCTATGTGCTCATACCCATTGGTGGGTACGTTTCGTACCCACCACGTACCCACCACGTCCCCCGCAATGAACTTCCGCTCTTCTGGGCTCAAATTGTTTTTTTTAAATCTGTTTTAGGATTTGAATTAAATTTTAACTTTAATTTAAGTGGTCACTTGCAAAAATCTCGGCCTATGTGCTCATACCCATTGGTGGGTACGTGGTGGGTACGTTTCGTACCCACCACGTACCCACCACGTCCCCCGCAATGAACTTCCGCTCTTCTGGACTCAAATTGTTTTTTTTAAATCTGTTTTAGGATTTGAATTAAATTTTAACTTTAATTTAAGTGGTCACTTGCAAAAATCTCGGCCTATGTGCTCATACCCATTGGTGGGTACGTGGTGGGTACGTTTCGTACCCACCACGTACCCACCACGTCCCCCGCAATGAACTTCCGCTCTCCTGGGCTCAAATTGTTTTTTTTAAATCTGTTTTAGGATTTGAATTAAATTTTAACATTTATTTAAGTGGTCACTTGCAAAAATCTCGGCCTATGTGCTCATACCCATTGGTGGGTACGTGGTGGGTACTATTCGTACCCACCACGTACCCACCACGTCCCCCGCAATGAACTTCCGCTCTTCTGGGCTCAAATTGTTTTTTTTAAATCTGTTTTAGGATTTGAATTAAATTTTAACTTTAATTTAAGTGGTCACTTGCAAAAATCTCGGCCTATGTGCTCATACCCATTGGTGGGTACGTGGTGGGTACGTTTTGTACCCACCACGTACCCACCACGTCCCCCGCAATGAACTTCCGCTCTTCTGGGCTCAAATTTTTTTTTTAAATCTGTTTTAGGATTTGAATTAAATTTTAACTTTAATTTAAGTGGTCACTTGCAAAAATCTCGGCCTATGTGCTCATACTTATTGGTGGGTACGTGGTGGGTACGTTTCGTACCCACCACGTACCCACCACGTCCCCACCACGTCCCCCGCAATAAACTTCCGCTCTCCTGGGCTCAAATTGTTTTTTTAAATCTGTTTTAGGATTTGAATTAAATTTTAACTTTTATTTAAGTGGTCACTTGCAAAAATCTCGGCCTATGTGCTCATACCCATTGGTGGGTACGTGGTGGGTACGTTTCGTACCCACCACGTACCCCCCACGTCCCCCGCAATGAACTTCCGCTCTCCTGGGCTCAAATTGTTTTTTTTAAATCTGTTTTAGGATTTGAATTAAATTTTAACTTTAATTTAAGTGGTCACTTGCAAAAATCTCGGCCTATGTGCTCATACCCATTGGTGGGTACGTGGTGGGTACGTTTCGTACCCACCACGTACCCACCACGTCCCCCGCAATGAACTTCCGCTCTTCTGGGCTCAAATTGTTTTTTTTAAATCTGTTTTAGGATTTGAATTAAATTTTAACTTTAATTTAAGTGGTCACTTGCAAAAATCTCGGCCTATGTGCTCATACCCATTGGTGGGTACGTGGTGGGTACGTTTCGTACCCACCACGTACCCCCCACGTCCCCCGCAATGAACTTCCGCTCTCCTGGGCTCAAATTGTTTTTTTTAAATCTGTTTTAGGATTTGAATTAAATTTTTAATTTAATTTAAGTGGTCACTTGCAAAAATCTCGGCCTATGTGCTCATACCCATTGGTGGGTACGTGGTGGGTACGTTTCGTACCCACCACGTACCCACCACGTCCCCCGCAATGAACTTCCGCTCTCCTGGGCTCAAATTGTTTTTTTTAAATCTGTTTTAGGATTTGAATTAAATTTGAAAATTTATTTAAGTGGTCACTTGCAAAAATCTCGGCCTATGTGCTCATACCCATTGGTGGGTACGTGGTGGGTACGTTTCGTACCCACCACGTCCCCCGCAATGAACTTCCGCTCTTCTGGTCTCAAATTGTTTTTTTTAAATCTGTTTTAGGATTTGAATTAAATTTTAACTTTAATTTAAGTGGTCACTTGCAAAAATCTCGGCCTATGTGCTCATACCCATTAATGGGTACGTGGTGGGTACGTTTCGTACCCACCACGTACCCCCCACGTCCCCCGCAATGAACTTCCGCTCTCCTGGGCTCAAATTGTTTTTTTTAAATCTGTTTTAGGATTTGAATTAAATTTTAACTTTAATTTAAGTGGTCACTTGCAAAAATCTCGGCCTATGTGCTCATACCCATTGGTGGGTACGTGGTGGGTACGTTCCGTACCCACCACGTACCCACCACGTCCCCCGCAATGAACTTCCGCTCTTCTGGGCTCAAATTGTTTTTTTTAAATCTGTTTTAGGATTTGAATTAAATTTTAACTTTAATTTAAGTGGTCACTTGCAAAAATCTCGGCCTATGTGCTCATACCCATTGGTGGGTACGTGGTGGGTACGTTTCGTACCCACCACGTACCCCCCACGTCCCCCGCAATGAACTTCCGCTCTCCTGGGCTCAAATTGTTTTTTTTAAATCTGTTTTAGGATTTGAATTAAATTTTAACTTTAATTTAAGTGGTCACTTGCAAAAATCTCGGCCTATGTGCTCATACCCATTGGTGGGTACGTGGTGGGTACGTTTCGTACCCACCACGTACCCCCCACGTCCCCCGCAATGAACTTCCGCTCTCCTGGGCTCAAATTGTTTTTTTTAAATCTGTTTTAGGATTTGAATTAAATTTTTAATTTAATTTAAGTGGTCACTTGCAAAAATCTCGGCCTATGTGCTCATACCCACCACGTCCCCCGCAATGAACTTCCGCTCTTCTGGGCTCAAATTGTTTTTTTTAAATCTGTTTTAGGATTTGAATTAAATTTTAACTTTAATTTAAGTGGTCACTTGCAAAAATCTCGGCCTATGTGCTCATACCCATTGGTGGGTACGTGGTGGGTACGTTTCGTACCCACCACGTACCCCCCACGTTCCCCGCAATGAACTTCCGCTCTCCTGGGCTCAAATTGTTTTTTTTAAATCTGTTTTAGGATTTGAATTAAATTTTAACTTTAATTTAAGTGGTCACTTGCAAAAATCTCAGCCTATGTGCTCATACCCATTGGTGGGTACGTGGTGGGTACGTTTCGTACCCACCACGTACCCCCCACGTCCCCCGCAATGAACTTCCGCTCTCCTGGGCTCAAATTGTTTTTTTTAAATCTGTTTTAGGATTTGAATTAAATTTTAACTTTAATTTAAGTGGTCACTTGCAAAAATCTCGGCCTATGTGCTCATACCCATTGGTGGGTACGTGGTGGGTACGTTTCGTACCCACCACGTACCCACCACGTCCCCCGCAATGAACTTCCGCTCTCCTGGGCTCAAATTGTTTTTTTTAAATCTGTTTTAGGATTTGAATTAAATTTTAACTTTAATTTAAGTGGTCACTTGCAAAAATCTCGGCCTATGTGCTCATACCCATTGGTGGGTACGTGGTGGGTACGTTTCGTACCCACCACGTACCCTCCACGTCCCCCGCAATGAACTTCCGCTCTCCTGGGCTCAAATTGTTTTTTTTAAATCTGTTTTAGGATTTGAATTAAATTTTAACTTTAATTTAAGTGGTCACTTGCAAAAATCTCGGCCTATGTGCTCATACCCATTGGTGGGTACGTGGTGGGTACGTTTCGTACCGACCACGTACCCACCACGTCCCCCGCAATGAACTTCCGCTCTCCTGGGCTCAAATTGTTTTTTTTTAAATCTGTTTTAGGATTTGAATTAAATTTTAACTTTAATTTAAGTGGTCACTTGCAAAAATCTCGGCCTATGTGCTCATACCCATTGGTGGGTACGTGGTGGGTACGTTTCGTACCCACCACGTACCCACCACGTCCCCCGCAATGAACTTCCGCTCTCCTGGGCTCAAATTGTTTTTTTTAAATCTGTTTTTGGATTTGAATTAAATTTTAACTTTAATTTAAGTGGTCACTTGCAAAAATCTCGGCCTATGTGCTCATACCCATTGGTGGGTACGTGGTGGGTACGTGGTGGGTACGTTTCGTACCCACCACGTACCCCCCACGTTCCCCGCAATGAACTTCCGCTCTCCTGGGCTCAAATTGTTTTTTTTAAATCTGTTTTAGGATTTGAATTAAATTTTAACTTTAATTTAAGTGGTCACTTGCAAAAATCTCGGCCTATGTGCTCATACCCATTGGTGGGTACGTGGTGGGTACGTGGTGGGTACGTTTCGTACCGACCACGTACCCACCACGTCCCCCGCAATGAACTTCCGCTCTCCTGGGCTCAAATTGTTTTTTTTAAATCTGTTTTAGGATTTGAATTAAATTTTAACTTTAATTTAAGTGGTCACTTGCAAAAATCTCGGCCTATGTGCTCACACCTATTGGTGGGTACGTGGTGGGTACGTTTCGTACCCACCACGTACCCTCCACGTCCCCCGCAATGAACTTCCGCTCTCCTGGGCTCAAATTGTTTTTTTTAAATCTGTTTTAGGATTTGAATTAAATTTTAACTTTAATTTAAGTGGTCACTTGCAAAAATCTCGGCCTATGTGCTCATACCCATTGGTGGGTACGTGGTGGGTACGTTTCGTACCCACCACGTACCCACCACGTCCCCCGCAATGAACTTCCGCTCTCCTGGGCTCAAATTGTTTTTTTTAAATCTGTTTTAGGATTTGAATTAAATTTTAACTTTAATTTAAGTGGTCACTTGCAAAAATCTCGGCCTATGTGCTCATACCCATTGGTGGGTACGTGGTGGGTACGTTTCGTACCCACCACGTACCCCCCACGTTCCCCGCAATGAACTTCCGCTCTCCTGGGCTCAAATTGTTTTTTTTAAATCTGTTTTAGGATTTGAATTAAATTTTAACTTTAATTTAAGTGGTCACTTGCAAAAATCTCGGCCTATGTGCTCATACCCATTGGTGGGTACGTGGTGGGTACGTTTCGTACCCACCACGTACCCCCCACGTCCCCCGCAATGAACTTCCGCTCTCCTGGGCTCAAATTGTTTTTTTTAAATCTGTTTTAGGATTTGAATTAAATTTTAACTTTAATTTAAGTGGTCACTTGCAAAAATCTCGGCCTATGTGCTCATACCCATTGGTGGGTACGTGGTGGGTACGTTTCGTACCCACCACGTACCCACCACGTCCCCACCACGTCCCCCGCAATAAACTTCCGCTCTCCTGGGCTCAAATTGTTTTTTTAAATCTGTTTTAGGATTTGAATTAAATTTTGACTTTAATTTAAGTGGTCACTTGCAAAAATCTCGGCCTATGTGCTCATACACATTGGTGGGTACGTGGTGGGTACGTTTCGTACCCACCACGTACCCACCACGTCCCTCGCAATGAACTTCCGCTCTCCTGAGCTCAAATTGTTTTTTTTAAATCTGTTTTAGGATTTGAATTAAATTTTAACTTTAATTTAAGTGGTCACTTGCAAAAATCTCGGCCTATGTGCTCATACCCATTGGTGGGTACGTGGTGGGTACGTTTCGTACCCACCACGTACCCACCACGTCCCCCGCAATGAACTTCCGCTCTCCTGGGCTCAAATTGTTTTTTTTAAATCTGTTTTAGGATTTGAATTAAATTTTAACATTTATTTAAGTGGTCACTTGCAAAAATCTCGGCCTATGTGCTAATACCCATTGGTGGGTACGTGGTGGGTACGTTTCGTACCCACCACGTACCCACCACGTACCCACCACGTACCCACCACGTCCCACCACGTCCCCCGCAATGAACTTCCGCTCTTCTGGGCTCAAATTGTTTTTTTTAAATCTGTTTTAGGATTTGAATTAAATTTTAACTTTAATTTAAGTGGTCACTTGCAAAAATCTCGGCCTATGTGCTCATACCCATTGGTGGGTACGTGGTGGGTACGTTTCGTACCCACCACGTACCCCCCACGTCCCCCGCAATGAACTTCCGCTCTCCTGGGCTCAAATTGTTTTTTTTAAATCTGTTTTAGGATTTGAATTAAATTTTAACTTTAATTTAAGTGGTCACTTGCAAAAATCTCGGCCTATGTGCTCATACCCATTGGTGGGTACGTGGTGGGTACGTTTCGTACCCACCACGTACCCACCACGTCCCCCGCAATGAACTTCCGCTCTTCTGGGCTCAAATTGTTTTTTTTAAATCTGTTTTAGGATTTGAATTAAATTTTAACTTTAATTTAAGTGGTCACTTGCAAAAATCTCGGCCTATGTGCTCATACCCATTGGTGGGTACGTGGTGGGTACGTTTCGTACCCACCACGTACCCACCACGTCCCCCGCAATGAACTTCCGCTCTCCTGGGCTCAAATTGTTTTTTTTAAATCTGTTTTAGGATTTGAATTAAATTTGAACTTTAATTTAAGTGGTCACTTGCAAAAATCTCGGCCTATGTGCTCATACCTATTGGTGGGTACGTGGTGGGTACGTTTCGTACCCACCACGTACCCACCACGTCCCCCGCAATGAACTTCCGCTCTTCTGGGCTCAAATTGTTTTTTTTAAATCTGTTTTAGGATTTGAATTAAATTTTAACTTTAATTTAAGTGGTCACTTGCAAAAATCTCGGCCTATGTGCTCATACCCATTGGTGGGTACGTGGTGGGTACGTTTCGTACCCACCACGTACCCACCACGTCCCCCGCAATGAACTTCCGCTCTTCTGGACTCAAATTGTTTTTTTTAAATCTGTTTTAGGATTTGAATTAAATTTTAACTTTAATTTAAGTGGTCACTTGCAAAAATCTCGGCCTATGTGCTCATACCCATTAGTGGGTACGTGGTGGGTACGTTTCGTACCCACCACGTACCCACCACGTCCCCCGCAATGAACTTCCGCTTTCCTGGGCTCAAATTGTTTTTTTTAAATCTGTTTTAGGATTTGAATTAAATTTTAACATTTATTTAAGTGGTCACTTGCAAAAATCTCGGCCTATGTGCTCATACCCATTGGTGGGTACGTGGTGGGTACGTTTCGTACCCACCACGTCCCCCGCAATGAACTTCCGCTCTTCTGGGCTCAAATTGTTTTTTTTAAATCTGTTTTAGGATTTGAATTAAATTTTAACTTTAATTTAAGTGGTCACTTGCAAAAATCTCGGCCTATGTGCTCATACCCATTGGTGGGTACGTGGTGGGTACGTTTCGTACCCACCACGTACCCACCACGTCCCCCGCAATGAACTTCCGCTCTCCTGGGCTCAAATTGTTTTTTTTAAATCTGTTTTAGGATTTGAATTAAATTTGAACATTTATTTAAGTGGTCACTTGCAAAAATCTCGGCCTATGTGCTCATACCCATTGGTGGGTACGTGGTGGGTACGTTTCGTACCCACCACGTACCCACCACGTCCCCCGCAATGAACTTCCGCTCTTCTGGGCTCAAATTGTTTTTTTTAAATCTGTTTTAGGATTTGAATTAAATTTTAACTTTAATTTAAGTGGTCACTTGCAAAAATCTCGGCCTATGTGCTCATACCCATTGGTGGGTACGTGGTGGGTACGTTTCGTACCCACCACGTACCCACCACGTCCCCCGCAATGAACTTCCGCTCTTCTGGACTCAAATTGTTTTTTTTAAATCTGTTTTAGGATTTGAATTAAATTTTAACTTTAATTTAAGTGGTCACTTGCAAAAATCTCGGCCTATGTGCTCATACCCATTGGTGGGTACGTGGTGGGTACGTTTCGTACCCACCACGTACCCACCACGTCCCCCGCAATGAACTTCCGCTCTCCTGGGCTCAAATTGTTTTTTTTAAATCTGTTTTAGGATTTGAATTAAATTTTAACATTTATTTAAGTGGTCACTTGCAAAAATCTCGGCCTATGTGCTCATACCCATTGGTGGGTACGTGGTGGGTACGTTTCGTACCCACCACGTACCCACCACGTCCCCCGCAATGAACTTCCGCTCTTCTGGGCTCAAATTGTTTTTTTTAAATCTGTTTTAGGATTTGAATTAAATTTTAACTTTAATTTAAGTGGTCACTTGCAAAAATCTCGGCCTATGTGCTCATACCCATTGGTGGGTACGTGGTGGGTACGTTTCGTACCCACCACGTACCCCCCACGTCCCCCGCAATGAACTTCCGCTCTCCTGGGCTCAAATTGTTTTTTTTAAATCTGTTTTAGGATTTGAATTAAATTTTAACTTTAATTTAAGTGGTCACTTGCAAAAATCTCGGCCTATGTGCTCATACCCATTGGTGGGTACGTGGTGGGTACGTTTCGTACCCACCACGTACCCCCCACGTCCCCCGCAATGAACTTCCGCTCTCCTGGGCTCAAATTGTTTTTTTTAAATCTGTTTTAGGATTTGAATTAAATTTGAAAATTTATTTAAGTGGTCACTTGCAAAAATCTCGGCCTATGTGCTCATACCCATTGGTGGGTACGTGGTGGGTACGTTCCGTACCCACCACGTACCCACCACGTCCCCCGCAATGAACTTCCGCTCTTCTGGGCTCAAATTGTTTTTTTTAAATCTGTTTTAGGATTTGAATTAAATTTTAACTTTAATTTAAGTGGTCACTTGCAAAAATCTCGGCCTATGTGCTCATACCCATTGGTGGGTACGTGGTGGGTACGTTTCGTACCCACCACGTACCCCCCACGTCCCCCGCAATGAACTTCCGCTCTTCTGGGCTCAAATTGTTTTTTTTAAATTTGTTTTAGGATTTGAATTAAATTTTAACTTTAATTTAAGTGGTCACTTGCAAAAATCTCGGCCTATGTGCTCATACCCATTGGTGGGTACGTGGTGGGTACGTTTCGTACCCACCACGTACCCACCACGTCCCCCGCAATGAACTTCCGCTCTTCTGGGCTCAAATTGTTTTTTTTTAAATCTGTTTTAGGATTTGAATTAAATTTTAACTTTAATTTAAGTGGTCACTTGCAAAAATCTCGGCCTATGTGCTCATACCCATTGGTGGGTACGTGGTGGGTACGTTTCGTACCCACCACGTACCCACCACGTCCCCCGCAATGAACTTCCGCTCTTCTGGGCTCAAATTTTTTTTTTTAAATCTGTTTTAGGATTTGAATTAAATTTTAACTTTAATTTAAGTGGTCACTTGAAAAAATCTCGGCCTATGTGCTCATACCCATTGGTGGGTACGTGGTGGGTACGTTCCGTACCCACCACGTACCCACCACGTCCCCCGCAATGAACTTCCGCTCTTCTGGGCTCAAATTGTTTTTTTTAAATCTGTTTTAGGATTTGAATTAAATTTTAACTTTAATTTATGTGGTCACTTGCAAAAATCTCGGCCTATGTGCTCATACCCATTGGTGGCTACGTGGTGGGTACGTTTCGTACCCACCACGTACCCCCCACGTCCCCCGCAATGAACTTCCGCTCTCCTGGGCTCAAATTGTTTTTTTTAAATCTGTTTTAGGATTTGAATTAAATTTTAACTTTAATTTAAGTGGTCACTTGCAAAAATCTCGGCCTATGTGCTCATACCCATTGGTGGGTACGTGGTGGGTACGTTTCGTACCCACCACGTACCCCCCACGTCCCCCGCAATGAACTTCCGCTCTCCTGGGCTCAAATTGTTTTTTTTAAATCTGTTTTAGGATTTGAATTAAATTTGAACATTTATTTAAGTGGTCACTTGCAAAAATCTCGGCCTATGTGCTCATACCCATTGGTGGGTACGTGGTGGGTACGTTTCGTACCCACCACGTCCCCCGCAATAAACTTCCGCTCTTCTGGGCTCAAATTGTTTTTTTTAAATCTGTTTTAGGATTTGAATTAAATTTTAACTTTAATTTAAGTGGTCACTTGCAAAAATCTCGGCCTATGTGCTCATACCCATTGGTGGGTACGTGGTGGGTACGTTTCGTACCCACCACGTACCCACCACGTCCCCCGCAATGAACTTCCGCTCTCCTGGGCTCAAATTGTTTTTTTTAAATCTGTTTTAGGATTTGAATTAAATTTTAACTTTAATTTAAGTGGTCACTTGCAAAAATCTCGGCCTATGTGCTCATACCCATTGGTGGGTACGTGGTGGGTACGTTTCGTACCCACCACGTACCCCCCACGTCCCCCGCAATGAACTTCCGCTCTCCTGGGCTCAAATTGTTTTTTTTAAATCTGTTTTAGGATTTGAATTAAATTTTAACTTTAATTTAAGTGGTCACTTGCAAAAATCTCGGCCTATGTGCTCATACCCATTGGTGGGTACGTGGTGGGTACGTTTCGTACCCACCACGTACCCCCCACGTCCCCCGCAATGAACTTCCGCTCTTCTGGGCTCAAATTGTTTTTTTTAAATCTGTTTTAGGATTTGAATTAAATTTTAACTTTAATTTAAGTGGTCACTTGCAAAAATCTCGGCCTATGTGCTCATACCCATTGGTGGGTACGTGGTGGGTACGTTTCGTACCCACCACGTACCCACCACGTCCCCCGCAATGAACTTCCGCTCTTCTGGGCTCAAATTGTTTTTTTTAAATCTGTTTTAGGATTTGAATTAAATTTTAACTTTAATTTAAGTGGTCACTTGCAAAAATCTCGGCCTATGTGCTCATACCCATTGGTGGGTACGTGGTGGGTACGTTTCGTACCCACCACGTACCCACCACGTCCCCCGCAATGAACTTCCGCTCTTCTGGGCTCAAATTGTTTTTTTTAAATCTGTTTTAGGATTTGAATTAAATTTTAACTTTAATTTAAGTGGTCACTTGCAAAAATCTCGGCCTATGTGCTCATACCCATTGGTGGGTACGTGGTGGGTACGTTTCGTACCCACCACGTACCCACCACGTCCCCCGCAATGAACTTCCACTCTTCTGGGCTCAAATTGTTTTTTTTAAATCTGTTTTAGGATTTGAATTAAATTTTAACTTTAATTTATGTGGTCACTTGCAAAAATCTCGGCCTATGTGCTCATACCCATTGGTGGCTACGTGGTGGGTACGTTTCGTACCCACCACGTACCCCCCACGTCCCCCGCAATGAACTTCCGCTCTCCTGGGCTCAAATTGTTTTTTTTAAATCTGTTTTAGGATTTGAATTAAATTTTAACTTTAATTTAAGTGGTCACTTGCAAAAATCTCGACCTATGTGCTCATACCCATTGGTGTGTACGTGGTGGGTACGTTTCGTACCCACCACGTACCCCCCACGTCCCCCGCAATGAACTTCCGCTCTCCTGGGCTCAAATTGTTTTTTTTAAATCTGTTTTAGGATTTGAATTAAATTTGAAAATTTATTTAAGTGGTCACTTGCAAAAATCTCGGCCTATGTGCTCATACCCATTGGTGGGTACGTGGTGGGTACGTTCCGTACCCACCACGTACCCACCACGTCCCCCGCAATGAACTTCCGCTCTTCTGGGCTCAAATTGTTTTTTTTAAATCTGTTTTAGGATTTGAATTAAATTTTAACTTTAATTTAAGTGGTCACTTGCAAAAATCTCGGCCTATGTGCTCATACCCATTGGTGGGTACGTGGTGGGTACGTTTCGTACCCACCACGTACCCCCCACGTCCCCCGCAATGAACTTCCGCTCTTCTGGGCTCAAATTGTTTTTTTTAAATTTGTTTTAGGATTTGAATTAAATTTTAACTTTAATTTAAGTGGTCACTTGCAAAAATCTCGGCCTATGTGCTCATACCCATTGGTGGGTACGTGGTGGGTACGTTTCGTACCCACCACGTACCCACCACGTCCCCCGCAATGAACTTCCGCTCTTCTGGGCTCAAATTGTTTTTTTTTAAATCTGTTTTAGGATTTGAATTAAATTTTAACTTTAATTTAAGTGGTCACTTGCAAAAATCTCGGCCTATGTGCTCATACCCATTGGTGGGTACGTGGTGGGTACGTTTCGTACCCACCACGTACCCACCACGTCCCCCGCAATGAACTTCCGCTCTTCTGGGCTCAAATTTTTTTTTTTAAATCTGTTTTAGGATTTGAATTAAATTTTAACTTTAATTTAAGTGGTCACTTGAAAAAATCTCGGCCTATGTGCTCATACCCATTGGTGGGTACGTGGTGGGTACGTTCCGTACCCACCACGTACCCACCACGTCCCCCGCAATGAACTTCCGCTCTTCTGGGCTCAAATTGTTTTTTTTAAATCTGTTTTAGGATTTGAATTAAATTTTAACTTTAATTTATGTGGTCACTTGCAAAAATCTCGGCCTATGTGCTCATACCCATTGGTGGCTACGTGGTGGGTACGTTTCGTACCCACCACGTACCCCCCACGTCCCCCGCAATGAACTTCCGCTCTCCTGGGCTCAAATTGTTTTTTTTAAATCTGTTTTAGGATTTGAATTAAATTTTAACTTTAATTTAAGTGGTCACTTGCAAAAATCTCGGCCTATGTGCTCATACCCATTGGTGGGTACGTGGTGGGTACGTTTCGTACCCACCACGTACCCCCCACGTCCCCCGCAATGAACTTCCGCTCTCCTGGGCTCAAATTGTTTTTTTTAAATCTGTTTTAGGATTTGAATTAAATTTGAACATTTATTTAAGTGGTCACTTGCAAAAATCTCGGCCTATGTGCTCATACCCATTGGTGGGTACGTGGTGGGTACGTTTCGTACCCACCACGTCCCCCGCAATAAACTTCCGCTCTTCTGGGCTCAAATTGTTTTTTTTAAATCTGTTTTAGGATTTGAATTAAATTTTAACTTTAATTTAAGTGGTCACTTGCAAAAATCTCGGCCTATGTGCTCATACCCATTGGTGGGTACGTGGTGGGTACGTTTCGTACCCACCACGTACCCACCACGTCCCCCGCAATGAACTTCCGCTCTCCTGGGCTCAAATTGTTTTTTTTAAATCTGTTTTAGGATTTGAATTAAATTTTAACTTTAATTTAAGTGGTCACTTGCAAAAATCTCGGCCTATGTGCTCATACCCATTGGTGGGTACGTGGTGGGTACGTTTCGTACCCACCACGTACCCCCCACGTCCCCCGCAATGAACTTCCGCTCTCCTGGGCTCAAATTGTTTTTTTTAAATCTGTTTTAGGATTTGAATTAAATTTTAACTTTAATTTAAGTGGTCACTTGCAAAAATCTCGGCCTATGTGCTCATACCCATTGGTGGGTACGTGGTGGGTACGTTTCGTACCCACCACGTACCCCCCACGTCCCCCGCAATGAACTTCCGCTCTTCTGGGCTCAAATTGTTTTTTTTAAATCTGTTTTAGGATTTGAATTAAATTTTAACTTTAATTTAAGTGGTCACTTGCAAAAATCTCGGCCTATGTGCTCATACCCATTGGTGGGTACGTGGTGGGTACGTTTCGTACCCACCACGTACCCACCACGTCCCCCGCAATGAACTTCCGCTCTTCTGGGCTCAAATTGTTTTTTTTAAATCTGTTTTAGGATTTGAATTAAATTTTAACTTTAATTTAAGTGGTCACTTGCAAAAATCTCGGCCTATGTGCTCATACCCATTGGTGGGTACGTGGTGGGTACGTTTCGTACCCACCACGTACCCACCACGTCCCCCGCAATGAACTTCCGCTCTTCTGGGCTCAAATTGTTTTTTTTAAATCTGTTTTAGGATTTGAATTAAATTTTAACTTTAATTTAAGTGGTCACTTGCAAAAATCTCGGCCTATGTGCTCATACCCATTGGTGGGTACGTGGTGGGTACGTTTCGTACCCACCACGTACCCACCACGTCCCCCGCAATGAACTTCCACTCTTCTGGGCTCAAATTGTTTTTTTTAAATCTGTTTTAGGATTTGAATTAAATTTTAACTTTAATTTATGTGGTCACTTGCAAAAATCTCGGCCTATGTGCTCATACCCATTGGTGGCTACGTGGTGGGTACGTTTCGTACCCACCACGTACCCCCCACGTCCCCCGCAATGAACTTCCGCTCTCCTGGGCTCAAATTGTTTTTTTTAAATCTGTTTTAGGATTTGAATTAAATTTTAACTTTAATTTAAGTGGTCACTTGCAAAAATCTCGACCTATGTGCTCATACCCATTGGTGTGTACGTGGTGGGTACGTTTCGTACCCACCACGTACCCCCCACGTCCCCCGCAATGAACTTCCGCTCTCCTGGGCTCAAATTGTTTTTTTTAAATCTGTTTTACGATTTGAATTAAATTTGAACATTTATTTAAGTGGTCACTTGCAAAAATCTCGGCCTATGTGCTCATACCCATTGGTGGGTACGTGGTGGGTACGTTTCGTACCCACCACGTCCCCCGCAATAAACTTCCGCTCTTCTGGGCTCAAATTGTTTTTTTTAAATCTGTTTTAGGATTTGAATTAAATTTTAACTTTAATTTAAGTGGTCACTTGCAAAAATCTCGGCCTATGTGCTCATACCCATTGGTGGGTACGTGGTGGGTACGTTTCGTACCCACCACGTACCCACCACGTCCCCCGCAATGAACTTCCGCTCTCCTGGACTCAAATTGTTTTTTTTAAATCTGTTTTAGGATTTGAATTAAATTTTAACTTTTATTTAAGTGGTCACTTGCAAAAATCTCGGCCTATGTGCTCACACCCATTGGTGGGTACGTGGTGGGTACGTTTTGTACCCACCACGTACCCACCTCGTCCCCCGCAATGAACTTCCGCTCTCCTGGGCTCAAATTGTTTTTTTTAAATCTGTTTTAGGATTTGAATTAAATTTTAACTTTAATTTAAGTGGTCACTTGCAAAAATCTCGGCTTATGTGCTCATACCCATTGGTGGGTACGTTTCGTACCCACCACGTACCCCCCACGTCCCCCGCAATGAACTTCCGCTCTCCTGGGCTCAAATTGTTTTTTTTAAATCTGTTTTAGGATTTGAATTAAATTTTAACTTTAATTTAAGTGGTCACTTGCAAAAATCTCGGCCTATGTGCTCATACCCATTGGTTGGTACGTTTCGTACCCACCACGTACCCCCCACGTCCCCCGCAATGAACTTCCGCTCTCCTGGGCTCAAATTGTTTTTTTTAAATCTGTTTTAGGATTTGAATTAAATTTTAACTTTTATTTAAGTGGTCACTTGCAAAAATCTCGGCCTATGTGCTCATACCCATTGGTGGGTACGTGGTGGGTACGTTTTGTACCCACCACGTACCCACCACGTCCCCCGCAATGAACTTCCGCTCTCCTGGGCTCAAATTGTTTTTTTTAAATCTGTTTTAGGATTTGAATTAAATTTTAACTTTAATTTAAGTGGTCACTTGCAAAAATCTCGGCCTATGTGCTCATACCCATTGGTGGGTACGTGGTGGGTACGTTTCGTACCCACCACGTACCCCCCACGTCCCCCGCAATGAACTTCCGCTCTCCTGGGCTCAAATTGTTTTTTTTAAATCTGTTTTAGGATTTGAATTAAATTTTAACTTTTATTTAAGTGGTCACTTGCAAAAATCTCGACCTATGTGCTCATACCCATTGGTGGGTACGTGGTGGGTACGTTTCGTACCCCCCACGTCCCCCGCATTTAAGTGGTCACTTGCAAAAATCTCGGCCTATGTGCTCATACCCATTGGTGGGTACGTGGTGGGTACGTTTCGTACCCACCACGTCCTCCGCAATGAACTTCCGCTCTCCTGGGCTCAAATTGTTTTTTTTAAATCTGTTTAAGGATTTGAATTAAATTTTAACTTTTATTTAAGTGGTCACTTGCAAAAATCTCGGCCTATGTGCTCATACCCATTGGTGGGTACGTGGTGGGTACGTTTCGTACCCACCATGTACCCCCCACGTCTTCCCCAGTGAACTTCCGCTCTCCTGGGCTCAAATTTTTTTTTTAAATCTGTTTGCGGATTTGAATTTAATTTTAACTTTAATTTAAGTGATCACATGTAAAAATCTCGGCCTATGTGCTCATACCCATTGGGGGGTACGTGGTGGGTACGTTTCGTACCCACCACGTACCCCCACGTCTTCCCCAATGAACTTCCGCTCTCCTGGGCTCAAATTTTTTTTTTTAAATCTGTTTGCGGATTTGAATTTAATTTTAACTTTAATTTAAGTGGTCACATGTAAAAATCTCGGCCTATGTGCTCATACCCATTGGGGGGTACGTGGTGGGTACTTCAGCTCTTCTGGGCTCACATTTTTATGCTCTAGATGAAATCATATAGAGTATTATAAGTTTAATCCAGCCCAAAAGTTTGTAACGCATAGAACCAAGCCACGGACGAAAAAAAGTTATATATATTATTTTATGTTTATTTGTGGCCAAAAACCTCAAATCCGCTTGACGTCCGTCCGTCCGTCTGTCCGTGAACACGATAACTCAAGAACGCCTTCACCTAGGGTCTTGATATTTTGAGTCTGGATGTTTGGTTGAATTTGTAAGGCTAAGTTCGTTAACGGGCAAAATGTCCTTAAAACACGTGTTCAAGAATATTGGTCGATAACTTTTGAACGCTTCAAGCTACGTATTTGAAATTTTGTACACGTTCATTTTTGAATGGTTCCAAGGAAAAGGATAAATATGTAAGAAATCGAGTGAGTCCTTCCTGCATCTCCCATGTGAAAGTCCTTCAAAAAGGAAATTTTTTTTCGATGACTTACCCAGTTCAAGATATGAAATTAAACACTGAATATTGTCTTTTAGTTTTAAGTAGCAATCAAATGGCAGTCCTTAATAAAGAACATACAACATGCACACACGTAATTCTACTTTATCCCCAACTACAATATAAATCGGAGTTCAGTATTCATCTAGAGTATTATACGATTGGCTTGCAGCCGATCGTGACTGCAGTATGTTTTTTAAAAGAAGTTTTGGGTGAAATGAAGCACCCACCGCGCCTGCTGTACGCAAGTTTGTGCAAAAAGTTCGTGAGACTGGCATGCTAGTGGACAACACTCATGGCCCCCGTCGTCGTACGGTGCGCACAGACGAGAATGTGGCTGCTGTAGCCGCGAGTGTGAGACTCACTCCACGAACATCAACTCGCCGTCGATCTCAACAGCTCAACATTTCACGCACTAGCCTGAGGAGAATTCTGCACAAAGATCTTGGATTATTCGCTTACAAGGTCCAATTGACTCAGCAATTGAAGGCGCACGACCATCCGCTTCGTTATCGCTTCGCAATTTGGGCCTTAGAGCAGCTTGAATTGGACAACGATTTTTGGCTAAAAATCATCTTTTCTGACGAGGCGTAACGTAAACAAACAAAATTGCCGCATCTGGGGCTCGGAAAACCCGCACGTTATTGTAGAGAAGCCAATGCATCTACAGAGAGTGACAGTTTGGTGCGGATTGTGGAGTGGTGGCATCATTGGACCATTTTTCTTCGAAAATGAGGCTGGGAACAACGTTTCGGTCAACGGTGAACGTTACAGAGCCATGTTATCCGACTTTTTTTTTACTGAAATTGAAGAGATGGATTTGGACGACCTCTGGTTCATGCAGGATGGCGCGCCATGCCACACAGCCCATGCCACAATCGATCTTTTACGCACCAAATTCCCAAATCGTGTTATCAGCCGTCTTGGCGATGTCAATTGGCCGCCTCGGAGCTGCGATTTGACCCCTTTGGATTTTTTTTGTTGGGAACCGTGAAGGACCGATGTTATGCCAACAATTCAGAAACGATTCAAGCACTTAAAGCCAATATCATCCAAGCAATCCGTGAGCTACAGCCCGAAACCATCAACAAGGTCTTGGAAAATTGGAGTGACAGAATGCGCTACTGCGCAGCCAGCCGAGGCAGCCACTTGAACGAAGTTGTGTTCCATCATTAATGGGAATGTTTACTTTTACTAATAAAGCCATAATACATGAAAAAAAATTTAATTTTGTTCATTTTATTGCATTTTTAAAAAAAAACTTGTATTTGGTATATTCATCTTTTTCAATACAAAAAAATTAATGTTCACAACCTTGAGTGCACTGTCGTGCCATTGGGTTTAGTTTTATGTTAATATATCATATAATAATTTTAGCTTTATTAAATTAATTTGAAGATTTTCTTGTTAACTTTTTGGCGCAATAAAGCATTTTAAAACTAAAACTAAAACATACGTGGAGTAGAGACTAAGACGTTGGACTTCAAATCAAGACGACCGGAGTTTGAGCCCGAAGAACGAAGACATTTATTTCTCTAAATAAAAATATCTTACTATATACCATGATAAATATAATAATATAAAAAATATGTTATGTTTACAAATAAGTACAATAAAATAAACCTTAACAGGTAATAAATATAAAGTAATAAAATTTTTTTTTTTTTCAAAATGCTTGTAAAGTTTTCTCTACAAAGATCGTTAGCTGTATCGGGAAAGCGCCGTCAAGTATCGTTAAAGATTCCACTAACTGCAGCTAGATTACGGAAGTCTGGAAACGACATCGATCTTTAACACCACCTACATTACTTTCTATACAGACTATAACGTGAACTTAATTAATCTTTACAGAGTTCTATATAGCCTGGTTGTACGGGTTAGGATGGATCTTCTCGGTTGAAGACCTTCCGCGCCTCATTCCTCTCTCTAGAAGCCATACATATTGTTGCGAGCTAGGGGTTCGCCGGGATTTCAAGTAAAGCACAATTCGTTTAAAATCAAAATAAGTGTTTATTTATTATTCGCACTTTAATTCTATTCGCACAATAATTCGCACTGTATGGCAACACTGCCCGCTTATCGCTTGACTCGATTACTTTCGCTTTCTACCAACACGGTCGCGTATACACGCTGGCTGTCACAGTCGACGTAATAAAAATTACTATGTCCCTCGCTGAAAGCTTCATCTGCTTTTATACTACTTGTCTGTAGTCGAGACTGTTCTTGAATCTTCGTTCGGTGGTGTATGTAGAGGGTTCTAGTGAGCTTGAGATCTTTTGACTTTGATCCTCATTGGATTCTAGTACATTGGACAGCATTCGATAAGAAGGGAGATACAATCGTGTTGTTTCGCCTTATATAATTCAACTAGGTTTCTGATTGGGTTATTTTGCAACTAGGTATTCGGTTGTTGATGTTTGCCTTATTCGTAATCGATCGAGTTGCGCGGTTGCCTGGTTTACATGTAACAATATTAAATTCTTTCGTGGACAAGTATGGCTGAGGTAGGGTGGGCTAGACGGCGCACAATAACAGCGCCAGTCGAGTTATGGTGCGTTTACACTCACCCTTGAGGGTCGTGTGTTGAAGAATGTTACACTTTTGCGACTACACGAGCCATCTGATTGGTTAATTTTATGGTGGGGATAGAGTCGCGCCTCACACGTTGAGTGTAAATACACCATTAAAGGAAGTTTTCTCGATCTCTCATGACCGATTGGTTTTATTGTCTGAAATGCGAACAACGCCCCCCCCCCCCCCCCACAGCCGCAACTAGCCCGGAAGCCAGCAAGCACGTCGCTCCATTTTGCATTTCAGCCACCAATTCAGACTAAAGATGGGCAAAGCAGTTTCTTTCAGTGAAGTACTTCACTCCGAGTCACTCACTTTAAGGAACGAGTTCAGTGAAGTAGTTTCGGAACGTTTCTTCATTTCGTCAGTAGATCTAGAAGATGAGGACCAAAAAAAAAAGAAAAAAGGTCAGTAGAGTTCAGTGAAGTAGTTCCGGAACTCTTCGTTCCAACGTTCCTTCGTTTCGTCAGTAGATCTAGAATATGAGGACCAAAAAAACAAAAAAAAAGTTAATACATCTAAAAGATGATGAAAACAAAAAGATCGGTCAAGTTTTTTGTCACGTGTCCAATGGAACTGCAGTTCACCAAAAGGAGTGAGTAACTTCACTCACTCACTTCAATGAAGTGTTCTTTTGGAACAGTTCGCTCCTGAACGACCCATCTCTAATTCAGACGTAGGCGGAATTGGGCCCCTGTTTCCCTATCCCCAACCCTTCCTTCGGTTATTTTGACTTTTTTAAGTCGCAATAACCAACAACAACAACAAGGATAATGCGTGTCTCATCTCAAACCAGTAAATTTGTAGTTTTTTGTAGTTGACGCGGTTTTTAGTTTTAAACATCCTCACTATTTACAGAAAACGTACATTTTTTTAAGCAAAAACCGAGAATTAGCCCCGCAATCATTCACAGTTTAGTACAAAATAAACAATTTGAATTGCCAAGTGGACACAAATGACTTCGCGAGCTTGTTTCCTTACTTTGGACGGACTGCCTAGGTCGCTGGTATTTTCGAGAAGACGTCTCCGATTGAGTTGTATTTCGGTTTAAATAATAAAGTTTTAATATCGAAGTTAGTTTCAATAAGCACAGAACTCTTTCATGCACGTCTTTTTAAAGGGAAACGTTTTTCAAAATATTTTACCGCCTTTTCAGCAGAGCTTCAAACCATACGCTCGATCCGTATATCATCACAACTCTATGAACTTACTTCGGCCATTTTTTTCCGCGAGAGTATTGCCTCTTTTGGAATTTCTCCATCCGTCTCTGTCTCGGAGTCAAAGCTAGCGAGTTTCGGTTTCGGCTGCAATCTGCTGAACAAAACGCATCTTACCCTGTGCGTGTGAATGAAACAAAGCATCGTTCAAAAATCTTCTCCTCCGTAACGACAAAGCCGACAACATTTTCAAGTTTCTCTCTTCTCAATTTTTTCCTAAAACTCTGAAAATTGCACATCTTGCATCTCAGTGCGACACCGTTTCCGTCGCGCTCACTCCAACAGCTTGACAGCGGAAAATTCGCCTTTGACATGTTGCGCTGAGGTGGGGAACAGTCGAAAAAAAAAGCATCGATCAGCCAGGCAGTCGTCAAAGGAATTGCGTCGTGTCCGCATGTTTTTCGTCGACCGTCGCCACAGGTGCGTCCTTCACTGAATTTACCCCTGCCCCTCGCAGAACAAGAAAATGTACGGAATAAAAACAACAACAAAGTCGTAAGTTTTTTTTGGGAAAAGTTTGCGCGTCGCACTGTTTGTCGTGCTGTCGGTCCTTCTGTTTCGTGAGATATCCGCAACGCGTGCGTTTGTGTTTGCAGAGTGAAATTCAATCGGGGAAATTCCTCTCGCGCCCCGGGAACTTGAAAAATTTCGCGTTTTCCCCGTCGTCACCACGGCGGCAATTTGCGCGCTAATTTTTCTACCGCGGAAACGAATTTTTCGCGCGTTTTACTACATTTTGTGCCGAACCGAACGACCGATGGCAATTTAATTTGCCGCCGAGCGTCTAGCGAACGAAAGGAAAAACACGAAATTTACCGGATTACCAGTGGTTTGGGCGGGTTTTGTTTTTTCGCTGGAAATTGCAAAGTGTCCCAGTGGTGGGGAGAAGTGTGTGCGGCCAAAGTTTTATTTCTCGTCAATTAGTGTTATGAATTCGAACGGGAAACGTGGAAAATATTCGAAAGGTGCTTAATTCGAAACGATAGCGCGGACACCGAGTGTGCCGAAATCGAAAGGGAAATTGTGTGTGCGTGGGTGTGGAAAAACTAGCGAGAAAAAAATACGGTGAAAAGTGAGGTTACGTTCGTGCACCGAGTGGAGATTTTCAACAGTGTTCCGGAGATCGTGCGTTTCCGACGATTCAGGAAAAATGTACCCGGCACCGGCACGACATCCTTCAGCAGCGGTAAGTCGTAATTAAATTACTGGGAATTTTCATAAAAAGAAAACGCGGGCGGGGGTTAAAAAAAAAATCGGGTTTGTTATTGTCGTCAGCCGTCACACGGTGACGGTCTTGCTATCGCCTTCTCACCTATGCGTGACCCCATTCGACTGTTTCACGTGGTACGATGCGATGCAATGCGTTTCCGTTGTTGGTCGTAATTTTTGTGGTTGCGTGACGACGCGTCACGGATTCGACGTAAATTTTTTAACTCGGGATCAGCCCGGGAGGTTAATGGCAACAACAAAAATCAACACCTTTTTTGCGTGATAATTTTTCCCCGAAATTTTCTTCCTTTTGTCCTTAAATTTTGTTTAATCGCTCAACGGCCGAGCAAGGGGTAATTTACACTCGCCGCTGAATTTGCAGCGCGGCCCTCGCCGGCAGATTGAAGTAATGACTTTTGACGTTTAGGAGTTGGGGTGAATTTGTCACAGTGCCTTTGGAAAATATTGAAACAGTTCTTCAAAATCGAATAGAGTAATTTTAAGTTGTTGATCCTGTAAAATAATCGGGTAGGAAGAAAGAAGCGATTTTTTTCTTATTGCTTGATGGATTTACTGATGTATTCGGTTTGCTAGGGTAGTGAAAGTCCAGGACATTCTTCACCCTTGGAAAACTTGCCTCAGTCAAGCTGAAGTGTACGGTATTCCACAGGAAACAGGATGGGGGTTTTATCGAGGAGGATGTAGGCAGACCTGCAGGCCGACTCTCGCCCCTTTTTTTCCACTAAAATCTTGTCAACCCCAACCCCTCTTGTATTGAACCGTCAACTCTTTAAGGGGAGCTTGTAGGGAGTGCAAGAATGACCATTTTTCAGACCCATTTTCTCTTAAACCGCCAATCGTCATCATCATCAATTTCGCGACAGTCCAAATCGGGCCAGGGCCTGCAGGATACATTGTCTGAAGTCATTTCGGTTCAGCGCCCGCGTCCTCCAATTTGTGCATCTAAGAAGCGATCTGCAATCTACGTGAACTGAGTCCTCGTATCTTTTCCGCGGTTTTCCCACCGGTCGTTTGCCATGAAGCTCCACCTTTCAGTGTGCGTTTGGGAGTTCTTCCGTCGTCGATTCGCCCCACATGACCTGTCCATTGTAGCTTACGAAATTTTATAAGAGTCGATGTGGCTGGGTCGTCATAGATGTTATACAACTCGTTGTTGTACCGGGTACGCCATTCAGTGCCTTCTCTTACTGGTCCCAAAATTTTTCGAAGAATTCGTCGTTCAAAAGCGTCTATTGATTTCTCAGACGCTTGTGTGAGAGTCCACGTTTCGCTTGCATATAGTAGCACAGGACCGCTATTCTGACGACAATTCGCAAATTTCCCTTGCGAATTTTTCGCTAATTTCGAATGTATCAAAATTGATATTCGAACATACTCCATTTCGAAAATGGCTTCATTTGTATTTTGAACGTGCCCCACTAAAGTTTTGACATTTGTCGTTGACAGAAACAGTCAGGAAAAACGACTGTTTCTTCGCTAGAGGTCTACTGGGCCTAACTCCTGTAAAATTTGTAAGGCCATATATGGCACGGTTCTGGAGATATTAAAATAAATTTGTTTTAAAAATGGCTGCCCCCCCACTGTTGCGCTCCACCTCTCCCCTCAAAAATTTTACTTTCAATAGACTCGACTTGTAATCCTATCTTCAAAAATCAAATTTTATCTTTCTGGTATAATTGGTTCGGCAGATATTGTAATCTAAAGTTTTTTACACCACTCCCACATTCCCCTCCTCCAAAATTTTAGTCCTTGTCTAGGCTCCTAGTATCCCATAAAACAGCCACAAAGTTTCAACCATCTGACATCAACCGTTCAGGAGATATGAATTTTAGAATGTTTCAATCTCACCTTTCGAACAATTCGGACGCATTGTCTTTCCCCCCATTCCAACACCCTGCAAACAATCAATCAGTCAAAAAGAACAGACCTAATATCTTCAACAAACACGAAACGAAAAACAAACAGTTTCCTCAATTCACATATGCGAATTTCAATTTGAATACCTAGGAAGGTCACGAAAATATTCGCCAACAGCCTTGCCTCATGAAACCGACAAATTTCCCTGTTTCGAAAATAAAGGGAAATATGCGGAATTTTCGCCAGAATCGCGGCTCAGGTCTAATTAAGATCGGGAGAACCGTGAAATACGTCTTATTTGCTAGTGTGATCCGTTCGTTGCCGTCTATTACAATGTGTGCTCCCAAGTTTGAGAAATGATCCATATTCTCCAGGTTGTAGTCCCCCATGTTCATATTTTGTCTAGTTGGCACGTTTCTTATTGTTTGAGTCATGAACTTGGTCTTATTCTCATTGACCCTTAACCCGACATCCTTTGCCGCTGAGTCTAGACAGTGGAAGACTTCCTTCGCGTCTGGAACAGATCTGGCCATTATGTTTATATCATCCGCGTACACCACTAGTTGAGTGGACTTGATTAGTAGGGTACTTTTGGTATCAACGGGTACCTTTCTGATGACATATTCCAGGGCGAGATTGAAGAGAATGGGAGCGAGTCCATTTCCCTGCTTCAGGCCGGATTCTGTTCGGAAGATTTGGGTAAGCTCGTTTTGTAACCTTACTTGGGATTCAGTGTCAGTCATGGTCATTTTTAATAATCGGACGAGTTTTGATGGAATTTCGAAGTCAAGCATTATTTTATATAGTACATTACGATTTATACTATCGTAAGCCTGTTAGAAGTCCACGAAGATCTGGTGCGCGTCAATGTTATACTCCCAGCATTTTTCTAGCACTTGTTTGACTGAAAATATCTGGTCAATAGTAGATCGTCCGGTTCTGAAACCACCTTGGTATTTGCCGATAATACTTTCTGTATAAGGCTTTAATCGATTCTGAATTACTTTCGTCAGTATTTTGTAGGACGTAGACAACAATGATTTGCCTCTGTAATTTTCACATCGCAGTTTATCTCCTTTCTTATAGATTGGACATATAATGCTCTGGCGCAAGTCGTCGGGTATTTTTTCTTCAACCCAAATTTTTGTCATGATATTGTGTAGGAGATTGGCGAGGCATGGACCACCTCCCTTTAGGAGCTCCACTGGTATTGCATCAACTCCAGGTGATTTGTGTATTTTTTGGTCGCGCAGAGCTGCTTCCACTTCTCCGACAGTGGGTGCCGTAGTTGGAGCATGCTCATCAGATAGAGCACTTGGTGTAATACTTGGGTCACTCTATTCGGGTTTAGCAGCGTTTTTAAAGTACTCAACCCATCTTTGTTTAATTTGTTCTGCGTTACTAAGGATACGTCCTTCCTTGTCTTTACAGAGGTTTGTTCGTGGCTTATAGCCTTGTCTTATTTGTTTGACGGCAGTATATGCGGATCGTAGATTATGTAAGTTCATGTCGGTATTTAGGCTTATAATTATGTCATTGTTGCGTTTTCGTTTCTTTCGTCTGCAGATTTTGTTTGATAATCGCCTAAGTTCGTCGTATCTTTCCTTTTTGGCTCTCGTCGGTCTTTCAATGTATTCCTTGTAAGCTTCATTCTTTTTCGTTATTGCGTCCCTACAATCATTATCGAACTAGTCATTACGTTTCTGTTGTGATTTTAGTCCTATGATCTCTTCTGCTGTCGTTCTGATACCATCTCTCAACTGTGTCCACTCTTGATCGATGGTTGTCACTTCGTCAGTTAGTAACGCTTCAAAGCGTGTTTGCAGCGCTGACCTACAAGCTGACGCGACAGCCTCGTCCTTTAGTTTATCGATATCAAATTTGGGTCTTCTGACCCTTTTTGAATACCCACCTAATGCCACTCGGCATCGATATTTCACTTTGACGAGGTAGTGGTCGGAGTCGCAGTTTGCTCCGCGAAAAGATCGTACGTCTAGAATGCTGGTCGCAGCCCTTCTCTCGATCAGAACGTGGTCAATTTGGTTGAAAGTGCGGCCATCCGGAGATGACCACGTTCTTTTATGAATGTGTCGATGGGGGAAGCATGTCGAGCTTACAACTAAGTTTTTACTGGTAGCGAAGTCGACTAGACATTGTTCTTTGTCATTGGTGTTGTTATGGAGACTGTGCCTTCCTGTGGTTCCTCTTTGTGTCTCCTCTTGTCCAACTTTTGCATTGAAGTCTCCTAGAAGTAAGGAAGCCGGGTGTAGTCCAGTGGTAGTGTACTAGGTCTTGAAAACATTGCTACCGGGGTTCAATTCCCACTCAATGCATAATTTATTTATATGAATTTTTCAGTTGTTATTGGTTTCAAAATATTAATATAAATCGTGAACAGAGCGGAATGTTTAATAGGGTCACTTGTAAAGGATTTAAACATGAGCAAATGAGTTCTGTGTACATTCTTATCAGATTCACAAATAGCATCAGAGCTGCCAGACAGTAGTTGATTTGCTATAGGCAACTTTGCTGTTCTGGTAGCTCGTATCACAGCCAATAGTACTGAAAAATTATGATCATTAACACCTGCTAGTACACTGCCATACCCGGCCCGATTCCTGATATTCCTTCCCATTCCTAAAACTGAATAAGTTCGGTATCCCATTTTCTTCTCCACAATTCCTTCCAACTCTCCTCTCCTTCGCACCAAGAAACACGGAAAAATATTTGATAGAACAATACCGCGGCCAATTGGGCTCAGTTTGTTCTTGAAAATTAGCCAAAAACAGCCATCAGCCAGGCGCCGTCCCGTGGTGCAGTGGGATCACAACGGACCCATCTAGCGGTCTATGTGTTAGCTATCTCTGTCAATAGCTACCCACCTAACCTAACCTCCTAGAAGTATCTTTATGTCGTTGAATGGTAAAGAATCAAATATTTGTTCTAGGGTGTTGTAGAATATGTCCTTCACTGCATCATCTTTTTCCTCTGTTGGAGCGTGACAGTTTACCAGCCATACATTGAAAAATTTTGTTTTCTCTCTTTTTCTCTCGTTTACGGGTTTAAAGTCGGTGATTAAGTTTTTAAATTTGCTATCTATCACGAAAGCTTTTTCAAATTCCCTGCTCCCCGAAGGTTTTCTACTGGTTAGTATTGTGTGTGTCCGCATGTCATTAATCTCGCTTCCAAGCCATTTCGTTTCTTGGACCGCCAGAATGTTGATGTTGTATCCTGAAACTTCATTAAGAAGCTCTCGCAGTGCACCTGTTCTGTAAAGGGAGCGAACGTTCCAAGATCCAAAAGAATAGTCCTTAATGCGTCGCCAGAGTCGTTGCCGTTGATCCAATCTTATCCGAGGGTGTAGTCCTGCTTTCGGAACGATAAGTTTTTTTTTCCGGGGATTAGTTGTTAGCCCATCGCCCAACCCCCAACCTGGAGGGCCAGGTCTATAGCACATAGACATGTGAACAACTTTCAGCCGATTATGGTGTGTTGGAGTTCTCAGAGCTATGCCGCGAGTACAACTACACCGGTTTCAGACCTACTTCCTGAGACGCACTGGTGTTACTGGCCATTCAGGATGTGTTCATTCGCTCCTCCTTATCTCAACCTGGGCTTGCGACCGGCTATGGCGGACTCTCAGTTCTACCTTCACCCAAAAAGTTAGGTCCGCTCAACCCGCCCAGTCATCAAAGTCGTTTGCCGTTGTCGTTTTTGACCCTATTTTTGATTCGGACCGACGATAATCTTATCCGTAGCGTTTCGATCGAAGAATAACTGGCACGCAAAATCTGATTACAACCTCAGGACCCATTGTCCTTGTCCTTGTTTTATCATTTACTTTTTTAGGTGCTCCTAAGTGATGAGCTCATGACTTAAGGACTACCTTCGCCATGTGGCAAGCTGGGCAGATTGTGGCCACAATCTAAGACATCAACGTTATTCGAATAGCGCTTTCCAGGAATCACCTCGTGCTCGTTTCTCACTCGGCCACAAGCCATAAACATCGTCAGGATTGTTGTTCCCAGGTTGATTCGTTCAGCGGTCTCTGAATCCTTCCAACCTGTTTACAATTTGATTTCATTTTATCAATCGCCATTTAAGATAAACCGAATTCCAAAAATACTTTTAAACCTACGAAGGAAAAGTAAAGTACGCTACGACCTGCTATTCCCATTTCGAAAACAAGCTCACTAGTGAGTCATATCGCCGAAGTGACCTATATCCAACCGCTTCAATCGATCAGCACGCCGAAGAATCTTCCAAAGTAAACATTTGTTCATTTGATTTCTATTTTCCTTCCATTCGTCTTGAAAAAAAACCTACTCCACCTTACATCTGGCACAATATTTTGAACACTAGAGCGGAACTTAGCCATCTTTTTGTTGGTGCCTCCTGGCTAGCGATTCCGCACAACTCTCGACTTTCAAGTTAATTTTATGGCAAATTTCAAAAGAAGCGCCAGAATCGCTCGACCGACCATCTAACCATCCCCAGTTCTCCACCTCCTCTCCTCGCCGTCGCGTCTTCTCCTTGTGCGAATAGCCGCTAAAAATACTCGCGACCAGGTCTACAAAGTAAATCCGAAGCAGCAATACATTTTGCTGTTCTGTTGTTCGACCTTTTTTTCTTGATTTTTTTTTTCCTTGTCCATTTTCAAGACTTGCAACCGCAGCGAACTGAATTAAAAAGCTTCCCGGGGAGCAATTGGCGGGCGGTCAGCAACTTCTCGGTCTTTTCTACTCCGGTCGAATGGAAGTCGCCCCAACCGCCAACCACATTTACCTGCAACTTCAGAATTGCACTAGCCGCCAGGGAGTGTTCAGGTGTAAATCGAAGGTAGTCTGCCGCCGGACTGGTCATCCAACGAACGCTTCGACTATAAAATGTTAACCGCAGTTTGGAGCATGGCATCACCCAACGTCCGACCCGGGGACCTCACACAAAGCTAGGAATTGACTCCGAGTCCAAGAAGTCTGCCAAGGGGGCTGTGGGATGGTGGGCGAAATTTTGTTCAGGTACTTAATGCACACCGATTGATTGTTGTTGCAAGAGGAATTGCGAGAAATGGAAATTAGCAACAGTTTGTCAAGTGGCACTCACAGCCAGCGGCTGCTATCATTAGCAATCGATTTTACCGGACGTGGGGTGCTGCGGCCTGTAATGGCTTCATGACTCCGGACTGGCAATTGATGTTTAATGGCTCGGGGTTGGATGGGGCTAGCTTAGTGGTCGGCAGTCAAGTTATATTCGATTGCGAGACCAACGTCAAGTATGGCAACCTTCTGAAGTTGGCTAGAAGCCATCGCTTGATCTCTGATTTGAGCTAGTGGAATTTTTTTTTATAAATATAAATTGGAACCGCGTTAGTTCTCACGGAAATTAATCGAATCCACCGGAGAAGCGTGTTTGAAGCCAACGATGACAAATGGAAGTAAAACATTTCTCCAGTCCCGGTACTCAAGGAACACCTTCTCTGCCGTAGTAAATGTGCCGGATCTATCAGAGCGGCACGACGGCGACAACGGACGCATCTGTACAAATCAAACAGATGTTTTTTTTCGAAGAGCGGATAGCAGGGGTTAAAAACTTGTTTTCGGACGAGATTAACTGATGGAATCGGATTAGTCGCTCGCATGGAATTTTCAATGCCTTGAACGTTCGAAGCTAATTGGACATGATCAAGATGAGATGGGATTTTCTTTCGGGTAATCGGATAAATAATTTTGTTGTTAATTTGTTTATGCTTTAATTTAGCTTCACTTTTACTAGATATGTCAGGTCTGGATCGCAACTTATAGGGTTGATTTCAATGCGAACGGGACTGTCCCATTTCAAAACCTAAAAAGTGATTTTTAGAAAATTTTAATGGGTTGCCCAAAAACTTAGTCAGCTCTCATAAATAAACGAGCTTTCCCATATTATTGGGGATTACCCAATATATTGGAATACATATTAATATTTATTTTTGAGGGCTGAAAAAAATAGATTTTCAGAGTACTTACCATGTTTTGAAAGCGCTGTCGAGAAGTTCTCAAGGTACTTTGTAGTAAGAATAGAGTTCGACTATGCTGGGTACCAGGCCATAGTGACGTACCAGGCAATGAACGGGCCGATGAGCTGGCGAGACTAGAATCGGCGTCAGACGGGATGGTAGAGGAGGTGGTTAGTCCACCATTAAACCGAATCGAAGTACGTATCAGAGATTGTGCCGCGGACGCAGCGAACTCTAGATGGAAGGCGCTAACGAGTTGTAGGACTTCTAGGGCACTCTGGCCAAGGTTGGACAGACGGAAGACTAGGGAGATATTGACATGGAGTAGGGGAAGTTTGCGGCTACTCGTCGGAATACTGACAGGGCACTGCTTGCTAGGGAAGCATCCTATGCGTATGGGGATCGCTGACTCTGACATGTGCGGGTACTGCCTTGACCTATATGCTGAGGAGGACATCACCCACATTTTGTGTAAGTGTCAGGCGGTTGCAAGGAGCGACTGAGGTGGCTGGGCAGTCTTTTCTTTGACAATTTGAAGGACCGTAGGTCGATAGGGCATGACAAGCTAGTCAAGTTCTTTAGGGATCTGGGTTGTTCAGGGGATGTTTAGTGACTTACGAGGCTCTGAAGGGATCGCTATGGGCCCTTTTGGTGCCTAGTGTGCGCGGTGGCTCAGCGCTTCGCCCCATATTAAAACTAAAACTACTAGGTTTTGAAATGGGACAGTTGGAACGAGACAACAATTTGGCTACATTGAAGAGACATCCAGGCGGTTGCCGACCATTTCGAGAAGTTTGAAGTATACCACTTCGGGGAAGGAACTGGGAACCTGGAAAACGTTGGATCAAATATGCACTGGTCTATACCGAGTACACGCTCTGCATTCTTACTGGCACCGATTGATACAGAACTTCATGTCGAATTCCATAAGGTGTCTTTCCACTATATAAACACCACCTCGAGGCTCAACTATGAACCTCTCCAGTAGAAGGGGCTAGAGACATCTTGTCTCCGATTCCCGTTGTACAGGAACCTCTGACCAGGTTTAACGGGTTTCACAGCTCATGATGTCTTCTAACTAAAGTTTAGAATTCCTTGTAACTATAAACTGACCAGCCTCTTCAATCTCCACCTTCCTAGACGACCTGAAGGATATCTCAAAAAGCAAAAGATTTGATAGTTGATATTCTTTCTAAACAATACAAGATCGGTATGAATGAATCACTTCTCTTCTAGAGCTTCAGAATATATCTAACCAATTTAGTCAAATACTCACTAACAGCCTGGTCAAGGGATTTGTGGTATCAAATTAGGTTCCCAATATCTCGGCATTGGCCACGGCATCGCCTATAACCAGTTTGGATCAACACCTGGAGCTTAGAGCCTTCCATCCCGGTAATGCGAGATTCGTTTTTTTCGAGGGATCAACTTCTGAAACCTGGCGATGACCTATTTTCTTCTCATACTTTCTGAAAGGTAAAGTGTGGTCCGAAAGCTATACCACATCTCTGTTCGGCAATAAATTTCTTAAAGGGTTTTGACATAGGCTAGTTATTGATTTTGACAGCTTGTCTTTATGTTCACGTAGGCTTGTGCTATTATTTCTCATAAAAACATCTGTAAGTTGATGACCTTCGTTGTTATTGTTTAGTATCTAAAATGTCTCAATTAACTCTTGTAGTGCTTAAACCAAGTAATTGAAGTCGCTACACTTAGTCCAAGCCATGAATCTTTGCGGCAACATGTTCCAACAGTTCAATATTTTTCTTGAATTACGGTTTATCTGCGAATATTACACACATTTGATTGCACCATAGAATGCAAGTCCGAGATGTATAAAATTAATAACAGCGGACCTAAGACCGAGCCTTGAGGCCCACCACTCAAAACTCTGTATGAATTTGAAACTGAATGTTCAGATCTAACTCTGAATCTCCAATCCGTATCAAAGGACAATATGTGGACAAGGAAGCAAATTGCCGCAAATTCCGGAATGCTCGAGTTTCAAAACTAGTCTTTCAAAAGGTACTCGGTCAAACGCTTTCTCGAAATCTAGATAAATTATTTCTAATTGTTGTTTCCTGTCCAAATATTTAGTCCTGATATCCATACAAGTCGTAAAGTTTGACACCACTGATCTTCCTGTGACGAAACCATGCTTGTTCAAAATGATTCATTGACCGCTCATAAAGCTTCTTATGATCCTTGCGACAGGTTACGATACCGGTCTGTAGCTGCGTTTAGCTCGTCTCCTTTATATTAAGGATATAATTTCTCGCTGTTTTTTTAATGCTTTATTAAAAAAAAAATAGGAAAGAACATGTCTTTAAAAGTATTGTCCATCGCTAGCGGCCACTTTCTCCCATCTTTCTGGTAGCATACCAATACCACGCATATCGAATCAAGCCATTTTTTAGCATCTTCAAAAGAATGGAAGTGGTGCTCAGTCAGGCCATGTGTCATCCATCAGAATAAGTGGTAATCGGAAGGAGCAACGTCCGGTGTGGTAGGATTTCCCGTTCGAGCGTTTCCAAGTAGGTTTTGCATGCTGCAAAATTACGTTGTCGTGTCTCCTCGTATTGCGGCCATTTTTCCTTCAATGCTCGGCTCAAATGCATCAATAGCAATTTCCCGTGATAGTTTCGTTGGGTTTGAGTAACTCATAATACACTACACCCAGCTGATCCCACCAAATACAGAGCATGAGTTTGGAACCATGGAAGTTCGGCTTTGCCATCGATGTAGGTGTATGTCCGAGCTTACCCCACAATTTTTTACGCTTCAGGTTATCGTAGTGTATCCACTTTTCACTACCAGTCACGATACAATGCAATTAACCTTTCCGTTTTTGCCGTTGGAGCAGCTGAAAGAACTCCGTTCGACGTCTCATGGCTTCAATTCGTACGGCATCCAATTTCCTTGCTTTTGAATCATGCTGTGTGTTGAACTACTAATGATCCTGCAAGTTCATTTTGGGTCCGAAATGGGTCTTCATCGAGTGATGCTTCCAATTCTTCGTCTTCAAACTTTTTTTGCACGAAATTCAACAGGTTTAAACGCTCTGTTTACACTTCGGTGGAATAACACATATTGTCCTTTCAAGCCTAATGGTGAAGCTTCATGTTAAAGTTGGCTGTAGTATTGCCCGATGCAAAAAAGCTAACATAACACCATCTGTCGGGAAACAGTGAGAGATTATTCAAATCCCTAGTAGTATATTGGTCTCACTGTTGCTAATTTCCAATCCTTTGGCAACTTCGAGATACGAAGCTATTGCCCATAACATCGCGAAGAACAGGAGCTAGTACATTGATACAAAGTTTTAAAGCAATGGATGGTATGCCATCATATCCAGTAGTGGTGTCTTCTCTTAAGTTGGTGAGCACATCTCTGTCATCATGCAAAGTAAATTCTATATTCTGGAGTGAATTGGAATTTCTATCTATTCCATCCACTAATGCACGTATGTAGTATTTAGCAAAGTTATTTGAAACATCTTTAATGTCGACAATCGTCAATCCACGATTTGGCTTTTCGTTCGTTTGTCAAAAAATTTGTATTTGTCCCATTCAGTTTTGAAGAGTGGGTGCCTCTTTCAGAACTATTTGTTCTAAATTTTCCACATTGTGTGATATAGTGCCTCCATCTAAAGTATGTTACAATAACTCGTTCCGAAGTTAAATCAAAATTAAAAACAAGTGGAAGATGGTGTTAATGAAATTTTTATGAAAAAAATTTATTTGGTCCATGGCAATTAAGTATGGAAAAGAATATCACTCAAATGCTCGCCACGGCTCCTACGGCACACCTCGACCTGTTTGTCCAAATTTTTGACGATATCGTATAATTGCTCCTCAATTAGACCAATATGGTTTGTTATCTCGCCCTTCAGTTGTTGAATGGTGGTGGGTTTATTGGCGTAAACCTTTTTTTTTGAGATAACTCCAAAGAAAGAAGTCCAACGGAGTCAAATCGCACGATCTCGGTGGCCAATTGATTTCACTGTTTCTGGAAATTATTCGACCGGGAAACTTCTGCTGCAATAATTCCATTGTTGCGTGTTGGTTGTGTGGCACGTCGCACCATCTTGCTAGAACCACATGTCGTCGATGTCATAATCATCCAATATTGGCCACAAGAAGTCGGTGATCATGGCACGGTACCGTTTCCCGTTCACTGTGACAGAGTTGTCAGCTGCATTTTCGAAGAAAAACGGGCCAATCACTCCAACAGCGCAAAATGCACATTAAACAGTGACTTTTTGAGGATGCATTGTCTTTTCAACGAGTGCCCTTGGATTTTCATCAGCCCATATTTTGCAATTCTGCTTGTTGACGTAGACGTTGAGATGGAAATGAGCCTCGTTAAAACAGAAATTTTGGTCGCAAATCCATTGTTAACTTGGTTTTGGTCATGCATCCAATTGGCGAACGTAAGTCGCTTCAAATGGTCAGTAGGCAATTTGCCAAAAACTGAACTACCACGATGTCAAAAATTATTTAACGTTTAAGCGTGGTTCACAATAAACTTCGGAATAGAGATGGGCAAAGCAGTTCTTTTCAGAGAAGTACTTCACTCCTAGTCACTCACTTTATGGAACTAGTTCAGTGAAGTACTACCATGGAATTGTTCGATCCATCGTTCGCTCGCGAACTAGTTCGTTCTTTTAGTTCATAGTTCATTACTTGAGGGGACTTCAGTGATGGATAGTCGTAGTCGGAAGACAGTAGAGCAAAAAAAAGGTCAGTACATCTAGAAGATGATAAGCAAAAAAAAAGGTCAGTAGATCTAGATGAGCAAAAAAAAAAAGGTTCGTACAGTTCACTCTGTTACTCTCTATTTTTGTAGGTATATCGTTTTTAATTTTTGTCTAATGGAACTGCAGTTCACCAAAAGGAGTGAGTTACTTCACTCACTCACTTCAATGAAGTGTTCTTTTGGAACAGTTCACTCGTGAGCGACCCATCTCTACTTCGGAACGAGTTATTGTAACACTCTTTAGTTTCTGCGTGATCCTGGATGACAGAGTTCAGGAACTGGGTCTTTCCAATTTCAATTGACTACCAGAAGTTTGTTGATGAGCGTGTAATGTTTTCTCTACCAGACATTTCAAGGTCTACTCATTGGAGACACTATTTCTTAAATGTGTAACGAGGTAAGAGGTACGTGTGACATTTTCCTAACTGCAGTATCGATTTCCGCTCTTTTCTACTTTATTTGTTTACATCACTTGATAATCCGATTTAAAAGGCTTAATGGGTGTTAAGTTAATACCGGTCTAAACATTGCCAATATTTCTGAATAAATGACATCAAACTTTACCGTACAGTATTCTTAACAAATTACCAAACTTCCGAATAATCTAAATGGCGACAAGCGTCGGCAAGCTAGTCGCCTTTTATATCAATTTCTCCTAACAACTCTGTCGAATTTACGCGTCCCCCCAAAAAAATCAAATAAAAAAAACGCAATGTACAACACGGTGGAAATTGCTACCGTACTAATTTTAAGCGATGATAATCGTTAAATAAACACTTCGCTTCGTGTTATATTTACAATTTCTGCTTCTTTTCCTGACCTCTATTGAGTTTCGAGTCGTTGTTGTTGGTTTCATTCAAACGCAAAGCACTGTGATTGATTGTCAACGGTTTTGCGTTGTATGCGTTGCGTCAACATATTCGAATTTTGTGTGCGTGTTTATTTTCTACTGATATGATAGCCTAAAATTTGACAGCTAATTATGAATTGTTTGTTCGTTTTATTATTTTTTTTTTAGCATTGCGAACGGACAAGGTCCAATCTTTTCAACAAACCAAATCTTAAAGCCGGATTAGTAATTATGGCAGTGCAGTAATGTGGCAACTCTAAATCGCCATCTTGTGTTGTCATTGTCAACTTTAGCCAGCAAGGAGGATTTCGACTTAGTTTCGTGTCGAAGAGTTTCTTTTACGTTCGTCCTTCTTCTGTCCAGTGTTTGTCCTGGGCGAACAAAATAAGCGTCCTAATCAGAATCAAATATCAACCCCCAGACCCTCCAGGCATCACAGTAGCGTCACACCGTACACCAGGGTGACACATAACTCAAGCTCACACGTTTACACAAGCTGTTGTACGGCGCTGGTTTGGTTCAGCCGTAAAACTGCTGTACTGCATACCGATCTATCAAACAATTAACATGGTTGTGTGTGTAATTTTTATGTTATTTAGCACAAGGAGAAGGAGTTATTCTCTCTATCTCGTTCACTCAATGAAAAAAACCCGAGATAGATGGGCAAAATTGGAGAAAAAAAGCGTGCAAAAAATCGTTCGGAATTCATTTCACTGAGCTACCAAAAATACAATGAAGAGCGAGCGAGGTAGTGGTGATCATAAACATAAAAAAAGAAGAAAAAACTAATATAAAACTCGAGAAAGAACGAAAGAAAACAACAACAGCAAAGCTTTCCTCGAACCACTGCACCTTTAAACGAATTATATCAGAGTGAAATGGACGATGAGAGAGCAAGCAAGCGATTCTCTGCACCGACTCCACGTGGAGTCAATTCAAGTAAATTGTTAGAAAAGTAAGTAGACAATAAAAAAAAAACAGACGACGATGATGAAGAAGAAGAGAGAAGCCGGCAAGAAATAAAACAACTGCGACAAGAACAAATTCATATTGTGCGCGCACCTCTGCTCTCACTCTTGTCGGTATCAGCCATCTTTGTTTGTTGTTTGGCACCCATTCAGCGGAAAACAGCGGTTGATTCGTGTTTTTCCACATACTGAACCGGAGCCTATTGTTTTGCCGGAGTGGATAAGTTTGCTGGTTGTTACGGTTACTTCGTTGTTTTCGTGGTGCACTCCGATATCATCGTTGTCCTTGAGTCTTGCTGCTCCATCGAATGCCTTAAGGAGCGCACTCCTTGACCATGACGGAAGGGATATTTGAAAAAGTCCACGGAGTTAGGCGATTAGCTGATTGTGATGATATCGCGCGCGTTCTTTATCATCGGGGAACAATTAAACACGTGTTCGGAGTGAAGTTGCAGAAATTAGTACTTGGATGTCAGGCGCTACCCACAAGGTTGGACGGGGAAGCTTCTCTTCATCGGAAAGGAGTTGAATTGATACTGTAGGTGCACGCTTGAACTGTTGATCGTTCGCGATGAAAGTCTTACCGGAAGCTGCCGCTGACGACGAACAAGTATCATGGGTTCCTGCCTCCTACTCAGAAGCAGCCTTACCGCGACCAAAAATTAAACAAAACACTTCATAGGTACTATAGACGAAATACAGGCGAAACTTTCAACACTTCATAGAAATTTGAACAGACGAAAAAGTACCTACTCGACGATAGGCTCAAAACCATTATAGTTATGGCGATATGAAGGTCGCGCTGTGAAAATTACAGGAGCATATGCATTGCTGTGTACGTCCTATAAAATATTGACGAAAATAATCCACCGGGGTTCCATGAAAGTAAAAGCCGCAAAAGAAGTCGGGTTACGCATAAACGAAAGTAAAACAAAAGAAATGACGCAAACAAGAAAGAGAACGCCCAATCAGACAGAATATAACAATTGCGGAGTATAATTTGGAGAGTGTGGACAATTTCATATATCTTGGGGCTAATCTAGCAAAAGACGGCAACGAATCGGATGAAATCAATCGATGGATCATGCTAGCAAATAAAACGTATTATTCGGTACTTCCAATAATGAAATCCAAGAAAGTGCACAGGAACAATAGATACAACCATGAGCTGTATCAACTCTTCAAGGAGCCAGAAGCTTCAACGTTCATCAAACTACGTAAACTGCAGTGGGCTGGCCATGTAGAGCGAATGGAAGATAGAAGAATCCCCAAACGTGCTCTTAAAGGCAAAGCGAATGGTAACAGGCCAGTAGGAAAACCACCCAAACGATGGGAAGACTCGGTTGATGAAGATAGCAAAGCCATCTTAAAAATTAGCAGCTGGAGGACGCGGTCTTTGGATCGAGACGATTGGAGGAGGCCTGGGCCCGATTTAGGCTGTTGCACCATTGATGATGGGGTTCCATGATTTGGGCTCAGCACAATAAAACCCAGTGGTTTTCATCTGCCACAAACCGAAATATCCTTACAAACTCGACACTATTTTGTACCGAACTGTTACCAATTTTGTCCACCCTGAACTGAAGTGCTACAACTGCGCTGACATTGAGCGAAACAGAAACAGAATATAACAGTTCGATAAAGGTATTAGTCGAGTCCGAAACGTCACACAAAAAATAAAATAAATAGTATTTTACCCGGAAGACTAGTTTTTTCAATTAAAAATGTACTGTGAAAACAATCACCAAACCATAAGAAACAGAATATCCCGATAAAAACAGTTCTTTATATTAAACACAAAATCTCTTATGACGCGTTTCCACCATCGCATTCGCGCATCGTCTACATTCGCATAGCATACGAATCCATAGGCGAATGGGTAAACACTGCATTCGTCCAAAAACAACTGTCGACGCGAATGTCAATGCGAATGTGGCCACCCGGCTTTAGTGGCAGGTGTTCAGTTCTGCGTTCGAAAACAATTCAACAAATGAAGTTAGGCGAATGTGTAAACATTGCATTCGTGTTCAATGCGAGTTCTTTTGATTCGCGTCCAAAACCCGCCATCGACGCGAACCTCGACTAGAGTTGGAAACTGACGCGAACTTACTGCTTCCATATTCCCATATGCGCTAGTTCGCCCGATGGTGGAAATGCAGTATCAAAGTTAGAAATGAGACGAATTAAACGCCAACAAAAATTGGGATTTTCAAAAATCGATCAATTTTTACTGTTTTATTCTTCCAGTTTTAACCGCCATTGGACATTTTAGACTCCATAAATAAGGAACATGCTTGAGGATAGGAAATCAGCCGCCTAGCACTTATGCTTGCCTACTGGGATGGTAGATGGTAGCTAAGAATCTAGACCAAGCCATGGTGATTTCGGAAATCGAACAGGTTTGAGTTAGGCGAATGTGTAAACATTGCATTCGTGTTCAATGCGAGTTCTTTTGATTCGCGTCCAAAACCCGCCATCGACGCGAACCTCGACTAGAAGCCTGTTTCGCAGTTATTTTGCGTTTACTTCATGAGAACCGAAGAACTCACAGACCTGAACCTAGCCAAGGTATATACTTCGCTAAGAGGTTAAACCAGCTTAAGAAAGTGAAGACACCTGCTATGTGCTTAATTCTGATAGGGGAGAAGCTCACAATCAGCACCAAGTCGTTAGAAATCAAACCTGCTAGACTTGAAGAAACAGAAGCACCCTTAAATTTCTTAACGAAACAGGGTGGTATAATGGGCTTCTTTGTTGACCTAAGTGCCGATAACTTTGTTATCATCATCAAACCCACCGAATCCCACCGTGGTGGGTTTTTGTTCAACAAAAGCCCTGGTTTTTCAAGCCTTGACCACACTGTGGTTTTGAAGGTGGACGATCTACAAATGATAAATTTTTTCTCTTCGTTAAGGAGGTATTGCACCAGATCTGTTTCAAATACTTATTCAAAATGCTTGATTTTGGAATCCCAGCAAAATTCATTTAACTGATTCTGAATTTTGTTACTTATTAACCGAAGTAAAGGCCATCGAAAGGAGGCTTCATGTAGGTGTATACGAACATACTTCTTGAAGCAGATCTCGGAAATGCTCCCCTTATTGAAGTTTGGTACAGGAACAATTTCTTGATGATTCCGCTAAAATCTTAACAAAGTATTGTAACAATTGGCGTGGTCTTTGTCTACTTATTTGTGTATCCAAAATCGTGGATTGAATAATGTTCCAACTGAATAAATGCCACTGTGGAGAACACTTTTGGAGTACACCATGCCGAATTCTGCGGAGAATGAGCTTTCGCTGATCAGTGATCGCACAAGAATTTTACGGGTAATACTGCAGCAGTCCGCTGAATGTCAATCAACATGTTTCAAGACTGGAAGAAGGCTTTTGGCGGTGTAAAGCGAGATTACATTATGAAGTGTCTGTCGACGAAGAGGCATTGCCGACAACATAACCATGATTAAAGAATCATCTGCCATCTGTTGCGAATTGCATAAAAGAGAGATCTCCGAGGGTCCTGCTTCTAGTGGTAATTCGACGACAACCTGCAAACTTCACTTGGGAGTTTGGAGAAAAAAGATGTTGGAGACTGTTGTATGTTCCGAGGAATCCGGACTATATGTTGAAGTGTGTCTAGCTCTACACAGAAGTTTGGAGTCAGAGTAAATTTTCTATAAATGCAAGGATGCAGGCAAGACAATAAATATGAAAAAACCACGATATATTTATGCTCATAGATCTGGACAATCTTTCAGCACATCGATAAATCAAAGAGGCACAATTATCTTGAAAATATCAGCATGAATGGTATGGCTGACATCAAAATGTGGAGGCTCACATGAGGACTCGACAGGCTTTCGATATTCTTTCACCTTTTTGGAGAATTGAGTAAAATCATCTTTTTCACAAATCTTCGATTGTTTGAATCTTGCATGAAATCTGTGTTATACGGTTGTTCCACATGGGAAATGATAGATAAAATTCTCTGTAATTTGCAGACTTTTAGGAACTCTGTCCAGACGTTATCTGTTACGGGAATCTTTGGATCGATGGATCTGTTATATTTTGAGGAAACCAGATGAAAATATCATGGAACTGCAATAGGATTTGAATTTCTAAAGGAGTGATTAAGTCCTAGCGACAGGTGAAGGTTATCGTCCTGGATTGTGTTCTTTGAACTTATGTTACCTTATGCTCCTATTGGGGTTGCAATTTCCAATTATTTTCACCTTCAGAACCTCAGTGGAAGTCACGACCAATGGTTTGGTCGAAAAGACTTACAGTTTAGCAAATCTAAAACAATTAAGCTTCATCTTGAGAATCTAATTAAAGCCCGGTTTACACCAGCCTTCTTATATCTGATATTGCGCAAAATTAAGTACGATGCAGTTCTGAAAAATGTTATATTCGTACTGTATCCGTAAATGACCGGCTGCGCCAAAATGAGTTTCTATTTGAGATTACTCTTCGTAAATTTTTTTAAGCTGTACTTTAAACTTAAGCTTGACATTTCAATCATCAAAGCAGTTCTATACTGATAGCGTTTTTGCTACAGCTTAAGAAATCAATACAACTCAGGTTTCGGGTTCGCGAAAACAAGAATCTACTTTGATTACAAACTCATTGTTTATAGTAAGCTGTAATTTAGACTGTCAAACGCTTAATCCATCACGTAGAATCAGCGTTATCTTATCTGAAAGATATTGCTTTTAAATGACCAGAAGACTATCGGTTCCAGATTATCGTTGCAACCGAGCTGGAATGAATAACATTACAGGACCTGTCTGTCAACGCCGTCTGATGCATAGGCCAGCAATAAGCCAATAGCCATCGAACTCTGGATTAGTAGACTAGAGCGCTAACTTGCACGTTATGGATTCCAACAGACAACAATGTTTGTTCTAATTTGAGTCACTTACAGCTAACGCTGTCCAATGCTGAAACTTCCAATTGAATCAACTAAATCTCAAACAATAGCCAAATATAGAAACGTGCAAATACATCTACAACATTGTTTACCAAACTACCTATCACGCAGCAAAACAGTTCGTTATACCTGTTCAATTTGCCGGGATGGGGGATATCTTGTCGTTCGGCAATTCGACGCTCTTACGCACCGATTATAATTCTATTTATCGCGGCTGAAAAACGCTTGTTGGTGATGAGATTTTCATTTATTGCCCCCTTTTTTTGAGATATAAATCATTTTTTTATGTCTTCTACTTATAGCCTCTAATCGCAGTCGAATTTAAATTGCGCAAACATTTCAAACAAATGATTAGATTATCGAGATATGAATAAAAAAAAAAATTATGATAGTGCTAAAGCTCTAAAAAAACTTGAGCAATAACGAAATGAATCGATCTTTTAACACACACCGGGAGTAAAAACACGCTATAATCATTCATAAATGAGCAATCGATTAAATCGATCAATCATCCAGAGGGTGGATTAAATCTATAGACTGTCTATGGAGTTAGTGGCTTGAATTGGGTTAATTAGATTGCAAGAGAGAAGTTTTACCGGCTGAATGGGTAGGGTAGGGTGTAGGTTAGATGGGTGGCTACTCTAACAAGAATACAGAACACCCACGGAGTCAGGTTTGATACCAAACATCCCAAATCCGCTTGCTATGCGCTCGTCTATCCGAATATCGAATTCATATATTTTATCGAATTCGTTTAGCCTCCATACAAAAGTTCTTGAAAAATTCTCTCCATTTTACATTTAAATTGGAAACGAATTTATTTCGTGTGGAAACGGAAGTCGGGCTCATTGGAGACCAAATTGTTCTACTTGTCCATTAATTTCCTTACAATAGTCCTTAAAACAAGTGTTCATGAATATTAGCCGTTAACACTAGATCACATCTTGCTAAGAATTTCAAAGTCGGCATACGACAATTTTCCTATAATTGATGGTAAAAGAATGAGTTGGAAAATAAAATGAGTTGGAAAATAAAATCGGTTTGTTTAAAATTATTTTTAAACATTTATCTTGTAATACTTGTAGCTTTTTCTTGTGAGTTTTACCACACGGGTTCCAAATTGGGGCTCCATATAGCTCAATTAGAATGATAGGCTGCATGGCTGTTTTGAAGATCAAACGTTTATTTTGTTCGGAGAGCTTTGATTTCCGATTTATGAATGAATAAAGAGCATGAAGCTTTGAAATTTTGCAGGTAACATCTTCCGTATGGTCACGGAAAGTTAATTTTGTATCAAGAATAAGACCGAGATATTTTATATTTTTTGATCACTGAATCGGTTCTCCAAAAATATTTATTGAGGGATTTGGTAGACTGCGTTTTGCGCCGGATTTATTTTAATTTTCCAATTATAATAGAAACTTTGTAACAGATCTAACTAGGATTGCAAATTTTGAATTATCAACGTTGCATCGTTTGAGCTTGAGTATAAGGCGGTATCGTTAGCATACACAGCAAGCTCACAACCAGGATGTTTTAGAATATCATGAGTATAGATGTTATACAGCATGGGACTTAAACAACAGCATTGAGGGACGCCGGCTGGAATTGAAAGGAAATCCGAAAAGCTTGATTTTAATTTAACTCTGAATTTTTTATGTTCGAGAAATGAAGCAATTATTTTGATGATAAAATTTGGAAAAGAGAATCTCATCAATTTGAAGAGCAATCCTTTATGCCAAACCGAATCGAAATCCTTTTCTATGTCCAACGCGATCAGACCGGTGGATTCTTTGCAATTTAGTGACTTTTTAATGAAATTGGTGACTCTGAAAAGTTGATGGTTTGTAGACATATGCGGCATAAACCCAAACTGAAAATCCGGGATGACTGATTTATTTCTCATCACAGTTCTTATTCTTTCATAACTCATAACTTTTTCAAGTAGCTCACTTAAAATTGGAAGTATGCAGATTAGGCGATAGTTAGAAGGAAATTTAGGTTCCTTCCCTGGTTTCGGAATGGGTATAACAAGAGCGCTTTTCCATGCGGTTGGAAAATAACCTGTTATTAGACATGCATTGAAAATGAAGGTTTAGCATGATAATTGCTTTTTTCGGAATATTCTTTAAAAGTATATTGGGCATTTTTTCATTACCGGGCGCTTTCTTAGTTTTAATAGAACGCAATAGTCTTTTAACTTCGCTAGGCTTACATAGATGTTTCGGTTCAAGATCTGAAATTATGTTTGGTATATTAGATTCTGTGTGTTCAACCGTACTTATAGTATCGTTGCGAGCTAGGGGTTCGCCGGGATTTCAAGTAAAACACAGTTCGTTTAAAATAAAAATAAGTGATTTTTTATTCAATCGCACTTTAATTCTATTCGCACAATTATTCGCACTATATGGCAATACCGCCCGCTTTTATATATCGCTTAATTCTACCACACGCAATCGATCGCTTTCCACCAATACGGTCGCGTATATACGCTGGCTGTCACAGTCGACGTAATAAAAATTACTATTTCCTTCGCTGAAAGATTTATCTGCTTTTATACCAGTTGTCTGTAGTCGAGACTGTTCTTGAATCTTCGATCGGTGGTGTGTGTGGATGGTACCCGAAAGCTTGAAAACATTCGATTTGATCTTATACACTGTTCTAGTACATTCGAGCACATTCGATTAGATGAGAGGTATAATCGTGATGTTCCGCTCTCCTTATATACTCAACTAGGCTTTTGATTGGGTTACTTTGCAGCTTAGGTATTCGGTTGTGGCTGTTTCCCTATTCGTAATCGATCGAGGTGCGCTGTTGCCAGGCTTGCACGTAACAGTATTAATGTCGCTTAGATTAGCGCCTAATAGATGTGAGGATAAAAAATTGTCCGCTGGTGCCTTGGCTTTATCTACATCGTTGTAAATTAGCGTATAATTTGAGTCGAGCAGCGGAGGAACGAGACAATTTTTATTTTTCATTTTTTTTTTAATTTTCCACATATTCGATTCTTTTCTTAATTTCGATAGCATCAGATTCCATGTTGCGTTACGTTTCTCGAAATTTTTTTGCTGAATGGTTTCCGTAAGAGATTTGGCTAGCAATTTGCTAGAACGGTCATGGGTTCTTTGCTATCGACGGCGGGCTGTGTTGCGCATTTTGATTATATCCTTGATCGAATCATCTAGTTTTGGAGGGTTTGTGTCAATATTATATTTAGGAGTGCATTTATCAGATGTTTCCCATATAGAGTTCATGAATTTATTTATGAGATCATCGATTTCATTTGGCCCAGTAATTTTGGATAGGTCTAGGACAGTAGTGATAACTTTCTGTGATAAAAGCTGTCTGAATTTTAACCAGTTAAGCTAGTATTACACTGTTTGACCATATGGTCAAATTGCAGTAATAAGCAATGCGAAATAACAATATCCGCTCGGTCAAATTCGCTATTTTGCATTGCTTATTACTGCAATTTGACTACTTGATCAAACAGTGTAATGCTACGATTAGACGGTCACTCAAAACCGTCAATGCATTGACACTGTGACGTCACGTAAAAATGCGTCGTTTCAGTGTCAATGGAGTCTCAATCGTCATTGTGTCAATTCTTGATGAATTGACGATCACACGGAATGACCATTTTGGTCATATCTGTCCCAAACTAAATTGACAAGCAGACTGACGATGCTGGTAGTCAATTCGATTTGTCGCCTACGTTGTCAATGAATGGCACGAAAAAACTATGCGATCACACGGGATTGACACATCTCTACGAATTGACAATAGATAGGACATTCACATCAGTAGAAATTTGTATATTTACATTTTTCAAATCAAATGGGATTGAAAGAAAGCTGTGAATTGTGATTTTTTTGTGTGGAAAAATAAAATATATAGTTTCGCGTTCAGTTCAATTTTTTAAAGTCAATGACAAAACGAAATTTATGGGCGTATATAAAGAGCCAGCAGAACTAAAATAAATTTTATAACTACATAGAAATATCTGAGAGATATAATAAAATTCGTGAAAATATTGAAAAAACTCCGTTTCAAGGACATTTGTTTAATTTACCATTAATTTACGACCGTCGTAATAACTTAGGGGGTCATCCTTTAATGTGATTGAACAGCTAGAACGACATAGGTTGAGAATAAAATGGTGTGGTAGGGGATTTAGGGTGGTGGAACGGGAGGGCGGGAGCTTCTGAACTATCGGTGAACGTTGGTTTTGAACTGCTGAAGGTTATAATTATCAGGGCAGATCGGCTGGCAATGTGTTTCATATTACTGATGGCGAAAGAGGTTGCATAAATTTCACTGTTCTCCACAAAAAGGGTGCTGAACAGTATTCTCGTGCGTGAAGCTTGGCGAGTGTTACGGTCGGCGAATAATTACTTACAATATTTACCATTGAAATGTCGATAGTAAGTACAGATTATTCCGACATATCGGCAATGCTCAAGGAGTCTATAGAAGCTGAAACGGCTTCGTCTCCAATTAGTCGGAACGCATGTTTTTGAACACGATTGAGCAAGGTCAAATGGGATTTTGGGACCCCATCCCAGGCATGCTAATTGTACTCAAGGCGTGGCCTGTTATATGCCTTGTAGAGTGGAGCTTGTGAGTTAACGACAGAAGGTCGTTAATAAAGATGAGAAATAGGTTGCGACATAGAACCAAGCCATAAATTAAAATTTGATTTTTTGGCTGCAGTTCAATGCGCTTCAATTGTAATTCTATATACAAAAACCAAATTTTATCTTTCTGGTACAATCGGTTCGGAAGATATTGTCATCCAAAGTTTCTAAACCCCCACCCCGACACTCCAACTCTCGTCTGAAGAATTTTAGTACTTGTCTAGGCAGATAGTATCCCTTAAGACAACCAAAAAGTTTCATACCACTCGAAGGGGCTTATCCAATTTACAAACAAAACAAATTTCAACTTAATACCCCAACGCATTTGTGAGCTACTTATATTCAAACGATTTTACATACGGCGGATAGATAGATTTTTTTTCCTTTTTGTGGATTACTAGTCCAAAAATGTTAAAATACTAAATTTCAGTGTATTTAAATTTTTTGACATTTCCATTCGATCACAAAACTTTATTATTAAATAATTTCCGCTCGATCAAGTTACCAATGTGTCAATTTGTAGAGAAAGGACACGGCAGAATTTCGTGTCGTGTCAATCGTGGGACAGTGTCAATGCATTGACGACTCATCCAAAAATTTTGGCAATTCGTCGCAAACGCATTGACAGGGTGATCACACGGTCATTCAAAATTGTCAATGCATTGACACAAAAACTTGTGTCAATTCGGTAGTCAATTCTACTATCAATGCATTGACGTGTCACAAAAATGACGATCACACGGATTGACATTGAATTGACAACTTTGTGACCATATTCTACGTAATTTTGACGTCAGAGTGTCAATGTATTGACGGTTTCGAGTGACCGTCTAATCGTAGCATAATACTAGCTTTAGTTTTGGCGAAACAATTGATAAATTTCTCTGTATTTTCGATTTGGATGTTTTTCAAAATGGAAAATTCTACCGGCATGTGAGGTGAAGATAGTTCGTGGGTGGTGATGAGCTGCGAGATAGGGACTCGATCGTTACTAAGTAGATATCTAGGATTGAGGCATTTGTTTTTGCTGGAAAATATGTCGGTTCGCTAGGTATATGGATAAAGAAGTTCTTTTTAAGCTTTTCCTCTTACTTTTAATCTTACCGGCTTTATTTGCCTTGGAGCAATTCCAGTACCTGTGTCTGCCATTTAAATCGCAGCAAATTATGTAGCCACCGCGAATTTTGGTTAAATTGTTAATGTAATTTTTAAATATATTGTTACATGTAAACCAGCCAACCGCGCAACTCGATCGATTACGAATAAGGCAAACAGCAACAACCGAATACCTAGTTGCAAAATAATCCAATCAGAAACCTACCTGAAGTATATAAGGCGAAACAACACGATTGTATCTCCCTTCTTATCGAATGCTCTCCAATGTACTAGAATACAATGAGGATCAAAGTCGAAAGATCTCAAGCTCACTAGAACCCTCTACATACACCACCGAACGAAGATCAAAATCGAAAGATTTAAAGCTTTCGAGAACCATCCACACACATCACCGAGCGAACATTCAAGTACATCCTAGACTGCAACCGGCTAGTATAAAAGCAGGTGAAGCTTTCAGCGAGGACATAGTAATTTTTATTACGTCGACTGTGACAGATACCTAGCACGCGGCCGTATTGGTGGAAAGCGATTGATAGAGTGTGAGCAAGACAAGTGCTATGTAAAAGCGGGCGCTATGGCCATACAGTGCGAATAATTGTGCTAATAGAATTAAAGTGCGAAGAATAAATAATCACTTATTTTTATTTTAACCGAATTGTGTTTTACTTGAAATCCCGGCGAACCCCTAGCTCGCAACAACATTTAGTTTCGCAGCATTTAATTTGGTGCCTGGAAAGTAAGCAGCGATGAGTTAGTGGTGAATTTATTATATTATTTCGAACAGTAAAACTTTCCTTGCACTTGCCACCAACACTTGAATTTACTTTCAACAATGCCGCAGTCCGACTAATTTTAATTCCTCTTAATTCTAATAATCTTTGGATTTCGTTTATACATTTATCATTAGATTTTTCTTCATCTTTCGTGAATCCGCACAAAAATGATTCCAGTGTTTTTTTTCACAACATTCGAGTTTTCTTCACCTTCGGCGAACGTTCTCCGAAATGTGTACTCGGTAACGACGAAATACAAGTCGAAGTCGAATTTATTGTTTTTTAGACGCTTTCTTAGATGTTAAAGAGCTCGTATCCTTCCAATCCACATGCAGACGCAACCATTAATTCCATCCATGATTGATGACTTCTTTGACAGGCTCATTCACAACCGAAACCTCTTCTACTCCAGCATTCTGTTTGATTCATGAACAACTCCGCAGAAGCATTCAATTTCCTAAAGCTGAACTGTTCCACATAGCCGCATCTAGTCCTTGTTAAGGCTGATCAGAGAAGATTCTTCCTCGCCCAAGCAAGTTTGTTTTTACATACAGGATCCTATAAGGAACCAACAGTAGGATCTTCACATAACTATCAGTCAGCATCCTTGTCCTGAAAGTGCTAGCCGAAGTTGAGTGCTCGTTCCTTTCAACTACTTCGCAACTTCCTGTTCGATTCTATTTTCATTCTGCTATCGCACACCGCCCTCTTAATATCATCCCTTGTCGCCTCCGACAAACTACCGCACAGAAAGGTACTTATCCGTGTATCAAACAGATTTTGAGGTTAGAAAATGATTAGATGTGGAGTTCGAAGAAACGAGCAATCTTCGTCCTTCTTACAGGCTCTGTCTTCAGAATGATGATGGAACGGGGAACCTCGTTCCATTTCATGAGCAATTTTCCTGACGATTATGGAACTTCTTCGAGGCTCATTTTGCAGAGCAAGAAGCTGGAAGGAAATCAGTTTCGAGGACGATATAGCTGTTTTGTGGAGTGGGCTAAAATTGTGTGTACACTACGAGCTTTTAGTGAACTTCCTTTTGTGTGTTGGCATCGCAAGTGTTTGTCGAACATTTGATGCACGTCATTCCGAAATGAATTAGGGGAGCGAGCGATTCTTTTCGATTGTATAGCGTTCGTTCTCCTTTGATGTAAAGTACTGGGCGGGAAAATTGTTGAAGGCGTCCTTGAATGTTGTGAGTAATAAAAATCAAAGAAATTTCCTTCCATTTAGAAGAGGATATGATGAAAAATGGAATTTCAAGGATGCACGAAATGTTTTATTACGTTAGGTTTTGTTTCAAGGGCTGTAATGAAACAGGGGATAGGTATACGGAGTGGTGTACTTATTAATGAAATGTATACTATGTAATTTGGTTACGGGAAAGGACTGACACTGCAATTCCCGAAGAAGGATGCTCCTGATGGTTTTTTAAGAATAATTTTACAAAGCGGGATGAACGCTACAGCCAAGTTGATTGTCTCTGACGGTGGCAGGAATGCAGGCTTCGTCTTCTGAACCTTTCTAGCTCTAATGTGTCTTCTTCAACTAATGATGCTAGACCCAAAGAGTATGAGATAGAGAGGAAGCGCTCAGAAGAGCTCAATAGATAACTCCGTATCGAGTGTCAGCGCCTCTACAGTCTCTGTCGATTACTAAATTATAATAATAAAATAATAAAAACCATGGCTGTGGGTAGGAATTGAACCCGCGATCAAAGTTTTTGGTTCGGCTCTCGTAGCCACTGCGCCGCCGAAGGCGTCCGTATATATGTGGACGGACTCTTCCATCCGCACCGAATCCCTTTCCCATTCTAGACGGGTTGGGATGGTTGTTCGGAAGTTTTTATCAAAATCATAACTAGGAGGGGTGTAGTCGGTACTTTCAGGAATGTTGTTGAACTGATTCAAGATTGTTGAGTGAACTGCATATATGCTAGTCCACTGTGTAGAGGCTCTAAGCCAAATGTAAGCCAGTGGTCGTGGAAGATTAAATAGAATTTCTAGTGATGCAGAGGGAGTTGTTCTCAGAGCTCCGCCGATGCATATGCATGCTGATCCAAGCAAGCCGTCCACCAGCCAATAACACCATACATAAGTATCGGTCTGCATGAAGAGCCAATTAACTATTCGGGGTTGCATACCCCATTGTGAGCAAACGCGACACTCATCTTGCGCTCAGCTTTCTCATGTCCAATGTTTCGATGAACAGCACTTTTTGCCTATTATGTCTGTTAGCTCGCGCACTTTCAGTCGACGGTCATCCAATACAATTTTGTGGATTTTCTTCACCATTTCTGGCGTGGTCACCTCATTTGGTCGACCAGTGCGTTTTTCGTATTGACAGCTCGTACGACCTCGTTTAAACTCAGCCTCCCAATATTTTATTGTTGCAAGCGAAGGAGCAGACTCCCCCAGAGTAGAATCTAGTTCGGCTTCGATATTGATTAAACTCAGACCTTTCAAATGCAAGTATTATATCACATAACGAAGACCAATTTTCTTCATGTTTAAAAATTCACTGAGAGCGATCGTTATTGATGGCTGCCATATAAAGACTAAACAACGTAGCGTCTTCAAACTTCAAACTTAAGCCTTATAGGGATGGTGCTTTCTACCATAGTATTTTCTTTTAAATAAAAACCGCCATCTATACGTCAGGCTATTTACTTCTGGGATAGCCCTCGTAGCACAGGATGGGCATTCTGGTTTTGGAGCTGGACCCGAGCGGTCGTGCTTGATAAAGAGCCGGTCTTTTATATGATGTCTACACATAACAGATTCAAATTCTGCTTGGAAGTTCTAATTTTCTCCTATAAAAGTCGAATTCGCGCTGTCGAGAAGTGCTCAAGGTACTTTGCTGTCAGAATAGAGTACAACTATGCTGGTTACCAGGGCATAGCGGCATACCAGGGAATGAACTGGCCGATGAGTTGGCGAGATTGGGGTCGGCGTCAGTGGAGGAGGGGGTTAGTCCACCGCTAAGCGGCATCAAAGCGCTTATTAGGAAACGTGCCACGGACGTAGCAGACTCAAGGTGGGAGCAGCTGACGAGCTGTAGGATCTCTAGGGCATTCTGGCCAAGGCTGGACAGACTAAAGACTAGGGAAATATTGACATGTAATAGGGAAAGATTGCGGTTACTCGGAAACTCGGAATGCTGACGGGGCATTGCTTGCTAGGGAAGCATGCTATGCGGATGGGGATAGCTGACTGTGACGTGTGCAGATACTGCCTTGACCTATATGCTGAGGAGGAGATTACCCACATTTTTTGTGAATGTCAGGCGGTTGCAAGAATGCACTTGAAGTGGTTGTTGGGCAGTCTTTTCTTCGACAATTTGGAAGATGAGGTTGATAGGGCATGAGAAGTTGGTCAAATTTATTTGGGATCTAGGCTGTTTTAGTGGTCATTACAACAAACCACGATATTTCCGAAGGGATCGATATGAGCCCTCTTTTGGTGCCTAGTGTGCGCCGCGGCTCAGCGCGCCGCCTCTTCCTAAAACTAAAACTAAACTCGAATTCAATTTGACACGTATTCTATCATAATTAAAACTGATAAACTGGTATCACTTTATCCTACTTAAACTCGACTAACTTAGAAATTCGCGTAGCACCTCTTCATGATTTCCATTTTAATTACTTGTGTGGGAATTACGCTATTCGAAACTCAGTCGAAAAACATCTGCACGCGTAAATATAAACCCACCCACTTTCAAGACCACTCAGAAAAACATCTTCCGGTAAATAATCAGAAAATCACTTCCCATTTCAGCACCTAAATGTCCCACCCTCTCATTCTACAGCTTAAACACTCGTTAATCTTGTTCCCATTTTAAGTCTTCAATTAGTCACTAGACATGAAAAATTCCGCCATATTTGCCTATCATACTCTCATAGTGAGAGCGACAGAGATAAAGGGATGAAAACTACGAACGAGAACTAGACATAAGATTCCTTAGGGGTCGCCTTCCTTAAAATTAAATAATTACCGAAATAATTTCCTCTTATTCGCTTTCCACTTTGGCTATCACAAGCGGCAATCTTACCCTCTAAGAACACTACACTTTGCTCAGTACACTATAGTGTATAGAATCGGGACACCCCTAATTCAACAGTAGCGTGCTTATCATCATAGTCCCATCTTCACTACATTGGTAAGCGGAGCGGGAATCAAGTTGAACAAAATTTTCGTAATTTATTTTTGTTCTATCCCTTGGCTTTTCGTCCTAGAAGAATAAAACACGAAGAAAGTTTTATTCTAATGAACATTCTTTCAGTTCGCAAGCCATTAAGTGGCGCTACAACAGTTGATTGTTGCAGTGACGTGCAGGGGTAGTGCTCAAATACGTTTGGTCATCCAACGAGGTGACCTCATTACGAGGTAAAAAAAAATTCGCGGAAATTTTGAATTTCGCGGGCTTATAAGTGCCTGACGTGTCTTGACATTGGTAGCCATATTGGATGCTCATTGCACTGGCTGTCGAAAAGGTTACACGTGTTTGTTGGTATTTGCATTCAATTTTGCTTTAAGAATGGAATTAGGTGGAGCATCGTATTGGAAATGTTGAATATTGCTTTCGGCGAGTCTTTTATGAATAAAACAAACGTTTTCAAGAGCGCCGACGTTGATTATGACAAGTATAGGGCCCCAGTCACTGAGATATATAAATGGAGATCTCGATTTCCTATCTCACATAGCCGACGTTTTTCGAATGTCAATATTTCGAAAAAGTTGTCCATGATAAGCCGAGTTTCCGCATTGTTGAACAAAATTCTGATGATTTTAAACTTTCATTAGATCCAAAATTGGTAATGTAAATAATTAAATTTTTTAATGAAACATTTCTGTTGGTTTCTTTCAAAAATTCATTTCATTTTCAGTTTAGAGAACTTCGAAAGTTATTCGGGGCACAAATTAGGATTGAGCCACAGATAACCTGAATCTTGAGAAGGAAAGAGTCAGTAACATGGTTTCTGCATGGATTAAAGCGAGAAGGGAACAAAATGACAGCACCATCAGATCAGGCAACGTGAAAAATTAAATCCTAACTTTTAGGAGTAATTTCGAATTGAAAAAATACCAAATTATTTGGATTTGTTATATACTTTACATGATAAACAAAATTGTAACTAACCTGTATAAATTTTACAGGCAATATTGGCTACTGCAATACGAATATAGTGTCATTTACTGATCAGATGGCGCCCAGGGACCTGTCAATATAGATAGACTACCTATGTCTCTATCTCATGTGGGACAAGTTTTTTGATTTGAAGTTTCGAAAAGATTGTACATGATTAGCCGAGATTTGCACTTCTCAAACATTTTTTATATAAATTTAAGTAAGATAACGTTCTAAATCTGTCAATCAACATAAAATAATTTTTGATAATAACTTTTATTGTAGTTTAATTCAGAAATACCATTTTTTACTAGATTTAAGCTGTATTTTGGAACTTTGAAAGTTGAGGGACATAATTTGGGTAATTTAATTTCCTTCTTGTGCCGGACAGAGTTAAATGCAGTCAGGTCGAGAGTATTAAGCCAGAAATACATGTGCAGAATATATGCACGCAGCAGTGCATGCATCTCTGCATGTGAAACAGACGTGCAGAGTTTTAGACAGATCTCTTAGTTGTATTTGTCATAAATCACAGCATTTTCTGATAGTCAGTTTGAGTTTCAGTTTCAGTTTATTTTAATAAACAAAAAATGATCTTAGTTTTGATCCGGCAAAAATATATTTTTGTAATTTCGACTGGTTTTATCGAATACAATTTGGTTATTTTTTCTATGTTCTATGAAACGCTCCTCCATTGCTACTCCATTCCACAACTTCAACTAAAAAATAACCTGTCAAACCACTTTTTTCGCTTTCTGTGTTGGTAAATTTCAATCTCAAGTTGTGGCAATACTGCCGCTGCGCAGCAAAAGTAGAAGTAGAGACATGTTGCAGCGCTCCGCTGCATGCAGAATAAGCGTGTGTCTCGTCGCATTTAAACTCAAGCGTTCTAAATCCGTTTTGCCGCGCTGCATGCAGAAATATGCACATGTATTTCTGGCTTTAGAAGAAGATTGAGTGTACTGTTTTCGAGCTCGGAAAGTGAAATTTTGGTGTCAGCTGTGATTTGGCCGTTTTATTCGCAAATCAAAACCGTTATAAATATTCATAATGTTCAATTTTGTGTAATATAATTGAAATTGGTAGATTATTAAGATATTTTGGTGTAGTATCGTTTGGTTTGTTTGTTCCATTTGAACAATGACAGAGTGTTAGTCTCTACCACTCTTATGTTGCAATTTCCAGCTCTAAAAATGTTATTGGGCTGAACTGTTCATTTCTATGTGTTGCACGGTCGACGTACTTAAATTATTTTCAGTTCAGAATTCACGTAGTAATGTTTTGCGCAGTACCAATATAGGAAATTAACTATCTTATCACACGCAAAACCAAAATTTAAATTTGTTTGTTTGAAATATCTTTTACTATAATAATAAACTTTAAATTTTGAGATTTCCTCTGACCACATCGCCATCTTTTTATAGCTAGTGCGAGGTCTTCCATATAGAACCTGGAGCTATAATTCAAGACAAAACGCCAAGGTTATCTAGCCTTCATTTCGACGAGAGGGATAACACTTTCGTCATTCAAATCGAGCCTCCGGAAGTACTCGATTCCAATTGAGGTCGAATATTTACAGTTATCGGAAGTAAGTAGTATATTCTTCTCGAAACTCGAACAGATCATACGTTCTACTCCTCTAACGCTCGTGGATCGAGCTAATAAATTCTGGAGATATTCTAACACAACCCATAATGATCCACGAACTATCCTCTCCACAACCTGGTACATTTTCAATCTCAGGTGAAATTACCCAATATGATAATTCTGCCATTCAATACTTCAAATTCGCTAATACAAATCGGATTAGATTCCATAGACTCCTTACTCGCGACCTCGACCTCTAAAATGTCAATCTCGCCCAAGCAAACCTCGCTGAAGTTAACCACATGATGGAACATTTCACCAAATCGGTATTAGAAGATGGAAAGAAATGTGCCCTTGTGTCCACAAAAAATCAGAGTTAAGCATCCAAATCCAGGAACTTATTACCCCTAAGAAATACCTTGCATCACCAGTGGCAAAGGACCGGTAACAGTTCGAGATTTGAACGCATCAACCGCTTCTTCAGGCGTCGTAAAACGATGACCTTGCAATTTATTTTTGATCTGCGGGAATAAGAAGAAATCATTTGATGCCAAATCAGGGCTGTACGGCGGATGACCCATCAATTCGATGTTTAGAATGCTCAAAAACGTTTTTGTTTGAGCTGATGTGTAACAGCTTGCATTGTCGTGATGGAGAATGATTCGTCTTCGGCGATTGGTTTCCCTGATTTTTCCGAAAACTTCTGGCAAATGCTGGTGTACCATTCAGAATTCACCGTTCTACGTTGCTCTAATGGAACGGTGGCGACATATCCAGTTATTCCGAAAAAACAGGCGACCATTTGCTTCGAAGTGCTTCGTGCGCGAACAACTTTTGTTGGATTTGGCTCGTCTTGAAAGACCCATACAGTCGATTGTTGTTTAGTTTCGGGTTCATATGCATAGATCCATGATTCGTCGCCTGTCACGATCTTATCGACGTCTTTTGAAGCACCGCGATTGAATTTTTTCAACATTTCTTTGCACCAATCGACACGAGCTTTTTTTTTGAGCGATTGTCAAATTATGTGGTTTCCAACGCGAAGAAATCTTTTTGACAGCCAAATGTTCATGCAATATTGAATGTATGCGAGTGGAACTAATACCCAGGAATGCCTCAATCTTACGGTATGTCACATGACGATCTTGCAATATCAGTACACGCACAGCATCGATGTTTTCTGGCACAACTGCCGATTTTGGACGACCTTCACGAAATTCGTCCTGTAGCAAAGTGCGATCACGATTGAATTCAGAAAACCAGCGAAACACGGTGGCTCGAGATGGTGCTTCATCACCAAAAGTCGAAGCGAGTTGATCGGCACACTGGTGTTGGTTTAATCCACGTCGAAAGTCATAGAAAATCATCGCACGAAAATGTTCACGATTTAATTCCATTTTTTGACCAAGATTAATATTTCAAGTGTCTGTAAACAACACAAATAGCACTCGTATGAGTACACGTTCAGAGTACGTTCACCACTAAAAATGTCAAACTTTACGACGACAATGTCAGATTTGACGTATTCACATCAGTGTTGCCATATCTCAAAACTTAAGTAGCAACCCACGTAGCAGCTGATCTCATGTTTACAATCATAAATGTGAAATAAAACACTCGAATTTTGTTGTCTTCCGGTTCCAGCATCGCCAAATTCGTGAACATTTCGTGATTTTCGATCGTTGAGTCCTGATTGGCATATAACTAAAGCTTCTTCAATTTCGAATTTAAATTTTTGTTACACGATTGAAGCTCAAGTCTAAAATTCTGCAAAGACAATGAAACAATTAGGCTCGGAGCTTAGCGATCACTTTACACTTCCGATAATCGGGACATTACTCACTCAAGGTTGGTCAATTGCTCCAAGTTTTCGATTTCCGTCATTGGATTATCGTAGAATTCGATTTGCTGGAGGGTTGTCACCGTTTCCAAATTCTCAATCTTAATCAGACTTAAAGGAAGGTACAATCTGTGAAACAAACGGCTTCGAGGTTAAAGAAACACGCCGTACCTTTCGATATTGACGAGCGGCGTTAGATCCTCCAGCTTCTCGATCCTGTGGTGATTCAGGTAAGTTAGCACTTGGGATCAATGGTAACAATTTCAGATATTGTTTCAATCGAAAGGGCATCGTTGGAACTGTTCGCTGGCTCCAAGACCTCGGCCTCATTTGACTCCGTTTAATTTTCATCCGGCAGAGCGATGGGTGCACTACACACTACCATTCATAAATTTTACTTTAATATTTAATTTATCACATAAAGTTAAAATGAAAAACATTCACTTACTTTTCGTTTAGTTGTGACAGTTCTCAACTGAGTTTGCATTGTCACTTTGAAGTTTCGTAACTTTTCGAAAATCCGAACACAGCACAACAACAACACCTTGTTCTTGTTCCGGACAGAGAGGGCAATGTTTTTTGGCCCATCGTTGTCTCGGATATTGTAGTCCATTTCTATTGACAGGTCCCTGATGGCGCCAAATTCAAAAATAACGTAATAACATGCTCAACCGTTATAACAATTATAATCGTATCAACTCGTGTTCTCGGACCTGAAACGAAACGAACAAAACTTTGTTCAGTTCCGGCGCCTAGTTCAGAGGTAATAACTCTCCTTCAAATCAAACAATTGGAACTATTAGAACTGACAATTCGAATTGTAAATTAACATTTTTTTTTAAAGTTGGAGCGAGAGGGTACGATTTCATCATTCAAACTGTCAAATTCCATACAAAAATAAGCTGATGCGGTCTCCATTTCCACATCAACAATCAATTACAAAGTTTGATAAAGGCAATAGGTCGAGACGGAGTTTTACCTGGAAATTCTACGTCGTTTGCAAAAAGCAATTCGAAGAAAGCGCCTAGATTTGCGGTGAAACAACATCGTTATGAATGTCTCATTCTCCAGATTCGCACCGCACATAACTTCCTGCGACTTCTTCTTAATCCCGAATATGGAAAAATCCTTGGAAAGTACGACGTTCTGAAAACATAAAAGCAGAATCGCTTAAGGAGCTTAACGCCTACTGAAAATTGTGTTCAAGAAATGATTCGAAGGTTGGATGAAGCGCTGGTACAAGTGTATTATATCTGATGAGGATAAAGTTGTTCTTTTGCAGAGCATGGGAAAAAAAAACAACAGAGCTAAATCTTCGGGCCAAACTTGAGTATATTTTGAATCGGAAGGTCTGAGTGGATCTACGAATTCGCATGTTGCAGTGCTCTAAGTCAGTCCAAACTCTGAAATCAAAAGATTCTATTACACACCCTTCAAACACCTCCCTAACAACGCCCACTTGACCGAATCGGCAGAATTCTTTTGTATTCGTCGCTCCACTACGATGTTAAATCCTCTCAATGAGCTTTACGTTCCCCAAGGACATCCGGATAAAACATAATGTGAGGACATTTCGAGCACGATAAACCTCATCTAAGATGGATGTCATTACTTCTTGTTGGGGGCTATTTTCACACAATTCATTCAATTTTTGCGTTTCCCTCGCACGGATATAGGAAGCCTCGTCCATCATCTCGAATGGTCCTTCTCACTGACGTGGCTAATACCGAATTCCAGTCATGTTTGAATCTATGGCAAGCTTCGTCGTCCTCGTACACAGCAGTTTTGCTCGTTCATATCCTTGCCGGGTGGCGGGTGAATGGGTGGTGGTTCCTCATATCGATTTTGGTGATGGTGTGTATAGGCAACAAATAGATTGAAAGTCAAGCCGCGACGATGAGGTTGGGAACCGAAAAGAACAAATGACATGGCAGCAACATTACCAAGGATATCTACAACAACTTCCATTTGAAAGCGTAGCGTTAGCAGCTATCTGGAATATTGTCCTTACGTGACATCGAAATGCAATCCATGGGATATTCAAAACAGAGACTCGTTCCCATCGCGCCCATATCGTACGGGGGCGGTAGGTCGGGCTGGGTAGGGAGGACGTTTTCTAGGTAATATGGGCATTTAATATGTCGGGAGTTTGGCTAAATTTGAAGCTTCCTTCGCCCCGTGGCCGTGCCTTCGCGTGTATTTTAGGAGGATTGTAGATGGTTGATATCATCCATTTTCGTGCGGTTTTCAGGATTATGTGACATTTGTCTTGTGTCACTTGACATGATGGGTTCGCCTGTATGAGCTTTTTATATATCGCCACGGGGAATTGAAATTCGAGGCGACAGTAGCAACAGAAGGATGGGCACCAATATTTCGGAAAATTCCGAGGCAAAAGAAAACAACAGTCAGTCAGTCGGATTGTTAAACAACTTTTCCCATTTGGATTATATCCAGACATTACTCACAAGCCGATGGAGCCGCGTTAGGTTTTTTCTTTCGCTTTCGTTTTTTTTTTTATTTTTGCTGCCTTGTGAAATATGAAATTGAAAAGTTGGAAATAAGAAGCGTGACAGTCATTGGATTTCATGTTATTTGTCTTGCAGACAATGAAGAGCGATGGCAGAAGTTCCAATCGATGAAATTAAATTCGGTTTGTTTTGGTTTCTTATGAGAAGGAGACCTTATGCTATCCTTCTTTGTTCGAAGTTAAGGAATGAGTTTCCGAATTGGCTTCTTTTTCCAATATTTTTGGTCCATTTGCACTTCCGTTTAGAAGTAGTCTTGAAATTGGACTCAGACTTTCTATTCCACAAGGAAGACGCCCTTGGTGCTACTGCATGCGACATGAACTTTTGCATTGTTTCCAATACTTCTTTAATTTTCTCCTGGACTTTCTCTTCTCTCTTCTATTAGTTTTGTCATCACTGGTCTCTCTAGTTTTAAAATCTTAGATACGACTGTTTCGGATAAATCTTGCTTTCATTTGTAAAACGTCGTGAATTCGTTTTGTCGCGATATTGAGTCGAGCGATGCCGAGGCGAGATGAAGAGAGGCCAGTCGAGATGAAGAGTAGCGTGGCGAGACGAAGAGAGGCGTGGCGTGACAAAGAGCCTCTGCTATATACTTACGCATTCGAGTACCCAGCAAGAAACGTGGCTAGGGATGTTGGATACCTACATGCCTATCTACAATAGCTAAATCGTAGCCTCCCTATCGCGGGAAATAGGGTGGGTACACAGCCATTCTCTAAGGTGATGAGATGGGGGTTTGTACGGTTTTGAAAATAATATTCTGGGTTTTGACAACAATATTCAGGGTCATTACGCATCTTCGCTAAATTTTGATGCAATTTACCTTTGTAAAACTGCTACTTCGGTCAGAAACTGACAAAACGGTATCGCCATATAAAATTTGTCATAGCCATAGTTAAATGCCCTGCGTAAAGTTGAAATTATAGTGAACGCGACGCGTTTCTCATCAAGCGATGCGACGCGTTTACAGCTGATTAGTGAATGTATCCACTTATAGTGGTCGCTTCGGTAGACAATTTTCTTGTTGTATTTCGAATTTTTCACAACACAGCAACGCAATATAAAAAACAAGCAATACTTCTGAAACTATTATTTGACAGCTGTGTGAGACGATTCATCGCTCACTATACTTGATGTTGCGATATCGCGTGCGCGATGCGATTTTGTCTTTGTGTGTGTCGCACGGATTCAGTAGCGATTGAGACTATCCGAATACACTCTGTGTAGATACATTGATTTAATTTCTGTCTGCCAATTTAGTGAGTATTTTGAAGTGTTTATAATTTTTAACATTTTAAATTTTAAATTGTAATATTTGTTTTATTTATTTAATTTTGAATGTGACGACCGCCATGTTCGAATGTACGATTGTACGATTGTTCGTCTCTCGGACGAATGTCACGTCTAAAAAAGACAACATCCTCAAAAAAACTTGACAGAATTGACCGCAACATTCTTTTTTCTACATTTAGCAAGATTTCAAAAGCTGAGGATGTCTTCTTACTGCTTGAAGGCTAGTTCTAGTTCGTAGGCAATCGAACCACTTTAAGAAATTATCAATTCTCTACACAATTTACTAACGATAAAACTTTTTAGGAAGTATGTAAAAAAGATTATTGAGATATCGGAAATAATGTCCAGTACACGGAAATGTGAAACCCCCTTTTAACCACTTTTTTTTTTAAAAAAAAAAACTTCATACCTTCAATGTTTCCAGGTTTTGACCTCTCTCCGGTACATCGTTTCACCCTTAAATAAATATTTTTAGAATATGCGCCTATAACAATTATATTTATGTTCAAAATTTCAACTTTCTTGCTTTAGCCATTTTGGAGATATAAATATCAGAGGATTTTCTTCCAAGCCCTGCCTCCATCTACCCCAGTACAACCCTCATTAACGAAAATTGTTGTACACAAAGTGACCGACTAATGTACCCACAGTAAAAATTCGAAGGACATTTATCAATGCCTTCTTACGATATTGTTGCGAGCTAGGGCTTCGCCGGGAATTCAAGTCAAACACAATTCGATTAAAATTTATAAAAATAACTGCGCTGTATTAAATCGCATTCAACAATCATACTATTGGCAACGTTTTCCAATTTCATTTACTACCTGGTCGCTGATATCAATGAAAATGACTTTGCGAATACACTTTCAACCGTCGTCTTGCTCTCACAGTAAAAAAAACTGATCCCGTGTACAAATTCTGTGTCGCTTATACACTGCATGTACTGAGTCGAGTGGTTACGTGTATGGAACATGCAAGAAGTAATTATTATCTGCGAGAAGTGTCTCAACAAACTTTGATGTCATTGACAACTGAGTTGTTAGGATTCCTAGAGTATATGTGCATGTAACAATATGATACTTGCTTCTCGAGATAATATGTTTCACCCCACACTTTTGGGCAGGCTGAGACATCTGATAAACTACATTTTCATAGTAGTATCTTTGGTGAACCTATCTGTACAGGCTGCATTGCTATAAAGTAAGAAGCATACATATGTTCTATGGCTCGAAAAACTGAGTGAAACATTAAACGCTTATCAAGCTACGTAAACTGTAGTGTGCTATAGGCTTGCGCATTTTAGTTCACCATAGTGAGCGATTATTTCCGCTTCCCGATCCGTCGCGAACTAGTTCGTTCTTTTAGTTCACTAGTTCGCGGGAGTTCAGTGATGAGAAAGGTAGTGAAGTTTGGAACGACTCATAGTCGTCATTGCAGCAGAATGTGGTGACCAAAAAAAAAAAAAAAGTGGTCTGATCTGGTAGAACAAAAAAAAAAGTCGTCAGTGTACAAGTAAAAACGGTCGTCTGATCAAATGTGATGAGCTAAAAAAAAGGTCGTCAGTCTACAAGTATATTGTACCACTGATTTCCAAACTAGGCTTCCGCATTTTCACCATAGTTTCCATAGTTTCACCATTGTGGCCGATCATTTCCGCTTCCCGATCCGTCGCGAACTAGTTCGTTCTTTTTAGTTCACTAGTTCGCGGGAGTTCAGTGATGAGAAAGGCAGTGAAGTTTGGGAACGACTCGTAAACGTCATTATAGTAGAATGTTGTGACCCAAAAAAAAAAGAAAAAAGTCGTGTGGTACAATGTGATGAGCTAAAAAAAAAAAAGAAGGGTCGTCAGTGTACAAGTAAAAATGGTCGTCTAATAGAATGCGATGAGCTACAAAAAAAAACCATCACTCTACAAGTACCACTGTCTTCCAAACGGCAATGAATGCATAGAAACGAACTAGTTCGTTCATTCCAGTTATGGGAACGCTCTTCCGAACTAGTTCGTTCGCGAACTACACAAGCCTGGTATGCTAGTCATGTAGAGCGAATGGAAAATGGAAGAATCGTAAGGGAAAGCGAGTAGTAACAGGCCAGTAGGCGAACCAGGCAAGCGATGGGAAGCTTCGGTTGATGAAGACAGCAAAGCCATCTTCAAAATTGGCAGCTGGAGGATACGGTCTTTGGATCGAGACGATTGGAGGCGACGACAGCAGGATGTGCCGACTTCAGGAGACCAGGGCCCGATTTGGGCTGTCGCGCCATTGATGACGGTGATGGTCGGATCATAGGGGCGTGATGGTACTGTATTGAAAATAAAAATTACTTTTGCGCTTCTTTTAGTTAAATCGAGCTTAATCCACCTTAGATACTTTAACAAATACTCAGTCGTGCATTTCTTTTGGTTATCTTCCAGACTCGTTGGCACGGTGTAAGTCCTCCATCATTTAAATAACTAAATCAAGGTTCAAAAGTCGTAGTTTCCTTCCCCACGTTAGCTTCTTCATTACGCATTTAATATTTGTTTTACAGTGCAATTCTAGTCATGGAGCACACCGAAAAGAACTTTCTACTTCATATCGTTTCTCCTTGTTATTAAAAAGTTTCGTGCCATTCTGGAGATGAAATTGGTTTTCCTCGAGTGAAATATTTTGTCGTTCGAATTTATACACCGCAGTGCAAAAAGCTCATAGAGCGGGGAAACGGTATGGCTTAGAACACGTCGCTTTATGCGTCTACTACACGCACTGAAGTTCCATTCTCTGCTCCCAAGGGCTGGGCGATGACACAGAAGCTGAAACTTGTACACATTCTTCGTTCATTCGAAACACACTAATCTTGAAACACGCGTCATTAGCGCCTTTCGATAAATCAACATCAAAGCAAATTTTATTATTTAATGTAATCTTAGCGCTCGACATGAAAATTACGCTCTGTCTTGAACGAAACACTTTACGAATCCACTTAGCCATTATTCCATAGTTTAGCTAATAGCGAAGCGTCCGATAGTCGCTTGAAGTTTATTTTATTTTTAGCACCTATCCTAAACGTTTGACGCGTGCGTACTTTGTATACGTGAAGAATTTCGGTCTTCTATTTATCCGCGTCAAATTTAAGACAAACATCCGAGCGTATTTAAGTTACTCGAGATAATTTTCATGTCATCAGATATAAATCTATACCTTGCTCAAAACTTTATCCCTTTCTTGTCTTGACTTGAAGGGATCACAATGAAATTTTGACAGGATGTCCCTCAGAAGAACCTTAAACCGAAATAAATAACTCTGCCAGGCGGCAATCCTTCGTTTTATTGCCCCGACTAAAAATAAAACCCCTGGGTAGGTAGATAAATAGAAACATATCGATTTCGAGCGAACAGACGAAGTAAAAATGGAAATAATAAGAAAAAAACAGAAGGGGTCTTGTTCAATTTTATAGCTTTCTTAGTATTCCTATTGTGTGGAATATGGAAGAGAGAAAAAAATAAATAAAAAATGAGGAAATAAAGACAATACAGTCAAAAATTCCGTGTGCGACGTAGAAATTTTTTTGTTGCAAACTGAAATATCCCAGAAGTTTGTTAATTGAGAGAAGGTGTGGTTCATTTGAATATGATGTTGATATGATTCGGAACTAGTAGTTTTGATGGAACACTCCATTTTAGCCGAAAGACGTACCATCCATTAAGTCCTGATTCGGCAACGTCTATTCAGTCCTGATCCAATTCCGTCATTCAGTTGTGTTCCAGGACCGACAATTCAGTGCCTTCCACTCATGCCCATAAGACTTGTTTTGAAAAATATGCCGTAGTCAAGAAAGGCTTGTCAATCATAAACTACTCTAGATGAAATGCTGAACTACTTATTGATCGGTGGAAGTGATTCGCGTCCCTTGAAGAATAGAACTACTGGCGACCACGACCCTTCTCTGGGTTGACCAAATATGGGCCCGTTCGCCCCGTTATGCAAGGGGTTTCATTTAACGGTTTCCCACTGGGAAAAACTGTAATACGGTGTTATCAATAAAACTCATTTTATAAATAACTTCCGTCTCACTATCGCAGTAGAAAACCTGATCCCGTGTACAAGCTCCGCGATGCTTATATAGGGTAAATACCCATTTACCTGCCACTTAACTTTTTTTTCACTTTAAAATTCAGTATGTAGTAAATTGTTTAATATTACAGTAAAACCTCTGAAAGCCGGAACCTGTATAAGGCGAAAACCTTCCTAAAGCAAAAATGTTCCCGGCAGAACGATTTTTCAGCTTATTAAATATTCTGCGAAAGCCGAAAACCTGCGAAACGTGGACGGAAGAAAAAAAATTTGAACATTGCGACTGAAATACGCGGAACTGCAGCCGCGAGAGCCGGAATATATTCCAAGAATCATACGCCTAGTCGCAGTTATCTAAATTTTCTGGTTCCTCTGTTGTTCGAGGAAAGCGAATGTGAAGGTATTTCCTAAATCGGATTTCCAACAAGTCGGTCGTGGTTTTTCTTATATTGAGATTTTTCAAGTTTGGTGGTCTCAAAAGTTATAAGAAAATCAGTTTTCTAAAGTTATAAAAAAAATTTATTTTTGCCAATTATCTTCATCGTGCCCTCTTAGACTTTGAGCCCTATTAATAAGTTCCTAATCTTTTGTTCTTTTTGGACTATTAACTTAAAATTGTAAAAGTCTTATACACACCCATTTCAATCCCCTTTCGGTTAATAAGAGTTTATTTCTTTACCGTTATGTCTAAGAGAGTAAGAAATTTATCTCTAAAAGAAAAGGTTGAAGTTATCAACATGATAGAAGGAAACAAAAGAACCGTTGCAGAAGTTGTAAAAAAGTTTAATTGCGGAAAAACTCAAATCTACAATATCATGAAAGATAAGGATCAAATCAAAGAAAAATATAGCAATGTAAATATAAAGAAAAAGAGGGATGGTATCCCCAAATTAATAAAACAGTTTTTGAGTGGTTTCTTCCAGCTTCTGCTAAAAATATTCCCATTTCCGGACCAATATTGCAAGCAAAGGCTAAAGAAACAGCGACACTTTTGAAAATTGATGGATTCGCAGCATCCAACGGGTGGCTCTAAAGCTTTAAAAAGAACAATAACATCACTTGCAATGTGTCTTGTGGAGAGTCGAACGAAGTGGATAGCGGGGTTGTTCAAGATTGATTCACACGCGAGATCATTCGATACTATGATCCTAAAGATATTGCAAATGCTGATGAAGCAGCCTTGATTTACAGAGCTATGACTACAAGAAATATGCAAATCAAGGTTGAAAAATGTTCCCGGGGTCGGTTTTCGAAGGAAAGACTTTCCATTCTTTTCATTACTTTTGCAGACGGTACATTGTGGAAACTATGGGTCATTGGAAAGAGCCAAAAATCACGGTGCTTCAAGGCGATTAAAATTTATTCAACTTCCAGTAGAATGGCAATGGAAAAAAAAGCTTGGATGACGCGAGCTATTTTTGAAGAATTTTGGCATAATCTCAACAATACTATGAGAAAACAAAATCGCAAAATTCTTCTATTCCTTGATAACGCTACTTGTCATCGGTTTCATTACTTACCCAACATTAAGTTAATATTTCTACCACCACGCACTACATCAGTTTTACAACCCTTAGATAACGACATTATTCAAAATATCAAAGTAAATTACAGAAAACTTGCTTCAAAAAGTAATCGCAAATATTGACTCGTACAAGCTGGCGTCTGATATTGCTATAAAAATTTACGTTCTTGAAGCAATCACGTTTGTTAACCGATCATTGAAAATGGTCAAGCAAGAAACCGTAAAAAAATCTTTCAAAAATTGTGGATTTATATTTGAAAATGAGGAAAATACGGAAATTGAAATAGTAAAATCATGGAGATTTAGAATATGATTGATGTATAGTGATGACAATATGGTAAATGCTGCATCATACATCGACTGTGATAACGAAACTGTCACGGAAAATATTGAAATTAACCTTGGTGATATTGTAGACTTGAATACTGTCTATGCCGATGACACAGATCATGATGGAAACAGATGAAGTTGAACCTCTAAATCAAAAACAGATTCCAGCCTATATACATGCTTTAAAAGAATTCGGAAAAGCGAATGGGGACCAAAAATTCTATGGCAAAGCTGCAGATGTAGAAATATGTTTTAATAAATCTGTAAAAAAATCTAAACAAACCAAACAATTAACTCTGGATATTTTTATTAAAAAGCGAATTTTCTTTACTTAATTTTCTTTCTATTTGAGATATATATATATGTATGTAAGTAACTGATCTTGTAAAAAACATAATTTGAATAAACATAATGTAAATCTTACTATTTTTTTTTTTTTAATCATAAGGAATCATTTTGGCGTCATCATTAGTATATTTTATATTCGGTTCTCTGGAAGACGGAAAACTTGCGAGAGCCGGAAAAAAATTTAGTCCCCTAAGGTTCCGTCTCTCGAAGGTTTTACTGTAGTATTAAAAAACCGATGATTGATTTGTGAATATGGCCTCCCTATATTTTCTCGGAATGGGTTTTCGGATAGAAAAGATGCTTCGAAAGGCTTTGAGAAACAGAAAAGCAGTTTCTTCTTCTGGAAAGAAGTGCTACTTTCAGAGGATAATGTTCACGAGCAGAATCGTATTAAAATTACATATGTTTTCCGGGTTTGTTCAGTGGGCGTTGCCGAAAAAGATGACGAGTAGGGCGTGATAGATGCTTCTTGACGACCCGGTTATTGAAGTTGGCTTAGTTGTTGAAATTTACAAGCCAGGAAACTACCTATTGGAAAAATACTACCCAATTTTTAGTGATTGGCCGTAATAAGAAACGGAGCTTTTGTTTCTGGCCACGGTTGGCCAGTAATTAAATTCAACTGAAAATTATAACTTAAATACGGGCCAGACAAAATTTTTTTAAATAAATAAAAAAATATCACAAACCTTAGCTAATAACTAGAATACTATTTGTCATCTGCTAGAAAAGCATACTACAAAGCCCTAAGTCCTGAACATAAATTAATATTTACCTATCGTCTTGTAAAGAAAATTCAAGAATTTCACGCATGCAAATGTCAAATCTACTGACTACTGAACTGGACAATTTTTGCAAACCACTGAAGATAAAATTCAATTTCAAATGTTTAAATTTTTGCAAACCACTGAAGAAAAAGTTCAATTTCAAATGTTTCAGATATAACCAACAGTGTGCATTTTTTGAGAGTGTGGCCGGAATTAGACTGCTTTACCTTACTTGGGATGTGCTCTGATGAGTCAATGCCATCCGATGACGAAACAGCTCCTTCGGACCTAGTCCAACAGAGTTTTAAACTGGCTTCTCCAGTGAAGGTTTTACAACTGTCATGTTCTCAATGGCAGTAGCCAGGATAGCGATTGATCCCAGTCGGTCATCACGTGTAGGAAAGAAGTCATCTCAATCGCTCTGGACAAGATCAAGACTTTTGTATGGAGGCTACATGAAAGACAGCCATTCCTTTATCTACAACTGTTGAAAAGAATGAAATGAAATGCATGATCCGGTAGATTACCGTCTGCGCCACTTTAATGAATGATTCAATTCGCTTTTCACTTAATTTAGCTGTATAGACCTTGTTTATAATCTTAAAAAGTTATTAAGTTCCAATTTGTGGTTTTTAATGCCAATTTAATATGATAAGTTAACATCTGTAGAAGTCTGTACATAAACATGGTAAGTCCAAAAATTCTGTCCCGCAATAGTAAGCAGTTCGCCCTATCAAATCAAAAATCCAATCCAGCTACATCAATCAAACCAACCGACAGCTAACATAAAACTCATATCTGAATACAAATAAATTTGCAATTAATCCCAATAAATACCCACTTTGAAAATGGCCAAAAAATGCCGCCAACCATAAAACATGGAAACCGCAAAAACAAGAACTCTTAACACTCGGCAAGTCCAATTCCCATATCGAGGTCAAGTTGTCTGTTTTTCGCTCCTATCGTATCCACTTCCACTTTGTGCGATAAAGTGCTGCTACTACTCCTCCTCCATCTACAGCTCCACCCTCTACAGTTCCACCCTCTCTAGCTTCCTTGAAGAACTTCACTGTAGCAAAAGTAGCTGTACGCTGTAGTGAGCTTCGCACACGCTCAATTAACCTGAACTCTCGATGTTCAGAAATACTGAAACTAAATCTCCTACTCCGTCCTTACACAAAACCTGGTAATTTCGAAGAAAACGTTATGCCAACCGGCTTAAGTGAATTTGTGGCTCTCTTTGTTTCAAGTCAACACTCGCTCCGGCCTGGCTGGTTCGAAAAAACCGCTAAACCACCAATCCTCATCCCGCCCATTCCAGCTTTTTGAAAACTTTTGAAAGCTCGTCTTCGGTCAAAAACTCGCCAAGGCAAGGACATGGGAGAGCGTGGAGAACGAGAAGTGTGGACTGTGTGCGCCAATGGAAGACCAATTAATTGATGGGCGAAATTGGTGGTCGTGGTGAACCTGTGGAACTTTCGATGCTCCTTGTGCCATCCCTCCGTCTTCTACTCCCTGAGAGAATTGACCTTTCCGAGTGGCTCTTTTTATGTCGTCCGCAATCGGTTGACAAGATGCCGGGCACGAAATTTCCCATCCCCATCCCCCCAAAGTACAAAAACAAGAACCACACGGCAACCAACCAACTATAATCGCTTCGATAACCGCCAACTTTAAAGCTTTTTGTCCTGACCAGGATTGTCCTTGGCTTGGTTATACCGAGACAGCATTCCCGATGATAGGGTTAATTAAGAAGGAAGGAAGGAAGCAAGCGATCCCCTAGAATGGGATCATATGGCCACGCCGAGCAAGGGATCGTCTTAAGATTAGTGTCAGAAGTGGGATTTCTCGCAGTAACAATACGTGCGGGATGCAAGTAAGAGATATGGGGGGTAGGAACACCAAGGTCGGGGCGGTGAAAGTTTTCAGGCCAAATTGTTCGGGCATGTTCTTGTGCTTTTTCTGCTAGTCGTCTTGTTATTGTTGAGACTGTCGGAATTTTGATGGTTTTACAAATTAATTCAAACTTTGGGTGAATAAGAGCTTTTTTGCGAGGGTAGTTTTTGTGTGTCTGCCACTTTATCGGGTGGATAGAAGGACGATGATGAAGGCCATTGGATACGGACGACGCTCGTTTGTTGGAAATTTGGTGTCGCTATGATGATGACTATGGTCAAGTGGGTTTGTGTATAGAAAGTATTGAGGAGGGTGAAGGAAACTCGTGTGGTAAGTGACGATGATTGTCTGGGGAGATGTCGGGTTTTATTTTGTATTCTGGCGACGAGAAGGAGCAGGGGAGTAAGAACGGATAATGAGCTGTTTTTAGACGGAATTGGATTTTCGTGCAGGGGATTATTAAGAGTTTAGATTTGGAAATTAGACGGAAAGAGGAATGGGTGATGTTGAGTTTAAGGGCTGTTACAGGTACAGTAGTTAAAAAGAGCACCGTAACCATTTGGGGTTAGTTTGAAATGTTTGAAGGAAATTAAAGCGGGCTCTGGCAGCTTGAGAATAGTGCAACTTAAGACAATTATGTTTTATAGTTTTACATAGAGCTCCACGAGTAGTAGTATTGCCCGATGACAAAAAGCTAAGATAGCACTATCTGTCGGGAAACAGCGAGAAATATTTCAAGTCCCCAATAAGAATCTATTCCGCTGTAGGATACTAGGTACGATTAATAAAGCAGGTATCTACAGGGTGGCCCATAAGTCACGACGGGGTTTGGACTTTTGATAACTTTAACTTTATTATTTCAATAATACAAAATTGTGATCGATTTTTAAAAAAAAAATTTGCTCCCCTGAACATTTTTTTTTCACGTTTCGTGACGAGTAGATACGGAAAAAGCTAAAAAAATGTTCAGTCCGTCTGTCCGCCGTACGCCGTACGTCTACCGGTGTACGCAAAATTGTTTGAAGGCTCGTAGCGCCCAAACCCTTTGAGCTATTTAGTTGAATTTTTTTTCCTAGGTAGAGTGGGTGGGCCCCCTGAAGTGATCAAGTTCTGAGGGCTGGGGTATGAGGGGGGAGGTGGGTGCAGCGTTTTAGACGGAAAATTTTGGTTTCTCAGCAACCGTTTATGTTAATCCGAAAAAACAGGCGACCATTTGCTTCGAAGTGCTTCGTGCGCGAACAACTTTTGTTGGATTTGGCTCGTCTTGAAAGACCCATACAGTCGATTGTTGTTTAGTTTCGGGTTCATATGCATAGATCCATGATTCGTTGCCTGTCACGATCTTATAGACGTCTTTTGAAGCACCGCGATTGAATTTTTTCAACATTTCTTTGCACCAATCGACACGAGCTTTTTTTTTTGAGCGATTGCCAAATTATGCGGTATCCAACACGAGCAAATCTTTTTGACAGCCAAATGTTCATGTAATATTGAATGTATGCGAGTGGAACTAATACCCAGGAATGCCGATCAGTTGATTGGCACACCGCTGTTGGTTTAATCCACGTCGAAAGTCATAGAAAATCATCGCACGAAAATGTTCACCATTTAATTCCATTTTTCGACCAAGATGAATATTTCAAGTATCTGTAAACAACACAAATAGCATTCTGAGTACGTTCACCACTAAAAATGTCAAACTATACGACGACAATGTCAGATTTGACGAATTCACATCATTGCCATATCTCAAAATTGAAGTAGCAACCTACGTAATATCCCGAAATTCAAATAAATAGTATTGTGATCGATTTTTAAAAAAAAAAATTGCTACCCTCAAAAATTTTTTTTTCACGTTTCATGACTAGTAGACACGAAAAAAGCAAAAAAAATTTCAGTCCGTCTGCCCGCCGTACGCCGAAGGCTCGTATCTCCCAAACTGCTTGAGATATTAAATTGAAATTTTTTTTATGAATAGACTGGGTAAGCCCCTTGGAATGACCAATCTGAGGGGTGCGGGTGTGAGGGGGGAGGAGGGGGAAGCATTTTAGACGGAAAATTTTGGTTTTTAGATCTCAGCAACCGCTTATGCTAGGAGGCTGAAACTTGGAATTTATATAGACCTTTGATAGTGGACCCATTTGCATAAAAATTGATAATATTAGTGAAGGGGTGTGGGAGTGGGGGGGATGGAAATAATGCGTCCGAAACGCAAAAAAGCTAAGATCGACACATACTCAAATCCATATCTCCTAAACCGTTAACGTCACAAAATTGAAACTTAATGAATATCTGTATCGGAATCAAATTTTTGAGTTGGGTCAGTGGCGTACGGGGGTGGGGGGTGAAAAACTTTATATTACGATATCTCACGAACCAATTGCATTAGACAGATAAAATTCAGTTTCTGTATAAAAGTTGACAAATAGAGTTTGTTGAAAGTAAAATTTTTTAAGGGGGCGGTGGAGCATGAAAGTGGAGGGGATACGAATTTTTCAAAAAAATCACGTCACATATCTCAAGAACCGTATAAGACAGCTGCTTAAAATTTTTACCAAAAGTAGGCCTAATAGACTCCTAGCAGAAAAAGAAATTTAGGGTGTGATGGTGTAAAGGGCAAGGGTGTGGGAGAGTGAAAAGGAAAAAGTTCCGATTTTTATATCTCAAGAACCTATAATGATATAAAGCTGAAACTTGGTATTTAGATAAAGCTATAGTAGTAGCATGTTGGAAATTATTATAATTTATAATAATTAGTAATAGGGGTAGTATGGTATGGGGGTGGGGGTGTTTTTCTTATCTATAGAACGGCTTATGCTATAATGTTCAAACTCGGTATCTATATGTATATCAACTAGAAAAGTAATTTAGATTAAAAAAAATTTCAAATATCCATTGGCGTTCGGAAGGGGGGCAAAAAAAAATGATCAGTGTAAATGGAATGCATATATTTTTACGGTTTTCGTCATATCTATTAGGTCTTTTCAAATATTAAATTCATTTTTATTTCACGGATTCTTCATATAAATACCTAGAAAGAGTTTTCCGAATTTTTTGAAATTCGACCTCTAAGGGGGTGGAAAAAGGATTGTACACCTTTTCACGAATTCTTTCATATCCCTCAGGTCTGATCAGATATCGAATATCTTTTCAATTTCAAGGGCTTGCCTAATAATCGCCTAAAACTTGTTTTTAAGTTTTTTCCTTTTTCAGCCCCTAAGAGAGTATAAAAGGTTTGAACAAGTTTTCACTAATTTCGTCATATCTTTTAGAAGTGATAAGAAATTGAATTGGTTTTTCTTTCTCGTGTTGTCTTCATATTTATATATTAACTTCTTTCCGGATTTTTGATATTTGGGTGTAAGAAGGTTGCATATCTGATGATATATCGAATCAATTTTAAAGTTTCCTATATAAACACTAAAAAGTCAATTTCAGTATTTTTATATATTCAATACTAAGGGATGTAAGGGGGTTGTATGCTTTTCAAAGCTTCGGCATATTTCTTAGGTTTGATGAGATATTAGATCGCTTTTCACTTCCACAGACTTTTTATTTAATCGCCTACAAACCCATTTCTCAATTTTTGGATATTCAACCCCCAAGGGTTTGCATATGTTTTCACAATTTTTGCCATCCCTTAGTTCTGATGAGATAAAAATCTCTATTTTAAATATTTTTATTTTAAGAACAAAATTAACTTTCCAAGGAACGTCATAATCTCGAAACAACTGATGATATACTCCGACTTTGACCGCTCCCGAACTTTGACCGAAAAATAATAAAGTTTCGCCCAGACCATTGGCAGATTTTTTTTATAATTTTTATTTCTTCTTTTCGTATTTTGGTTGTTTTTTTTTATTTTTTTCTTTTTAATTGTTATTTTCTCATTTATATTTTTTTTGTCGTTTTTTGTTTATATTGTTTTTTTTTCTTTCTTTTTTTCTAACTTTTTTTTTTAATCTCTTAATTTTCTGTGTTTTTGTTTTATTTTGTGTACTTTTTATTAAACAATAATAAAGTATTTATCCTTTATCCTTTTTGTGTTTTCTGTACTGTTTTTATTGTTTTCTTTTTGTATTTTTTATTGTTATTTTTTGGTTTTATTGTTCGTTTTTGCTTTATTATTTTAGTGAAAAAGTATTGTGTTGTTATATTTCCCTTTTTTTTCATTTATTGTTCTTTTCTCGTTTTTGGTTTATATTGTTTTCGCTTTTTTTGGTTATTTGTTTTTTATTGCTATTTTCTCTATGTTATTGTACTTCTTTCGTTGTTTGTTTCTTATTGTTTTAAATTGGTTTGTATTTTGTTTATTTTCTTCATTTTTCTTTTACCTATTTTATTTTGTCTGGTTTCTTCTTCTATTGTGGAAATTCTTTTTTGTTCTACATTTTTTGTTCTATTCGCCTTTTTTTATTTTTTTTTTTCGAAAGGTTCCCTAGTAACATTGTGGGTTTTCGGGCACATTACACCCTTTATAAATTTCCATTACAACTTGAGTCTGTGGTAACTTATGTTAACAGGTACGGTGTAATATTTTGAAAATCCACGTGTTGCTTTCGAAAACATTACAAACATCAACAGGCCGTCAAAAACAAAGCTTTCATCAAACGAAATTAATTATCATTTTCTTGTTCATATCCATTTCTTGAATTTTCCGCTTTTCTCGCTTATCGTCTGCTTTAATTTTTATCATTTCACCGGCCGAAAATTCCCAGGACACGTTTGGCTCCGTAATTAACAGGAGTGCACAAATAAGTGTATACAAAGTTCTCTTGAGCATATCGATCTCCACCCCCGATTGAGTTGAAGGGTTGCATATGCGTGGGGCATGCAAGGTTCACTTTATTTCCCCTGTTGGGCGCAACATTCCGAGGAGGGTGTTAATTTTGAGAGTAAGCGCTCATCCTTTAAATGTCTCGAAATGATAAAGAAAACGAATAGAAGGGTGGAAGAGGGTTTGTGTTTGTTTTATGAAAGCACCCTGTTGGGTTCGTGCGGGCAAATTTTACTTTGTTTAAGTAAAACCAAAGTGAAGCCATCCGATGAGAAATGAAGTGATTAGATCAACGTGTCAGATTAAATTGAAAGTCCTTTGTTTTAGTTTCAGCGTACATTTGTGTGTATGTAAGGCGATGATTTTCATAATTAATATGTAGGGTGGTGGGCAGGGTGATATGGCCACTAAGCCTATCCCAACCACCTACCCAACACTATCCCACCTGGATTAATATTAGACGGCACTCTGTGCAATTATTCCCTTATTTTTTCCCAAAAATATTGTATCAGGCAGCTATTTTCAACCACTTTAGAGTCACCCTCGCTCGCCCTTGAACCCTCCCCCGAAAAATCGGTTTCGCTTCACCCTACAAACGTTTTATTCCCCAATCAGTAAATTCAAATAATCCAAATTGGGATCTGAACTCGACTCGGTATCTGCCTGCCCCCTTCGTATCCGTGGTTGTGTGGTGTCAGAAGTGGAATTTTCGATGAATTTTCACCGATCCGAAAACCCTGAAGCTTCGGAAAGGGGTGGTATGTGTAACTCGGCTGCATGAGCTGGGGGTGAAAATTCGGAAGTTGAGATGAAGCGTAAGGAGGTTTTGACAAATGAAAAATACACAATGAAATTGATTGATCAGGAGCTGCCATGGTATTGGGATGGGAGGACAGGGATTTGCTTGTTTCAGGTGAAAATTGTAGCAAGAAATGCCTCACTCGCTTCCTTCCATCCGTCTAAATTGTTGAAGCGATTAAGTGGTTGATATCGAAATGGATAAGAGCCTGCAGGGAATGATTCTGTAATGGTTGCTACTGTTGTTTGTCTTATTTCTCGAATCGCTTCGATTCCAATTTCGTCCTTTAGCCGTCGTTGGTTGTTGTACGGCAGAGTTTTGTCCCTCCTCTTCCGGATAAGTCCTCATCGTGTCCTTTCCTGTGTACCGATGGGTTCGTTTCGATCCATCGGAGGATTTTATTTGGTTTAGACCTTCGATAGCAATCATGGAACAAGGACACAACCATCATTCCAACTAGCTTCATATACGTCGGACGGATAGTTTTAGGTTAGGTTTAGTTCAGTTCAGTTCGTTGTGTTTGCCTTAGCTTAGGGATTATTCTCTTGGGCTCGATGTATAGGTGCGACAACATTGAAATTTTATTTATCCCGATTCTGTAGAATGGACCTATTTTCAGTTCTATTCACGTACAGTGGTATATCGTGTCCTATTCAAGCCTGTGTGTGGTTTTCGATGCCAACATTTGGATAGTAGTCACATCTAAAGCTTTGTTATTTTGTTGTTGCCGTTCCGCAACCCTCATCCACTGAAATATCCTTTAGGGTTTTTCCCCGGATATATGGGATGATAGGGGTATGGCAGAGACTGAAAAAAGGTGGAGGGAGTCTTATACTGGCAAAGATTAAACGTGAAAATTGTGTGACACACACATAATGTCGTCTCAGTGATGTTGATGGAGACTGGAGGAGTGAAGGAAGCTAGTTAAGGGTTGGAAGCTTCGTTTTGTAAAGGATTTAAGCGAAAAACATATCATCATGTTCTACTGGTAGATTGGGATTTAAGGACGGATTATGTCTTCAGTTGTTCCAGGATGTAATGAATTGTTATATCGTTTCTATGTGGGCTGGGCAGATTGTGGTACTAGTAGGATGGATATGCCTGATGTCATTTTGGATTAACGAATTTAAAAGTTTGGGGATAATTTCATCAAGGTATGATAAAAGATAGCTTTTAATTTAAAAGAAGCTGATTAGATGACAAGCAGAGTGTGATGGGAACGTGCATACATCCGGCAGTTCCAATAAATGAATTCGTTCGGTTAAGACACGATGCAGATCTTGTCCTTAGTCGTTCAAGAAACTTATGGCAGTACTGTTGATTGATTTAGTTTTAAACTATTTTCTGCAGTATTTTTTCCAACGAAAAATTTTAGTTGGCACTTTTAATACAGTATTCATGTAGTACTGAATTCGTTATACTGAAGCGGTATCTCTTTTCGGTACTGAATAAATTATATTTTTCAGAATGTCAGTTGTTGTTGTTGTTGCTTGATGCGGGGGAAGACACGCAGCAATGCAGCGCATCTTGAGCATTCAGGCCAATATGGCCCATTATACTCGAATCCCCCAGTCTCTACCCGAACTTTTTCGTCCTCCTCACGAATTCCAAGAGCTCAGGTAGGGAGCGAGAACGGAGTTCTTCCATCCTCATAACATCAACGCCGTATACATGCATTCTCGCAAAAGAGTAAGCAGGACACTCGAGAAGGAAATGTTCCGTTGTGTCGTCGCTCTCGTCGCCAGCAGTGCACATAGGATCGTCAATGATTCTCATTCTGACCAAGTGTAGGCAACAAGAGTTATGCCCTGCGAGGACACCAATCATACTACCACATTCTTTTCTGCTAAATTTGAGAAGAAAAGCAGCGCGGTTCGTCCATTTGGTCCCTCAACAAGGTTTCTGGTCTGCCGCATTCCCGAAAGAAGCCGCCATCTTTCAATGTGTGACTTACTCACGCTCTTAGCAATGACAGCCCTAACAGATGCAACAGGCACACCGGAAACTAGTTCTGGTCCGACCATGGCTGACTTCGATCCAGCCTTTGCTAATGCATCAGCTATTTCATTGCCATTGTCATTGAATTTGCCAATAGAATTCAATTGTTCTTTACACTCACGTACCATCTTCGAAAAGACTGACTGTCGCTGCAAATGTAGAACAGCTTACCTCTCCATCTTCCCTCTATAATCCATTCTACTGCCTTAAGGATCGCATATACTTGAGCTTGAAATACCGAAGAATGTTTTCCTAGGGCGAAATAGTACCGGAGATCGTCAGTCTGCAAGTACATTCCAGCTCCCGACCCGTATTCAGTCATTGAGCCGTCAGTGAATCCGCTAAGCAGTGTGGACTGGTTTTCCCACTCCTCCCTACTCGGGATCGCCATCTGATATTTCCTTTTGAGCATACAGGTCAAAGTCATAGCATCCGAAGGCATATCGAAGATAGAGTTTTCCGACAGCCTTCGATCCATTTCTGACCCGTTCAATGCTTTTCTCTCCACAGGCCTAATCTCTTAGTCTTTGTGTAGCTCTCATTACTTCTGCCTGAACAACAATGTCAAGCGGTGGCAGAATATCAGTACTGAAAATGTTCCGCTGGAGATCAGTATATGTCAGTACTGGGATTGGCAGTTCCGCAGGAGAGCCGATTTGCTTTGCAGGCAGACCTGAATGTGCAGTAAATTTCCTCGCTGAAATACAAGTACATGTGGTCTTGCCATAATCACTAATCTCATCAAACGCCATATTATTGTATCGGACCTGAATTTTTGGGGTAGTTTCCGCTCAACATTGTAGCAAGAACGAAAACAACTTCTCTGTTTTAATGAGATGAATAAGGATATAGTTTCCAAAAGTGGCTTCAAAATTGAACCTGATGAAACAAAACCGCCCATTTAGTCCTGTGGCTCCATGCTACAAACCCATCCCATTTTGTGTTTTTTCTAGCGACTACCTTCTTTCCCTTATTTTTTTTAAACCAGCTTCCATATTGGATATGCTGTGCACTTTTTACGTTTCTACGCTCCAGCTGCATTTTGTCATGTCCTTCACGCCGACCGAATGATTCCCATGAAAAATTACACGATATTCACAGGATGTAGCCAACCGTAAGGATTTGGCTGTAGAAAGTAGGTGTGGAGGCAACCTCCAAAGACTCGAACCGACGAAGCCACCTATGGGATTCCAGAACCTAGCGCTGGTCTAAAGGACACGTAAAAACAAAATGAAAATGCGAAAAAAAAGGATCCTGTTACTCGGTGTGTGGCCGGGTAAATAAATGACAAAAAGAAATATAGTGCACTACTGGCAGAGTGCTTCTGGAAAAAAAAAACAAATAGAATTTCTACTACAAGGGTGTATTGTTGGGGGTGCAAACTTGTCTCTCTATCGGTAACACGAGCAAAAACACAAATAAAAATAAGTTGAAACAAGGAAAAAAGAAGCTTTGAACACACACTAGCAACATTTTTTTTTAAACTTTCCATGTACTATTCACCTTGTCCCCTTGTCGAAAGGTTGCGCCCAACTCTACAAATGTGTAACTGCTACCGCCACTGTAGTTAGACAAGGATATTTTGTGTGCGCCTTGATAACACAATTCGGTTTGCAAAAAGGATTGTCGAAAGACACTGAGAACAGGGTTGGGAAATGGAAGAGAAGTAGTGCAGTGATGAATGGTTTTGGTGTGAATTTGAAATATGTGAAACTTGGATGTGGTTGACTGTTTCGGACCAAGTTGTTCTTTTCGAACCATTTTTATGGTCCTTAGTTTCCTCATCACATGTAAGGTTTAAAAAGAATTATTCTGGATGTGATCTCCTTCAATGACTTTTACCTGTTACTTCCAAAATGTTAATCGTAACTCATACATATGTATGCAGCTTTTGTAGGTAATAATACGGCTCATAAAAGAATAAAATTAAAATGACATTTTTATAATGGGGTTTTCTGAGAAAAACTACATTGATCACTGAATTTTAAGGGTTCACGTAGCAAAAATTTGTGTTTTCGAGTAAATATCTCAAGATTGGGTGCAGTTACAATTTAGACTGTTACATCAAATGAAAGGTAATTCGATTCCCTAAAAAATTAGTTATAACACTTTGCCTTGTGATTATTCGTTTTCAAGATATAACGTTTTAAGTGAGTGAGGGTACCGGTCAAAAACACTTTTCTTAACCACCCTGTATCTCCACTAATATTGAAAACTGACCCACCCTGTAGAACAATTTTTTTCTCCAAATATATCAAGGAATAACCCCTTACAAGGTGGCACACGGAGTGCTAAACACCCTGTATATTAATTTCTTTTTTTATTTTTTTCTTTACTTTATTTTAATTTTACATCATTTTATTTTATTTCTACCTTATTATTTTTATATATTTTCTTTGTGTTCCTTTTTTAATTATTTATTATTTTTTTATTATTGTCCTTTTTTGTATTTTGCTTACTTATATTTGATTTATTTATTTATTCATTCACTTTTTTGCGTTTTGTGAATTTGTGACTATTCGATAATTTTAATTTGGCTTTTTTACCGTATTTTTTTGTATTGTAATTTCCTATTTGTATTTTTTTATGTTTTGTCGCTGTATGTTTCTTTTTCGGTTTATTATTGTTTTTGCTATTTTAATTTTTTTTAATTATTTAAAATTAAGGCAATAAAACAATAGGTATACAATTTTCGTTGTTTTAATTATTTTTTAATTTTTAGTTTTATCTTTTTTTGTATTTTTGTTTTTAGTTGTATATTTTTTGTATTTTTTTAAGCCAAATAAAAAAGTTGGCAATCACAACTGTCACGAGTTCCACTCGTAAGCAACACGTATCTGGAAGGAAAAGAACAATCGTGAGTTTCGTTGTTAACAAAAATAAAAGCGAGAAACAAATAATGAAGAAAATTACCTTTTTTGAGATAAACCTCGATGCACTGGTGGCCGTTCCTCACGCAGTAGCTCCACAGTCGATAATGGCACCTAAAAAGACAGTTGTACGGTATTAGTTTATAGTATGAATAATTAATGAATCAAAAATTGGAGTTAAATACACGGAAAGAGGGCTGGAATATGGCAAGGTGAAGTATTAAATTTAGCTAGGAAACATGAATTAGAAATGAACAATTGAATTTATTTATTAGTAGGACTAGGGTACATTTAGGATTAGAGTAGGTTTAGGATCAGGATAGGTTAAGGATTAGTGTAGGTTTAGGATTAGGATAGGTTTAGAGAGTAGGGCTAACTCAACAACTTCCGCCGAGTCGAAATTGACATACATCACTCATCACATCACTGGAACACTGAAGACGAAACACATCCGCACATCACAGCATCACAAACGTAAACAAGCACATCACATTTCAACATCACACGCGACGTAAACAAGTTCACACGAAGGTATCCAAACATTACTTTGGACTTCAGACGAGAAATGTCAAGTGACGTACGAATCGAAACAACAAATATGGCGGACTTACACTGCGCGAATTGGAGTTCGTACGACAACCGATAGGGCTGATCAGTAAGGTTTGGACCCAAACTAGAAAGTCGTTTGATAAATAAAAAGTGACCACCGAATGCAATTGAGAAAAAGGGGCGCGAATGATCGAGAGTGAAAGCTAAACCAGCAGAAGGTAGGGATTAACTACAGAAAGGCAGAAGTTTGACCCGAAAACGGGAAAAGGAAGGTCGATCAACTGTGAAAAAAGTTAGACGAGGTTTCATGGGAAGAGCTGGCCAAAAAAAACGATCTGTTTTGCGGAGTAGTGTGAATAAAGCAGTCAAATTATTAAGTGCGGTGTTCTGGTCGTTAAGTGGAAGAGATACCTAGTAAAAGTTAAAGGAGAAGATGACAATCGCGGAGTTGTAACAGGGGAGAACCAGCAGATTTTCAGCTCGGAAGGCAGTGTCGATTATTTTTATCATCGAGATCGTCAAAGAATTCGGCGAGGGACACCGCACCGGAGGCGCCCTAGATTTTAAGATCCTAGTCAGCTTAGCGACACAGAATAGTAGGTAGAGTGAGAGCAGGTAAAGCCTTAATATATAAATTAATATGTTAGTGAATTTTAACATTAACGTCAAGACAACTAACGTAGTACAAAGATATTCACCCCGTTGGGTTTATGAGAGGCAGGTTGATTTTCGTTAAATAAAGAATTCAATTAACATAACCTTTTTTTAAATATTAGTGTGAACTTGGTTCGTGTTTCAGCCCTATTTGCCGTGAGTGGTGATAACCGTGATAACACTTTCATGTTGAGTGGAATTTTCCCGAACTAGTGGTTCGGTTTGGGAAAATCGGTTTAGAACGGGTTCCTTAAATTCGGAACCACTGGTGCCCACGACCCTTCTCTGGGTTGGCCGGCAAGGGCCCGTTCGTCCCTTTTGGTGGAAGGGGGTTTATATGCGGTTTTTCCACCGGGAAAATGCACTAGCTGCGGTATTAAGACCACTACCGCGTTTTTAGACCGTAATCTGACCGTAATACAACCTTGGTGATTGTCCAGCTTGATTGCATTTGACATTGAAAATTGTCAAATATTTGTCAAAGTGGCATGCAATCTTTTACAGACTTATGAGAAATATTCACTTAGAAGCTTTCATTGTATTTTGTTGTTTGTTTTAATTTTTTGGTTTTTATTATCGTTATGTTGTTTCTTTCCAATCTGCTGTTTTATCCATTTTTAATTATGTACATATTTTATTTTTTTGTGTTTATCATTATTACTTTAAAATGATCATTTTCGTTTGTTTTATTTTATTTTCCTTTCTTTTTTCTTATTTTCCTTTCTTTTTTCTTATTTTTCTTTCTTTTTTCTTATTTTCTTTTCTTTTTTCTTATTTTCCTTTCTTTTTTCTAATTTTTTTTTATTTTCCTTTCTTGTTTCTTATTTTTTTTTATTTCCCTTTCTTTTTTCTATTTTTTTTTATTTATTCAGTTTATTTAATTTTGTATCTTCTTTTTTGATTGTTTTGTTTGTGTTTTTTGTTTCTTCTATTTAATTTAAATAATATTTGTTACCTTTTTTTTAATATACAGTAGATGCCGCTTATAGTAATCGCGGATAATGTTATAAGCCGCATTTTGTTATCAAAACAAACATCAAAACGTTTATTTTCCTTTCTTGTTTCTTATTTTTTTTTATTTCCCTTTCTTTTTTCTATTTTTTTTTATTTATTCAGTTTATTTAATTTTGTATCTTCTTTTTTGATTGTTTTGTTTGTGTTTTTTGTTTCTTCTATTTAATTTAAATAATATTTGTTACCTTTTTTTTAATATACAGTAGATGCCGCTTATAGTAATCGCGGATAATGTTATAAGCCGCATTTTGTTATCAAAACAAGTAAGTTCCATTTTCCACAAACGAAATTCATCGCTTATTGGAATAAAAATTCGCTTTATGTTATCATTCGGGCCAGATTTCCATAAAACATTACAAGTTTTGTGACTGTGTTCTTAATCGCTCCTCTTTTTTCTTCATGTGAATGTGATCAAAAAGGCAAAATAAAAACAATCTCAAAATTAAAGATGATTGCTCTTGGTTTTACATTTATGTAAACACAAGGCGATACATATCATAGATTACTATGAGAAATTTCAGTCTTTTCGTAGCTTCTGAAAACTATTGATGTTGATTTCGTTCAACAGAATGAGCTCAACTTCGAGTAAGTTTTCGAGACAGTTTAATAGAAAGTGGCGCGCTGAGCTGACAGATATGACCGAAGCTGGATCTAAAACGCTGTACAAGGCTGAACTTGCTAAAAGGGGAGAGAATCAGCACCACAGAAAGTACCCTGACCAGACACTGTCTTATAACCGGGAATGCTAAAAGACGGCGATTCTTTTCAAACGACTTTCTGTAGAAGCTGCCTGGATGAGGATGAAGAGGAAACAGTATTTCATATTCTCTGTAACTTTGTGAAACATTGAAGCTAGAGTTGTAAATAACTCTTAATGATTAAAAAAAATAATATTAGATGCTTCGAGCAATCTATATTCAAGCGTAGGAAAATAAATGAAAAAAATTTTCCCCTTTGTCTATTGTTATCATCCGGTTAATGCTATTGTTTATGGCCGGTCCCAAAGTGATTACAATAAGCGGCATCCACTGTATTTGTTTTTTATATTTTTTTAAATTTTCTTTTTGTTTATTACCTTATTTTAAATTTTCTTTTTGTTTATTACCTTATTTTAAATTTTCTTTTTGTTTATTACCTTATTTTAAATTTTCTTTTTGTTTATTACCTTATTTTAAATTTTCTTTTTGTTTATTACCTTATTTTAAATTTTTTCTTTGTATCTTATTTATTGTTTATTGTATTATTTTTTTTTATTTTTACTTTTTTTTTATTTTTACTTTTGTTTTTATTTTTTTTTATTTTTACTTTTGTTTTTATTTTTTTTTATTTTTACTTTTTTTTTATTTTTACTTTTGTTTTTATTTTTACTTTTTTTTATTTTTACTTTTTTTTATTTTTACTTTTGTTTTTATTTTTACTTTTTTTTATTTTTACTTTATTTTTACTTCTTTTTTATTTTTACTTCTTTTTTATTTTTACTTCTTTTTTTATTTTTATTTTTATTTTTTTTTATTTTTATTTATTTTTTTTTTATTTTTTTTTTTTTATTCTTATTTTTTTTTTTATTTTTATTTTTTTTTATTTTTTTTTTTTTTTTTTTATTTTTTTTTTTTTTTTTTTTTTTTATTTTTATTTATTTTTTTTTTTATTTTTATTTATTTTTTTTTTTATTTTTTTTTATTTTTATTTTTTCTTCTTCTTTTTATTTTTATTGTTTTTTTTTTTTTTACTTTTATTTTTTTATTTTTTCTTGTTTTTAGTTTAAATAAATTTTTCCTTTTTTTATTTTAACTTGTTTTTATTTTCATTATTTTTAACTCTCTTTTTTCTATTGTTTATTTTTGTTTTTTATGATTTTTTTGTTAAATTTTTGATTTTATTTCTTGTCGTCGTAATTACTTATTTTCGTTTCATTCACTTAAGATCTTTTTCGTCAAATCAGCTACAGACTCCTATTCAATGCTAAGTAATTGATCGCTAGTCTTTTAAATGATACGTGACTTCTTTTTTCTCCTTTCGATACAAACATATCGAGCTGCCTTGCATGTTTTTGTACGTGATTCAATTTCTAAATTGTCGTAAAAGGATGATTTCAAGGAATCACCAAAGCTGATTGTCCACTTCAATCTCTTCATAAACTATTTTTTTTGGTATATTGCTGGCAAGTAAGTGCTCTACTTCCAAATTTCTTGAAATCCTTGCGATAGTTTATCCACGCATGGTATGGTATTTTGAACGCTGAAGTACTTGCGAATGCTTGTCTAGGTTATTCCAAACGTCTAGTCTAGAGAGAGAAGATCTTACGAATCGCAATGCTTTTCTAGAATGCAGACAGCAATTTATCAACACCCGACGTTGCCTAAACGTGTGGCCAAATTCATGTTAGTGCACAATTCGCAATCCGATTTCTGACAATAAAAAACGAAAAGATTGTGCAACGTTTTTATCGAATTGACCACAACCCCAAGGAGCTATTCAAGTCTGTGTATTATGCCAACGTTTAAACTCGGTCAAATAAACACAAGAAGCTAGATTCTATTCGCCCGCTATAAATGACCCTTCCACTAAGCTGGACAATTTCTGAAAAGGACGTCTACTACGTCTCTCAAGAGCTCGGAGCGTTGCTTGTACAATGCCACCGACTCTATTTGCCGAGTAAGTTTTGTACTGTACGATTGCACTTCATCCTGTCGTCTTCTTCGTCCTGTTCTACAGGAGTGAGTCCTGTTTCCATAGTGCCAGTGCATATTTGAGAATATGCTGCTGCCGGCATATGTACAGAGAAGCTCATGTAAAACAAGAACAAATGGAGTTTTGTTACGCTGCTCGGCACTCGGGGTGTCCTTTGCGCCACCCCGTCGTTCTCTTGGGGGGTTGGGATCACACAAGCTCCCCCGGATATTTGAACGGGAGTATGGAACTGAGGTATGGGATGTTGTAGTAGCGTCGTGGTAGAAGCGGAAAAAAAAACCGGGACGGAGAAAAAGTTCCATTTTTATTGATTCACCCCATACCATCAGGTGAAAAGTTGTGTGTGCACACTACAGGACTTCAGGAGCGGTTGAACATGAAAGCTACGAGGGGTGGTGCCCCAGCCCCCCAGCTCCTTTTACTGCCCGACAGCAGGCGCCACCATATTTCGTTTATTTCTATATACACTACACTTTTCTAGGGTTGATTTTTTTCCAGCTATGCCTTTCTAGTTCTGTTTTATTGTTGTTCTTGTTTTGATGTAGTTTTCGTGTCCACCTCCTTGTTGTATGTGGGCGGCGGAAGCGTCGCTTTGTTTTCTATTATTTTTTCCTGATCTCCAGCTCTCCTTTCACTATCAGCTTTTGTTTTATTTCATTTTTATTTTTTCTGTCCCACCTCACCTCCCGCTAGTCTTTTTTTCCGCTTTTTCGCCGCATACATCTGCTCCTGTGCTGACTGTCGGGATAATTCGTTTTTTTTGTCAGAACCACAGCATAGCTCACCTCCAAAAGGATTATTTCTCCGGAAGGATTTTTACTTTTAGCATGGAACCTTTCAGGATATAAAATTGAGGAGAAGGTTAGGCAGCTCCGGGGAAGAAGGAAAAACCAGGTTGGATAAAGAGTTGGGATGAGATTTTAGAGGTGGAAGTATTTTTATGGGTTTATTGTTATTACCTTTTTTTTTTGGTTAAGTTCTTCCTTGAAGGCTTCCGTTCTTGTTCTTCGTTTTTCTGTGCGCTCCCGATTAGAGGTATACAGGAAATGGATGCGATAGACTGGAGGGGAGTTCGGTTGGAGCTAACCGAAGCGAGAGGATAGTGAAATATTGGGGTTTCTTTGGTCAAACAATTTCTCACCTTTTGTTACGTGAGTTGTGTTAGGCCACTTAAATTTTTATGATATTGAAGTTAAAGTTAAGGTGAATGGGACGTATGTGGAGTGATACAAGGGTTGTCGAAAGTGTTTTCTTATGTTGTGGGTTGAATTTTTGTTTGGTACCAGAAGTTCCCCCTTATTTAGCGTGACTGATCCGAACTCCGTAAAACCCTTATTTCAATCTGCATTTCTATCGGAAATGATTATTCAACTAAAGAAAAAGAGACTGTGCATAGATTGGCTCTCCAATTTCTTTCTCCCATTCCAGCTCGATACTTTGAATATTGCACTCTTAAATTTGGTAGAAATCTTCTGCACTTGCATAACGATATAGCTGATTTCTAACCGCTTATAACATTTCAGTCCCCACTGAAATATCAAATTTTTTCCCTCGGCATTGAAAGTCTATTTTGTCACCTTTCATACAAGGGTAAATTTATTGCTGTAACCTTGGTGGTTTCGAAGTTATCCTCTTTTGTTCTAAACAATTTGCGCTATATAGCAATTCTTTTTTTTTAATAAGTGCAACTAAGACGAGTAAACTACGTTCAGCAAGAAGTTCCATACTTATCCTTTTCCCAACTTTAGGTCTCTGGTAACACTCTCTGTCCTAAAACGGCATTGAAAGGATTCATCCTCAATGAATTAAGAGTGTGATTTGTCGGACACCTTCTCATGGAAGCATTGTCGGTACGATCCTCTAGAAGCTTTTACTGTTGCTGTCTTTGCCATAAGTTACGGTAAATAAAGTGAATTTCTTGAGTGTATTTCCTTACATAATTATTTTTAGTTTGCCTTCCTTTTACATAATTACCTTATCTTTCTTACTGTGTATATTTTTATTTATGTATTTTAATTTCAGTTACAATGCAAAATTTCGGTACGAATAAAAAAGCCTTGATTTTGATAAACAAAATGGTTTCAATACAGATTCAAATGACTCGATGTTTTAAATTTAATTTTATTTGAAATCTTAAACCGCAAAACCGCTAATTTTCTGTTAGTGGTTCGATAAATGTAGAGAAATAGGACAATTACAGGGTCTTAAATACACTTTATTAAAAAAAAAAGGATTACCCACGTGAGGATTTTTTTTTGTTCAACGTGGGTAACTTCTAAAGTGGCTTCTCTAGCGCGATGAAATTACTTTAAAATTAAAGATGATAAAATGGGATTTTGTAATACGAGGAAAATAATTAGATTTCTTTTTTTTTCAGAAAAGTAATTACAAACCAAAATTTTTCCTCTGGAATTTTATAAAACCAGCTCCAAATTGACTATATTATTACAAACAACAATTACGAAGGGGATTGATAACAAGGTTCAAGTATTTTCCATCTACCGGTTTTATTTTTAAAACGGTGAAAATATTTAAAAAGTACACATCTTGAAAACAGTACGAAAACGGGCATATGTTTGCTAGGATGGTTAAAGTTTTATTATTATTATTTTCTATGACGCTAGCCTATGAATATGTTAGTGCATATATTTAAGTTCCAGGTCTTTTATAGCCATATGGCACTATTGTACGTATTACTATGTGGCGGTTATGTTATGTATGTTACTTTGTTGAAGAGACTTGTGAATTGGCTTGAAGTCATGGGTGTTACAGACTGTTCCTGATCTTCAAGTGGGTAAGGAGTTTTAGTAAAATATCAGGGCTGAAAATTGACAGGAGATCTTCAATTGCAGGAGGGCGATACTGGAAGAAAGCCTTGGTGTGAGCGCAATGTAGTAGGATATGCTCCATTGTTAGCGGGTTAAAGTTTGTATTAACACTGTATGCCATGCTGTCAAATATTTGACGAAAAGTTCAGTCAAGTTATGTGTGCCCTTAAATTAAAACCAAAACCTAAATACTGTAAGGGCCATTATTACGATCTTTAGTTAAACTCTAACTGGTTGATTTGTATGAAAATCTGTCAGTTAAAGTTCAAGTTAGGACGTAACTGAACATCGTAGGAACGGCCCTAAGGATAACAGTCTGAAGATTTGAGTAAATTTGTAATCAAAACTGGTATTGTTCTAGCTAGACATAAGGACGAGTGTCCTATACCCTCAATCAACTTTATAGTTTTGCAGATGATAGTATTTTGAATGATGTCTTTGATTGCTGTGAAGGTGTACGTCTCATTAAATTGTCAATCGGTTTCTATTTTCTTAGCAATATGATATAAATAATTCTAAAATACTATACCCCACTCCTTCAGGCACTGCTCACCTTCACTCCATAAGGGTTTTTTCCACTCACAAGTCATAACAAGCACCCAAGTTGTGAACGGCTTACTTTTACCTTTTCTGTCTTTTTTGTGTTTCTTTTTACCTTTTTCGTATGTCGTTTTACTTTTTTCATGTTTCTTTTGACCTTTTCTGTATTTCTCTTCACCCTCGTCGTGTTTTCTTTTCACTTTTCCGTAAAAAAAAGTGTGGTTCGTTTTTTTCTTTCTTTCACGAGCCACGAATTCGGAATTTTGTACAAATTAGTTTTGGGTGAAACAAAGTTCAAAGTTTACAAGTGGGCAAAATCCTTCTAATCCTAAGCTGGTAGCTCGCATACGAAAAATCCTTAAGACACGTGTTCAACAATATTTTCCGATAGCTTTTGAACACTTCAAGCTGGAATTAAGTTTTTAAATGGTTCCAGGTAAAAATCGAGTGAGTCCTTCCTACGTCTTTTAATTTTTAATTTTTTTGTTCCCTTTTAATTTTTTTGTGTCTTTTTAATTTTGTTTGTTCCTTTTTAATTTGGTTTGTTCCTTTTTAATTTGGTTTATTTCTTTTTAATTTTTTTGTTCCTTTTTAATTTTTTTTGGTTCCTTTTTAATTTATTTTTGTTCCTTTTTAATTTTTTCTCTCTTTTTTTTGTCCTTTTTTTGTTCTTTTTTTTCTTTTTTTTTTAATTTTTCTTTTTTTATGTTACCTTTTTCTTTTGATTTCTGTTCTGTTTTTTGTGTTAAGTTTTTATTTTTGTTCCTTTTTATCATTTATTTCCTTCCTATATATTTTCTGTTTCCTTCTTTATATAATTTTTCTCCATTTTTTTTTCTTTTTCTCTTAAAATTTATATTATTTTTCTCTTTCCCTTTTATTTTATTATGCCTTTCTCTGTTTACTATTTTTTTCTCATTTGTTTCTTTTGTTTTTTATGTCTTTTATTTTAATATATTTTTTATGTTATTGCTATTTATGTTTTTATTTTATTTCATCTTGTGGTTTTTTAATTTTTTTTTTATTTGTTTGTGTCATTTTTATTTATTTGTTTGTGTCATTTTTTGCTTTTTTTTATTTATTTGTTTGTGTCATTTTTTGCTCTTTTTTTATTTATTTGTTTGTGTCATTTTTTGCTTTTTTTTTTTATTTATTTGTTTGTGTCATTTTTTGCTTTTTTTTATTTATTTTTTTTTATTTTTTTTTTTTATTTATTTTTTTTTTATTTTTTTTTTTTATTTATTTCTTTTTTTTTATTTATTTCTTTTTTTTTATTTATTTCTTTTTTTTTTATTTTTTTTTTTTTATTTATTTCTTTTTTTTATTTATTTCTTTTTTTTTATTTATTTCTTTTTTTTTTATTTATTTATTCCTTTTTTTTATTATTGATTTCTTTTTTTTTTTATTTTTTTCTTTTTTTTTATATATTTCTTTTATTATTTTTTTTGGTTTTTATTACACATTTTGGTTTACTCAAATTTTTTGGTTTTGCGTTATATATTTTTGTATGTTTTTTGTTTTCTTTTTTATTTACTTTGATATGTTTGTTTTTTTTCTATTTTTTATTTATTTATTTATTCATTGTTATTTTTTTCTTTGTGTTGATTTCTCTCAATTTTTTGTCCTTTTATTTTTGTTTCATTAAGTTCAATTGGGAGCGACTAGTGGGAGGGGTACTTCTCTGCAAAACAGAGTTTACGGATATTATTACACCTTATACAACAAACTCTCCAGCTCTCTGCAAACATGGAAAGGGTGGGATACAGTCACACCGGAGAACAAAGAATTAATCCAGAAAGCTCGATGTCTAAAATCAAACTACTTCTTAAAGTTTGCACCATTTCATATAGTCATATCTCACTGCCTTACTAGAACAGCGTGTATGTGTCTCTACGTCTTCTTTATTCCCCAACCCGCTCCCTTATCCTTCACGAAGATTGTTTTGCTTTCGTTCTCTGGAGCAAACCCACAAATCGTTTACCTTCTTTTTAACTCATTCTTTTGATTCCAATATCACCCCTGCCACAACTTCTTATCGTCCTTATCGTTACGATTTCTTCGGGATTTTATACATTTTATTTTTTTGGAACCCGGTGTCCTTTCAGCAGCACTACCACCAGCCAACCAACCGACAACATCGGCATGGCCCAAAAAGGCCCTAACTGAAGTATAATAAAAATCCAACAAACGAACAGGAATAAAATGTAAGGGAAAGAATGTGACGGAAGGGTTGGGAAAGGTCGACCCAAAGATGATGGCGTATCTCATCTTCTGCGATGCCAGAATAGAAATCCTTTCTTTTTCTACCCCCTCTCGTCTTTTTTCTCCTGCTATCCGTTTATACTCTCGACTTCTTTTGTAGCTACTTCTTGACACTTCTTGTGTACGGCAATGACTAAAACACGACTAGTCCATCCTACATATCTGTAGAATCTATAGATCTACCCTCTTTGCGCTTCCTGCCTCCAGAGCGCGTACTCGTTTGTTATACCGAACCATAGAGTGCGCGACGAGTGGCTATAACTGGTGCAAACATTTTTGTGGAGTAGGTAGAGGTCGACATGGAACACAGAACAAAAAAAAAAGAAGGAAAATATTGGCAAGGAAAAGAAATGGTTGGGAAAAAAATTACAGACACGGTAAAATCGCAGAAACGAGACGAGGGTTAATCAAAAGAAAAAGAAAAACAAGCGGGTAAGAAAAATAAGGGAATATCATGTTCAGGCCATACATCTCTATAACAGATAAAAGGTCTTAAGGCGTTGCTCGTGATTGGGAGTGGAGAGTGCGGAACGGGTCAGCGAAGTGAGTTAGTGAAAGTGGCAGAATGAGAGGAAGCGGAAATCGAGGGTGAGTCGTCCACATTTCACAAATTCCATTTTTATGGATCCTTTTTCTGCTTGCTGGGTTTTTTTTCGGGAGTAGAAGGAGTTCTAAGGCCAGAATGAATATGGGAATACAACCAAAGTGCGATTAAGTTCTTTTTTTTGCTGCAGTTGAAAGTAAGGGCTGAATCATGGGGTTGGAGAGGAGGCGATGATGAGAAAAATTTCGCCAATGTGGCACCACCGTTTGGTTTAGTAAATCGTTTGGTCGTCGTAGAGAAGCATGAAAAAAGAAGAAGGTTTCAATGGTTGATTGGTCGGAAGTAAAGTTCTACTGTACTCCCTCTCGTACCCCTTCCCAATCCACTTACCCATCTCATTTCATTTCTCTGCGCCTGAACAACCACCCTGTCGCTCTATCGAAATTGAATGGATATCGGACTAACGGTTTGGTCATTGATTTCTTTTAAGAGATCAACCAAGTGTACGATAGATTGATTGTTGGTAATTTCATTTAATCAAATTGGTATACACAGAAGAGGGAGGATGAATTGGGGGTGCGGAAGGAGAGAGCAAACGAGAGAAAGGCAGAGCTGTAATATGGAGAGTAGATGGGATGGTCTTGAAGGAGTTTCGTAATCGGAGAGAAGCAGATGTTGTTTTCGTGGAGACTAATTTAACGTTGGGGATACGATATAAAGACATAAATTGAATGAGAATGGGGCGGGATTGTGGGTCGTGATGACATTGGAATTTTAATCGGTAATTACGTACTACGTTCCTCTTATTGGACTTATCAATTTGGAAGTTAATTATATTATGGGAAGGCAGTTGATTTTGAGTTGAGTTGTTAATTGTCTTTTGTTTTATAATAAACTCAGTAATTATGCAGACAGACAAGAAATTTGAGAAAGTTTTTGTGCGTTTTCGATCGAAGACTAGTGCACACAATCTCCGACTGAAGAAGACGCGAATAGCGCCCAGCCGAACCTACGCGATTAAGAGTATAACGAGAGGAAAAACTTTTCACTGATAAAGTCAGTTAAAATTGTGTTAAACTTGATACGAAATTGAGCTAAGCTTAAGCTGACTGATTTTTTTCAACTCACTTCGTTCTTCCCCTCAGGAACTATTAAATACAGTGGATGCCGCTTATTGTAATCACTTTGGGACCAGCCAAAAACAATAACATTAACCGGGTGATAACAATAAATGAAGAACAAAATAAGCGATGAATTCTGTTTATGTAAAATGGAACCCAACTGTTTTGATAACAAAATGCGGCTTATAACATTATCCGCGATTACAATAAGCGGCATCCACTTTATAAAGAAAAAGTGAATCGAAATAATATACGTAATTTCACTTTTGTTAAGTTTTCAATCATTATTTTACGTGTAGATGTACTCATTCCCACCAAACATATTTAATAATTTTAATTTGATGCACGTTTGTAGCACTTTTGGAGTTTCCAAGTTAGGGCAGCAAAAATTGACCAGGGTTGTCTAATTCAATGCATCAAAAACCCAATTTTGGCTAGTATCTCATAGATGTCGTCAACATATTGACTTTTCGCTAGTATCTTATAGATGTCGCCAAAATATGGACTTTGTATCGCCTATTGAATATCGAAACAATCTCAGGGCAACATAATAGGTTTACATCTTACATCGCTCATTTATCAGTCTCAATCCCCAGTCTCTTCTGCCCAAAATTTGAATTGAATTTCCACTTTTTATAAAGTCTAGGTAGGACTCTGCTGTCGAAATACAAAAAGCAATATCTACGTCTTTACATAATTTCTTTCGAGTTCATGTTTTATCAAAGCAGTTTTATTTTTATATTCTGTATTAATATTTTTTTATTTTTTTCGTTACAGGTAAGTTTATCGCAGTAAATTAAACATTGGCGTGCCAAAAGACTGATTCTAGAACTCTGGTTTGTGTAGTATTAAATAATAATAAAAAAAAGTAAAAACTTGCTCAATGCTTGAAACAGAAAGCAGATTCTACTTCTTTTATAATTTAAGTTAAGTGTGATTGCGTTAAGTCGTGACTGTTGTATATTTAGTCTGATTTTAATAGATTGTTATAAAAACAGTTCCTGTAAGACATTTTGTTGTTAAATATCATTTTAGGGCTTCTCTGCGTAAACTAAATAAACCTTAGTATTAAAACTTTATTTTGGTCCATCTTAAAATGGGGTTTTATGTTTATAAAAAAATTATATGGTGTTGAGGAAGCATTGAAAAAGTGCAAATACAGCTTTTTATTATTAATGTTGTTTGTTCAGAGGTGAGATAATGAGATAAAATTTTGAATAAGTGTCTTAGCTGTCCGTTGAATTGGAATATTTTGGAAAATTAGTGGTCATTAGAGCAAGTCTTATAGTATCACTAGTATAACTCCTTTACCCTGGGTCTACACTGGCAATGGCAATATTGCCATACACAATTTGACAGTGTAGAAGCATCAAACGCATATGGCAATATTGCTATCAACATTGACATGGCAATCATTGCCTTGTCAATTTTGAGAGCAATATTGCCAGAAAACGCATTGTTTGACATTGAGTGAGCGTCACTTGTCAACAGGTAGGTATAAGATTTTTTTTTGCTTTGATCGCGAAATGGCTGAAAATTAAGTTGACTAAAGAGAAAACTATTGAACTTACCCATAGTTTTTTTTATGTAATGTCCGACATTTTGCTTTGCTTTAGAATTTTAAACTTGGTATTCTCTCGCTCAAATGAAAATTGCTTGGCAGTGAAATGCCCACTCATTATGATTTGACATTTAACGCAATGGAAATATTGCCATTCCCATTGCCAGATAAATTTCTTCACAGAAAACTCGTTCTCGAATCTGGTTTGGATACCAGAATTTCGTCATAAATCATTCTCCTGATTGTTGTCCTTATAGATATATTGCCTTGAAAATTCTCAAAGCGAAGGTGTCTGTTTTATCTGGGACACGTGATCGATCGCTTAACGCTTACTGCATATTTCTTTGAACTGTTTCCAACATCGGGGCGAACATTCTAAGAAATGGTACCAAAAAACAAATCTACTGGAATTGGAATCAAGTCCTTGTTGAAGAAGTTAACCGTCACCACCGACTGTCATCCTTCCTAAGGTCAGAAATATCCTTTCCCCAGTTTGAATTCGAAGTATTGACCTGACCATCATGCGGAGATTTCTTCTTTTACAATCTCCAAGGAACCAGCTGGTTCTAGTAATTGGCAATTGAGTTGTTTTGCTATTGCATCACCACCCACTGAGTTTCTGGCCACAGCTTGTCCAAGACAGAAATTTCGTTTTTACGAAGTTTAATAAGTTCTTAATCTGGATATTCAACCGTTCTTATTTCGTAAAGCTCTAAACGCCAGTTTTTAATTTTCGTCGCCATCTGCCAAGACATTGTACGTGTTAGTTTACCTTTACAACCAGTAGATGCTGCATCGCTTTCAATTATCCTCGTTTACTTTAACAGTTTCTTATTGCCCCAAAGTTGGTTGTATAGCCCGGCGTTGAGTTGTAGAAGATTTCAAGTTGTTTGCCTTATCCCAAGCTGACTGCGAACTGTGCTGATTTTTTTTATGTTACTCCATGCTGCTATTTTATTCTGGTTGTTACATGCCTGTTTGCTCTGATGATTCTCAGGGTGGAGTTTAGGTAAAACGGAGTAAGAGTATAGTTTCATGCATAATTTAATTTCCTATGTTAGTCTTTCATGCCGTAAGAAACATACTAAGAAAGCAACAGTGCCTGGACAGAAGCGCACTTGAAGTCATATGTTATTACGCTTTTTTTTATGAATTCTTCCGAAGCCCTGATGGTCATCCCTGAGTCACGGCGCCACAGTTAATAAAGTAAGAAAAGGAATGCTAGTAAATTTTGAATTAAAGATGGATAAAAGGCGGGAAGATGAATGAATTAGGATTTTGTAACACTAGAGTAGGATAGACTTAGGTTTAGTTTTAGTAGTCAAGATTAAATAAGGAATCAGGAAATTATCGTAAAAGAAATCACTAGTAACGGATTAAACCGTAGCAGAACCGTTATCGCTACCAAACCCGAATCACGCCACCGAGGCAAAACACTATATTGACGGAAACTTATATACATCTGTATTAAGTGCAACCACCATCGGTTACTCCGTCCTGCGTGCCTGTGGATTCCGTTCGTCCCTCAGCACATGCCTAGAACGAGGTAGAATGGAATCACGATAACGACAGATCGTAACGAGGAAAGTAATAAATATGAACAATGATAGCTCGCAGATATCGGTCAAGACCAAGCAAACAGTTGAGACCAGAGAATGTGACGAAATCAAGTAGTAGCGGGGACGAGCTAAGTACATCCACCTGCCGCTCGCAGGTTTGATTCTCCAATAGAAAGTCGGAAAAAGATCGTAAGATCGATGACGAGGTCGAACGTTGACCTACAAAGGGAAATTTAGTAGTTTTCGAGGAAAGTCGGAATGACGATTGCGGTCCCTTTTGGAGTGTGACCACCTCGAAGTTTATCAGCCTTTGTAGAGCGAATATTGTAGAAGTGCAGTAAATTTACCCCAAACTAGGGATTCAGTTGGGGAAAAACGGTGGAACGGGTCCTTCAATAAGGATCAATGAAGTCCAGCATCCTTCTCTGGGTTGAACGAGACAAGGCCCCTTTGAGCATGTGGTTTATAACCGGCTTCCAGCTGAGCAGAACCGTAAATATCTCCTCGAGCCTAAATAAAGTAAACTTGTAAACAAACTGGGGACAGTCAGTTAACATTAAATACTTACTACCTTTTCCAAGTGAACTCTAGAATTGAAGGCGTAAGGAAAAAACCACGGAAATTCACAATAGAAAAGTAACTTTAAGGCTCAAAATTGCATCTTGTAGAAGAGATGAGTACTAATGGTGGTTACACCTAACTGATACAAAAAGGTACATCCGAGCAATGAAAATATACATCATCATAACGAAAAACGCTTTTATATTTGATCCGATGCAAGTATTTGTATAATTTTTCATAACTGTTAACTAAGTTTTTTCTTCAAAGCACATAATTATCGAAATGATGAAAACAATCATTGCAGCAATGAATGGATTTGGCCGAATTCGTAATTTTGATGAACCAGAGTAATGATTTTTCATACCGTTGTTCATCATATTACTCTCAAGATTCATTATTTCTATTAATTATGGCGTGATTTCAATGAGTTCAATGTAGTTATATTGTCCTTGTGCACAAATGGTAATTAACATGATGAATATGTTCATCAGGATGATGTATGTCGTCATACAAATGTAGCAAAAAACAAAGGATTTCATGTACATACTCTTGACTATTATAAAATTTGTTCATTATAACTATGAACATCATCATCAATGTCGCAACAGCCCAAATCGGACCCTGGCCTCGTGCAGGTTTCTGGACAGTGGTCTTTTTTGCGGTGATGCGTTGTCGGCGCCTCGCCCAGCCACCGACTTGCAGGGCCAGTCCTACTTATTTATTACACCCCGGTAGGAAAAAGGTGGAAGTTTTCAGTTAACTATGACATTTTGGAGTTCTCCCAGCTATGCTGCGAGTCCAACTATGTCATACTTTTTGCCTACTTCCTGAAACGCACAGGTGTAACTATGAACATAGTCACGATGAAATGTTTCATCAAAACTGGAAAAAGATGCAGCTTTATTTTAAGAAAGAAAACATTGAAAACCGATTCGTTATATTTTCAGTAGGTTAAGTCTCCGTCGCAATTCTGTCTCGCATTAGTTGCACAGTCGAACTTGAGTAAAAATCGCAGTTGGAAATCGAGGTCGGTTTGGTACTTAATCCTCAAAGAGATAAGTCCAAGTTATAGTGAAAAAAAAATGAAAAAATCATCCATGACTGATGAGATGAGCAACCATAAACCGAAACGACATTAATCGCAGTGAAATTAAGTGATCAAAACATTTCCTTTTTTCTGTTATCTCTCCAAACACCCATCCAACCAATCTACAAAGTAAATGCTACCGCACACCCCCAACGGCCTTCTCATATCTCACATACACACACACACAGTCAACTCTCGCAAAACAAATCTGACCCGATGGATTGGGTCAGATTTTTTTTTCACCCCCTCCTCCGGAACAGAAGTTAAAGAAACAAATTCTCGCTTCCTCTTATACCGCAAACAATCATCCCTAATAATGACAACACACATCTCTCCAATATTCAAATTTCCGTTCGGTACACTCTCTTTGCCCCGACTGTCCCTCCCACCCTTCCTCGCGCTAAACACGTCGCACCGCTACCATATAATCCCATATCGTTCCAATGTGGCAACACAATTCTACCCTTATGTCACGTGCACGCTTCTATAGAATGAACTTTGATAAGAGTGAGAGAAAAAGGACACCGAAGTTGGCGGCGGATGGGTGATTTGAGAGGATTTCGATGGGGTGGGCGAGACCAAGAGGGTTGTTATGGATGGGATGTTGTTATTGTGATTACGGGGTGGTTGGTTGCTCGCTTGGTTTTCTGTTCCTTATTTTCATGTATTTACTCTCGTGAGGGTTGTGTACACATTTCCGTTGTTTTGGGCCGCTCTCTTTCTCCCGGTTCTCTCTGTTTTTCGTTTTCGTCCTGCGAGTTATTTTTTCCTGCTCTTCTCTGAGAGTGACTTCATTGGAAGTACCGAGAGTGGGGGAGCTAGAGAGAGCACGGTATTCTCTCGGTATTTTTTTTTTGGGGGGAAGGGAAGGAAAGAAATCTCGAATGTTTTTGCGGTTCGGTTCGGAAAAGCTACTGCAATTTTCCATCCCTTCAGTTGTCCTTAGCGTTGCTTCTCGAGTAGTTCATTTTCTCGTGTAAGTTCGAAATTGGGTAGTTTTCATGATAGAGAGAGGATTCAGTCGTGTCCGTGACGTTTAGCTGTTGGTATCATCTCCCGTCGAGGTTTAACACTTATTCCTAGTTCTTTCCTGATCGAGTTCTCTGGTGTGCGCTGTGGTTAAGTTTATCCGTTTGTGTTGTCCTATTTTTTACGATTCTCTTCTACAAGTTGTGCAAAAGTTTTGGAGCGGGGGGAATGAATTGGAATGTGGTGTTGGTGCTACTTGAAAACCACCTTGTCTAGTGGTTTTTCACTAGATCCGACGACGAAGAGCATACGACGGAAAAGTTTTCCGGGAAGGATTGTGCGGTGGTAATCTCCTAACCACACCTAAGAAAGTGCTTCTTCGAGAAGTAGTTTTCTATTCGAAGGAACTACAACCCTTATTCGCTTCTCGATTCGCTTTACCTGATACATGCACCGGGTGGGGGGTGGGTGGTTGGTGATGGTCCTTGAACACGACAGTCAGGCTGACTGACTGGGTTGGTGGTGTGGTGTTGCTGCTTACTGGGGGTTGCTGAAAGACGGACTGAAAGAAACGTCTCGGGTGAAACTAATATACCGGAGGGCAAACTAGTAAAGTGGTTGTTTCTTGTTAACAACAAAGCCGCAACAACCGAGAGACAGAGAGAGTGAGGAGAGAACAGCATCTTCGTCTTAAGAACTTTATTTCGTAAGAACAAGAAGCAGTTTTTGTTCCTTTACTTTGACATCTTTATTTTTCTTAAACGCGCTACTGTAAAAGTTTTTTCCCCGGGAAATTTGTTATTTCGGAAAATTTGAAGTAGACTACGACAGCAACTACTTGTTCCGTCGGGTATATCGATGGCATTGCTGTGCCACTTGTGCGATAAAAGTGTCCTTACCAGAAGGAACTTCGAGTGTTGATTGGTTTGAGGGGGTTTTTTCTTTCGAGTTTTTGGAAAACCGTTCGGCGGTGGTGTACGGGGGTGGTGCTAATTGTTGGTTGTTTTCTCTTCTTTACACTTACTAAAATTCATTGTACCGGATGTTAATATGGTTTCGTGCTAGTTAAGTGAAGTGGGTGGCGTTGAAAAGCGGTAGTGTAACTTGGAGCCGTGTGGAAGGGCTCGAGATTCAGCAAAGTTTTTGTGGATTACCAAGAAATACAGAAAATCAGGATTAATGAATGTGAAAAAGGTAATTTTACTTTAAGTTATTTGCTGTTTCCTTGAAAGAATCGTAGGAAGCCTAATCTTAAGAAAGTATTCTCCTAATAGGAGTAGGTTTGTGTGTTCCGTCTCGATACCCAGTGAGTGAGTTTGTAAACCTTTCCGAGAGAGGAAAAGTAGTTAATTCGCTGGAACCGGCGGTACAAAAGTATTTGATTTTACTTTATTATTTTTTAATAATAAAGTATTGTGATCGACCTGAAATTTCAAAAAAATTTGCTATTTTAAAATTTTGTATATTCTCATTTTAGGAGTAGTAAACCCCAAAAAAGCAAAAAATGTCCGTCTGTCCGCCGTACGCCGAACGTAAAAGCGTTTGAAGGCGCGTAGCTCACAAACTAGGCTTGCGCATTTTAGTTCCCCATAGTGAGCGATCATTTTCGCTTCCAGATCCGTCGCGAACTAGTTCGTTCTTTTAGTTCGCGGGAGTTCAGTGATGAGAAAGGCAGTGAAGTTTGGGAACGACTTGTAGTCGTCATTGTAGTTTTATAGAATGTGGTGACCAAAAAAAATAAGGTCGTCTGGTACAATGTGATGAGCTAAAAAAAAAGGTCGTCTGATAGAATGTGATGAGCTAAAAAAAGGTCGTTACTCTACAAGTATATTGTAACACTGACTAACAAAAAGCAATGAATCAATACAAACGAACTAGGAGCGGGACTTACTGCGAACTAGTTCGTTCATTTCAGTTATGGGAACGCTTTATAACCCGTTGAAATATAAAATTGAAATTTTTTTGGTGGGTAGGTTGGGTGACCCCGAAGAGTGATATATTTTGGGTTGGAGAGTGGGTCAGAAGGGGGGATCGTTTTAAACGAAAAATGTTGGTTTCTAGATCTCAAGAACCGCTTATGTTAGGAGGCTGAAATTTGGACCTTATGTGGAACTATGATAGTGGCCCCATTCACAAAAAAAGGACGATATTGGTTGAGGGTGTGGGTGTGGGGGAAAATACAATGCATCCGAAGCGCTTGAATGCTGGTATTGAAGTATTTTAAAATCCATATCTTCTGAACGGTTGATGTCAGAAGCTTCAAACTTTGTGGTTATTTTAAGAGATATTAGGAGATTAGACAAGGGCTAAAATTTTACAACGCGGTATGAGGGTGATGGAACAGTTTGGATTACAATATCTTCCGACCAGGAAGATGAATATATTTATTATTCACCATTCGTCAAATACTGATTATTTTATAACAAAATACAGAATAATTAACAATGATAAAAATACATTATTATATACATACACAATAAAAAAATTTGTGAAAATTACTATCCTTAAAGCAGTAAAATATTCCGCATTGATGTAGTAAATTTACGAAGTATCATCGCATGAAATTGTAATGTGTAAAATTGATCATTGTGTATAAAATTACGCATTTTGATAGTTTTGCTGCATTTTGATAATTCAAGCGTAGTAATTTGTTGTTTGTGATATGTACAGGGTGCGCCATCTATAGCTTCGGTATGGAAATGTTGAATAACTTTTGTTAATATAGACGAATTTCCAAATTTTTTTTTTACCTAGTCAAGTCATAAATATTGGTACACAGAAAAATCGGCGCCAAATGAAAACGAATTAATATTTTTCAAAATTTTTTTTTTCTTTTTATTGGGTTATTCAATGGCTACAAATCTTAGAACAACTTATTCGAAATGACTTCCATTTGCCTTCTAGCACGACTTGCGACGATCTGGCCACTCATCGATCGCGAGACGCACTTCATGCATGTGGAAATTGTCCACTGCACGGACAAGGGCTCGCTTCAACGACTCAATATTTGGGTGTCGAGTAGAGCAAGCCATGCCCTCTAATACGGACCACAACTTGTAATCCAACGGGTTGAGGTCTGGACTACCAGCTGGCCAATCATCCGTTGATATGAAGTCCGGAACGTTGTTTTTGAGCCACAGTTGAGTCGTTTTTGCCTTGTGAGCTGGAGCAGAGTCTTGCTGGAAAGTCCACGGCTTTTTGGCGAATATTGATTGGTTGAAAGGCTTCACAATGGGTTCCAAGACGGTCGATTGATATACTTTGGCCGATGTTTTCACTCCTTTCTCGCAAAAATGGAGCTTGGTAATGCCATCGTAGCTCACTCCCCACCATACCATTACAGACGCGGGATGGTGGCCTCTTTGGATCCTCGGGATGAGTTGGGATGCTTCTCTGGATGACCGAGCATACACACGGTCGATCTGTTTATTGAACGATTCTTCTACGGTGAAGATTTTCTCGTCAGTAAACAGAATTTGTCTGTGAGCGTCTCGCGATCGATGAGTGGCCAGATCGTCTCAAGTCGTGCTGGAAGGCAAATGGAAGTCATTTCGAATAAGTTCTAAGATTTGTAGCTATTGAATAACCCAATAAAAAGAAAAAAAAAAGATTTTAAAAATATTAATTCGTTTTCATTTTGCGTCGAATTTTCTGTGTACCAATATTTATGAGTTGACTAGGTATTTTGAAGGTTGGTTCAATACAATTTGTCTGGATCACTTTTTGAATATGATGTCGATCAAATGACCGCCGTCATTTGCGATTATTAAATTGGCTCTTTTTGCGGCATTCTCCATGATGTTTTCCAGCATCTCCGGCGTTATAGCGGCCATTTCTGCACGAATATTGCTCTTGCTCTTCGGTTTGCTGGCGTACACTTTACTTTTCAAAAAAAAAACCCACAGAAAGAAGTCCGGAGCGGTCAGATCTTGGTGGCCAGTCAATATCGCCTTTTTTTGATTCAACCAGTCTCTGGATGTTATTAGCGTAATCCAAGCGGCGCGGCTTGTCGATGGGCGTTATTCTTTGACACGATTGCACCTTGTACGGAAATAAATGAAGATCATCCTTCAAAATACGCCTCATGGTGGATCCACTGATGTTTAACTGCTGCGATCGGCGGCGATACGACACATTTGGACTCTCGGCAACACTCTCTCTCACTGCATCAATAACCTCAGTGGAACGTATTGGGCGAGGTTTACAAACAACAATACGACTAGCGACTGTTCCGTGATCAAAAAAATTCTTGACCAATCGACGAATTGTGTTGTCGGAAGGCGGTTTCCTATCGCGATATTTTCATCATGGAGAATGCCACAAAAAAATCTAATTTAATAATCGCAAATGACGGCGGTCATTCGATCGACATCATATTCAAAAGGTGATCCAGACAAATTGTATTGAACCAACCTTCAAAATAAAACAAAAAAATTGGAAATTCGTCTATGTTTACAAAAGTTTTTCAACATTTACATACCGCAGCAACAGAAGGCGCACCCTGTATTAACTTGACCGCTTCGTTGTTTAATTCACTTGTTTCGTGGTTTTGTGTAAGGCGTGATTTAAAATTTAAAAAGAAAATAACGTCTATAAAGTATTGTTGCGAGCCTAGGCGTTCGCCGGGATTTCAAAAAAAAACACAATTCGTTTAAAATCGAAATAAGTAATAATTTATTTAATCGCACTATTATTCTTTTCGCACAACAATTCGCACTGTATGGCAATACCGCCCGGTTATATATCGCTTGACTCGATCACTTTCGCTTTCTACCAACACTGTCGCGTATACACGCTGGCTGTCGCAGTCGACGTAATAAAAAATTACTATATCCCTCGCTGAAAGCTTCGCACGCTTTAATACTAGTTGGCTATAGTCTAGACTGTTCTTGAATGTTCGCTCGGTGATGTGTGTGGACGGTTCTCGAAAGCTTTAGAGCCAGTACACTTATCCCATTTTACTATTTTTCGGCTTACCAAGTTATTCCCTGTGACCACAGATATATTCCTAAATGCATAAATATACTATTATATTATTTATTTCATTTTCTTATTTTAGTTTGTTTTTTTTTTTTATTTCTTTTTTTATATTTTTTTTTATATATTTTTTTTATCAATTTTCAATTTTTTTTTTTTTATTTTTTTTTTTTTTAATTTTTTTTTTCAATTTTTTTTTTTCAATTTTTTTTTTTTAATTTTTTTTTTTTAATTTTTTTTTTTTTTAATTTTTTTTTTTTTTAATTTTATTGTTATCGTATTGGATATATTTTTGTTTATTTTTTTTATAATCTTTGTAATAATTTATTCACGCTTATTATCGGTCTTCGACTTTTAACCTTAAATTTAGATTGCTCGTGTACCAAAAAGCAAGGCTGACTAGTGGTGACAGTCCAAAACCCAGAGAGATCGCGTCGAGTTTTGTCACCTCTTCGCATACTTTACGATCTATCGCGAGGCCACCAAAACATAAAATGGCTTGCCCGCCCATCCAATTGTTGTCCTCGGTTATACTGTTTCGCCTAGGGCTTGCGGTACTGGTAGAAGAGATGTCCTGATTTAAAACGTATCACCTTTTTAAATTACTTCTACTAAGTCTAAATCTTGTTTTTCACATCTTTTTTCTCTCACTAAAGTAATTATAATCTTTTGATTATTGTCTACTACCTACTACTATCGCCTCTACTCTCCCTCGGCACGCCCCTGTTTAATATCGATCTTTTTTGTCTGCTTTCTTAACTTTTAAACAGAATTTCAACGTTCTGAATGCAACTATGGTTCTTGCCAAAGACCGACTGCGCCACTTGTTGAATATAATTTCCACAGGAACTTTACATAATGAGAATGCGAGGTGCAATTGAGTTATTCGATTTGGACTTATGCGGATGCAAAATGGCGCTTGCTGACCTAATTGGTGGTTACTGCTATAGTTGGGATTCTTTGAGGTTGACGGTAATCCCAGATCAGAACCTGATATCTGTTAGTTAACATGGGATTTAATATTCATCTTAAACATCTCAAAACCAATTAAGCCATTCCTCATTTCCATTTTCCGGCTATGATATTCCATTTCCTCTTTGATGTCATTTACACATTCACCTGTCCCACCAAAACGCAGTCTTTTTCTCCCAGTCTCTGGATGAAACACATTTAGCAGCCATTTTTCAAAAGAGTGAGTCTGGGTCCGTGGTACGTGCACACCTTCGTCTACAAAAGCTTTAATTTCGTTTACACATTTTTTTCAACATTATTTTTTTTATTATTCTACAAAAAAACGGGTAAAAAGTTGTGTATGAAAGCTAAAGCATCCGACCTAAAACCAACCCCTAAAAAAAGAATAGAATAATGAAAAAGGAAAAAATATCCCGGAACTGAAAACACATTCACATTTTAGAGATATGAGCTGCATCAGTTCGCACCCTCAAATGCAACGGGTTGAATACAAAGCAAATTTGAACAAAGCAAAAAAAAGCACCGATTCTACATGATTCTTTCTCGTAAATTGTAGTTGCGGGAAACCCACAGGGGTGAGTTGGAGGCACTATGGTGGAATAATTGGGAGTTAGTCGTTATACTAGCCATGGCACATGGACGTCAGAAAAAACTGTTGGAAAATGAAAAAAGGGAAAAAAGCAACGCGCCTTTTCCATAAAAAGTTTAAAAAAACGCAAGGCTCCGCACCTACACACTCGGACAAGTTGAAAGGATGAGGACATTCCAGAAAGGACGGGGGCGGCGACCAGCACAGATTCTAGAGTGGCTACTAACAGGGTGAGCAATAAAAAACGACGTAAACTAGTATAGCGCGCCAAGCTCCATGTTTTCATTCCCGAAAAAATCGCTCAAGGGAATGGTAAAAAAAATGAACAGGAGGGAAATCCCGACTAGTCGTCGGTCGATTCAAGTGTACATGGTTACATCCCCTACAGGGAGCATATCAAATATTTCCTATCCACGTTTTTTTTTTGTCATGCCTTTCATATTCCTGTTTTTGAGCTTTGTCTTTTTGGCCGACCCCTCCCCAATTCCAATCCTAGAAACAACCTTGCAAAAAATGAACCGGAGAACGATAACCAGGTTTGGTAGTGGATTCCTCGCAAAAAAATGGGTTACACAAATACACACGCCTCTGCATCAAGAGGATGCCATCAAACCGAGAAAGAGTGGTAGCGTATTTCCGTGTATATTCTAGGCTTTGGTCCTTTCTCGAAGTTGAAATTTGTTAAATTGTCTTCGGGGACAATACACACGAGGCCAATGCGAAATCTTTTGATGGGTTGCAAGTTGAAGCCATAATAAAAAAAAAAATAAGGTGAAAAAAATGGGCATAGGTTTGGGGGTGTGTGGGAAGAGTTCTAAGGGCGGAACGAGGTGATAGTAAAGTGTGGAAAAAATACAAGCTCGGAAAATCAATAAGTGAATGTGTCGAGAAGATGGGAGGGTTACTGTCCGGAAGCTGAGTGAGTTGGGAATTGGTGTCAGAAGTGGGATTCCGTTTTGAATTTATGAAAACTTTCATTGAACATTTCGTTATGGGGATGGGGGATTTGAGAAATCTGTTGATTTATATATCTAGCTATACGTGGTCGGAATTTGAGTTTAGTTGATAACCTCCATTTTTGGATTAAAAAAGATCAGGTGTCAGGTTGCTTTCTTTTTCAACAGTCTTCGCCTACAACAATCCTGCCAATTTTTTTTTTTTCGTTTCTTACTTTAATATGCAATATTTACGCTATTAGAACACAATTCGCATAGTTGTTTTAGTATGTTGCACAAACATTTCTATAGTCCTGGCTACAAGAAGAAAACATCGTTTCTGTTAAACACACTGACTGTTGTGTGTATTCTTGTCGCTCTGGAGGAGCTGCAAACAAACAAAAATGTGTTGGTTTTTGCACTTTTGAAAAGGGCAAAGGATTCACTGCATCATATTGTTTCTGTTGTTGTTCTTACGCTGCGGCAAAGTGCTCTGAAAAAAGAATAACTCTAAGATGGCGTTATTTTCCATTGAAAATTAATTGCTTATTTTCCTTGTCTTGAGGAATACGAGGTGGGTTTGCGAAAGTAAAGAAACGTATGGATGTTGTATGTAGTTGAATTGAAGAATTTTTCGTGTGAAGCCATCAACTCCAGCTGTTACGTCTTACATAAAAGTTTGAACCGATATAAGACAAGCTATATTATGAACAGTCCTTTTTCTAGTGGTAGTTATGCCACGCCAGTTTTGATCTTTTCCTTCTTTTTTTTGTGATACTTTTCTTGTTGTTTATCTGAAAGCTATTGAAAAGAATATCAGATTTAACTACATGCTCCAAATTCGCTTCAAAGAGCACCTTTCGCAGTCCTGAGACTTTTTTTTACTGGTCATTGACGGCATGACTGTAATTTTTCCTCTCTATCTGTGCAATCATCCCTAATAGATTGCTACGGTCTAGTATCAATAACAGGATATTGTTACGTGTAAGCCTGGCAACCGCGCAACTCGATCGATTACGAATAAGCGAAACAGCAACAACCGAATACCTAGTTGCAAAGTTACCTAATCAATAGCCCAGTTGAAGTATATAAGGGAGCGGAGTAACACGATTGTACCTCCATTCTAATCGAATGTACTAGAACAGCGTAGAAGATCAAAATCGAAAGATCTCAAGCTCGCTAGAACCCTCTACACACACCACCGAACGAAGATTCAAGAACAGTCTCGACAACAGAAAACTTTTAGCGAGGAACATAGTAATTTTTATTACGTCGACTGTGACAGCCAGCGTGTATACGCGACCTTGTGGCGATATAAATAAGCGGGCAGTGTTGCCATACAGTGCGAATTATTGTGCGAAAAGAATTAAAGTGCGAATAATAAATAAACACTTATTTTGATTTTAAACGAATTGTGTTTTACTTGAAATCCCGGCGAACCCCTAGCTCGCAACAATATGTATGCGAATAGAGTTTTTTTTTTATTTTCTATATTTTTTCTTCCTTTTTTGTTTAGGTTTTTTTGTTAATTTTTTATTCATTTTCCTTTATTTTTTTTTCTTTTGTAGTTTTTCTTTCTTGTTTCCTTTTTTTAATATCCATTTTTGGTTCCTTTTCCTTTCTTAGTTTTTTCATTTTTCTCCTCTTTTCTCTTCTGTGGTTTCCCTTTTTCCTTTGCAATTTTCTTCCTTTCTTAGTTTTTCTTTCATTTTTTTATCTTTTTTTCCCCTCTTTTTTTCTTTTTTTTCCCTCTTTTTTTCTTTTCTTCACTATTTTTTTCTTTTCTTCACTATTTTTTTCTTTTTTTCCCTCTTTTTTTTAAAATTTTCCTATTTTTTCTATTGTTTCCTTTCTTTTTTTCTATTTATTCCTTTTTTTTTATTTATTTCTCTTTTCTAGTTTTCCTTTCTTTTTTAAACTTTCTCTTTTTTCCTTTTGTCTTTTTTTTTCTTTGTACTACCTTTTCTTTTTTTTACTTTTCCTTTTTTTCTCTTCTTAATTGTTTTTCTTTTCTATTTTCTTTGCTTTCCATTCTTCTTTTCTATTTTCTCATCTCTTTTCTTGCCATTCTTCTTTTATTTTTCATTTTCTTAATTTTTTTTGCAATGTTCTCTTTTCTTCCTTTTCTTCTAACGAATCGGTATTCGGTTTAACCGGTGGAACCCACGATTTAGACACCCTTGGCACGAAATTGGGCGCGAATGTGTGGCCAACCCAGAGATGGGTCGTGGACGCCAGTGTTTCTGGATTTTAAGGAACCTTTCCCCCGACGGAAGCTGGTTAAAAATGTTCACACGCCGATCGATCCTTGGTTGTCGAGTTCCTCGTTTTTGCTACGACTGATCTGAGATACTTGTTCCCTCATTGGTGCTGCTCATTAGGGTTACTGTATACACACTCACCCCAAAACAGCCTCTAGGAGGGGTTTGGCATACGCATCAAGGTGAAAAACCAGTAAATTCAAATTGTATGGGATTTCGCGCACACACACTTCCATACCAAAGAAAAACAAGTATACTACAATTGTGGAAGGGAACCGACAGCATTTTCCGACTCTTCACATATTTGCACTAACTCACTTCAAAAACGCAATTTGATAGCAATGTTCAGTAGTACAAAAACAGGCGAACTAGTACATAAACAGGCGATTTTTGGGAGGTTAAATTACAATTTCTAGTACAGAAACGACCGAATTAGACGTATCTGCCAAACACTAGGTAGAGAGCGTTGTGTATCTAGTGACCCTACTGCTCAGTTATTCGTCATCGACTTGTAACAAGCTTCGAATTAAACTTTTCGGACTCAATAATTCCGCACTGTCTTCTGTGCCGTTCATGCTCAGGCCGTTCAGTTCTGCCTTTCTTTTTTTTCTTTTTTCTTCCCTAATTTATAATTTTCTTTTTCTTCCTTATTGTTTATTTTCTTTCCTATTTATATATTTTCTTTCCTATTTGTATATTTTCTTTCCTATTTGTTTATTTTCTTTTTTTTACGTTATTTTTTTTTCTTCTTCTATTTTTTGTTTTTTTTTGTATCCTGTTTATTTTTTCTTTTCTTATTTCCTTTTTTTATTCGTTATTTTTTTATTTCCTTATTTACTTTTTATTTTTTTTTTTTTTTATTCTTTTTAAATTTTTTTATATTCCTTTTTTATTTTATTTTTATATTTCCTTTTTTTTTATTTTTTTATATTTCCTTTTTTTTATTTTTTTATATTTCCTTTTTTTTATTTTTTTATACCTTTTTTTTTGTTTTTTTCCTTTTCTTTTGCTTTTTTTTCCTTTTCTTGTGCTTTTTTTTCTTTTCTTTTGCTTTTTTTCTTTTTCTTTTGTTTTTTTTCTCCTTTTTCTTATAGTTTTTCTTTCTTTGTTTTTATACAAAGCAGTCTCTGCCTAAAGCTAGTATTACACTCTCAAATATTTGACTATTCACCGGCAATTAATGGTGTCAGATAGTGCAATTGTCAAATTGTTGCTTGACCCATTATTTTATTTGCTCTTTATTTGGACGGAAAAAGTTTGACAAAACTATCGTCAAATTTTTTTGTCAAATATTTGACATCATGGTATACAGTGTGATACGAGTACTAGCTTAAGAGGGAGGAACAAAATTTTGGTCTGGTGTGTTAAACTTAGGTTTCTTATACTTCTACGGCTAGTATTTAAACAGAATGTAGCCTATTTTAGATTGAGGGTAGTTGAAGCTAGTATCGTGCTATTTGTTTGATAGCTTATCGCTTACAAAGGGGTGTGGCATTGGCATTGACGACTAAAAACAACCGTCCCTGATTAGCTGTGATTGTTACCACCAATCACCGAACTAAAAGCATTGAAGCGGGAAAGAGATTCCACCCAAAATAATGTTCCATCTTCCACTAATTTCGAAAAAAACAATCCCCTCTGTCGTACACTTGATTAAACGCAATTCCTTTTTATATCATTATGTATTATCAATGATCCATTTATCTACCTACTGCCTTCCTTTCATAAATATCTTTTCGTGTCTATTATATTTCGAACCCCTCGTCGGCTTCATAATTTACCACATCATCATTATTATCATCATCATCATCGTCGTCGTCTTCGTCGTTATTATTCCTTAACTCACCCCTAACGTAACTCTCTCTCTCTCTCTTTCTTGCCAACTCCAACTAGCTCTAATCTGAACACTTAATCGGAAAACCCAAAAAAAAAAAATATAAATCGTCAACAACTAAACCTCGCAACATGGATCCATCAGTTGTTTCTCCCCAAACCCCTACACCCTCCCTTTATTTTTCTTTTTGATGAAAACCTTCTCCAGTTTCCTGCCGCGCGCTTATTATCGCTGGGATCAAAAATACCCTTGTCGAGAAGGGGAGAAAGAAATCAAAGGAAATATAAAAATGAAAATGATAAATAAACCACCCGTGAGCAGCAACAGCAACAACAGCAGAAAGGACGTATAATAACAGAACCCTAACACACCGCCCGTGGAGGGTGGGCTAAGAAAAACTCCTTCAATAAAACGAAATCAACACAAAATATCACCCAATAAATCATCCGACCATGAACCCAAGAACTGCTTCTCTTCCATCCGCCCCCTTCGTTTTGAACTTGCCATCCTTCACTTAGGGGTTTGTATTTTCTTTCAAACCTTCTCTTCTCGCCAACCTGCCAGTAATATTCCTCTTTTTTTCCTGGCTTCTCTCGGGCGACAAGAAAAGCAGAAGGATAAGCTTTTTATGCCTTCACGTTTTGTATTATTGGACACTCCATTACCTTGCCTCTGTACACATCAATACACCTCCCCCCCACCCCCTCCCTAACCACCTCCAATGAGTCGTAACTAAACAAAACCGCTTCTAATCCATTTCCAAATAGCAATACTCTAGATCGTTCTTAACTCAAGTTAACTACCATCCGATAACCCACTGCCATCTAGCCACCTTCATCGCCACCGTACACAATCGCAATCCTCAATCATCCCTTATATTGCCGGAGCGCTGTAATCCCTTTTCAGAATCATTTCCGATATTGAAAATCCCCAATCAGTCCCGTGAGCCAGCAAGCACCCCGAACCACACACATCCACCCACCCACCACACATTTCAGTTATTCTTTTCACGATCATGTGTTCCGTTTTTTACACTCATAATTTTGTATCTTCTGTTTCACATCTGTAACGGTAACGGTGTATCGAAGATTGTCGGATAGATGGCGCGCAAAAGAATGTACGACTCGATAATAAAGGAAAGTCGGGGGGGTGGAAAAAAATCATCATCGTAGTCGCCCGTCGTTTTCGTAATCATCACCACTAAGCCCATCATTCGTTACTACACCTTCTAATTTGCCACCCATTCGCCCTTCTCGCGTCCCGTTACCTCCCCGAATGGGTGTAGTCTTGCCCAATGTCTTTTTTATGATTTTTCTTTTTTGCATCCGTTCACCATATTTTTCGCAGGATACAATAGCAACTGTCCGTCATTTTGGTCGACCTGTGTGTCAGCCATCACCAGTCGACACACACAAATCAACCAAACTATCAAGAATTCCACCCTCTAGAATGTTTTGGGGAGGGGGTGGGATCTGTGTAAGGGAAGTTTTTTTCCTAGTTATTCAGAATGTTGATACACTGCGGTAAGAGGCATAGATAGCGAGTGTGTGTTTGTGTGTGGATTTTTGAAAGACCCATAAATGGCTTGAATAGCGTACCGGGGAGGGGGGTGGAAATAGAGGCGACGTCGGCCGAAGAAGACACAAAAGGGAAATCCTTGAAACGTATAAATTCTATATAACACAATAAAAATGAACCTTGACAAACATCCTTCAGCATTAACCATTTCGTTTTATCTATTTATCCCTGTTCAGACCCCCCGGCGACTTCCCTTATTCTTGTGTACGGCTCGGTTGATCCCTTTTGCAGTGATGGAAACGTGGGGGGAGCGGGATGAGTGTGGCAAATGGAAGCGCCAACGAGCATATCTAACAACACTAATCTCTTTTAGCTCGGAAAGTTGGGAGCTGTCACTGGTTCGGCGTGGAAAATATTCAGTTCGTCCTGAAGGGGTGGAACACCCGAATGCTGGGCGAACAGCAATCCTAACAGCTCAAACAACTAAAGCGATTTCATTGTCGTCGTCCCTGGTTCGTGTTGTTGCTGATATTTCTGCCCTCTGGTGTCACCATACATTTCGTCCTCGGCTTCTCTGCGAGCGTGAAGCTGCTGCTCCGGTTTTTTTTTTAGCTTAATTTTCTTAGCTCTTTTCTCTCTTTCCTCTCCCGGGGTTGTTTTATTTTTTTATACCGCTCGTCAGTTTGTCAACCATCACCCGTCCCACTCGGTCGTCACGTTCTGTAACCCACTTTTTCGTTGGTCGTTCGAAGTTTCCGTTTTTAAGGGTACGCGCTACAACATTTGTTGTTGTTTGCTGTTATTTTCTCTGTTCGCTTTTCATCCCTCAATTCATGCCGTTTATTTGTGTGTCTCGATTGTTAGGGATGAATGGGTGGCATAGTACCGTATCATACAGTATACGAAAGAGAGAGTGAGAGAGAGAGATATGCAGGGTGCGTGGAGACAATGACTGGGTTTCTGTCCCGGCTATAATATATGAGGGATGAGCGGTTGAATATGTTTTATGGATGCTGCTGATGCCTGATGTTGTTGGTGGCTGGTGTTTCGTGGAGGATTTCCCTTTAACGCAGCAGTATGTGAAATAATGCTGGGGCTGAAAAAAAAAATATTGGGGGATGAAATGGTTAGATGTGATTTTTTGTGTTGTGTTATTTTGTGATTTAGGGTCACTTGTGTGTTCGGCTTTTTCTGATTGAATTACAAGATAAGGGCGGATTGGATACAGGGATGAGGAGGATTTTGGTAGTCTTTGGGATAGTTTTTGCGTTGTCATGTTAATTTTTGACGTTGTTGTTATGTTATGCTTGTGTACAAGAAGGGTGTCGGATGGCTGTAATCCGACTAAGATCACTTGTGATCTCTTTTCATTGTTGCCTAATCAGTTTAAATGAAAACCATGCGCCTTATTGTCGTTTGCAAATTTTTCCATGCCGTATCATAAATAGAAGAATCTTCGAAAAGTTGAGAAACTTTAGTCGAAAATCGAAAAAAACTAGAACCATGAATGCAACAGGCTGATCGATTCAGTTAAGGTAGAAACGTAAATTCGACCACAACTTTCACGGTACCGACTGCGCCGCTTGAGAGTACGAAGAACAGATTTGCAACGCTATAACTATAACTTCAATGCTATAACTATAACTTCCATGCTATAACTATAACTTCAATTCTATAACTTGGTGGTTAGGTTAGGTTTAGAAGGGTAGACTGAAGCATTGTGGCACAGCCCATCACGAGAGATCACTGTGGATCCATTGTGGTACCCTCGTATGAACCGGGCTCTAGACTATTGAATCCAAATATTGATCTTTTCTTTATAAGGAGAGTAGTTCTCCATAAAGGAATCATCGCAAGTTCTGATAGATCGGTTAAGGAGAATTTCCCCAAGTACCGATATCTGGTACGTGCCAGACTTTCACATTCACACACTAGATGCTCCAGTGTCGGTTCAACATTCTCGTCACCACAGCGACACAGATCAGCCATGAGTAGTCTTTCTCCATGTCTCGCAAAAGGACAGTGTCCCGTTAAGACCCCCACAAGTTGTCTGCATATATTCCTGCCCAAAGACAAAATGAAGCTAAAGATCTTCCTATCAAGTTACGTCCAGCAGATTCTTGCTTGCCGGCAACCCGAAAGATTCGCCCAGGCTCCCTCCGTCTGTCTGAGCGTTTCTATATCAATCATTCCTTTTACAAGTTCAATGGGACATAGAACTGATTCATCGGCCAACTCTATGCTCATCTCCGACCCCCTTCTGGCGATCTCGTCTGCCTTTTCATGTTTAGGCAAGTCACTGTGACCAGGAATCCAACTGGTCTTCAGGTCGTTATTCAGACCTACCATCTGCAATATTCTTTTACATTCGACCACAAGTCTGAACTTAGTGATGTGCGCATCAAACGCCTTGATAGCAGCTTGGCTGTCAACATAAATAGTGATGGTACCATTCACGCACTGTTTCCGCACAATTATTTCAGCTGCTTTTGTGAATGCAAATATCTCAGCATGAAACACACTCGAGCTATCAGGTAGCCTAAACGATTCCATAATGTCATGTCCGTTCCGCTTTCCATCTTAGACCCATCAGTGTAGATAGCAAACGTATCTGGAGCGATGATCCCAGATCCCCACTCCAGTCTGGTGGGAATATTCACAGCATAGGAATGTCCAAAACTGCAAGAAGGTGTCGTTTAGTCAGTGCGTTCCGGAATGCCGGAAATTGATAAAATCCTAGTGTGGCCACACTGCCTCCCATCCAATAGCCTGCCTCACGCAGACGCAGCGCACTCTAGGCCGCTATTGATTTTACTGCTAATTCCAATGTGATTATGTGAAGCATTACCTCCAGAGCCTGGGAGGCCGTGGTACGTAAGGCACCAGTAATCCCAATGAGTGCCATTCTTTGAAGCGCATGACATCACACCAGTGACCCGTACGTAAGAACAGGTCTAACTACCGTGATGTACAGCCAGTGGACTATCCTCGGGTTGAAGCTCCAGGTTTTCTCCACCATTTTCTGACAAGCGTAGTAAGCATTCGATGTCTTCTTGGTCCTGTCGTCAATCGTGAGTTTCCAGGTCAACCTAGGATGAAGATAGATTCCTAAGTACTTCGCACTAAGAGAGAGCGGGATGGTAACGCCATTCAAACGTGGGAGTCTGAATTCTCGGTCTTTTTTCCTCGTGAAGAGGATAAGGTCGGTTTTCTCCGGATTGATGTTAAGACCGCAGCTACCAACCCATCTGCTCAAGAATTTGACCCCAACTTCTTGTAAATCTTGTAAACTTGGTGGTTTGTTTGGGCTTGTGTAGGTGGCAGTGTGAATTCTTTATTCAGTAAATTAAGTCGAAAATCCAATCGATTGCAGAAGAATCGGGACCAATTCCCGCAGGGTGAATAGAATATAATAGGGTGAAATACTATCGAAAGAGTGTACACGCTAATAGATCTAAAACAAAGGGTAACTAGCAGTATTAGGTAACCGAAAGGAAGTTTGTATTCGATATTAGTAAAATAATTCATTCGGCGTTGGTTCATTTGATAGATACGATTGTACATTTATATTACACCCTCTTATTTTTATCTCCTCTGCTTTTTTCCTTCATTTTCTCTTGGAATTGTTTTTTTTTCCTTCTTTCTTGTAATCTCTATATTTTTACTATTTGTTCCTGCCCCTTTATTATTTTTCCCTGTCAATTTATTATTTTTTCCCTGTCCTATAATTATTTTTTTGCCCTGTCCATTATTATTTTCCCCCTCCCTTTTCTCGTTTTTCTTCTGCCGTTTTTTATGTTCCCCCTGTATTATTGTAATTTCACATATTTCTGTTATTAGTTTTGCAAAACCGGTTCATATATGCATATGCTTCCAAAACATCCCTCGCTACTACCCTTGCTATTATAGAACATAAACCCACAGAAAAGTTGTTTCTTACTCTTGAATCTGCGTATCTAAGTAGACGTCCAAACAGCTGAACTATGGGCTATCGGCAAACAATCCTTATCTTAAAACTCGTCTGGATTGGTCATAATTTATTCCAACTCAAAACCTATCATTGGTTGCATTCTCCAATTCAAAAAATCGGAACTATCTACGAACACAGTTGAGAAACCTCTTATCTACACATATTGGTATAACCCTCTGTTAGATTTCAGGACATATCGATGTCAACATTATTGCAAACCATGTGGCTGGCAATCTATCAAGACATCATCAAAAACGTGATAGAACCATTCCTCCTACCAAAAACTTTTTGAAAATCTGGGTCAATAGTACGATGTTTCCTTGATCACACTCGTCCCAGACCTCATATCCACTTTTTAACAGGAAACTAGTAAGATAACGACTTATCCATATCTAAACAAAGAATATCACATTTTGAGGAATGGTCCCCATCATGTCCGCCTTGCCACAAATCACATACTCGAAAAATGTCTAATAACTTCAGCATAGATAGATAGATTGGCAAAAGGGGTTGGTTTGGTTAACCTCTGTCACTGAAAGAAACCACAGTCGGGCCTATTGTGACGTCCCCCCGGATTGACTATAATTCCTCTTCAATCCTGCGCTTTCAATGAAGCTTAGTATTTTGCGAAGAGGAATGGTCAGGAATTCTGATGGGTCCATGAAACCCTGACCGTAGTGACGGAGTCTTTTGTAAGCTAAACCCTCACATTCACAGAGGATATGCTCTGGTGTTTCGTCTTCGTCATTGCATATTCTGCAAATTTTAGTCTCAGAGAGACCAATCCTATTGAGATGGTTCCTCATGTGACAATGTCCAGTCAGAGCTCCCACTAGGGTTCGGGTCTGATATCTGCTTAATTTTAGATAATCAGATGTTCTTTTTTCCGAATGCTTTGGCATAAAAAGCTTTGAGTGCCTGTTGTCCGGTGCCAAGTCCCAGTGAATGCGATTGCGATTTTTGCCACATTCGGATGTTCTTTCTGGCTGTGCTTAATGGTATCCCACAGAATGAATATGGTCCCATGAAATCAGCTTCTGAACCTTTCCTAGCCATTAAGTCGGCCATTTCATTACCTTCATAACGGCTGTGTCCCGGAATCCAAATAAGGTTAACTCTGTTCTTATTTCCGAGTTCAATCAGGCATTGGAGGCAATTTCAAACAAGTTTGGAGTAGATTTGAACGGACTGAAGTGCCATTATTACTGTCTTGCTGTTCGAGAGAATATATATTTGTTGGTTTTTGTAACCCCGTCTGATATTTTCTCTAATGCATAGTTCAATAGCATGAGTCTCCGCCTGAAAAAAAAGTGGATGTTATGTGCATGCTACAATAGAATTTGACATTTGGGCGCACTCCATAAACTCCTGCTCCTACACCTTGATCTGTTTTATATCCGTCTGTGTGCCAGATTATGGATCCTGGTATTTGAGTGGGTTTGTTTGTGGCCCAATCCTCCCTTTCAGGTAGGACAACTTTGAATGGCCTTGTGAAATTAAATTTCGGTACCATTGAATCAGAAAGAGGTATCGCTAGTATGGGGTCCTTGTTGAGTTCCGCGGAAAGAGTTGGGCAAGTTGTTTTGCGCTCTGACTCGTCCTCCGAGCTCAAAAGTTTGTATGTGGTGAACCTAGCTTCTGTTTTCTTCCAAAACCACATCCCACCCTTGCAAGTCCTGCTTAACCCTGAAGAAACCGTAAACTCACCTCTCTTCTATTTAAATATCCTTAACCAAATTTACGTAATAATTGTCAATATAAACTAAATATAATTATTTAAAAACTGCTGTGAGCCGCATGTACATAGCATACATAGCTCCAACGAATTTTTTTTGGCAGTGACCCAAAAAATTATTTTAATTTTTTTCCTGTCTTTTCTTCTATGCTTTTTTATTTTATTTTCTGTCCTTTTAATTTTTTCCTGTCCTTTTTTCTTTTTTTTCTGCTTCTAATTTTTTTTTCTGTGGGTTTTTTTTTGCCCTCTTTTATATTATTAGCATCTCGTGAATTTTTTTTTTATTAACTTCCCCTTTTTGTTTTTTTTTTTATTCTTTTTTTCTGCTGTGTAAATCAGATCCACATGTACATAGCTCCAACCAATTTTTTTGGCAGTAACCCAAAAAATAATTTAAATTTTTTTCCTGCTTTTGTTTTCTCTCCTTTTTGATTTGTTTTTCCTGTCTTTTTTTCTATCCTTTTTTATTTTATTTTCTGTTCTTTTAATTTTTTCTTGTCCTTTTTTTCTGCCTCTCATTTTTTTCTATCGGTTTTTATTTTTTCTGCCCTTTTTTATATTATTCGCATCTCGTGAATTTTTTTTTATTATCTTCCCATTTTTATATTATTTTTTTTATGCTGTGTAAATCAGAGCCACATGTACATATCTCCAACGAATTTTACTTTATTATTTTAATAATAAAGTATTTTTTTCAGTTATCCAAAAATTATTTTCATTTTTTTTCTGCCTTTTTTTCCCTTTTATATATATCCCTTTTTATTTCTTTCCTGTCTTTTTTCTATCCTTTTTTATTTTATTTTCGTTTTTTTAATTTTTTCTTGTCCCTTTTTTTTGCCTCTCATTTTTTTCTGTCGGTCTTTATTTTGTTCTGCCCTTTTTTATATTATTCGCATCGTGCATTTTTTTTTCTTTTTTATTATCTTCCCCTTTTAGTATTTTTTTTATTATTTTTCCTTTATTATTTTTGGTCAATATTTTTTTTCCTCTTTTATTTCCTTTTTCGTTCCTTTTGTTTTTTATTGGTATTTCTGTTGGTCATTTTTATATGTTACTATTTTTTTTGTTTCTTTTTTATTATTCTCTTTTATTTTTTTGTTTCTTTTTTATTATTCTCTTTTATTTTTTTGTTTCTTTTTTATTATTCTCTTTTATTTTTTTGTTTCTTTTTTATTATTCTCTTTTATTTTTTTGTTTCTTTTTTATTATTCTCTTTTATTTTTTTGTTTCTTTTTTATTATTCTCTTTTATTTTTTTGTTTCTTTTTTATTATTCTCTTTTATTTTTTTGTTTCTTTTTTATTATTCTCTTTTATTTTTTTGTTTCTTTTTTATTATTCTTTTTTATTTTTTTGTTTCTTTTTTATTATTCTCTTTTATTTTTTTGTTTCTTTTTTATTTTTTTTTTTTTTATTTTTTTGTTTTTTATTTTTTTGTTTCTTTTTTATTTTTTTTTTATTTTTTTTTTTTTTATTTTTCTCATTTCATTTCATTTTTCATTTCTTTTCTTTTTATTTGTTATCTTTTTTTTCTTTTTGTCAATTTTTTTTTTTTACATTTTCTATTTCTATTTGTTATTATTATTTTTTTTCAATCTTACTTTTTTTCTTATTTATTTTCTCTTCTCTTTTTTTATCGTTATTTTTCCTTATTTTCCTCTTTTTTATTTTTATCGTTATTTTTCTCTTTTTTATTTTTATCGTTATTTTTCTTTTAATCGTTATTTTTCTTTTTTATTTATTTAACATAATTTTTTTTCTACTCATGTTTATGATCCCTCTATTTTCTATGTTTTTATTTTCTCTTATTTTCTTTTTGTTTGTTCCTGTTTTCCTGTTTCCGAAAAAGGACTCAATTCCGGAACTTCCAGACAAATTTGCAAATTGTTGAAATGTTGACTGTTTTTCGCATTCTGCAGAATTGCAGAATTAGCGCTTATCGGCAGTATCATGAAAAAAGTAGAGACTAAATCTACCTGTTCTAATTAGTTAGCTATCGCTTCATTTACCTTACATCATGCTTCCCATTTCCGTCACCCAGCAAATTACCATTCATTCCAGCTCTTTCTTGGAATGAGTGATTCATAAATTTCCTAAAATAATTCAAATTCAAAGCTGACATTAAATTATTAATGCTAGTTGTACGTCTGAAGACACCTGAAATAAAAGCAGAAAAAAAGGAACAGAATGGACCCTTGAGGGACACCGGAAAGAAGGTAGCTCCCAAAAAAAACCCCACAACAAACAGCAACTTTTCTTCCATTTCTGTTAAGATTCATGCAATTGCTCACGTATCTAACAAACGGAAATCTGTTGACAACCAGCTATAGCGTGTATTCAGCAACACAAAACACCATCGTCTCCCGTAATCCTTGAGAAATAGTTGTGCATCCTGGAGGAAACTTAAGAACATGGGATTCTCAATGTAGCACCCCGCACGAGACACGATGATAAAGAGTTTGAGCACAGTTTGCCAGTGAAGAATATCGTGTGGTGTGGGGGTGTAGGTTTGTGTTCTTGTGGCTTCAAGTTCGGTGTCGAACATAATTGCATTCTTGCAACAATCCTCTGTACACAAGGACTTGTATGAGATGAAATATCTCAAGTGGGTTGAGAAGATCGTCGAGGAGGGGGGGGGGGGGAGGGGGAGGGTGGTTAAATTTTCCGCTGTCGTCATTACTTCTTCTTTTACGTGGAAAATATTTTAAATGCGAAGAGCTGTAAGAGCTATCAGTTCCTCGATGGTGTGTGGTGATAATGATGAGGCGAAGGACGACAGGATGAAGGTGTGGGGAAGCCTTTCGAGTGGGATGAGAGGTGTTGAACGTTGAGCGAAGTTTTCTTAAGTCTTATGGTGGTTCTTTGAAGTGATGCTTCTGAAATCTTCCACATCCTTGCATCGCCGATTGTAGTGGATGGAAGTGCACCGCCATCAAGCAGGTACTGCTGGTATGTATTTGGAAAAGAGAGTCCTCATTCCAAAGAATGCAACGATGAACATGGTGATGACGATGATGATGAGGTGCACAAGATACCTGAGAGCTTTCACCATTATAATTTTCGAGTGTTAAATATTCAACCAGTTTTTGTTTGATGTATGTTAAGTGATTTTCGGAGAGATGAGGCTGACGAATAGAACGTTGAATCGTCCTTTTGTTCGCAATCAGGCAGGCTTCCATATTGCTGGCATCGTATATTTGCATCGCGATGAAGACGACAATGATAATTGCATATAGTTCTTGCTCCAGTTCTCTTCCAGATTTTCTTTTCAAATTCAGAACTGAGGCAACGAACATGGCCAAAATAATAACACCATTGTGTAATGGAGAGGGCAATATGCCTCATCAAGCCTCAAGTTTGTAATGAGGGGAGGTTTTAAGTGGGTATCACGAAATTCTTTGTTTCGGACTTGAACGTTAATGGAATCTTTAAGCGATTGAAGCTGAAGGATTTTCGGTAAGTTTCTTAGTATCAATTTCCGAACATACGTTGATTGAATCCTTCTATCTTTTGCTTGGTGGTTGTGCTTATAACGCGACTACATTTTTTTTGTCGACCGCAAGCTAGCAATATTCGAAGTATTGATACAATAGGTTCGTTCTGGAGGCGCCAAAAAATTAAAGTCTGTTGCACGTTGCTAATCAAATCCCAGAATTTTTCTCAACTTATTTCATCAGTTGGTGAACACTCTCCACATTTGAATGCACGTAAAATGCGCCAATAAGGTGTTTTTGTTTCTATTAAAGAACTGGTTGCCTCCCATCCATATCATTTTACCTAACACTAGCTGACACTACGTCCATCTTATTCCAAACGTGTCAATTTTCCAATCGTCTTCACTCCATTTTAACTAGTTCATTTCGGACACATTACCAATTAATTTCCGTATAATAAACAGAAATTTAATTGAATCAACATCCTGTTTACCAATGTTGACTTCTGCACCTTAGCTTCACATTTCTCATCCCCCTCACCCGCACTCTTCAGATATATCTCTCTATCTCAATAATAAGTTGTGATATGCAACTATCTGGACAGGAGTTACGAGTCTGATAGAGGCACTAATGTAGATACATTACACATGGCTATAAAATGATATCGTATAGATAAACTAATTGCAATTTGTCTGAGGAATTATCCTTATCCGGTTTCGATATATGCTAATCGTTTCGAATGATGACACGCCTTACATTTAAACTACGTCATTTTCGGATTAGGTACGGTCTGACCGAACCTATCGACCTATTTACTTAGTAATGAAAGGATTATGTTTAATAACGGATATCGGAATTCGTTATGAATTGGGATTGATGGATCTTAGGCGGATTGATCATAATTGTCGGGCTCTTGGGGTTCTTTTTTTCTCTAGAATTAGAGTGATGACTCTACCGTGCCTAAGAACTGCAACTCATCATCATCAATGGCGCAACAGCCCAAATCGGGCCCTGGCATCCTGAAGTCGTCGCCTCCAATCCAAAGACCGCGTGCTCCAGCTGCTAAATTGTAAGATGGCTTTTCTATCTATTGAACTCCAACTGGACTGAAAAAATTGTAAGGATGGATTTGCTAACCTGTTAAGTGATTGATGTCCTTCATTCCTTTGCTATTGTGGTAGCAAGAAAGCAGCCTATAATCTTGTAGCGGATGTAACAATGGTCAGGAAAATGGACATAACAACTGCATCCTGGTATGAGTCACTACTATAGTAATAAACAATTGAAATTGACTTTGCTGCAGGTATTCTATGCGGGTTGGCTTTACATACACCTCGGACGGTTAAAACTACGGCATACATTACTACTACATTTTCGTGCATAAAACTGAATTTAATTGAACAACCATTATATATCTTTTAAAGTATTACATTTTGTCTATATTATGTGAAAATTTCGTTGAAAAATTTTAAACGGTAAAAAAGTTACAGTCGTTTTGCTGGGACGTGTTTTTTTTAGAGCGATTTCGGTACCAGACTTTCCTCCGCCATTTTTTATAGAAAAATATTTTTTTTTCTGAAAGCAAATACATAGTACCAACGTTTACCAAGCCGGAATTTCAAAATTCAATTTTGTCGGATCATGGCAGCATCTGGAATTAAAAATGCCATTTTTCGCCTCAAAATTGTTCAGTAATAATTATTATTATTAAACTATGCAAGATATCGACAAAACGGTAAACGTAAGAGGTATTGTATTAAACACAATTGTGCAAAACTAGGCCTCGATGGGTCCAGTAGTCGCGGAGATAATCCTGGTACCGATTTAAAAATACTGTTTCGAGAAAAACGTGTTTAATGTGTAAGGTACAGTTTACATTGAAATAAGGTTCTGTGAATTTTAACAGTGGAACAAGTATACCTAAACCTCACCTACTTTTTAAAACATGTCCCTGCTGTACAGAAGGTCATAAATACCCGAAATTAAAAAAAAATGCTCATAGTCAAACAGATGACAAAGGCCGCGAACACCTACGCGCCAACTGTTGGTCGTTGCTCGGTAACAAAACGCCATAACTTCATCATTACTGCGAATTTCTTTATGAAATTTTCAGGGGAGACACTTAAAGGATAGTACTTTCAAATAAGCACCTTTTTAAAAAATCGATTTTGAGGTGTATGTAACCCCTTAAGGCTGGACATCATGATTCCTGATTCTTTTTATTTATTTTTTCCGTTCTTTTTTTTTTCTTTTGATTCTTTCAGATCATTATTATTCTTCTTACCATGATTATTTTTTCATGATTCTTTTTATTTTTTCTGGTCTTTTTCGTTATAGCTTTTATTTTTACCTAATCCTTTTTATTTATTTATTTTTGTTATAGTTTTTTTCATCCTTTTTGTTTTTTTTTATCTCTTTTATTTTTTCTTATCCTTTTTTTATTTACGTTTTGTTTCTCCTTTACTTTTTTCTCCTTTTTATTTCTCTTACATTTTTAATTTTTTTAACCTTTTTATTTTTTTATCCTTTTTATTTTTTTTCTCTTTCTTTTTATTTTTACTTATAATTCTTTTCTAAATTTTCTTTTGTGATAATTTTTTTTCCTAGTCTTTTTTCTTAATTATTTTGTTTTTTACTGCTATTTTTATTTTTTATTGATCATTTTTATTTTTTCCTGATCCTTTTTATTTTTTCCTGATCCTTTTTATTTTTTCCTGATCCTTTTTATTTTTTCCTGATCCTTTTTATTTTTTCCTGATCCTTTTTATTTTTTCCTAATCCTTTTTATTTTTTCCTAATCCTTTTTATTTTTCCTGATCATTTTTATTTGATCCTGATCCTTTTTATTTTTTCCTGATCCTTTTTATTTTTTCCTGATCCTTTTTATTTTTTCCTGATCCTTTTTATTTTTTCCTGATCCTTTTTATTTTTTCCTGATCCTTTTTATTTTTTCTTGATCCTTTTTATTTTTTCTGGTCCTTTTTATTTTTTCCTGATCCTTTTTATTTTTTCCTGATCCTTTTTTTTTAATTTAACTACTTTCTTCTTATTCAACTTTCTTCTTATTTTTATTTTTTTATTTTATTGATTTTTTTTTTTTTTATTTAATTTTTTTTTTATTTTTATTTTTTTTTATTTTATTTTTTTTTTTTTATTTAATTTTTTTTTTTTATTTTATTTTTTTATATTTTTATTTATTTTTTTTTCTTATTTTATTTTTCATATTTTTTTTTTAATATTTCTTATTGTTTTTTTAATTTTTATTTATTATTTTTTTGTTATTGTTGTTTTATTTTTAATTTTATTTTTTTTCTGTTTTTTTATTTTATTTTTTTTCTGTTTTTTTATTTATTTATATATTTTTCCTTTTCCTTTTCTTCTCTTCTTATTTCTTTTTTTATTATGCTTTTTTTATTAATTTTTTATATTGTTTTGTTACCTTTTTTATTTTATTCCTTCCCCTCGCCCTTTTTAGTTTTAGTTTTGTTCTAACTGTTTTTTTCAGTTTTCGGTTTTTGAATTTTTTGTTTGTTTTTATTTAAATTTTCTTCTTTTTTGTAGTTTAGTTACGATTACTGTTCCGGTTAAGTACGTGCCGAATCCTTGTAATGTGTAGCCGGGACTTCTCTAGATATCTGGAAATAGCCATCAACCCCATAAACCCCAACCCACAAATGCAATAAAAAACAAAGAAACTTTTACAAAACAGAGAAAAGGAAAATCCACAAAATCTTTCTATTTACCGCCTCGCATTTATCTGGTGTATTTGTCTTCATGTTTTCGTGGAGGACAACCCCCTCACATCATTATTTCATGCCGCATTCAAATCAGGAAAATTTCTACCGATTTACACCCAGCACATTGCCAAAGCGTTGTATACCTTAAGGATTGTCGGGGAAATTCTCCCCAATCCTTCTAGCATATTTTTGCTGGGCTGGCGACAAAGTTAAGAGAAGGGTAGAAATCCCAAAAAAGGAAAGATTCGGGTCGAAAAATGATATGCAAATCCTGAAGACATGTACCTATCCCAAGAATGTATTTTTTCGCACACACAGTCCTGGCACAAATCTCCGGAAAAAAAAGGGAAATTGAAAGGGACTTGCCAATGAAAGAAAATATAAAAAAAATGGAATCTGTAGATAGAGAAATAACGATGAGCTTTTCCTTTATATCTTATTTCCTCTTAAAAAAGGACTACATGAAAATGTCATAGTATCAGCCAAAGAATAACATAAAACTTTTAGATAAGAAGACGAATCCTTCCTTGCCCATCTTCCGTCCAGTTCTACCGCAAACTCTTTGGTTTGAACATTTCGCTTGAGAAAAAGGACGAAACTGATTAAATACACAGGATCCTATTTCATTTTTCTTTTGTTCGGCGTATCTATGGTTGCTTCAATCGCGTCATCATCAATAAAAAGTTATTTTTCCTTCGGCCTTCGGATAGTCCTTTGTCCCTGGGCATGTTATGGAATCAAGGAAAAAAAAAGTGAACAGGATTCCTTATGTGTTTTTTTTATAGAATACATCACCGATTGAATCTAATCGGAACATTGGATATCTAGCCTGTGGTGCGACGCACGAATTGACATTCTTCCGACTTTCTTTTATAAGGATGTGGATAGTTACACGTGTCTTCATTCAGAAGCCTATTCATTGGGCGAAATTGGTTTATTGGAATTGTGGCGTATGATGGAGATGGATCAAATGTTGACGCTCAAAATACTTCTTAATGACAACATTCTCAGAAGAATCATATGTCGTTCAGAAATTTTGACTAGTTCCATTACTTTTCGAAAGCCAGTTCTTTAGCTAGAAATTTTTTAAGCTTAAGATGTCTGCATGTATAAGAAATTTGTTCTGCTCTAAATCGAAAGGTTCCAGTCACTTTTCAATTCTATTCGAGAAGACTCTGGATCACAATGATGTTGTCGATATTGTCAACCGTCCTGAAGCGCTGTCGTTTCTCTCCTTGGTAAGTAGGGAGAAACCTTCCAATGCAATGTGTTGCAGCTTAGCGGTAGAAGCTCCCATCCTCGACCTCAAAAATGTCTGCTACATGTATTATACGGGCCTGTATTCTTCCTGTATGGAGTTATGTCCTTCGCCGATAATTTCCCCCAATCGTTAGCTCGTTGTCCTAATGTTGAATATAGTTCTCGTCCAGGATTCTCACCAGTTCTAGTTTATCCTCTTTTTCTATTGGGCTGACATATGTTTCGTTTGCGTTTCGCGATTTAAGCCATGCCCATGAAGGTACCACCAAGACTACTGCCCCACAAAAGGTAGGTAGGTAGTATGTTTGTACTTCAATCATGGTTCCAATTGTCACCAAAAAAGTTGCTTCCTTTCGAGATATTATAACCAGACTTTTTTATTGCCCCAATACAATCCTATTTGTATTCTTCCATGGCGACTTGACAATTTGATTCCTCCTCTGTTCGCATTTACTCTTTTTTCAATACTAGCTACGCTCACGTTTGTATGGTGCTATACTATCGAAACTGCAAAGCCAGTCTTGCTTCCCGTTGGTCCGTAGCTCACGTTACTCCTGTTGCTTCGTTGGTCTCGTTGCTTCTGTTGTTCCCGTTTCTTCCGTTGCTTCCGTTGCTTCCATTGCTTCCGTTTCTCCCGTTGTTCGCGTTACTTCCGTTGCTCCCGTTGTCCGATTTTGTCAGACGTGCGCACTTATGGTATACACCAAAAACACACAAACTGTCGCTAAACTATATGAAACACACTCATTTGTTTGTGTCGCGCGCCACCTATTGTAGAACACTTGTACTAATACAGAACTCTTCGCGGTCGTGCGCTCAACAAATCAACAAAGTTTCATCGCAATCGGATGAATGGTGTAGGGACAAACAAGCAAACAGTTTGTGCACCAGGGTACTAAAATCGCGAAAAAATTGGAAAAATTATTACCCCTCCAAAATGGGGCCACGGCTGGGCGAGTGTAAAAAGAAATCACCAAAGAACTGATTTCTTCGTCGGGAAATGAACCCGTACCACTCAGCTCGGACGCCGACGTGCTACCCGTTCGGCCACCGTTGGAGTAGCTCGGACTCACGTCGCCAATACAGCCGTACGCCCAGGCTCTCCTTAGTCGAAGAAGGGGGGGATTCTGGGAATACCTCTTTCTTTGTTTTGGGCGCCACCTAATCGTTTTTTTAAAAGAGGACGAGTAGGAGACCTGACTAACGCGAACACTCACAAAAGAAATTAAATGGAAAAAATCAATATTCGTTATAAGTCTATATATTGAGCTAATCGCATCAACGGAGCAAGTAATTCAGTTTGACGCGCGAGCAAGCAAAGAAAATACAAATTAAGAAGTAATTTCTAGTTATCTTCAATACCTCTCGATCGGGGAGGTCCTCAACGCTCACCCCCAATTCTTTTTTTATCGTCCCGGCTAAACTCTCCGGACAAAGGGGGAATGCTTCAAGTATACTGCACGGAGAACGCGAATTCCCGGAACCATTCACCAACCGCAATCCAATTCTCGTTCCTCAATCCTCGCAACCGCACCAACTCTCCAATCCGACATCCGTCGAGTCCTGCACCAGATCAGGGAAAAAAGTCCCGGACAAAGGAACTTTCCCCTTTCATCCCTTTTCATTCGCGTTCCAATGTCACACGTTCCTATCAACTTCGAAACGCTGACAACCACCATTCCGGAATTTCTGTCTTTTCAAATTTTGGCGGGATCGATACTCGCTTGAATTCGAAAACTCTGCTGTGGTCGGTTCAATTGATGCGATAAACCGCTGACATGATTTTGTCACATCCCGAATTGATTTCTCCTCGATTCCGTGGTTCGTGCTAAAACTCGATCACTACGAGGGCCAGTTGTGCTTGTGCTTCGAAGCCTTTGGGACTGAATCGTCGATTTCCCCACCAATTACCGGGATTCACATACGGTTCCTGGGCAGGGGCCGTCCCAACTTGTCGCCTAAGTCTGCATGCTTCTACGAAGTAGTACTCCTGGTCCGAGGTGCACAGGATGGTCAGCGGTGTCGGGAAAGAGGTTGACTTTATTTGTCCGAATGTACTACGCGACTTCAAGCATCTTCCCCTTCCTCCAGAGCCTTCCTGTAAGGCTTGTCGGCTTCGAATATCCGCGTTGGTTACTTTGAGGACCGCGTTGCCCAGTACAACGGCGGACGTTACGGACGTTCCCGTCGACGGTATACAAAAAGCTAATTTCTAATATTGTATAATTAAATTAAAGTTAATATAACACTAATAATAAATGTGATGGTTGAACGTCGGCAGCGTTTGGCGATCGAATCCGTTGCCTGCTCGAGTGGGTTTCAGCGTCCGGTTAACGAGTCGACCTCTCCTTCCATCATCATCCCTCGCCGCGATCTAGGAAAAGGAAACCGATTATCAGAGCTCGTGTTAACAAAATGTAAATTCGATCGGCACCAAACTTCATAGGAACCATCTCGGGACTATTCTACATGTTTCCTGGAAATTTGATCAAAATCGGTTGAGCGGTTTAGGAGTCCATAAGGAACATACATACATCCTCTTTTATATATATACGAGTAGATGAACTCATGCTTGTATGTCTCCAATCGCATAAAATTTGCAAAGGCTAAGGTGATGCATATCTCGTTATCTGTCTACCAAGAAGCTCCTAACAAACTCCTTCCGTGCCTCATGCAATGTAATATCTACTTCTATTTAAATGAATTTTGTAATAAATTAATGATCCTTCAAATTTTCTGGTCTACGCTTGTGAAACTGTGTATGAATCACTGATCTGCTCGTTGATGATCAACATGCTACCTACATCTTCCTATTTGTTCCCAGAGTTTCATTCGGGAAGGGTTCTTCAAAATGTCATCCCATTACTTGATAAGAGCACACATGGATCCAAAAGTACCCATTTCTTCCGTACAAACTCAACTAAAGTTCTCATATCATACGAACGAATACGACGCATTCGTGCCCTTAAGCCCCATACAAGATTACCCCAATTTTCTTCACATTCCCATCATCCATCCACCTTAACTGATATCTGTATCAATTTCCTCATCAAATAAAAAAGCAGACAAGCGAGAAAAAAAAGTGGGCTGTAAGAGGATGGCTCCTATCCAGGGCACCCACTCTCGAATCCTGAAGCTCAGCTCCTGGTTCCCATCAGCAGGTTAGTTGCTGCTTGTGCTCCACCGTCACTTCATTCGAACGGAAAACATAATCCTTAGAGGAAGATAATCCCTCAACCATACACTCCGCTTTTCACCCAAGTACATGCTCATCTTTCTACATCGTGTTTTCCTTTTCCTTATTTTTTCTTTTGGCTTTCTTTTTTTGTTGCCTTATGCTTCGTTCCTTCTGCTATTCCATCAGCTTCTTATCTGCCCGAAGTCATCTCTAGAGTAAGGTTTCGTGCACGGGACAGGAGATATCCATTCTTCCTGATTTTTCCTCCAACTCCTTGGTGAGATCCTTGGTAATCTTTCACCTTCCGATTCAGTTTCCACTTTTCCACACATTCACCACTCGTTTTACCACCAGCCAGAACACATCATAGAGATAGACTTATTCGGTTGGTCCTTATGCCTGTTTTGGGGTAGGAAGGATGGGTATAGGGGGTGTGTATTCAGAGCAGGTGGGCAATAGGTCTCATAATGGAGCTCTAAATGTGTGAAGCTAGCCCTATCCACCCTGGGTTTATAAGGGTGGCGGAGTGAGTAATCTTGAGAACGTTGTGAAAAAAGGAAGCCGACTAGCGACACGTAAATACACAAGAATAAGAAAATGTATGTATGTCCTAATGTGCGATTTTTTTTTATTTCCATTTTAAGAATGTACACAAGTGAGGTTGACACTGTGGGATGCTGGTTCATCCCTATTTTTACTAAGGAGGGTTTTTTGGCGCCTAAAGCTGGTTCAACATTTGGGGAAGTATTTCGCCTTAATGGGAAAAAACTCCTTGGCATGTGGTGTGTAGTTCCTTTTTTTCTCTACACGCCATCCTTGTTCTTGTTTCAGATCCTGAAAATAGGAATGTGATATGTAGGACTAGCTCCTGCGAGGTGGAGAATTACTAAATCGAAGATGTAAAGGAAGAAAAAGGAAGGGGGTAGGGAGGGACTGTCGAGAGAAAATAAATTTCAAGTGTATACGATTCTAGGATGTGTACATTTATGGGGAGAATCATATAATAAATTTATATTGAGGGAATGATATGCTTACGGTTCGAGAACGAGACGTTATACACATGCGAGGATACAGATATAAGGGATGAAAGTTTGGGGTGGGGGGGGGGGATGAACTTTAGAAACTGGTTGTCTTGTTCTTTGAATACATCGTAATCGGACGTGAAAAAAATATGCGAAATTTCGTATGGTGTAAATTTATGTAAAAGGATGATGTGAATTTGTTGATACCACATGAATCGTTGTCAGACAGGATTCAATTTGAGTACACCTTCTTTTTTCATCACTTAATAATAGTTTTTTTTGTGAACCGGGAAATTGACGTAGAACAGAAACGGAATTTCTTCCTATAGCACAATTCGGAATTGAGATGAACCGGTTCACGAGTGAACTACTCTAAAGGAACATATCATTGAAGTGAGTAAGTTAAGTAACTCAGACATTTACGTGAACTGCAAACAATTAAAACTAATGAAGAGAGAACAAAGAGTAATAGATTGAACTGTATGAACGCGGTGAGAAGAGAGAGACGTTTCGTCCATCTCCTTGCCCGTGAGAAACACACCCAGCGAAGACACAACTTAATTGTTCACAAAGTAACAGCTCTTCTCTCTCGGTGGTTTGTCATATATTTCATTCATATTCATATGCGTGTTGTATTTTGCATTGCGTGATATGTATACGCGGTGCGAGTAGTATACCTGACATTTCATTGAAAGAAGGAGTAGCTGCACATGTATACATCGCTCTTCTTCCTATTTCCTAACATACAAGACTAGTGAACGGCTGTTTAGAGAAGCCAACCCACACACCGCGCACAATTGAACGACTCACTAACTACTGAGTGACTACTGAACGGCTGGTTAGAGAAGAGAATAGAGTACATGAACAGTTCAATTGAAGGAGCAGCAGTGACTAGTGATTACTGAGCTGCTGAAAGGAATAGTTCATTTTAAAAACTTCACTGAACTAAGAAGTGAATGACTAGTTATGAAGTACTTCACTGAAATGAACTGTTTTTCCCATCTCTAATTCGGACTATCTATTCGCAGAACTTTTTTAGGCTACGATCTTTTTTATGCAAGGATATCCATTTTAAGGTCTGTTTTTTATGTATTTTCTGCTTTCGTCCACTTAGATGAAATGACGTCAAACATTCTGGTGTTTTGTATACACTGAACTGGACTTAGTATGTTCTAACTTTTAATACAGTTTAGGACGGAACACAAGCCAATAAATGATGACTTAAACTGTACGGAGTAGAGATTTCGTATTAATCTTGAAATTATTTAGCTGCTGATACTCTAGCCTCTGCTGAAATCTTGATACTTTGTCGACTTAGTTAGTGATACTACCATAGTGATACTGAAAGAATGGATAGTGGAGAGTACGTAGTTCTGGGATTGTTTCTCACAACTACTTGAATATCTGGTTGAATACTTCACTTACTGATTGGCTATCGAAACTATCACACTGTAATATATGCATCTTTACTAATTTTCAATTTTATTTTCGATTTATTTACAGGGTCCCCCGCCGCAGGGCCCGCTTAAATTCACAATAGTCGATACCCTGGAAAGGATAAAAGAAGAATTCAATTTTCTACAAGCACAGTATCACACGTAAGTACCAAAATATCAACAAAAAAATGTTTTTTTCTGAAGGAATCTGTAAAATTTAGATGTCCTCAAATCATCATCATCAGTGGCGCGACAGCCCAAATCGGGCCCTGGCCTTCTGATATCCACAAATGAATGTAGATATTTCTCTCTTGTTATAATTTCAAACTAATCGTTCCGTAAAAGGTGTATCTTCATGTGACAGTGTCCTGTGAGGACAACAACTACGGTTCTAGGTTTCTACACCTGTCACCTGATGTGTAGCCCACATTTAGATGAAAGTTTTTGGTACAAATCAGCATCAAACTTTATTTTGATTTCCAAAGAAGAAGATGGAAGAGTCCTTGTCTTAAAGTGGTTTTGTTTGTTTTCTTATCCTGACGTTCAGGAAGAATTACCATATGATTTATGGTTTACGTGGTTCAGTCGAAACGGGGCCCAATTAGCACATTAGCGCCGTTTTGATACCACAACTCGCTTAATCTGGTCGTTGAGGACTGATGAAGTAGATACAGAGTTTTATCGAGACCTGGGAATAGATTATCATATCCATCCGGAGCTGTTCAAAAAGATAATTAGTTCTCCAATCTTATTTTTTGAGATCTCATCAAGATTATCAAAGAAAGGTTTGCCTAATGCAAGTCTGGCTGTAGCTAGAGCCGAACACTCGCAAAGAAAGTGGACAACAGTTTCCCTCATGTTTGCATCCCTGCAATTGCTGCAATTGATGTTAAAGGGAATATCCAGTCTGACCGTGTAGTCGCCGATTGGCCAGTGACACGTGCTGACCGCCGTGACTCTGGAGACGTCTACACGGCTCCTGCTCAAGAGTTCGTCTGTTCTGCTCTGGCAGTAGGGATGTTAAAAAAATATCGATATATCGAAATTGCGATATTTTTTAAACGATATATCGATAATATTGGCCGATATTTTTTAAAGCGATATATCGATATATCGATATTGAAATCCCACTATCGGACCCGATATATTTTCTTAAATTGGTGTAGTATATTTTAGAGCTCGAACGGCATTTTTCATTTCTGCTAATTCTTGTGTATATGTACTCATGCTTTGGCCGCAAATTTAGCTATTTCTAGTTGATGTTTTCCGTGGCAATCTAATAAGTTACTTATGCCGAAGCATTCGAAAAACAGAACGTCTGAATATCTAAAATTAAGCAAACATCAGACCCGTAACCTAGTGGGAGCTCTGACTGGACATTATCACACGAGGAAGCATCTCCATAGGATTAGCCTCTCTGAGAGTAAAATATGCAGAATTTGCGATGATAAAGACGAAACACCAGAGCACATTTTCTGTGAATGTGAGGGACTTGCTCATAAAAGACTTCATCACATCGGTTAGGGTTTCATGAAATCATCGGAATTCCTGGCTATTCCTCCTCGAAAAACAGTAAGTTTCATTGAAAGCGCAGGGATCGAAGAAGAACCATAGATATTCCAGAGGGACGTCGCAATAGGCCCAATTCAGGTTTCAATGACAGAGGTGACCAAACCAACCCCTACACGAAAATCTAATATAATAATGTATATGAGGGATGACAGAAAGGTTGAAACTAGAAAACTGTTTTTCGATCACGGAAAGTCTATTTCTGTCGAAACAAAAAGATGCAAGACACGTGGTTTCTGTAGGTGCGGCTAACCAGGCAACTATCCTGTGCACAGGGATCTATCCGCTCAGTACCTTGTTGTTATTGGTTTTTAATCTTGCTCTTTCAAGTAGAATGAATTTAAAAACCCAGGAAGAAAGTAATATGTGTGTATTAAAGAGTCACAGCAAACCATAACTATCCGTTACTGCGTCACATCCTTTTTTCGTATATTTTTATTATCACTTCGAAAGTGCATTTAGCCTTGTTTTTTGTTGCAAAAATTTAGTGAAGTGAAGAACAATTTTAAATTTCGTTTTAAAAGCCGCACACCGCCGCAATCTTAAGGAGAGCATGTCGCTTTTAGGGTAACCAATTTTTTTTTTAATTTTCATTTTAGACTCAATTCTGGGTAAAACTGTTTAAACTGCAAGACTCCACGAGATCAAGAAGTGCCTCTCCTGGAAAGTTTTTTTTTACATTTGATCCATTTTCTGAAGAACCATTCATGACACCTCTACTGTCAGATAGAGTAGAAGGAAATATAAATGTTTAATTATTTAATAATGTAATATGAGACTAACTTGACGCTTTCTGTTCTTAATTAAAATTAGATGTGCAATATATACAATCTTCGCAAAAATAATAAAATTTTACTTCGCTCTATTTGCTCGTTTGGCAGTAAGGAATAATTGTCCAACATTTTATTCGAGTGGTTTCTGAGAAAATGGGCTATGAAATTTACACTGAAAAGCCTTTGTCCTTATGCTCCCCCTAAAGTTAAATTTGATGTGGAAAGGGAGATACGAATTTATTTTCATTGGAAAAAATATTCGATATATCGATATTTTTCTTCGATATATCATCAGCCGATATTGATATTTTTTTCAATATCGATATATCGATATTTTTTCTCGATATTAACATCCCTATCTGGCAGTAGGATGGCCATATCTCCCTAGATATGACGCAGTTGGTCAGTCCTCTCCATCTGGAGTTCGCGATTGTAAGAAAGAGGGATGATATTTGGCGCTTAACAGTACCTAGTGGGACTTGAACGGGTTCCACGAGAGAGCACTAAAGGGCAGACCCTTGACTAGCTAATTCGTCTGCCCGCTCATTATCCTCTATCTTGCTGTGACCTGGGACCCAAAGCAGAGTAATGGTGCGTTTAGACTCACCTTTGACGATCGCCTCGAGGCGAGCCTCTACCCCCATCAGGCCATTGCAAACCGGTTTTCGTCGGCTGTGCTCTTTGCTGTGTTGAAAGCAATTTACACTCAACATGCCTCTGCGGCGCAACTGCCTATAAGTGCGAAACGACAGAAATACGATGAGCTGCGAATGTGTGGTACCACAGTTCACTGTATGTGTGTACACATATGGAAGCGTGCGTCGGAGAAAAAGTTGAAGAATGTTAGACTCTTGCGACTCCACAAGCCATCTGATTGAGTGATTTTTTGGTGGGGATAGTGGCTCGCCTCAAACGCTGAGTGTAAATGCACCATCACTCTGACCCGACTTCCTAAATAGGCAAGCTACCTTCTGCACTGTTCGACGAGTTCAGAGAAGGTGGAAGCCGAATCTATGGCCTTGATTACCATTTACAATCGGAAAGAAATTCCAAGGATAGCTTGTTCTCCAATCCAAAGAATGGAGTTGGGGTTTTTGCGTCCTGGCTGGTCCTTCAAGTTACCTATATATAGAAAGCATTCCATGCTTCTTTTTGAATGTCTTCCAGATATAGATGTACTCATAGCCTAGTATTGTTGCTCATTGATGACGTTTTATTAGCTTGGGCTGTGCACTTTTCTGCAGTATTTTTTGACACATATAGTAAAAAAAAATTCATTGAATTTTACATCTTTTGGATAGTAGGCAAATAAGCCATACCTTTTCAAGTAAATTTACATTCGGATGTAATTTTCAATTTTCGGTCAGTAAATTTCAATTAGTAATCAGTAAATTTCAACTTCGAAAACAGCAAATACGTACACTGGATATTCTATTGAATTTACACTCTGAAAAAAGTGTATAATTCGCTCTCTTCGCTTTCTAATTTTAATATTATTAGGTAGGAATCGAACCCGCGATCAATTCGCCACCAAAGTCGTTTCATTTTCATTTCAGTAGAAAAAAAAATCGAACGAAGTGTTCAACTTCGTGGTTTACATGAAAAAGAACGTAATTTTCAATTCATATATAAATATAGTTAATTTTACACGAAATGTTGCGTAACGGTTAAGTTGAAAAGTACATGAATAATTTACTAATACCAGTAATTTCGTGTAAAAGTACTTGAAATGAGTACTTTTACTTGAAAAAATTAAATATACTGGAAATTTCAAGTAAAAATTGGATTGAAAATTTTATTTTTTTAAAACAGTGCAAGACTTACAATAATCTGAGCCTAGAATCTAAGGAACAGTCAGGGTTGCCGTTAGCTCTCGCTCAAATTATTCAAACAAAATGTTGAAATTACCCTCAATTCTCCACAAAATAATGAAATTCCCCATAAATTCCCCACATTTTCTAATTCCCAGCATAATACCCGAAATGTAATGTAATGAAAACTTAGACATTTAAAATATGACGGTTTATTGCGGTATAAGGATTTTTATAAAACGTTTGAACAGTATGACTTTAATTTTTATACTCTAGATGAAATCATATAGAGTATTATAAGTTTAATCCAGCCCAAAAGTTTGTAACGCATAGAACCAACCCTCGGACGAAAAAAAGTTATATATTATTTTTTGTTTATTTGTGGCCAAAAACCTCAAATCCGCCTGACGTCCGTCCGTCCGTCCGTCCGTCCGTCCGTCCGTCCGTCCGTCTGTCCGTGAACACGATAACTCAAGAACGCCTTCACCTAGGATCTTGAAATTTTGAATCTGGATGTTTGGTTGAATTTGTAAGGCTAAGTTCGTTAACGGGCAAAATCGTCCTACTCCTTCGGGTAGCTGCCATACAAAATGTCCTTAAAACACGTGTTCAAGAATATTGGTCGATAACTTCAGAAGGGTTTAAGCTACGACATTGAAATTTTGTACGTGTTATTTTTCCAATAGTTGCAGCTAAATATATGATTATGAGGAAAATCCTGTTAGTCCTTCATGTAGCTGCCATACAAATATCCTGTGAAAATGTATTCACTTAATTTACGAAACTCACTATAACTCAAGTAATCTTTTAGCTACGAATTCGGAATTTTGTACAAGTTAGTTTTGAGTGAAACGAAAGTTCGAGTTTACTAATCAGCGAAATCCTTATTCTCCTTCTGGTAGCTGCCATACAAAATGTCCTTAAAAGACGTGTTTAAGAATATTGGTCGATAACTTCAGAAGGGTTTAAGCTACTACATTGAAATTTTGTATGTTTTATTTTTCCAATAGTTGGAGCTAAATATATGATTATGAAGAAAATCCTGTTAGTCCTTCGTGTAGCTGACATACAAATATCCTGTCAAAATGTATTCACTTAATTTACAAAACTCACTATAACTCAAGTAATCTTTTAGCTACGAATACGGAATTTTGTACAAGTTAGTTTTGAGTGAAAAGGAAGTTTGAGTTAACTAATCAGTGAAATTCTTTTACTCCTTGTGGTAGCTGCCATACAAAATGTCCTTAAAATACGTGTTGTAGAATATTGCCGATAACTTCAGAAGGGTTTAAGCTACGTCTTTGAAATTTTGTATGTGTTATTTTTCCAATAGTTGGAGCTAAATGTATGATTATCAAGAAAATCCTATTAATCCTTCGTGTAGCTGCCATACAAATATCCTGTCAAAAAGTCTTCACTTAATTTACGGAACTCACTATAACTCAAGTAATCTTTTAGCTATGAACTCGGAATTTTGTACAAATTAGTTTTCAGTGAAAACAAAGTTCGAGTTTACTAGTCAGCAAAATCCTTTTACTCCTTCTGGTAGCTGCCATACAAAATATCATTAAGACACGTGTTCAACAATATTTTTCGATAACTTTTGAACGCTTCAAGCTACGAATTTGGAATTTTGTACACATTAATTTTTGAATGGTTCCAAGGAAAAGGATAAATATGTAAGATTTCGGGTGAGTCCTTCCTGCACTTTCCATGTGAAAGTCCTTCAAAAAGGACATTTTTTTTCGATGACTTACCCAGTTCAAGGTATGAAGTTAAACATTGAATATTGTCTTTTAGTTTTGAGTAGCAATCTAATGGCAGTCCTTAATAAAGGACATACAACATGCACACACGTAATTTTACTTTATCCCCAACTACAATATAAATCGGAGTTCAGTATTCATCTAGAGTATTATACGATTGGCTTGCAGCCGATCGTGACTGCAGTATGTTTTTTACAAAGTTGATACGTATATTTTAACAAGGTTGGGGGGGACCCTTGTGAAAAATGGATTTTCATATTTTTTACAAACTTGATGTTTTACCAAGGGGGACTTGATATTTAACCAAGGGTCCCCTTGTGAAAAAGGACTTTTAATATTTTTTACAAACTTGATATTTTAATTTTACCAAGGGGACCCTAGATTTTTTACAAACATCAATGATTTCAAATGATTTTGGAGTTCATAACACTCAGATCATGTTTATATACACCACCAATGATCAATGTTCGGACTAAGTTGTCGAGGTTTCAACTCAATGTTTTCAGAATGTAGCACTTGAAAACAATACATCAGTCTGCCAGTTTTTCAATTGCATGTTTTCGTAGTAAAATCAAATTTTAGTACGTAAACTTTGTCAATTTTGATAATTTTTGACAGATGTTCTTCTCAATATCGATTTCCCAGTTTTCCAAATTCCCCACAATTTGCCCAAATTACCCGCAATTCCCAACATTTGTTCATTCCCCGCAAGCACCCCATTCAACGTTGAAATTCCCCAATTTTGGGGAATTCCCCCGCAATCGGCAACCCTGGGTACAGTAGGTAAATTTTGAGAAGTCTCTTGTAGGTCCAGAGAGATATTCTGAAGCTCTGCAAAAACTTTGGTCAAGTGTTCATTGAGAGTGAGGTTTTCATTGTTAGTTTCTTCAGAGAGAGTAGGTTTCAGCAGCTTGTCCGAACACCTCCTGCTGATGAGTTGTAGCAAGCTGCAACCTTTGCACTACTTCCGTGATTGTTCAAAATCTCTGATCAGGATGGCAAGGTCGTCTACGTTCGGTACCCTGTACCCTGCCAACATCCGTTCCAATGTGTCATCTCCAACAAGTTGTTTTCCCTTGGCACCTACGACAACTGGCGCGGGTGGGTACGGATCAATGCTCCCTTTAAACCTATTTAAAACCACCTTTAGAATGCTAAGACTAATTTAAACGCGGCCACTCTAAATACGAACTACACAAAAAATCCACACCGGCTGGCCTTTTCAATTTGCTTCGTATTTCATTGTCACCGTCGCGATTTTCACACGATTTGCATTTTTTTTGTACAGAAAAGTGAATATGATTACCACCGGTTGTATATCAACATATCATTTATGTAAAATAATAATAAAACAAGCCACAACTACAACAGACACGGGGAAAAATAAAAGCACCTTTACTGCTCATTATCACGTAATTGCCATCCATTTTACCGCACAATTACACTCACTAATGAGATTCTATACGATTTACATATGCGGGATAATCGCTTGGATAGAGAGATTAAAGCGATAGAATGAGATTCGAGTCCGTGTGTGTATTTTGCTTTCCACGGCGTGATACTCCCACCCCTCGAGATGAAAAAAAAACTCTCTGTGGAAAATTTTAATTCATTTTTAAATTGTAAATTAATCTGTAAGCATAATTGGGAAAATGGAAATATTATTAAAATGTTCGGAGGTAATTTGTTTTATAGAGTGTTGTAAGACGGGGGGGGGGGGGGAGAGATTGGGCTTAGTTGGTTTTTATACATTAATATACTGCAGAGTATAGAGTAATAATTTTCAAAAAACACCAATGCGGGCTAACCCCCGGAATTCCAATTTTGTAACACGGCAATATATAGACTCGATAACTTAAAATACCTTCAAGCTTAGAAGGCGTCCTACCTTAATTTTACAACAGTTTGTAATAATTCGATTTATAGCCGGAGTAATCTTAGCGTAACAAAATAATTGTTTAGTTTTGACTTCACTTTTTTAATTCTAGTTGATACATATATAAATTTTACTTCATTTGGCTTCGGTTGCTTGTAGTCCTCCTTGTGGTTTCCGTGTCTCGTCGTAGCTCGCCTCCGCTCGACGCTCACTCGCCTTGACTTGAATTCTGCTTGTCGCCTCTGCTCAACATGATTGACTCTGTCAGTTTGGGTTTGACTGCTTTTGTGCGTCGGTAACTTTCGTAGTTCGCCGTGGCTTATCATAGCTCGTCTAGGCTCGACTCTTGGCACGACTCTGTTCGTCTTGTCTCGACCCTGCTCGTTGCTTGTCGTCTTCGTCTCCTCGTGTGGCCTCTGCTCTGCTAGTCATCACTCCCTGTCTTCGTATCCGTGTCTGGCCTTTGCTCTGCCCGTCATCTTTCCCTGTCTTCGTCTCCGCGTGTGCCCTTTGCTCTGCTCGTCATCTCTTCCTGTCTCCGTCTCCGCGTGTGGCCTCTGCTCTGAATGCTTGTCATGGTTTGTCGTGGCTTATCGTAGCTTGGCATGACTCTGCTAGCTTTGACTTGACCCTGTTCCTGATCGTCATCTCGTCTCTGCTCTGTTTGGCTGATCGCCGTGGCTCACTCTGCTCGGCGCTGCTTTGCTCTACTCGTTGTGACTTGCTCTGTTCGTCGTCGCTCGCTCTGCTCGTCATGGCTTGCTCTGTTCGTCGTGGCGCGCTCTGTTCGTCGTAGATCTATTCTGCTCCTCTTGGTTCTTCGTCTCTGCTCTGCTTGGTTCCGCTGGGTTCGTCTCTGCTCTGCTTGGTTCCGCTGGGCTTGTCTGCTGGGCTCATCTCTGCTTTTCTTAGCTCGCCTCTCAGCTTGGCTCTGTCTAGACATGAACTAGCCGGTCTCAAACCTTCTAAGGGGAATAACAAATCCACAACCTCGTCCAGTTTGGGAACCGATTAGAGACGGTTATCCTCCCAGTGCGTCGTCCTCTTCGATTCTGTGTGTTGGTGGAATTACAAATCCGCAAACCAAATGTAAATCGAATTGGTCAAGCTCAGTAGTCAACGTTGTTTATAAGGTGAATTTCAAATCCACAACCTTATTCGCAGATTGACTCCTGCCGACTGGTCCCTTCTGCTTGTTCGCTGGGGCCTTCATAGTGTCAGGCACATACACCAACCGCGAATCAACCAAGTAAAAATCTGTTTTTTTTAAATCAATGTTCTTCGTCAGGTTACGGAAATTTATACGAGAATTTCCGTCCTCATAAGTTGCAACTAAGAAATAAATATCAAGAAAGTCTTTCATGTGGACACCATACAAAAGACCTTGAAAAATTTGGGCTCTCATTTCCGGAAACGTACTATAACTCAGAAAATTGTTCAGCTACGAAGACAAATTAATTTCGAATAAGAAGTAAGGTCGAATTCCTGAATGACCCAATTCTCTCCGACTCCTTTGTATATCTCTATCTCGCATACAAACTCCATAAAACACGCGCTAACACTAATATCTCTCACTAGAGTATCTGAATAGCTTTGAAGTTAACATTTTTAAATTCACAATTTTTCACCATTTGAAAGAACAAAACTCGATAAAATCAAGGTACACCTTCAAGCGGTTACCAGGCAAATGTCCGTAAAAAATTCGTTTACATCGAGAATGCGTTGTATGTAGCGACTATTTCAGTATTTCATTATAATGATTGCGGCTACTGTCCGTCGTGGTAAGTTTTCAATAAAACAAACACTAAAATCTACACCAAAAGCTGCACACAAAAAGTGTCTAAACGTGTGGGGAGATGGGGGGAGGGAAATCACTATCCTGGAAGCCAAGGTGCGGTTTAGGCTGTCGCGTCACTGAACAACCTACGTATAACCTTCCTAAATAATTGACCTCAATTTTGAAGCACTTTCTTGGATTTATGTTTTTGCGTTCTCTCAAATTTACATCTTTTTCTCGAAAGCTGTTTCTCAGCCAACTACACCCTAAATCAACAAAAAACACGAAAGCAATTAACACTACTCGGGTTCTTATTGCTGAAAGCGACGCTCAAAATGTGAAAATAAGGACATCCCTTTCAGCTCGCTCCAACAACTCTTAGCACCCTCTAAAATTTTCCCGAGATTTGAGTGGGCTGGGTGCGATAAATACGATGAAATAATTAATAGTCGCGATAATTAGGAGAGGTACGTTCCTCGTACAAACAAATATGAGAATGCCGAAGGACGAAGTGTGGTTGGAGGGTGGCGATAGCATGACTGGAATGTTTAAAATGAAAGCGCGGCAGTGATATGATGGAGTCACAAGGACATTTTAATGTGTTGTTATGTAGAATAAATTCCGTATTAATTCGAACGATTTGTGGAGTGAGGGGGTTGTTCAGTGCGACAAGTGAATTATGTTTTAATGAAGTAAAAGCCTTGAACTAGTTGATTTTGTATGGGACTGAGTGCAGTCCTTTTTCAGTGGAATTTGATTTCGTAATAAAGTTTTGGGAATCGGAATAAAGAGTGGATTGATTTCGGTCGTGGGAGAAAGAATAGGTTAGGTTCCGGGACAAGCTAAGCCTCACAGGAGGTGCTTAGGAATATGCGTAGCAATACCAAAGTTAAGATCTATTCAAGAGTATGTGCTCTAAGTTCACTGTTGGCTTTTGGTATTCATATGTGGATGGTTGCGACTACATCAAACCAATCTCTTTTGAAAGGATTACGTTGTGTAATCATGCCCTTCAGGTAGTTCTTCCTTAGTGACAATCTTTACCAAAAGATGCCTCAACTCTCCAGTATGTTCCGAAGTTGTGTCAAGAGGTTCTAGACCACCTCACAGTCGTCCTTGTCCTGAGGGCACGGAAGTGGGGGGATATCAATTTTTATACCTCAAGAACTGTTTTTAAATTTTTACAGAACTTAGGTCTAGTAGACTTCTGGCGGAGAAAATAAAGTTTGGGGTAGGAGTGTAGTGGGTTGGATGGAAAGAAATATTTCTTATTTTTATTTCTCGAGAACCGCTAAAGATGGAAAGCTAAAAATGAGGCATTCTAGGAAAATGTTTGATAGTGGAAGCGAGCTACTATGGTGATTTTGTTTTATATCTCAGGAAGAGCTTATGCTAGAAAGTTGAAATTTAGTATGTAGATTTAGATGTACTACAGAAGTAATTTAAACCAAAAAAATCCTGAATTGCATTGGCGTACGGAGGTGGCGCAAAATATTGTGCGTAAAAAAGGTTTTTTTTGCTCTTATTTCTGACATTAGAAGAGAATACAGGAATCATAAGATCTACACCTATCTCTCTGACACTACATGCTCTTCAGATCCCACTTAGCGTGGGATTGCTAATTATTATTATTATTTGTTGGTTTGAGCTTGTTGGTAAGTTGGGTGGGTAGCTATTTACAGAGATAGTTGGCACATAGACCGCTGTCTGGTAGGTCCGTTGTGATCCTACTGCATCATTGCAATCTTAGCCTTTTCTTGCCACGGTTTTTTTTTGCCCACGGCTCCTGTTTTGGCTAAAATTCAAGAACAAACTGAGTCCATTGTTCTGTCAAATATTTATCCTTGATTGGTGCGAAAGAGAGGAGAGTAGGAAGGAATTCTGGGGAAATGAAAGGTTTACCGAACTGGTCCAGTTTTAAGGATGGGAAGATCAGGAATCGGATTCGAGTCGTGTATGGCAGTGTACTAGCAGGTGTTAATAATAATCTTTAGTTCTATTGGCTGTGGTCGGCGCTTCCTGTGCTAATTGGGCCCTGTTTTCGGCAGACGGGCCACCACGTAAACCAACCAACCAACCATTTGCTGTGGTGCGATCTACCAGAACATCAAAGTTGCATGAGACTGTAGAAGCCTTACTGTTTCTCGAATCACGACCTAAGTGGTCTATTGTTCCTGGCTCTTAATCACTCCCTAGGCCATATCTATTCCCTTAAGAAAGAAGATGATTTTAGTCAGCGGAGTCTTCGACAGGTGCTTATAGGTGAGAGTAAATCCGCGGATCTTCTAGATCTGGCCACTGTGTCACAATCACATAGAATGTGTGCAGTGGTTTCACATTATCGACATTCATTTAGTGATACTTTGCCGATGATTTTAAAGTGATAATTTAGGAAATAAAATTCTGAGAAATATCCCATTATAACCCTCGCGTTTTACCTGTCTAAGGAAAGGAATTCCGACGCTCTCGTACTTGAGAAAGTCACGAATTCCTTTGACTGTTAAGTCTTGTAAGTGAGTTCCAATAATCGTTCACCTGAAGATTTACCCACTTTAAAATACCATCCTTAATGAGCCTTTACCTACTCAACAGAATGGTTCCGGGCCAAACATTGGTGATTTTGCTCCCTGATTAGCCAGCTGGTCAGCCGATTCGTTTCCCGAAATACCCTCATAACCCCCAGGGGGTTTAATAGGGAAAAATACTTTAATCGGTTTTTCCCCCGACTATGTTTTAAGCTTATAGAAGTACAAGTGAATTCCGAATCCCAATATACCTAAGAAATATATCAGAATTCGTGAATATGTACACAACCATTTTACACCTTCTTAGGGGTTGGATATCGAAAAATTTTAAGAACGTTTCTATGCGCTTATATAAATAGCCCGCACCGCAAAAGTAAAATTGCCTTGATAGCTCGACATGTCTAAAAGTTTTAACGAAATTCGTGAAAATGTGGATTCACCGAAATTTTTTTTTACTCAACCTTTGAACGCCAATGAAAATCTGAACCTTTTTTTTGCTTTAGTTACTCTAATGGCACATCTACATATACGTACAAAGTTTCAACTTTCTAGCATAAGCCGTTTCTGAGATAAAAAACCACCCCTCACCCCGTACCTTGCTACCCCTATGAACATTTTTTCTAGGATGTCTCTATAGTGGGTCTATATGATCCTATATTTTAGCTTTCTACTCATTACTAAATTCTATTCATTACTTAATAAAAATCAGAATTTTTTTCCTTTCCACCCCCTTTCACCATCATCCTTTACACCCACTCTCCTCCCTACTAGAGGTTTACCGACCCCAACTCCTGTAAAAATTTTCCGATCATATCTGATACGGTTTCCGAGATATAAAAATGACATTTTTTGAGAAATTGCTTTACCCCCACTTTCGTGCTACACCTCCCTCCTCAAAAAGTTTACGTTCAGCAGACTCCTCTTGTGATCCCATATACAGAAACTAGAATTTTATCTTCCTGGTGTAATTAGTTCGGAAGATATTGTAATCCAAAATTGATCACCCCACACCCCACCACCCCCCTTAAAAATGTTAGCCCTTGTCTAATCTTGAAGTATCCCTAAGGACAACCACAAGGTTTCAATATTCTGACATCAATCGTTCAGGAGATATGGACTTTAGAATGTTTTAATTCCGGCTTTCAAGCGTTTTGGACTCATTCTTTTCCCCACCTCCCACTTCCACACCCCTCAACCCTTACCGACAAGTTTTTTGCAAATGAGTCCACTATCATTGTACTATATAAGATCCAAGTTTCAGCCTCCTAGCATAAGTGGTTCCTGAGATCTAGAAACCAAAATTTTTCGTCTAAAACGCTCAATCCTCATCCCCCTTACACTCCCATCCAGCGTCAAGAGTCCAGGAGTTTACCCAATCTACCCACCATAAAAATTTCAACTTAATACCTCAACGGGTTTGGGAGCTACACGCCTTCAAACGATTTTGCGTACGCCGTACAGACGGACATTTTTTTTTTTGCTTTTTTTGTGTTTACTAGTCCTAAAACGTGTAAATACAAAATTTCAGGGTAGAAATTTTTTTGAAATTTCAGGTCGATCACAATACTAATAAAGTAAAATTGGAACAAATTTACCATTATTATAGTTGGCAACTGTTTTCCATCGATTGTAATGGTAAAATTACATGCTTGTGTAATTCAAGGGAAAATTACACAAACAAGTTGTAATAATTACACAACATATGCGTAATCAATACATATCAGTGATGTAATCATTTCACAGTGGGTGCGTAATGAATAGACATAAGTGGCGTAATTATTAGATAGACAGATAATGCTATTATTACGTACTTTTTGTGTAAAATTCCCATAAGGGGAAAATCTTCCATTTAATTCAGATTTATAATTATACCGTAAAATCATAAATTAAAAACGCAATTTCATAATAAATGTACTGTATTAAATTAAATTGAGTTGACAATGATATTACGGTTACTGATTCGAAAACTAATATTCAAATATTACACAAGAACATTTGGCTGATTTAACAAACCTGACTTTATGTCGTCACGTAGAATGAAATGATGAAATGAATTTTCGCGAACTTGATTATTCTGGTGTAATATTACACAGTATTTAAAGTAAAATTACACTTAGCCTGAATTTACTTTATTAATGGTGTAATATAATCATGACGCCTAAATTTGCTCTTTTTATAGAACAAAATACATGTAATTGCCCACCTTATTGTGTAATATTACCTATTTGTGCGCTAAAAAACTATTATACGTCAATAATACGTAGAATTACATAAATTGTGTATTTTTCGACTTATTTTTGCTTTAAAGAGGGAGTATTTTTACAAACTGTTTTTAGAGTGTAGAGTTAGACTGTTATAGAGCTGAAACAATAAGATTTCAGCGCTAGCAATGCTGCTTGGCTGTCAGATAAGATAATAACTGTGGCACCTTTTGGTTTATTCAATAGAAGTTTACCTGCGCACAGTTCTAGCTTGAAAGACGGTGGCTGTTTGTCCCATCGCCATCCATATATTAAAACTGGGTCCAAATACGCCCCCTTCCAGTTCCATTGCTTACAAGAATTCAAAAAGCTAGTGACTTAAAATTCACAGAACCAGTGCTTCTCGGTGGAATGCCAACAACTGTACAATAGCAAGTCTGGTGGATTGGATTGACATCCAAGCTGACCTCCACTGGACAGGAACAGTATGGTGCAGACGTTCCAATCTGTTCTTGGAAGGTGTTTTCGATCTTCTCAAAATGAACCGGAATCAGGTTCGGCGCATGATCGCAATAATTACAGGATACTGTAAGTTGAAAAACCATCTACATACAGTTGGACTGATTTTAATCTACAGGGTGGGCCATCTAGTGGTTTCTTTTTAATCTTGACAGAAAGTCAGTATCATACCTCCGCGGAACGAAATGAGTCGCTTTACGCTTGAACAACGTTGGGAAATATTGAAAACTTATTTCCAAAGTGAGTGCTGTGTAGGCCAAACAGTGCGTTTTTTGAAAAGAAGTTTTGGCCGAAATGAAGCACCCACCGCGCCTGCTGTACACAAGTTTGTGCAAAGAGTTTGTGAGACTGGCATGCTAGTGGACAACACTCATGGCCCCCGTCGCCGTACGGTGCGCACAGACGAGAATGTGGCTGCTGTAGCCGAGAGTGTGAGACTCACTCCACGAACATCAACTCGCCGTCGATCTCAACAGCTCAATATTTCACGCACTAGCCTGAGGAGAATTCTGCACAAAGATCTCGGATTATTCGCTTACAAGGTCCAATTGACTCAGCAATTGAAGGCGCACGACCATCCGCTTCGTTATCGCTTCGCAATTTGGGCCTTAGAGCAGCTTGAATTGGACAACGATTTTGTGCGAAAAATCATCTTTTCTGACGAGGCGTTAACAAACAAAATTGCCGCATCTGGGGCTCGGAAAACCCGCACGTTATTGTCGAGAAGCCAATGCATCCACAGAGAGTGACAGTTTGGTGCGGATTGTGGAGTGGTGGCATTATTGGACCATTTTTCTTCGAAAATGAGGCTGGGAACAACGTTTCGGTCAACGGTGAACGTTACAGAGCCATGTTATCCGACTTTTTTTTTACTGAAATTGAAGACATGGATTTGGACAACCTCTGGTTCATGCAGGATGGCGCGCCATGCCACACAGCCCATGCCACAATCGATCTTTTACGCACCAAATTCCCAAATCGTGTTATCAGCCGTCTTGGCGATGTCAATTAGCCGCCTCGGAGCTGCGATTTGACCCCTTTGGATTTTTTTTGGTGGGGAACCGTGAAGGACCGATGTTATGCCAACAATCCAGAGACGATTCAAGCACTTAAGGCCAATATCATCCAAGCAATCCGTGAGCTACAGCCCGAAACCATCAACAAGGTCTTGGAAAATTGGAATGACAGAATACGCTACTGCGCAGCCAGCCGAGGCAGCCACTTGAACGAAGTTGTTTTCCATCATTAATGGGAATGTTTACTCTTACTAATAAAGCCATAATACATGGAAAAAAATTTAATGTTGTTCATTTTATTGCATTTTTAAAAAGAAACTTGTATTTGGCCCACTCTGTATATGGCGGACAGACGGTTTTTTTATCTTCCTTTTTTGGAGTCTACTAGTCAGTCCTAAAACGAGAAAATATTTTTTTTTTTTAATTTCATATTGATCACAATACTTAAATACTTTCACAACTAATTCACTTTCTTCTCTTCTGTCTTTTCAGATTAAAATTAGAATGTGAAAAATTAGCAAATGAAAAAACAGAAATGCAGAGGCATTATGTTATGGTGAGTACCTTCCTTCCTTGTATTTATCCCTAAACACAACCATAAAATCCAATTTATTTATGCGCTTACATCCCCCTCATTGGCCGACATTAATCACGAAAACTAAATCCGAAGACTGTTGCGACTCCCGAGGGTGAAAACGGACCGATGAGGTATGAAATCATATCAAAAATCGCTGCATCAAATTATTCTTCTGTAATGTGATTTGTTCCGTGAATCGCACATCTTTTATTATGATGACGGCCCTCTGTATCATCTCACAACACCCTTACTTCATTTGAAATACTACACGCACTTAACAAAGCACCCCTAAAATAAAGCGATGCATAATTCTCACACTACCCTCGAACCATTCAAAAAACTTTTAACATATTCGCGTTCATCTCAAATAGCATTAACAAAGTAGGGGGCTGTGTGTGTTGGGAGTGGGGAGGGGGGAGAAGGGGGTTGGTAGGAGAGAGTACGAGTTGCCCGCAAGGCTTTCAGATTCAACATCCCACCATTTACCGTCATTGTTCATCCCCTTACTATTGTTGTTTTTGTTCTATAAATGAAAAATCAACACAAATTGCGTTACGCCGCTTATTTCTTTTTTCTTCAATCTCTCCGCAAGGATATCGAGTTCTCTAGGACGAACAATGCGAAACCGTTAGCTGTGTGGAGAAGAACAGTGATTTGTGATTTGGAAGGGGAAGGGTTGCAATGAGTGAGTATGGTTGAGTGTTGCTGCATTTATTATTAAAAGGATATAATAGATGGATAAGGGTGGCAAATATGATTCGTATAATTTCTGTCGAAATAGGTGTGTGTATTGGCTTTGTGACTCTTCAGGCTTTGCGCGTCCTTCTCCAAATTCTACCACCCTTTGCTTGCTGTTGGATTGCTGGCGTTTAGTAGCAGATTTCACATATGGTAGTTTTTGTTTCTTCCATGATCGAACCATGTTTCAAACTAGAGGGCTTGAAGGACGTGAAGGGTGATGCTAGAAGTTAAGCTGTTTTTCCAAGTCGATGCGATGATTCGAACTTGTGTTGGCTCGGTTTTGTCTGTTTACCATCAGGGCGCCTACTTACTAAGTCAATCAAATTATATTACACCCCTCGGGGGGTGTTGAAGAAGTTGCCCTATTCAAGTTTTGCTTCTTTTATGGTCTCTAGGGGTTGGGTTTTTTTTCGTATTCTCAAGGGGTTGAAAGTGGAGATCGCGCTCTAATATTATGTTTTACTGCTATCGGGGGTGATGAAGGGTGTCCACACCACTATCGTTGCCGCTACTTTGTTGAACAGGAAATTAATGTGTTACCAGATGCTTCCTTGTACATGATTGCGATTGCTTCTGAATCGATTTTTGTCGGTCGTTCGTAGGACAGTTGGTAGATTGATGAAGTCTTTACGAGAGTGAGGCAGGGGTGTGTTTTGGGGGTGGTTTTGTGTGTCTTTTATATGGCTGGTGATTATTTTATGTCACGAACGAGATATTTACAAATTGGTTAGAGCCGATATCGTTTTGATAATTATCAGCTAAATTTTATAGACTCCTATTAAGGGGTTTTGGATTTGCAATTGATGAATCGAGCCCTGATATTTTGACCTTTATAATGGAAAGTTCTGGTTGAAGTTTTAGTGCGATGATAATGAATTGGAGTGGTTTTCTGTTAAGTGTGTAATGGCTGGAATCCTTGGGTAAATCGTAGTAATACAAAGAAAGGCGTCAACTGGATCAAATGAATCCATTTAAATTCTGTGGTGCACAACAGCTTCATTGTCAACTTAGGTGAAATATTTCGTTAGGTCTTGGACCAAAATCACTTCAAAATCCAACTAGCTAGGACTGGGTATTCCTGAAAATTGCATTACAGCGAATACACCTAACCTCAACGCAGTTCATCGTACCTACATCAGTCCTCTTTTCTAACGGTGTCGGCTATCGAGTAATGTATTCAAAATATTATTATAACGTCTTTTATTAAACTATACTCCAAATTTTAATATGAGATTGAGATAATTTACCTCTATAAATGGTGACCCCGACGTAATATCGCCGTGTCGGAAGAACAGTGACACAACTGCAATTTTGCTAATTTTGCAGGTGGGCCAAAAAACTATTTTGTGTATTTGCTTGTTTTAAAAGAACGTGCTCTTGATCGAAGCTGTCTATAGTGACTATTAATAAGCTCGTATGGATTGTGGACTATTGCCAAAAATGACATTGTTCCTCCGAAAAAAATGAGATTTTTTTGCAGTTGCGTCACTGTTCCTCCGACAAAGCGATATGAACAACGAAAATTCTCAATTTGAGGCCATCCTTCAAAGATTTAATAAAGAAATCCGCAAACAATCTGGGTGGAACTTTATTGTTTTTTCCGTAGAAGTCCGGCATGCGTTTAATGCTAAGATGTGGGGTGGGTTACTATGCGACTGACAACCTTAAAAAATAACTTTCTAAATAGCCTCCTGGGTATTCTGTATGGTGTCAGTCGGATAGCAACTTACACCATCTGCATCTCAGCATTAAACGCGTTTCGGACTTCTACCCAAAAATTAATAAAGTTGCGCCATCTACCATGTTTTATTTATTTTTTTCTATTTTAATAAAAATATAGTGGATAAAATATTATAACCCGTTATGGCTTGTATGTAAAAAATTCGGAAACCGATTTATGATCATATAGAAAGCCCATTAAAGTAAAAAACAATTCGATAGCTCACCAGACCTAAGAGATATTTCGAAATTCGTTAAAACGAACTCTAGTCTTATTATTCCCCCTTAGCGGTTGAGAATCGCAAAATCCTGAAATCAATTTTTAGGTGATTATATATAAAGCACATAGAGATAAGAGTGAATTCGACATCTCATTAGACCTAAAATATTTGTCGGAATTCGTGAAAACATACGCAACCCCTTACACTCCTTTTTCGTACTAAATATCGAAAAATGCTTGAAGAGTTCTGGTGGCGATTATATTTAAACCCATTAGAAGTCAAAGCACATTCGATATCTCATAAGACCTAAGAAATATGTCGGAATTCATGAAATCATGAGGACAACACTTTACACCCTCATGGTGTTTGAATATGAGAAAAAACTGGAAAAACGGTTTCTAGGCGCTTATCTAAAGAGCACGTAGAAGTAAAATGAATTCGATACATCGAAAGACCTAAAATATACAATGAAATTCATGAAAATGTTTGAAAAACCTTTTTCACGGCCAACTTTTTTCCCCACCTCCGTACGCCAATGCAAAGCTGCCTTTTTTTATTTAAATTACATCTGTAGTACATGTACATATACATAGTAAGTTTCAACTTTCCAGCAACTTTCCTTCCTGAGAAACAAGAACCATCCTCACCCCCGGTACCTTGCTTCCACTATCAAACAATTTTTTCTATGATGCCCCTATTGAGGATCTAGGTATATAGCCATCAATTTTTAGCTTAGACTGTATTTATCGGATGTTGTTTGTAATTGACTCAAAAGAGATCTCACATCTATAAAGAAGATAGAAAAAAAATCATCGCGTTTTTGATTTTTTAAGTTATTATCTAAACTATCGGTAATTCGATAAAAAATTATTCTATACCGTACGGTATAGGAGAGGCGTTCAGTTCTGGTCGAGTACCGATATTCGGTGTTGAATCAGTCAATGCTGCAATTCTAATCATAACCGTGGTGATAGCAATGAGAACAACCGCAAACCTGCGTACTTCTATTACTATCAGCAGCTTTTTCAACCTCGAAATATCATGTATATCTCCAATGTTGATTCATCCATCAAATCACTACACTTTGTCCATGCTAATCGAACACTGAACCTAATCAAGAAAACCCCAACCATCCCTCTCTGTATATCATATTGCAATTAAATTTACACAACTTTCGCTTAAACCAAAAACTTTCCACTTTCCAATAATTATGCATCACCTCACTCACAGATGGAGTGAGCGTAGCATTAACCACACCTACAACCTACAACAGAAACCAACCTATTCCACTTCGATAGTACGACGTTATAGTTGTGTGTTCCATGCAATCCTCATTTCTGTTGCTTCTAGCAATACTATGCGACTACTACAGAAAATGTAGTAGCTACATGGCCCATATAAAATCTGAAAATTCACAGTGAAGTATGTTTGTAATAAGGGTGGTTTGGAGGAGGGCGGGTGGTTCGAACCCATATACTGTTTAGTGTTAAAACCAAAAACTATGTTGATATTCTGCTGCATCAGCCTTTGTGTTAAATAATTACCGCACGATTAACACATAAAAACACGTAATGCATTTGCGGTTAAGGGTAGGTATTAGTAACCATGAAAATACAAACCATAAAACAGGTCGAAAGGTGGTGAATAACGTGGGAGGGGATGGAATTGTTTAACAGCAACACAAATTTGATTCTGGTTTTTATGAATTGTAGAATTTCGTTTGTATTGCAAAGGGAGCACCAAATTACATACATGAAGACAAATACAATAATCAACCCCCTTCCCCCGAGTTATTAAAACAATGTTGAAATTGATTTTGTTTTGATGGGGGATGGAGTAAGGGGTGTACGTGTTTACAGAAAACGGATGGTGTGCAGGATATTGTGTGGTGTTATTGTTGGTGCAACAACTGAACTTTAAAAAAAAAGGTATTGTGAAAATTTATTAAATAATGCTAAGCTAAATTAAAACCAAGCTGTCGGGGGCTGGTTATTGTTAAAAAATGCTGTAGTTGTTCCAGTTATTCAAAAAATAGTTGGAGTGGAATTTGAACCCATAACCTCTGGAGTCGTTGGGCTAGAGCGTGAACTCTACACTATCGAAGCCAATTGTTACCTTCTTCAATTCTTATGCGGCCTCGTTTGAGGCAGAGTACGTTATGACGGTCCTGTATTAGAGCCTTTGAATCGCTTAATGACCTGTGTGGAACTCCAACGCATTACATCTTACTTGCTCCCTATCATTAAAGTCAATTCTATCCTGGTGCTTATATTTTGATTGGATATAGGGAACTGAGAGCAAGTTCCTCAAAACAAGACTGGCGTCCTAAGGGTTATTCTGCAAAAATAGGGGAATTGAGAAACAAGATCTGATGATCCCATACAGCTAAACAACTAGCAATGTGGTCATTATACAGTATAAGTTCGCTAGTCCGCCGCATGAAAACCAAGCACCCGGCGGATTATTGGAAACGGCTGTTTACGGTGTGCCCGGAAAGATTGGCACACATGTTTTACGTACACTTTATTGACAATACATGGGAGTATACTTTGGTCATGGACGTCAGAATTCAACTATCTGAAACGGCGGATTAGAGTGTATTCGGATTATCGAGCTTATACTTTTCTTAAAAAATAGATTATATTGTAGCTGAATTTCTTCCAATCACCACTCTTATCAGATCTGCCAATTTACTACCACTAGTAAAATTTGTAAGACTTAAGAGAAAATAAGTAGGTGGAGGGGTTCAAAAAAATAGGGCATGTTACCATAAGTATGCTGCTTCTTACCACTAACCACACTCACTGTTACGTATATATTCTAAACTGCCAATTTTCGACGAAAGTGCTGCGTGATATTAAGAAATGTTCACTTTGCTCCTGTACGTTACCTCCACCGTCAAAAATTATTATTCTTCTATTTTTTGAACCCAAAAGGAATTAACCCCGTGTATCTACAGTAAAAAGTTCAGGCCTCTCACCCCCATCCAAAAAAAATCAGAAAAATTCTAAGCTCATAGAAACACTGGAGGTTCTTTAGTTATGACGCGTCGAATACGGCGTATACGGTGGACGGTCGGACTTTTTTTGAAGAGTCTACTACAGATAAACCGGGAGAATGCGTAATTTGAATGTCGGTAAAATCAAACCCTGAGAGATCAAGCCTTCGAAGCTCACAGAATCATTAGACGTTCTTGAGTTATGACGCGTCGAATACGGCTGCGTACGGCGTATACGGTGGACGGTCGGACCTTTTTTCAAGAGTCTACTACAGATAAACCGCGAGAATGCAAAATTTGGAGGTAGGTAATTTTTTTGAAATTTCAGGCCGGTAAGATCACACCCTAACAGATCAAGACTTTATTTATTTTGAGATGCGTTGACCTATTCTTCCATCTTACTGGTTCATGGATCCATAGATGAAAAACGCGCTCTCGAATAGAAAAATGTGGCGAACCTTGAAAGCGCGCGACTTGATGTGCCTGAAGGACTCAGAATTTCTTGGAAGTCAAGTTAATATAATCGGCCAACGTTCTTAGCTTGCAATTGAATCTAGTTGAAATCCTGTAACATAATTTTTGCTATTTTGAACGCCATTAATGAAGCCTGCCACTAATTATTACTACGGAAATCAGTAAATCAGAACCTCACATCATTCCATCGTGCTTCATTCAACCTGCTTTGGCACCCCTACCCCTTATTTCTCAAGAATACAGTACGTGGAGAAAGGTGGTAGCGAAAATAAAAACTCTGAGGTCCGGGCTTTGGGAATCGTTTATAGAGCTATGCACATCATTCAAATCACTACCAGGTCTATTCATATTACGTCTTTGATCATCCAGCTTCGTCATAGACCCATCCAGTCTACTCGTATATGCACGTATCAAGGACATGAAACTATTCCAACCTTTCATCCTATTACACTCATCATGTACATAACGCTAGAACAGATTCTATTCGGTGGAGCTCATTCATCTTTTCACCTTGCACCCGTCCTCATGTTTGCTAACTAGGAACAAATTCATTGGGTAGCGAGTGTGAACTAGTCATCTCGATATAAGTACATACGAGCCCTTGCTAAACCCAGTTCCGTGTCTCCTGTATTCGGGATTCACTTCACTTTCCTGCCCTAATCCTCAGCGGACCATTTATTATTGCATTCATCTCTTTCGTAACGTAAATGCCTTTGAATTTTCATGCTATGGTTGGAAGCGGCATAAGATTCTTCCGTACCAGAAGATAGTATTATACCATTTTCTATATCACGATCCTTCCTATCCTCTCCTCCTGCCAGGCATGCGATAAATTTACCATCGAGGTTGCACGTATTCCGTACACGGAAAAAAATTATAGCTGGATTTCCCATTTTTTATATACGTATACTCCCGTTGGCATTGCTTAATTTGGTTTTATGATAATTTATCGGAAATTAAACCATTTTCAAATTTGGAAATAACGCTATTAAATTTTGCCAAATTACCGAGTGTCTCATGGGGATATAGTTAAATTTTGTTGGCAATTTAACCATGATAATTTACGAATTTTCATATGATTATAGGGTAATGATCTTATCTTACTTAGGTAAATATCCAATGCTAAAGGGTAAAATATCGGAATATTTCTGGCGCTTTTCTCCAATGGTATGGTAGATTCTCCTATGTTACGTAGGTCTGCACACTATATTAAATTGCATTTTACACAATACTTACATTAAAATTTCCACAATAATCATTGCTAATTTCCAATGTAAATGGAGTTTTTTTTCAATATTACTTGCAAAATATCTTACGAAGATTTATACGTGAAACAGGAAAAAATGCCTATAGAATTGACGAATATCCTTTGTACTATTGGGTATCATTCCACCTTGATTTTTATTTCATTACAATGGTTAAAATAAAACAAGTAGATTAAAAAAATATAAAATCGTATATTCACTCAATTCAATTCAATTACAAATAATATAATACTACTAATTCACATTTTCAAAGCATTAGATATCTATCATAAATTTTATACAACATAGATATTTGACTTAAATTTTTGCAAAGAATAGGTTTTAATAATACTCTTATCTAATTGCACAACATCATATTGATCAGTTTTTTTAATTACATAACAAAAAATATGATAATCAAAATATAAAGTTTGCAAAGGCGTTACTAAAAAGTACACTTTATCGACAGAAGAAATACATACATATTCAATGGTAGAATACTGTGGGAAATCTTCTTCATATCCAGTAATTAAAACAACACCACGCTTAAATTTTATATTGTTGAATCTTATCCAAGAAAAAAACTTCAAGGATTCGACTTCAATATCAGCTAACTCATATTGTATTGTGCTATTAGGTTGATTAACATTTTTACCGAATTCGTATTCATTATTGAACATAGCATATCCACTATGATGCTTCTTACTATCGCTCAGCAGATATCTGTTAAAAATGGTTTTACATATATTTCGTCGAGAAGTAGTTGAATGCGCAATATTTTTTAACACTTTATGTTTGGCTTCAAAACGCATTGACCAAATATGAACAAGTGGACCAATCTCTTTAATAATTGATGGATAATGTGTCATTAAATGATGCTTTGGTTTAAGTGGTAAGCGAAAAATTTCTTGAAACAAAATGTGGTGTTCCGAAATTAATACATTCAAAATGGATATCGAATCAAGATCAATGGTATCAAGCATAATAATTTCTATAATCGCTTTAAGCTTTAAAAAAATATCCCAATATTGGTTATTTTCTGGAACCCAATCTCCGATCATAATTCCAAGATACTTTGTTAACCAAAGTGTTTCTGAGGCAGAGTATTTAAGTTTTTTATTTTTTAAGTGGTCTTCGAATATTTCTTGGGGTTTATTCATGTTTTCTAAGTTAGCAAAATTGAAAATATTTATTCGATTGTTTAACGATTCCAAAGTAAAATACTTTTCAACTTTAATGAAGTTATATAGAATTAGGGCAATTTCATAATTTGCGATACCTTCGTATATATCATGCATGATATCAACTGCAAAATTTTCTGTGACTTCAAATGAAGCAAGTTGATTGAAAATACATTCAGAAATTAAACCTGTTAATGACACATTATTAGTTTGTAGATCAAGCTGGTAGTTAGATTTGTTTCGTATTAAGCTAGTGTTTTCTTTGCATGATTTTTGGCATTCAATTTTTTTCATTTTACAAAATCTACAAAAATGTGTAGCCACAAATGATTCTGTAAATCCAAGCATAGAATTAACACCTTTGTTATCTCCTACGCACAGGCAAAGAATAAAGAATATTTTCTTTCCATTAATTTCCAATTTCCTATATTCTTTTGAAAGTCCCCTTCAAGCATTGGACGAATGTTTCAAAGCCATTATTTCATTGGATGCTCAGTATCCTGAGCCTAGCATGCAAATATGGACATTCTTACAGTTATACGTCTACAATATAAAATTTAAAGGCCACGATAAACAATTTACCAGCGTCCATTCTCTTATGTCAGAATTAAAATCATTTGAAGATTAATTTGAAACATACATACAAAGGTATTTTTCTATTCTTTATATACATTGTTATATAATTCATTATTATTTAAATGGAGTGCTTTAAATGTAGTATGGAATTTTTTAATTTAAAATCTTACGCTAACCATTTAAATATATATCATATTTTGGAAACAGTTAAAATATGTAAAATGTGTATTCCAAACAGAAAGTTTATTAATTTCAGTGCATTTAAAAAGCATGTAAAAATACATTTTAACGAGATTGAAAAGGTAAAGCAAGCAAATTTAGAAAATTTAAATTCAAAAAAGGAGTCTTTAATGCTTTTAGAAGCAAGCAAGAACTTCGATGTTACTAATATTAACACTGTAACTAAGGATAATATCACTGAAATGAATTCAGAACATCTAAAAGAAATAATTCAAGCAGAAAATATTAAACTTATTACTGAAATATATAAGGAAAAAAACATATGTAGGAAGTCGATACAAAACATAATTGAAAATTTTAGCATTTATTTACAAAGTGATATCTTTACAGTAGCAAAGAATTTAATATTAAATCAATTAACGGAAGAAAAGTATCAACATGAAATTTTGAATATTTTTAATTTAATTCAATCAGCGCTGTTAAATATTTCTACAGAATATCGTCGAATTCAATTATTGCAGAGCAAAACCCTTTATTCAGAATCTATTACTGTCGTTTTAAGTGAACGATTAGAACCCAAGCATAAAAATAACAATACAATTCTTCAGTCAATTTCTAACACTGCCAATATGGTCTGTTCAAATCTGTTTTGAAACGCTTTTTGACTTCCGATGGAGTCTTCAAAGAAATTTTAGATTATATACTCTTTCTCAAAAACCAGAAGCACGTTGTTTCAAATATTATGCAAGCCAAACTATGGAAAAAGAAAACACAACATCAAAATATAAATGATATGGTTTTACCCTTAATATTGAGCTATGACGATTTCGAAACTAATAATGGGATGGGATCACGAGCAGGCTTGCAAAACTTAGGATCGGTCTATCTATCTTTCCCTTTTATACCACCATGCTACAGATCAAAGTTGGAAAATATTTTTTTAGTTTTTCTTTTTAATAGTTTGGATCGCAAAACAATCGGTAATAAAGTCTTTCAACCTATTATCGACCAACTGCAAGATATCGAAAATAATGGGTTGGAGTTTCGTTGACCGCTATATATGCAGTTCTGATTTCAGCTGAAATCAAAGTTGGAAGATAAAAGCTTTTGTTTGTAATTAATATTAGATATTAGATACCTATTGTGTCACCAACTAAAATTATTGTAGGTTGCAACGTCTTTTTAAATACAGCTGAATCCTCCCTTTTCTGTTTGACAGCTTCCGTGACAAGATTGCCATCCTTGTAATGAAAAAAAGTAAGAAGTTAATACTGATAATAAATAACTATTATATTAAATAAATCGTAAGTACCGTTACATGGAGAATGAAACTTTCAAATATCTCTTGTTTGGAGTATTTGAAACGCTTTGCATGTCCAGCTACTCCCCGTTTTACTGTACTATAAGCTGTTGGTAATAGATGCGGTAAAAGAAATAAGCCAGTTATATCTGTCGTGCTGCCTAAAATAGCTTCGATTTCTTTATCTTTTTTAAGTGTTTCAGCCAATGTAATCAAATACTTATTTAGCTTCGGCCACAAAAGAAACATTGAGTTTGAAGCATCGGGATATTCCTGATCAAAATCCTGGCTCAGTAATCGCCATCCTTTTGGTGATTTTAAAATCGGGAAGTACTCAAAATATTCGTGAATAGATAACTTTAATAGCGATTTTCGAAAAATGGTAGTGTCTCTCCAGAACTCCTGAATCCTATCGAAAGGCTGAATATTCTTCTTCAAAAAAGATACCTTTGCTTCCGTCGACTCAGAAATATTCGAATTGTCAACTTGGACAGTTTTAGTAACTGGAATTATTGAGCTTTTGATTTTCTTTTTCAAGCTATTATACGATTCCCATAACTTTCCTGTTGCGTTACGTTTAGTTATTTTATTATACGGTACAAAATACGTATTTTCATTTTCCTTGGGAAATATTTCTACTATTTGTTTAGTAAGTGTTTGGAATCGTAAAGTTGTTATTTTGAAATCTTTGATATCGCTACAATTATCAACTTCTGCATGTATTATGATTCTGGATAAAAGATTCTTGTGTGATTTATCCAACGTATTGTGCTTCTTATAAAAACTGCAGATTAGTGCTCCATTCGTTGTTCTATTCAATATATCACGAAGAGATTGCACTTCTTTTGGAAAGATTGTAATATTTGAATCAGCAAATGGAATATCTGATATTGAAATGAACTGTAAACATAAAAATCATAATATAAAAAAAAACATGGTCATAAATATAATAATAACAAACCTCTCTTAATGTCTGAAAAGTATTGCCTGGATTGACAGATACTTCACTCATTTCATTTGAATTAATGTTATCAACTAAACTAAGCGAGTCAGTGGAGGGTTGAGATAGCGTTGTACAGAGAGAGCTCGTCTATATAAAAAAGTATGATAAAAATAAAAATCTGTAAGAATCGAATTTTTCATATGGTGAGAAGCAACCATAGATGCAAATTTTAAGAAGTTTTTGTTGTTTTCCGGCGTCAGTGGAGTTTCTGGTGTGAAACCCCAAAACAAAATCCCCGACTGTTGATTAAACGCTGTCCCTGAGGACATGACAGTTGGAAAGCCTTCATTGGATAGGGCAGTTTTTTAAGACTGTCTTGGACTGGGTCTGAAGAAGCTGTTTTGCCATCGGATGGCATAGACTCGCCAGAGGGTGTATCATGCCAACTATCAGAAACACCCTTACAGCGATATCGAAACCTATTTTATTATCTACGGATTATCCACATACTCGTATACTAGCGAAAGGATGCGATGGCAAGAATTTCGCTAGTAACTATGTAATTCGTAGATAATAAAATAGGTTTCGATATCGCTATATATAATAATCCTCAGTAATACCACCACCTGTGAGGGTGTTTCGGATTTAGGCATGATACACCCTCTGACGAGTCTATGCCATCCGATGACGAAATAGCTCCTTCGGACCCAGTCCAACACAGTCTTATAAAAACTGGCCTATCTAGTGAAGTTTCCAACTGTCATGTCCTCAGGGACAGCGATTAATCAACAGTCGGGGATTTCTTGTTGGGGTTTCGCAACAGAAACTCCACTGACGCCGGAAAACAACAAAAACTTAATAAAAATCTGATACGTTTCACGGCAGAAAACTTTTGTTAAATTCATGAAAAAAGGTTGTTCGTACACGATTTAAACTACTGTTTAGAAGCAAGACACTGTTAATAAAAAAATCTCGAACCTTTCGTAGAAATATCGTAAAAACATTTCGGATAATCATATTCATTATTTTAATATTAGAAACTGTTATTTACATACCTCTTGAACATATACATGTTTAAATTTATGCCAACATTTTTGACGAGGCCCGGCCTTAGGAATTATAGAACGAAGTGCTTCGTAATCGAGTTTTTCCAATGTTTCCTTATCGAACTCTTCAGCTGATGCACACACAATTCATTAACATTAATCAACATTAAACTAACAACTATTATATGTATCAATATTTTTCACCTATAAATAAGTCAATAAATTGTGGCAGCTCCCATCCAGTTAAGATATTCTTGATATAAATGGGATCTCCCATTTTTCCTTCAATAAATCACTTCACTTGAATTGGTTGAGCTCACTTTTTAATAATTTACCTCGTACCTAATTAAAAATTCACTTAAATGCAAGTATGTCTCCTTCCGTGACTTGTGAACACGTAACTGAACTGGCGAAGAGTTCGATTGAAACAAACATTTTTAAATTTCGCTCTAATGGATTGCGTCTTTTCCCGTTCACATAGGCGATTCTTTTCCGAAAATTGGAAGACATGCTATGTTCATTGGAATTTTTTCCTATGATCATAGGCGTATCGCATGAAGACGATTCCAAGAAGAAGTTCTATGAATTGGCTATGGGACGAGAATTTTTGTTTTTCATAATAATTGTATTAAAAACTATGTACATAGGAAAAACAGCATTTTGCAATTTTCATGGGCAATATTACAAAACATTGTAGTTGTATTTGCCTTTGGAAATCGCTTAATTTGCTATTATTATAGTGATTTTACCCTAAAACACCCTCCGATATTGAATAGGAAAGTAAGCAATGAATATTTTTTTCCGTGTAGTTTTACTGGCGTATAGATGGTGCGTTCTATCACATTGCTGCTCCTCATGTTGTTTACAGGAAAAGTGAAGACGAGATGGCGTTGGTCCACAGGCCAGAGTGGGGTTGGGATTGCAACTAACAACAACAGAAACCGGCTGCAAAGCTTGCAAAAAAGGATTCCTCTTTATCTTCGTCCTTTTTGCCCCTTCCGAACATGCACTTCTGGGCATTTTCGAAAATGAAGTCGTGTATACGCTTCTCATTTTGATAAACACCGAGCGCCTGGAGAGGAAGGAGCTACTAGATTGGGGGGTTGGATGGTGATGGGTCTGGTCTGGAAAGTAGTAGAACTACGACTGGTAACTGGAGAGACGAATAGCTTCAAAGTTTGGTTTGAGGAGATGCTTGGCTGAACTGAGGGGGATGATAGTGTTGTGGGTGGATGCATGTGAACAGGGATTTAAAGTAATTTGAAAATGCCTCGAGCACGACATGGTTGTGCTATACGGTGTACATAACTTGTATGTCTCTTGAATTGTTTCTGGCTTGCATGCCACTCGACCCACCCACCCAAAACCGTCCACATAATAATAGGAAACGTACTGCGAAACATGAGCTAAGGGTAGTTCTGTAGTTAGCGCTAGTGATGTTTAGTGCTCAGGTTCATAGGGAAGTTTGGATAGCGGTAATCTGTTCCGAGTTGTGTGTGTTGAGAAAGGTTCATTTTCAGATAAGTAACCAAGGGAATGAGATTTGCTAAATTTCGGGAATAATAACCAAAATAAGGGTCGACAGATTTCCGAAATGTATTGGATTGTACGATATGAAAATGTTTCGAGCAGATGGTTTCATTCTCCTCGGGTGTAATGTTAACACAGCTCAGGAAAACTGGGTGCAGTCTGCAGTGGTATTTCCGTAGAATGGATGCAAATTAAACACAATAAGAGCGAAAATTTCGAATTGTTGGCGGATTTTACGCTTGAAACGTTAAAGGTTTAAACTGGTAGCCAAAGCATATCTCTTTTTTGTTTAGTGGTTGCAAGGAAAACAATCCATGAGATTGATTTCCAATGTATATTGCTGCACTATCAAATCTCTATTTAAATTCTAAGTTACAACTTTCTAGCATAAGCTGTTCCTGAGACATAGAGGCGAATGTTTTTCGTCTCAAGCCCTCATCCTCACAATCGCGTCTATTACCCCTGATAGCGGTCACGTAATCTGAAAATTGGAAGTTCAAATCTCGGAGGTTCTTAATTTGCTTACTACGGACAGACCGATTTTTTTATTGTTTTAGGGTCTACTACCTTTAAAACGTGAAAATACAAATTTTGAGAGTAGCAATTTTATTTTTTAGTTCCAGTTTGATCACAATACTATACATACTCGTATATATGTATATACAATACACAATAAAAAATTAAAATAAAAAAAATAATTAGTAAAATTTCAGTATTGCTTACATTGATTGTCAAATAGTTCCAAATAAAAAATTTAAAATGGATAAATCCACATATTACTTGGATTGCTACCATATAAATGTACTTGAAGTAAAAGTAGTTATTTTTCTGACTGAACACGTAGATCTAAGCAACTTTTCTCTGCGTGTGGCCCAGAGACAGTGCATTGTTCCTCTAGACCGATGTGTCGTGGATTCCATTTTCAAATATTAGTTTTTAGGCGATTACATTAAAAGTTAAAATCAATTTACTGCCTCATCAGTCCTAAGAGATATGACGAAATTCGTGAAATCGTATTCTAACCCATTGCATCACCTTGGGGGTTGAATTTCGAAGAATCGTAAAATTGGTATTTAGGCGATTACATGAAATGCCCGTAGATGTTAGAACCAATTTTTTAACTCATCAGTCATGAGAAATACGGCGATAATTGTGAACACGTATACACAACCCCCTTACACTCACTTGTTGTTGAATATCCAAAAATCCTGAAACTGATTTTTAAATGATAATAAAAAAAGTCAGAAAAAGTAAAAACAGACTCGATGTCTTATTAGTCCTAAGAGATATGACGGAATTCGTGGAAGCGTGCACAACCTTTTGATACCCTTTTAGTTGTTGAAAAGCAAAAAGTACTGAAAATGATCTCAGGCGATTTTATTTTATAAAAAACCGCAAAACTAAAGCCTTATTCGATATCTAACCAGTCCTGAGAGATATGGCAGAATTCGTGAAAATGTTTTCAACCCATTTACACCCTTTTAGGGATTGATTTACAAAAAATTTTGAATCTTTAGAAGAGCCCGTAGAAGTAAAATTAATTCACTATTTGAAAAGACTTAAGAGATATGACGAAATTCGTGAAAATATATGCACCTCATTTTCGCTGACAATTTTTTTCGTCACTGAACTCCCTCAAAATTTTAACTCCAATCTGTTCTCAATACCTACAATCGCCAAGTTTTAACTTTGTAACATAAACCGTTTAGAAGATATGGATTTTTGAATGTCTCAATCCCAGGTTTTGAGCGTTTTTCACCCAATCGCATGTCCCTCCATCTTATAAATTGCAAGTTTCAACTTCCTATCGGTAGCGGCTCAAGAGATATAGACCTCAAAATTTTTTTCGGGTGATCGATGGTAACTGACACAATTTTTTTTTATATTGATTGAAGCAGGACTGTAACTTAGATGGTAAGAAGTTGAACATTCCGCCTGAAAAACTACACGCTAGGGAGTTGATTCCACACATACCGGCCGACTGAAAAACAACAATATTTCAGTGTACGTCTGACTTTGGGGATGTGTTTGTTTTGAGGACTAGAGTATACCATCATTGCATGCCCAATTCATCACAGCGTCCAAGGGATTCCAACTGATTTTCATCGATACTTGTGCTTAGGAAGAGAGGATAAGAAGCTCCTTTCTGTCCGGAAAAAATTAGATATCACTGGTTTGGAATGCTATCTATAGATCAATAAGAATTTAATCTTCTTGGCAACTTGTAACCTGTAACGTGTTCTAACCTAGAAAGCAACTCTCTTCCATCTTACTGCCAAATATCAAGATTTCATCTATGATAGCTGCTCCTTTCACTTCACTCTATCAATGATTTCCGCTTGGTTATGGTTACTTCGGTATAGAAAACTTTCTGATTCCATCATTTTATGATAGTTCCCCCTATGCGTTGTCCTGATGAGTAGAAGCCACAAACCATTTTAAAACTAACCGCTCGGCCACATACCCAACCAAATTTGTTTCGCCAACGTTCCACCATGCATAGCCACGTCGCCCTGCCGTACTGTACCTCCGTTTCATAGATACTCGTAGATATGTGCATTGGAGAAAAACCACCATTCAAGTTGTCCCATCTCCCCTACACGCTATTTGTATGGCTTTTGTGTATTTAGCAACAGAGACGAGGACCATCAACATCAAAACTAGCACGTACATAAACCACCCCCAACTACATGCAAGCTCCAAAAATGGAATTTCGACGATCCCTTGCCCACACCCTCTGCGCCCAAATTCTAAACGACATGTCCAAACACTTACACTCGGGGAATTCCCGACAACGTCGAGAGGAAGCTAGAGGGAAGAAGTTACGACCCTACTTACCAGTCTCGCATTCCCTACCCTCTGTCCGCTATTTGTTACTCAATATTTCATGGCGAAGTTTAACCACCGTGTCCTCAATACCCACGAGAGAGAGGTCTGGAAGAGACCAGGCTGTGAAACTCGATGGGATTCTTGTCCTTAGAAATTTACAAGTTTTCAACCCGAAAGTATATCCTGGGATCGGTCGGAACGGATACGGCATGTGGATGAAGGTTCTATCCCATTCCGTCGGAACCTACCCTACTCCCCTAAAACTGCCAGGACATACAGAACTTTGTTGTGTGTACCTTCTGTGTGTTTGATGCTGGTATTCCGTTGTTTTTTCTTCTGTCCTGGATTCCGTCGTTTTGCTTGAATGAAATTTTATTGGATGTGTTCTGGGTAGTCGGAAACTGTTAAGGATCAGGGAAGGAAGGAGGCGCAGCCATTTTGCTTATAAGAAGTGAATCGTGTATACTATTAGCGTATGGGGTCGTATGTGACCGCACGATCTCGTACATCTCCGTTGGAATCTAGACACGTAATTTTGCGTGGAACTTGGTAGTGCCAGGAGATGCTATCGGAAGAGCACTAGTACACCAGATCGCGATCAACCAATAGGAGAATTGATAGGTTCTCTTGGTTTTGGGTATAGTTATAGTTGTTATTCGATGGGCGGACATATCATTCCCTCTAATTCTGTACTGACTCTTTTCATTGTATCATGGCCAGCTTCATTTCATGTGTCTCCCTTGGCGTCCACTGAGACAATATTCGAGAATGCTCCTAACGGCGACTCTTTGGATTGCAGGCTCTATCTACCTCTAGCGGGCTGTCCTGATGTGTTGTGAAAGCAATTGAAAGCAAGTAGGTACACATTTAATCTGATACTTTTGGGTACCTGATACTTTTAGTGTATGATAAAATTCCATGTTACTTGCACATAGTCTCTTGGACGTAGTTGTGCGCTAGTGTCAATCTCAATTCTAGCGGCCTGTGTGATACAATCATCTTGGATGGAATTGTGTGTAGTATTATTCCGCTGAGCACCAGGTGTAATAGAATCCTTCACATCCTTATTAGCAAATATATACTAAATATGAATGGAACTGTAACCTTATCGCTCGGGTCCATCAAAGCCCGTGGGAATGTGTTAAATGTTACTATCAGTTTTTGTGCACTCAACTACCATGAGTGTACGCCCATGGGTGTTTCTCAACTACCATGGGTGTTTGATTTGAATAAACAACAAAATTTATTTCTTATAAACTATATTATTATTAATTGTTAACACCCAAGGATGCGGCGCTAACATCAATTGGTGTTCTTAAGACAACCATGGGTGTTTCTCGAAACACCCGTAAATATGGATGTTCTACCATGGTGGTTTCTCGAAACATCGATAAATATTGATGTACTACCATGGGTGTTAGGAAACACCCAACTGCTCTTTTGAATAGATTAAATTAATTTGCCCTTTCATTCTTCCTTTGAGTAGCTCCCATGCAAAAGTCCTTAAAATACGTCTATACTAAACTGCCCCACAGTTAAAAAACTTTCAGTGGTTTCATCAATTTAAAAACAGTGATGGACTTTTATACGAAATTCATCTTTTTAGACATCCAATTTTCTATAGTATTTTTTATGGTTATCGAACTGGTTTTAATAGAGAGGGAAGGTCACGGAATCGGGCGGTATTTATTCAGATTTTTGATTACACCAACAAGTTATATAATTTTTTACCGCTGATTATATCACATTACACTAAAACCTTAATTGACCAATTGCCGGGAAGAAAATTAAGCCTAGTCCTTCATGTAAATTTCATACAGAAGTCATTGAAAAAATTGAGCATTTACATTCCACATCGCTCTAGAACTAAAAAAGTCGTTCACATAAGTAAGAACAAATTTTAGACAGATTATGAAACATAAGTTTCGTTAGCGATCGAAATCTTTTTGTTGCTTCAGGAAGCTCGCTAACAAAAGTCCTTAAAATATGTAGTTGAGCTTATTGCATGATAATCTGGAAATTCATATTTAGAATAACTTAAATTTACACAGTATAGTTTATTACCATTTCAAAATACCGGAAAAAAATGCAGAAGTACTCTCTCGACTAGCTACCACACAAATGTCTTGAAAAAAAAAATTAAACTCGTGATAAATTGATATATTTGGTATGAAATTAACTGTTCATAAATTATATTTAGGCCCGAAATGTAAGGGGAGCAACAAAATAAATCTAATTCTTGTAATAGCCATAGAAAAGTCCTTATTACACGCGGTTGCACTTATTATACGATTGCAAGGGAACTCGCACATCCGTGATTTTGGGATTAAAAACAAGTAAAATCCCGTAGGTACCATACACATGTCCGTGAAAAAATGTTCGCCCAAACTATCAAAAGTATTTGCGATTGAGTTGTGGCCCCCCTCCCAGTTTTATTATCCTCAACTACAATTCAAATAGTAGTTCAGTATTCTGTCTATCGTGATCCATATGCTTCGAACTTAGCGCCCGCCTTGGTAAGTCTCTCTTTCAAAATGATTGCTATAATTTACCCGTTCTCAAAAACATTACCCTACTTAAGTCCTACCCCCCAAAATAAATACAAATCCAATTGCAACAACCCCCTCTCGCGATATTCATGTCCTTATCGCAGTTAAGTGAGTGGCGATGTTCTGGCCCCATAATATTTGGCTCCAAACAAATATTCGTCGCACAGAAATTCATGAGGATTTCGTCCTTCTGCGGTTTGTGTATGTGTACGTTTCGGGTTCTTTATTTAAATCGCATCGTTGGAAAAGTACACACACCCTCCGCAACCAGCCTCCCAACATTTGCGCCATCTACTTTCTATTCTGTCAACATTTGCACGTCATGTAGAATCGCGGAATGGCATAGGAGGATGGCAAAAATAAAGAGCAGTACGAGTTTGGAGTTGATGAATGTGCCCAACAATCCCGGGGGGAATTTATTTATGGTCGGTGGTTTTTAAAAGAACGAGCTTCAAGCAAGCAAAGGGTCGTACACTTTACTATGCTCTCGACTCTCAAGAGTCGCAAGAACCAGATGGTTGTGGGATGAGCTAGATGCGGTTTGAGTGTTCGGTTTTCACAATGTGTCACACTACCCTCCGCTCTCTTCGTGCCGTACTCTCGCCTTCTTTATGCGCCAGGACTAAATTGTCCGACCGCTTCCTTTCAGAGAGTAACTGAAATTCAAATATCACATTATCCCTTGCGTCTTGTCAAAAGAATGGGGTTGGAATTTCAGACTGTGAGAGTTTTGCTTGTGTACCCTGCCATAGGGTTGACGACGAGAATAGAGCGATACGATTATGAAAAGACAAGCGGGGGCCGATGGAGGGTGCTAAAATACAATATGACAATGTAATTAATATTATGTGTTCGTTTTTCCGAGTTGAAATGAGAAGCACGCCCAGAGAGAAGGGTGTGTATGTCTTGAATTTCAGTAGAAAGAAATTCGAAAGTGAGGGCAACCACACGGCAGTGGTGGTGGTATCGGATAAACGGGAATCAAACGACTGACAAAAAGTTCTCGCTCTCCCTTCCTCTCTTAATTATTAATCTTTAAATTATTTATACACTCTGGCTGACTGACTGCCTTTTTTGAGGTGGCAAATGTTTCCTGTACAACTTCGGGCGTAACGGATGAAAATTGAGTCTAAGTACGAGAGTAAAGTGGTTTGAAGCACGGAATCAGGTCTATAGTAAGCGGGTGGGCACCCTTTATTTCTGTGGATACAGAGAAACGGATTTCAGGGTGGTTGATTTTATGTGTTGGAAAGACATAATTTGATTCTAAATGAATGGCGGCAGGGGGGTATCAACCCCAACTCCACCTTTCTGTTCTCTTGAATGATATCACGGTAAGTAAGTGGGTGGTTGTTGTTGTTGTTTTGTTTTTGTCGGCGTTCTCGTTTATTATTATTATGCCATTTTATTAATTAGGGTTGCCGTTCGAGATTTAATTTTTGTATGACCCTTCTGTGAAGTATTGTTGATGGAACTTTTAATGATAAATGGTTGTCTGCGGTTTGAAAAGCTGTTTGGAAGGGGCGATAAGAGAGGTCGTCAGAATTTGCATTTGATTAATAGGAATTTAATAGTGATTTTTCGCTTGTAATGTGAAAAGGTTTATTCAGTCTAGTATTAAATTCGTGGAGTTTCCAAACGGATCGAGTGACCATATAGAAATTAGTGTCAGAAGTGGGATTTCACTTGACCAAGCTGTCATTCAAGCTGAGTTCTACAAATAGAAAAACGCGAAAATATATGAATTTAAAAGGTGACATTTCTCAGAAACGCAGACAGATGTGGTTATTCCCACCCTGTATACATGAAATGAAACGTTGTTACAGTATTTCTTTGTGAAAATTTCTAGATAAATTGTCTATTTTCATGTCGTGGCTTATCGTGCACTTTATGTTTATGGCAATACTTTAACACTGTACCAGCAGCGTTTAAACATGCCAACGAGAATGAGGGTTGCCAGGAATTGTAAATGAGATGAGATGGTGTGATGTGTATCTATGTATATTACCAACACGCCAATCATATTTTTAAACTACCACTACTCACAGATATGGTAGAAAAAACAGTCAGATAGCGAGAAAATGTCATAAATTAAGTTTAATTGATTGATTTACGTGTTCAACATTGCTAAAATCGATTTAAATATTCCCGGAATCCCCTGTGGCAATGTACAGGACGTGACGTGGATTTGAGAGTTGATTGGTGAATAAGTGAAGGCAGAGTCTCAAGCAATTGGAATTGTGAATTATAACGTGTAGTCACACCTATTACAGGTTTATTTGATAAGCGTCGGTCTACTCCTTCAAGTTGTTTCCTTTCAAATGCAATTCTATAGCGACTCAGGGTTCAGAAAAATTTGGTGCACGCCGTTGTTAAACTCCCAGTATTTTCAACACCAAGCTCTGACGTATCATTCACGATAAATCTTTCTATTAAAGCATATGCCTCGGAACAAAATCTGCTTATGCTACTATCACTGTACATGTGTGTGATTCTCTATGTTTTAATATCTCCATCTTGTTCACTTCTCGTTAAAACTACCCGATAATTCACTTCTAAATTACCCGTAATTACTGCCAGTGAATATACCCGATAGTTGACCGATAAGTTAACCACACTGTTTTTTTTGGAATACGAAATTATATGGAGATTTGCAAACTAAAGGAAAAGTTAAAAAAATTGTTATGGCGGAGTATTGAATTGATTGTGTGCGTACTTTCGGTTAGCTCGATTTTGCAGTGATATAACAGACACTTCGTGCGCTTCAATATTTTGTGTTGCCAAAGTTAACAATCGAGAATATTGTGATGAAAAATATCGAGTATGAAGTAAAGATACTGCCTAGTTTGTATTTTTTGGGACAAATCATCTATCTGCAATTTCATGCGGATTCATTCTTCTGCACAGAACTACATCACTTGTTCGAAAGAGTGACGAAATTGAACGTTTGGAACGACCGACCGGGTTTGGCAATGTATTAGCATATTGTTACGTGTAAGCCTGGCCGCCGCGCGGCTCGATCGATTACGAATAGGAAACAGCAACAACCGAATACCTAAGCTGCAAAATAACCCAATCAGAAACCTAGTTGAAGTAAGAGAGCGAAACAACACGACTATATCTCCCCTCTAATCGAATGCGCTCGAATGTACTGGAAGCCTAGAAGACCAAATGGAATGCTCTCAAACGTTCCAGTTGAGTCTACACACACCACCGAGCGAAGACTCAAGAACAGTCTCGACTACAATCAAGTAGTATAAAAGCAGATGAGCTTTCAGCGAGGGACATAGTAATTTTTATTACGTCGACTGTGACAGCCAGCGTGTATACGCGACCGTGTTGGTAGAGAGCGAAAGTGATCGAGTAAAGCGATATATGGAATAAGCGGGCAGTGCTGCCATACAGTGCGAATATAATTCTGTGAATTAATAGTGCGATTAAATAAATTATCACTTATTTTTATTTTAACCGAATTGTGTTTTACTTGAAATCCCGGCGAACCCCTAGCTCGCAACAATATGTTTCAAGTAATTTTTCATGGTATAGGTAATGTGCTCTGCCAATACCGGAAGGTACAGGGTGTTTTTTTAGAGGTATAGTTTTTCTTTTTTGAAAAAAAGACATACTTAATGTACCAAATGAAAAATTTTGAATTGCGAATAAGCTGCATAGATGGTCGATTATGTTGACCATATAATTGACGCAGCGATCTGTGAGTTTGCCGTATATAGAACGCAAATTTCGAAAATAAATTTGCACAATTTGTAAACGTTGTTCTGGTGTAAGTCTTTCCATGATAATTTGCCAAAACGTACTGAACAAAAATGTAAAAGAAACCAGTCAAGTTTGACAGGTATCTCTACTGAAAAAGTTATGCCTCTAAAAAAACGCTCTATATTACAAATTAACTATTAATTATTTCTGTGGTATCTACAAGCTGAATTAGAAAAATGTACAACAGAGCTTCAGTCCTGCTAAATCTCTCTAAAATGGTCCTCTTAAATATTCTACTTTGCAGTGATGCCAACTCGTGGGGAATTCCCTTTTTCGTGGGGAATTTCAGTCTAAATTTTATTGAAAGGGGAAAAGGGGAATCAGCCCTATTCGAGATCAATTATGGGGAAAACCAAAACTCTCTGAAATTCCTTACCACAAGCACAACACCGACTTCAACGTCGACTTGTGGCGACTAGAAAAACAAAACAGACATTCTTATTTCATTGCGTCCAATACTTATTGCGTCTCATTGTTTACAAGGGATCGTATGTAGGTTTAGGAGTCACATATAAGTCCAACTGGCCATCACGTGACTCATTATCCAGCCACAGTCATCTGACGAATCAATAACAGGATAAGCCCTGGCTACTGCTACTACATATGACTATAGAAACAAACTCGTTTCCACGAATTATACATATACTAGTGAAATTTGCCATAGCTTAATTTTGGTGGATTTTGATTCACAGACTAAGTGCGCGACATCAAATCCCGCCAACAGCAATTTTATTTTTCCTAATATTAATGAGAATGGGACTATCATGTCCTCAATGGCAGTATCCAAGACGGCGATTGATCCCAGTCGGACTTTCGTGTTGGTGTTTCACATTAGAAACTCATATGACGTCAAAAACAACCAAAAAATTCTTAAAATCAGCTTCTATGGAAGCATTAACCATGAAAAAATTCATATAGTGGTTTATCTTTCTTTAATCAAATAACTGCTTTACTCCATCTTTTTTATTTTATATAGACAATAGTTTTTTTTCGTAATACAATAAATAGGTTTTTTGCTTTATGATTAATAAAACCCTTTACTCCTGTAGAATTATTCTTTATAGTGAAACTGTGGGGAATTCCATTACGAATAATGGGGAAAAAGAGGAATTTTGGGTTCAACCGTGGGGAATTTTACACAAAATGGTTAGGAACACTGCTACTTTGTTCAATTTTTGATGTTATTCTCTCTCCCACTCTCTCGCTCTGTACTCTTGGTCTATCTCTCGCAATCTTACACTATAAAACTTTTTCTCAATCTCTCTAACTTTGGTTTCCTTTCTCTAAATTTTACTCTCTCTCAACTCTTGTTTTCTCCATTTATAACTCTTGTTCTCTTTCTATAACTTTTACCGTCCATACCTCTTGCTCTTTCTCTCTAACTCTTTCTCATCCTCTCTAACTCTAACTCATCCTCTCTAACTCTAACTCGTACTCTCTGTCTCTCTAATTCGTGCTCTTCCTAAACTTTTGTTTCCTCTGTTTATAATACTTACACTCTTCATTTATAACTCTAGATCTCTATCACTTTACAACTTTTACTCTATATAGATCTTGGTCTCGTTTTTTCTCTTGATCTCTCTCCTTAACTCTCTGTTCTCTCTCTCGCTCTCTTTTTAACTCTCTGTTCTCTCTCTCTCTTAGACTCTCTATTCTCTCTCTCACTTTAACTCTCTGTTCTCTTTCTTTCTCTTTTTAACCCTCTGTTCTCTCCCTCTCTCTCTGTTCTCTCCCTCTGTTCTCTCCCTCTCTCTCTCTCTCTGTTCTCTCCCTCTCTCTCTATGTTCTCTCCCTCTCTCTTTGTTCTCTCCCTCCTCTCTCTGTTCTCTCCCTCTCTCTGTTCTCTCCCTCTCTCTGTTCTCTCCTTCTCTCTGTTCTCTCCCTCTCTCTGTTCTCTCCCTCTCTCTGTTCTCTCCTTCTCTCTCTCTGTTCTCTCCCTCTCTCTGTTCTCTCCCTCTCTCTCTCTGTTCTCTCCCTCTCTCTCTCTCTCTCTGTTCTCTCCCTCTCTCTCTCTCTGTTCTCTCCGTCTCCCTCTCTGTTCTCTCCCTCTCTCTCTCTCTGTTCTCTCCCTCTCTGTTCTCTCCCTCTCTCTCATTTTTGCTCTGCCTCTCACTCTTGTTCTCTCTCTAGCTCTTGTTCTTTCTCTAACTCTTGCTCTCTTTAACTCTTACTCGCTCTCTAACTATTGCTCTCTGTTTCTCTTTCTAAATATTGGTCTCTGTCTCTCTTTCTAAATATTGCTCTCTGCCCCTCTTTCTAAATATTGCTCTCAGTCTCTCTTTCTGAATATTGCGCTCTCTCTCTGTCTCTTCCTCTGTCTCTCTCTCTCTCTTCCTCTGTCTCTCTCTCTTCCTCTCTCTGTCTCTCCTCTCTCTCTTGGCTTTTAATTCTTGTTCTCTTCGTCAGAGTTCTTGTTCTGTCTTTAACTTTTGCTCTATCTTTCTAACTTGGGACGCTCTCTGTCTCTATTAACTCCAGCAACTCTAAATTTTTATTTTTGCTATACAACTTAAACAAAGTCTGGTCCTCAGCAAGATCGATTTCAAATTTTTGATTGAAAAATGAAATACATGTTAACATCGTCTACCCGACATAATGACACCTTCGGCGGGCAAACCAAACGAACGCCTAATACCAACCCTTCCCACCTCAAAAACTAAATCGGGCACTTCTCGGGTAAACATTCCTCGCCTATCAGAAAATGAACATTCCACTAAGACCGTCGTCCCACCACTCTCGTGTCTGTCATTAAATAATTCCCCATTCCTTCCGAAAACTAAATATTTATACTATAAACCTCGACTCTATGCAGCCATCCATCCATCGCATCTATTCATCGCAAACTATAGCTCCGAGCCCACGCCTTGGCTCTCAATTTCAGAAAATCCTTCAACAACTTGACTTAAGTCAAACCGCAACTGACAAATAGGTTTGAATGGGTTTGCGGATAGTTTTAATGCCAAACTCACTCAATGGCTTCCTAAATTTCTCAGCCCCTCCCCTTCCCAGCACTCTTTCTCGCTTCCAGAACTACAGGAGTGTGTATTTCACAGCGCACTACACGGACTCTCAACACTCGGAGCGTAGTAGAGTTGAATTGAGAATATCTCTCGGTGCTTAGCAAAAGCAGAGGACGAACACCCTATTACCACCCCCAATCTACTACCGCGTTTCGCACAAATAATGCACATGACTTGTGTTCGTATCTCGGCCACATTTGAGTAATTCTCGGATACCCTTACGCTTCCACCGCCCACTCCATCTCTCCCGGCCATATTCCTCTCCAGCTATCCCGAAATCCTGTGTTGTACATGCGAAATTCCGAAAAGGACCACTATTTGGCTGGTTGTAGTACCACCGCACGTCTTCGTCTCTTGCGTTTAGCCCGAGGAGCCTTGGCATGCAGGACCGACACATATGGATACCATGAAGCTGGGTTGAGAGGATACGTGAGGCTGACGGATCCTTGCCTAGCGTAGAGTACCGTTCGTTATTCGGTTCGGTCTCTTGATTCTGTAGTCCGTCGACATCATAGTGTTGTAGTGCTCCGCTCCTAAGGGTTGTTCTGGGGGTTGTGTGGATATGTCGAGGATTCAGATAAGTGGAGCATACAGAACAGGATCCCTGAACGCTTTCAGATTATATCACCTCATTCCTGCTCCTTGTGCAGGCCGGTTAAGCAGTGGAAACAGGAAAAGAGTGAGAGGGGGTGGGCCACAAGGACTACATGTTGGTTTTTGAGGGTTTTGCCGTGTTTAGGCTGTTTTCCTGATGTTGAGTTTTGGAAGTTAGATGGTGGTGCTGCCGGTGGTGATGGCGATGGTGGTAATATGAAAGCAGAGCCAGTAAGGCCTTTCTGGTGAGTGTCATTTATGTACTTTGTCGGGGTTGCGTTTGATTTGTTATGTGAGACTGGGCCTCGGTGCTTCTATAAACTTCCATAAATCCTCTATAAAACGTCTGTCCTTCTCTGCCGCTTATGCTGAACTCGAGGAGTGATATGGATGCCGGGTGCATATTTATGAAGAGAACTCTCCTCCCTGTGTACAGATTGTATATCAAGGAATTAGTCAACGGGCCAGAAATGATGCATGGGAAATATCAACTAGGTCCTAGACTCATAGATGGTGCTACTCCTGGCAGTCGGATGCTATCAAAAGGGATGAGATCTACCTTGTACCGTAGCGAAGACTAAATGGAGTTTCATGTGGGGGCGGTTTGTACTGGGGTCGTGTGAGCTCGAAGCAACTAAACTACACTTAAGAGAGTTGGGTGCGCTTTATTTGAACAAGTTTCAGTACAATTGGGGTGTGTGTTATGCAAGAAGGATTTTTGAGATAGACAAATTTCGGTGTTTAGATTGTTGTATTATCTGTTAATTGAGTTATCAATGAGATACAGGTAATGGAGATCCGTGTAAACTTTTCATACTTATGTTTGTTTTTCCTTTCTTTTCAGTATTACGAGATGTCCTATGGCCTTAATGTAGAAATGCACAAACAGGTGAGTTTTGTTAATCGACAAATAATTTAAAATTATGTTTGCATTAGTTTGGTTAGTTTGAAACCTACCAACCTAAAACCTAACAACGCTTTAATATTAAGGTGACGATCCCCAACCGCAACCGCTTACGCTAGGAGGCTGAAACTTGGAATTTGTATAGAGCTTCGATAGTGGACCCATTTGCAAAAAATTGTTGTTATGGGGAAGGGGTGTTGGGAGTGAGGGGAATAATAATGCGTCTGAAACGCTCGAAAGCCGAGATCGAAACATTGTAAAATATATATCTCCTAAACGGTTAAAGTCACGAAATTCAAACTTAATGAATATCTGTAGGTATACTGGGAGAATAGATCGAAAACCAATTTTTCAGAGGAGGCAGTGGCGTACGGAAGGGGGGGGGGGGGGTGAAAAACTTTAGATTACGATATCTCCCGCACCAATTGAATTAGAGAAATAAAATTCGGTTTCTGTATAAAGGTTGACAAATAAAGTTTACTGAAAATAAAATTTTTTTAGGGGGCTTTGGAGCATGGAAGTGGAGGGGATAAGAATTTTTCTAAAAAATCACGTCTCATATCTCAAGAACAGTGTAAGATAGATGCTTAAAATTTTTATCAGAAGTAGGTCTAAGAGACCCGTAGCAGAAAATGGGGATGAGGGTGTAGAGGGTGAGGGTGGGCGAGGATGAAAAGGAAAAAGTACCGATTTTTATATCTCGAGAACCTATAATGATATAAAACTTAAACTTGGTATTTAGATAGAGCTATAGTAGTAGCATGTAGGAAAAATATAATTTTTTATAGTGGTAGTATGGTACGGGGGTGGGGGTGTTTTTCCTATCTATAGAACGGCTTATGTATGTATATGTAAATCAACTAGAAAAGTAATTTAAATAAAAAAAAATGCAAATATCCATTTGCGTTCGGAAGGGGGGGCAAAAAAATTATCAGTGAAAATGGAATGCATATATTTTCACGATTTTCGTCATATCTATTAGGTCTTTCTAAATATTGAATTCATTTTTATTCTACGGATTCTTCATATAAATACCTAGAAAATGTTTTCAGGATTTTTTGAAATTCGACCCCCAAGGTGGTATAATGGTGTTGTATACATTTTCACGAATTCAGCCGTATTCCTCAGGTCTGATTAGATATTGAGTAACTTTTCACTTCCACGGGCTTGTTTAGTAATCACCTAAAACCTTTTTTCAAGTTTTTTCCTTTTTCAACCCCTAATTGGGTATAAACGGGCTGAACACGTTTTCACGAATTCCGTCATATCTCTTAAGAATGATAAGACAATGGATTGGTTTTCACTTCCTCGGGCTTTCTTTATATATATCTAAAAACTCATTGGTTTTCACTTCTACAGACTTATTATAATCACATAGTAACCTACACCGCATCTCAGACTTAAACGCGTTTCGAACTTCTACCCAAAAAATAATAAAGTTGCGCTCAGACTGTTGGCAGATTTTTTAATATTATTCCAGTCCTCTAAGCAGCGGCGTACTGCGGAACAAAATCCCAGGAATGAGAGGTTGTTTCCTTCGTTACAGTGCAAAACGAAAAGTTCTTATTTTCCAATGTTACATTTCACTCTATTTTTATGTACATATATGTTTACAGAGTTAAACCGCTTATGTTTTATTCACATCATTTTGATCGAAAATTTTAGGGGAGGTTCTGGTTTGCGCTTCTGCGCCTAAGCAAGTCACTGACTTACGAGATTTTATATTACCGAAGGCACTGGAAATGCGTGACTGGCGATTTAGGCGGATCCCTATTATAGTTGTTGCCACATGGTCACGGCGACTCTTAAGTCGTGGCGACTTTTAAGTCATGTTTACTCCTCAGTCATTGGGACTCCGAAGTCCTAACATGAATGGGTGGGAAAAGAAGTCGAATGACTGTTTGAAAAACTGTCAGTTATGATAGTGGATCCATTTGCAGAATTTCCGATAGTGATTGAGGGGTACGAAAGTGGAGGGGGGGGGGGTACAATGCGTCCGAAGTGCAAATTGGTATCGAAGCATTTTGAAATCCATATCTCCTGAACGGTTGATGTCAAAAGGTTGAGACTTTGTTGTTTTGTTGTTTACTTGAAGCCTGGATAAGGATTAAAATTTAATAGTGTGGTGGGGGTGTTTCTTATGCTGGAAAATTGAAACTTGGTACGTGTATGTAGATGTACTACAGGAGCAAATAAAGCGAAAAAAGGTCAGATTTTCATTGGCGTACAAAGGTGGAGTAAAAAAATGTCTGTGAAAAGGGGTTTTTATTCTTCTCTCTATTATAGGGCTTAAACCCGTAAAAAGAGGGAGTCATATTAGGTACTTGGAGATCGACGAAGACGATTCCGAACCGAACCGTTCCTTAAGCAAATCCAATAACCAATTTTTACCCAGCTACTATTACGAAAAACAACTCCAACTTCATCTCGAAAACTTCCAGATAAAATGGAAAAGTACGAAAAGCAAAGAATTTGTAATGAAGCCATTACAGAACTTATGTTATAACAAGTCTTGGAAACCCCGAACCAACTTCAATCTAAAGTGAACCTATACTCCTTGCATCTTTCCCCCTTACTCCATCCACTCGCTCTTTCTCCGTTTAATCGCATAATAAACTTAACGTGCTCGTTAAAGTCAGACTGCTTTTCATGAAAAACTTTCTTTCCCAACGTCGCAAAAAAAACAACCCCAAACTAACTGAAAAAGAAAACCGAAACCGCACTGAACAAAAAAAAACTTTGACTTGGTAGTTTCTATAGAAGAAAAGTAATCTGCCCCTTCTTTTTCGCGTCGTTGGGATCAACCCGTCGTCCTTTCTGTCATTTCCGAGGAAAATGCCAAAAAGGACGACAACAACGAGCCCAACTTCCACTTGAGTTATTTCCTGATGGCGGCAGCGGTAGTGGTAGCGTTTTCCTTGCACGACCCTCGTCCTTCGAACGATGGACATTTCAGTTGTCCGACTGATTCGAATGAAACATTGTTTCGACCTGACAAAACTTTCCATCAATTTTCCCGGCATGATGATTCGTCCTTCCGACCGACCAGATAACCGAACCGAGAAGAAAAGTCATTTGAGCTTGTTAACATAACCATGCCATTCCTTCCGATTCCCATCGTCATGTTTTCACCGAATAACTTGCTTATTTTCCGCTACCATCCCAAACCTTCTCTGGCATTTTCCTATCCCACTCAGAGGGTGGCCAGAGAGAGTTTTCCACTACCCTCCGATCCATTCCAATCTAGCGCACAAGTTGAGGCAAAATTTATTAACACGAAATGGAAAGACAGGAAAATTTGGTGAGCACAAAAAAGGAAATCAAATTAAGTAAATGTTTCTGAAACTGTTCCCGGAATGGTTGTACTAGTGGCAGAATCTGCTAACGCTATGGCGCCAACACCGACAACAACAACAACAAAGAGTGCTAGAAGTATTGGGAATGCAGTCCAAGCGCTCTATTACCGCTCTATCCCTCCCGCATCATCTCCACGCATTACTTTCTCATTAAGAAGTTAAGGAGTCGCCGAGGAGCAGAACACCGGGTTTCTTCACCCTCGAGCACGTTGTCGTGAAATTAACAAAGTGTTGCCACCTTTTTATTTCACCTCGGTTCTCGGCCCCTTCACAGGGAAGGAGAGCCTCCGGTGGAATCTTTATTACAAAGACGTTTCGTCGTGGAGCAGGAAGTCTTATCGTCCTTAGCTTGCACGTTTTTATTATTTACTCGACACGGGATGGCCTTTCTGACCTCTCCTCTTCCCGGATCCTTCCCACTGGGCCCAATCTTGGTTCGTTTGCTGTTCGTATCCTTGTCGTTTGTCCTTTGTTAAGTATTGAATCGCCTCTATCCTGTCACCATTCGCTCCTTCTATCCATCCTCCTTCGTCTGGTGTTTTTCCACAACAGCATTTCCTTTTTCTCTGGGCCCTGTCCTGGTTTTGTTTGTTGGGTTTCAGTTCCATTCGTTTATTTGAAGGACTAATTACTGGGACGTGTACAGGGTGCTTATTATTTCTGGCCTGTCGTAACGAGCTTTTGAATTTTTATTATTTAATTAGGAGCGACAGCGAAGGGTTCCATTTTGACATTAGGACGAATTGTGATGTAAGGAGTGCAAGGGGGCGGGGGGGTGGCGGAAAGGGGTGTCGAAGGAAGGACGAAATAAATAGTGAAACGGAAAAAAACACGTAAAGGAAACTGCCTGAAAATTAATAGGTCGGTCATGAGTTGTAACCATTTTTCTTGTCGTCGTCGTTTCTTGCTTCGTGTCCTTCGTGCCATCGTGTCCTCGGGACTCCCCGTTGTGTTTAAGGGTTTGTTCAGGTTATTAATTCAGCGGGAATTGAAGGGTTTCGCATGTGACCTACCACGAAAAGTTAAAAAAGAACATTTTTATGCTAAAGTGCGACGGTTGAGACGGCAGGCGTGAGGATCTGGCTATAATTAGATGGGGCGTTAGATCGCTTTTCACCGGATAGGACAAGCTAGGGAATGGTAAGGATTCGTTATGAAAATAATTAACGACTTGACTAACTGTTTTGGGACTTTTTCTTTTAGTTGGCATATTTTTTAATTATAGTCAAGTTTGGGTTGGGGGGGGGAGGGGTCGTTTCGAGTTCTAAAATTAAAACATGAATTTTACACATTTGTAATCAAAAAATGTTAAAAAGCATAAAATTTTTCCTAATCCATTTAAAATGCTGTTGAACATGAACCTTCTGATGAACTTTGTATGGACTAGCAACCTTAATGAATTGTCATGATTAACGATAATCTCAAACTTGCTATATTTCCTTCCTAACGATGTTATAAACCTGAATTTCGAAAAGGCAATTGATCGGGAACCTTTTAATAGACTCATGAAGATTGAGTACCTGGAATAACGATGACCTTTGCATAACTGGATCGCGTCTTATAAAAGCTTTTAAGGCCAGAATTAGTGGAACTTGCACAACTTCAGACGATGTTTTAAGTGGAGTACCCCAGGGTTCTGTTCTCTGTCCGCTTCTATTACTTTATTAATCTTTAATAAGCGTTTTAGAGTAAACATTTTGGTTTCTAGATCTCAGGAACCACTTATGCTAGGAGGCTGAAACTTGGAACTTATGTAAAACTATGATAGTGGACTCATTTGCAATGGTCAATATTGGTTGAGGGGTGTGGAAGAAGGGAGGGGGGGAGGAAACAATGAGTCCGAAACGCTTGAAAGCTGGGATTGAAACATTCTAAAATCCATATCTCCTGGACGATTTATGTCAGAAGGTTGAAACTTTGTGGTTGTCTTTAGGGATATTTCGGGATTAGACAAGGGCTAAAATTTTTAAGGGTGGTGGTGGGCTGTGGGGGTTGGGGGGTCATAAACTTTGGATTACAATATCTTCCGAACCAATTACAGCAGGAAAATGAAATTTGGTTTCTGTATATGGGATCACAAGTGGAGTCTATTGAATGTAAACTTTTTGAAGAGGGAGGTAGAGCACGAAAGTGGGGGATAGCAATTTTTCAAAAAATTAAATTTTTATATCTGAAAAACCATGCCAGTAGCTCAGTTTTCTAATTTTCAGTGAGAAATGAATCAGCTATGAGTAGGCCAAAATTCTCTCACGTACTTCTCATCTTGGAAATAAAAACCGTTTCTGCAATCGCACATGAGAACGATTATGATAGTTCTCAACGATCCAATCAACTAGGGGAAATTGCCAATGGAATTTAAATTTAAATATTTAAATATCAGCTTGAATTGAATTTTAATTTAAATGTCAGTCTTTTTTAAAAAAAAAAGAAAAATAAATAAATTTTACTTAGATTATGATGCGTTAAGAATTTATGTTTAGTTTTTGTATTTACATACGGCCCTTTTAAATACTAAATATATAGTACCAACCCATCTGAAAAAAGTTCTCTCTTTTCAGATTTTTCAGAAGTTTTTTTTTCGTACGTTTTTGACGCCTTGAACAAGAATTTCGAAGTTTTGAATCTGAATGTTTGGTCGAAATTATAAGGCTATTTTCGTTAACTGACAAAATCGTTGACGACTTTAAAATTTTGAATACGTTGGTTTTCCAATAGGTGCAGTTAAAGGTTAGAATATGAAAAAGTTCTCATGAGTCCTTCGAGTAGCGAACTAGCCGATTTAGCGGAGCGGCTCAAAGTTACTGTGCTCTGGGTCCCGGGGCATAGAGATATAGTGGGAAATAAGCGGACTGATGACTTGACCCGGAAGGGCTCCGATCTTCCTGGCTCTCTTGCAGAACTAGTTCACGTTCCTTTAGGAGTTGTCAAGGATGACATACTATCCCACTTCCGATCAGCGGCTGACTCCAGATGGAAAAGCCTAACCACCTGCCTCATATCTAGGATGATGTGGCCATCTTACAACCGAGCCAAGTCAGACGAACTTCTACACAAGACCCGGGTAGACATCTCCAGAATCACGGCGATTAGTACAGGTCACTGGCCAATTGGGGATCATGCAGCCAAATTGGGCATTCCGTTCAATGTACACTGCCGCAGCTGCCAGGACACTAATGAGCGAGAGTCGCTCATGCATTTCCTTTGCGAATGTTCGGCTTTAGCTAGAGCCCGAGAGCGAGCAATAGGCAAACCCTTCTAATGGGACCTGAGGAAGATTTCGAGGAAGAAAATTTGAGAGTTCTTACTTTTCCTAAACAGTACAAGATGGATATAACGGATCAATCTTTTCTCACATTCATCTTTTAAATTCCCCGGTCACAGCAACCCCTAACATCCGGGTTTAATACGAGTTTGTGGTTCCAAAACGGCCATTGGGCTAATTGAGCTCTGTCTAGAGGAAAGGGCTGCCACTTAAACCAACCAACCTTTGAGTAGCTGCCATACAAAAATCCTGTAAACATGTCCTTACTCAATTACCGAAACTCAAGAAATCATTTAGCCACGAAATTGAAATTTTGTACAAATAACTTTTGAAAAAAAATTATGTTCAAGTGCTGTAGTCAGCAAAATTCTTATACTCCTTCGGGTAGCTGCTATAGAAGAAGTCCTTAAAACACGTGTTCAAGAATATTGGCCGCTAACTTCAGAACGGTTTAAATTACGACTTCGAAATTCTGAATGTATGTATTTTCCAATAGTTCGAGCTAAAGATAGTATAGTTGCCATATAAATATCCTGTAAAAATGTCTTCAATCATTCAGCCACGAATTTGGAATTTTATTCAAATTAGTTTTGAGTAAAAACAAATTTCGAGTTTAATAGTCAGCGAAATCCTTTTACTCCTTCCGTTTGCTTCCACACAAAAAATCCTTAAGACACCTGTTCAACAATATTTTCCGATAACTTTTGAATGCTTCAGGCTAGGAATTTGGTACAAAATCGAGTGAGTCCTCCATCCAGCTAACCGCTAACCGCGACGGTCGGCAGTACCAGCCAGATCGTACCGTTACAGAAACATTGTTCTCACGTGTTTCCACGATTATTCCAGTGCATGACGTCACTTACGGTGCTTTCTCATTAGGTGAGAATATAGAGACAAAACTGCATGAGTTCGTTCTCACTACGACGTTTCGGTGAGCAATTTCTCATTGCATTGCACAGATATGATCTTGAAAATTTTACAGGAGTTGGGGTCAGTAAACCTCTAGTAGAGAAAACAATTTTGGGGGTGATGGCTAAAGGGGACAGAAAGGATAATTTTCATAGGAGTACCAAGGTACGGGGGTTAGGGGTGGTTTTTCATATCTCAGAAACGGCTTATGCTAGAAAGTTGAAACTTACGGCCCTATTCTGAGATCGTGACCTATCACAGGTCACAACCTGCTGTGAATAAAATTTTGTGACTGCGCTTGTGATCGAAACGTTTTTTCGCATTCTGGCGCTGCAGTCACAAGAAAGGTCACAATAATTTCTCCATATAGTTGGAGACATGTGAAAATGATGATGCTGTGTCAGTATCAGTGATAAATTCGGCCTTTGCAAGTGTATAATGGAAAGTTGCGTGCCTTAGTAAACATCTAAAACGTGGAAATCCGAAGTAACTCTCAAATGTATTGTCAATTAATAAAAACGGATCACTTGCGTCCCTCAAGTTTCGGAGTGTAGCTCTTCTTAACGCCCTTAAATCACACAAAATGTAAAACAGCCATTTAAATTTACGTTAAATTACTTTTGTTCAGCTTCTTCCAGTAATTACCTCAGCAAATATAACAAACATTCCATTTTTTTCCATATTAAGTATTGAAACTTCACGAAACGTTAAATTTGTTTGCCTGGCTGGCCGTTGTGATCACCTATTTCGATAGTCACAATTTTGTGATGTTTTTTTAAAACATCAAAATTGTGACTAATGCTAGAATATGAAAAGTCACAGATTTTCTAAAATTATGACTCTCAGCTAAAATTGTGATTTGTGACTGTACACAGAATAGGCCTGTTAGTACGTATAGGTAGATGCGCTACTAGAGTAATTAAAGCTAAAACATACTGCAGTCACGATTGGCTGCTAGCCAATCGTATAATACTCTAGATGAATACTGAACTCCGATTTATACTGTAGTTGGGGATAAAGTAGAATTATGTGTGTGCATGTTGTATGTCCTTTATTAAGGACTGCCATTAGATTGCTACTCAAAACTAAAAGACAATATTCAGTGTTTAATTTCATTTCTTGAACTGGGTAAATTATCGAAAAAAACATTTCCTTTTTGAAGTCGTAGCTTAAACCCTTCTGAAGTTATCGGCCAATATTCTTGAACACGTGTTTTAAGGACATTTTATATGGCAGGTACCAGAAGGAGTAAAAGGATTTAGCTGACTAATAAACTCGAACCTCGTTTCCACTCAAAACTAATTTGTACAAAATTTCGAATTCGTAGCAAAATGATTACTTGAGCTATAGTGAGTTTCGTTAATTAAGTGAAGACATTTTAACAGGATATTTGTATGACAGCTACTCGAAGGACTAATATGATTTTATTCATAATCATATATTTAACGCCAACTGTTGAAAGACCAACGTATACAAAATTTCAAAGTGATTTAAGGACATTTTGTATGGCAGCCACCCGAAGGAGTACGACGATTTTGCTCGTTAACAAACATAGCCTTACAAATTCAAACAAACACCCAGATTCAAAATTTCAAGATCCTAGGTCAAGGCGTTCTTGAGTTATCGTGCTAACGGACAGACGGACGGACGGGCGGACGGACGTCAAGAGGATTTGGAGTTTTTGGCCACAAATAAACACAAAATAATATATAAAATTTTTTCGTCCGAGGCTCGGTTCTATGCGTTACAAACTTTTGGGCTGGATTAAACTTATAATACTCTATATGATTTCATCTAGAGAATAAAAATATGCCAACAGTCTGGGCGCAACTTTATTATTTTTTTGGGTAGAAGTCCGGAACGCGTTTAATACTGAGAAGCGAAGTAGGTTACTGCAACTGACAATCTAAAGAATAACCAGGAGGCTATTTGGAACGTTATTTTTTAGGTTGTCATTCGCATAGTGGTCTACACCACATCTCAGCATTATACGCGTCCCGGACTTCTACCCAAAAAATAATAAAGTTGCGCTCAGACTGTTGACAGATTTTTTATTCTATACACGACAAACTTTCACAATTGCAGACTCTAATACTGCCGCGTTTCCAAAATCCTTCTAGGAACACGAATAAGCAGCTATAAAACTAAAGCTAGGGACAATTATACGCGTTCTGCAATTATCATGCAAAGGCGTTGACCACCTTTTTCAATAGCTTTTGTATGGTAGCTTCCCGAAATGGTTTCTCAAGAACACACTCATCCAATATTTTTGACCTGAGCATAATCATAAAAAATTTTAGTTTACTAGCTCTTCAAATTTTGGCGTTATTATTTCAGCTTCCTCTGCTAGTCTCTCATCTCAAGGATCGCGGAAAAAGATCAAGTTCCGATTTTGGTTATCGTGGGTCTAAAGATCATGAGATGTAGTTCACCACGTCTTTTAAGAATTTGTCTGTGTCAGCCATACTTGGGAGGAATTTTGCTTATTAAAACCTTACTTTTCAGTCAAAACTTAACAACATAAATTTCTTGACTTCCTTGCTTTTTCTTCTGGAGCAAGTAAATTTTTTATGGACGTTTGTGTGGTAGCTACTCAAAACAGTATCTCTTGTTTCGTCTAACAGGATTTGTGGTTACGCGCAAACTGTTATTACAACAGCATGGACTGTTGAATGGTTTTTGAAAGTATCGAACGCTTATTGTTCCTGAAGCGAATCAGGCCCAAAAAGGTAAAGGCGTCCAATACTGAGAAGGTTTCCTCCCCATTATTCTAATATTTCAATAAGTTCAATTCTAAAGGACATCTCATCGGAATGTCCTTTGGTCATAACAATCCAGCATGTATTCGCTTCGTCAATAATTTTGTCTTTGTTTGTTCAACCCTTACCATCTACAAGAACTCTGATACGACCAGGTAATTCTACCCGTCAGGTATGCCAATGGTAATTACATCAGTAGAATAGTTCCAGCGAAATACCAATGGTGTGTGCTATGATATTTTGCTAGGAACGACTATAGTTCTGCTATATGGATTCTATCCTTCGAAATGATTTGTAAGCTTTCCCGGAACGTGCATTACTTTATTGTACACTGGAATTGAACGAAATTCGTTACGCATACATAATTTTCAGGACATGCTCGTGAAATATACTTGGTTTGTCTAGCTTGGCCAGAATAGCCTACCGATGTAGAGGATAGGACAGCATAAATCCATAGGGCGTAAGGTTTCCTCCATTGTCATCATCATCGTTGTCGTCGTCGTCATCATGCTCGTCAACAACGTCGCTTCGACAAATTGCTTTGTGCCGAAATTTTGGAATGTCCGCTTCACTGGATGATGTGATGGTGGTCCCAACTGTGAATCCTTCCCGGGCACCATTATCATTCTGGGGGAGCGAACGTCACCCTTGGAGATTGTGAGGTATTCAAAAGGCTTTTACCTAGTTCCCAATGGGTCTCGTTCAAATGGAAAGGAATCGAGAACCATTAAGCGGGAACCGGGATAGGTGTACAACCACCATATCACGGAACTTATTTACAGACAGGCATCGACCAGAACAGCCTGATTCGAAAAGCATAGCTGCATTTATAATGTTGGCTCGCTCCTCTTGTGGCTTTCAGTTAAGTGACGAGCTCTCTCCTATATTTCATCATGCTATCAAAGATGCAAGCAATGCGGTAATGGTACCAGAGATTGGTCCTGTTCCTATGGTCGTGGTGGAAGCAACCCTGTCCCTTGTGGAGAATCCGTTCGTCAAAGGCCATCATTCTCAGTGCACTATCATTCGACATCATCGTCCTTCGTGTCGTCCTGGCTCCAATTGGTTTGCCTTCCGGTTACAGTTTAGTTGAACCTAATGACAATTTAATAATATAATTTTTCGACTGATGTGGTACCCCGTGTACGAACCGTATATCTTCTTCGTCGAACGTTTTGATTAACCGAAGGGTTGCTACGTGAAAATTGAGGTTATGTCAATGTAAGAGTATGGCGAATTTTCGATATGCTACGGTCTCGCAAAAAAATAAATATAAAGTGGAACGGAAGTGTGGTTATTTTGGAGGTAGAGCTTTAGGCAGCGAGAATTTTGTAGAAATTTGATATAAAATTAGATTAAGCTGGAACGAGCTTTAAATTTAAAACCCACCCTGTGCACTTCAAACGGTATAAAGAAAATTTCATTACTCGGAATTGAATTGAGAAAATCAGCAAGTATTGGGAATTGATTTTGAGGTTTCGGATCACATGTAAATTAATTGGTCAATATTATGTTGATAGTGCTGGGTCGCTTCAGAAAGAAGAGTAGTTCCAGTAAAACAATTAATTGAGATAAATCTGGCAAATGGGATTAGTTAACCGTGGCCAGAATGGCACAGATTGCGATGGTGCAGTGTGATCAAAAGGTACTCTGTAGTGGGCGCACCGATCTTGACCACATCCTAGATCACAGGTATTCACGTTAAGCAACCTAAAAATATATCTGCTCCCCTAAAGCTATAGCATTTGCAGATCAGTATGTTCTCGCCATAGTTTATAAACCCTCCGGAGTTCCTCAAGGCTTGAGCTAGTATTGATACTGGCTCCCCTTTTGTTAATAATCTTATTTGGTAACTTACCGTTTTCGTTTCATAACTCATTCCTCTTTACGCCGACGATCTGAAAATTGATACGAAAGTTTCTTTAAGGATTAACTGTCACTAACTCTTTTAGGTCCCTAATTATTGCCTTTCAAGTTATTTAAATAAATACCTGAAAAGGTTCTACTGCAAATCTTAAAAAAAAAATCATAATTCTTATCAATTCGATTTTAACAAAATCCCTAACGACCTTAACCCAAACATTTGAATAGATTAGCGATTTATCCAACATAAAACTAAAACTAACAACAAAATAAAATTAATTCAAATTTTCACATCAATGTGTATGTAATATAAAAGTCTGCCAACACTCTGGGCACAACTTTATTATTGTTTGGGTAGAAGTCCAGAACACCTTTTATGCTGAGATGCAATGTAGGTTTCTATGCGACTGATAACCTAATAAAATAACGTTCCAAACAGCCGCTTGGATATTCTTTACGTTGTCAGTCGCATAGTAACCTACTAATTTCAATAAAAATTTAGTGGATAAAATATCGACATAACCCGTTATGGGTTGTATATCAAAAAATTCTGAAACATTTTTAGGCGATTATAAAGAAAAGCAGTTAAAGTTTAAAAGAATTCGATAATTCAACAAACCCAAGAAATATGACGAAATTCGTAATAACGTACGCCCTCATCCTTACACCCTTTTAGCGGTTAAATATCGCAAAATACTGACATTAATTTTTAGATGAATATAATTAAAGCCCATAGAAGCAGAAGCGAATTCGATATCTTATTACTGCTAAGAAATATGTCGGAATTCGTGAAAACGCCCTGTTAGGGGGTTCAATATTAACCATTTCTGAAAACGAGTTCCATGCGCTTTTCAGGGGTGATCCCTTGTTATATTTTGGGGAAAAAATGTTCTACGGGGTGGGTTAGTTTTCGGAGATACAGCGTGGTAAAAAAGTCTTTCGAACATGTACCCTCACTCACATAAGCTGTTATATCTTCAAAACTAATAATCACAATTTAACATGTTAATGATTGTTTTTTAGGGCATCGTATTACCTTTCATTCGATGTAAGCGTCAATATTGTAGATGTACCCGGTCTTGAGAAATTTGCTTCAAAATATAAATTTTTGCTACTGTGAACCTTAAAATTCTTTGATCAATGTATTTGTTCTTAGAAAACGCCATTATTAAAATGTAATTTTAATTTCATTTTTATATGTGCCATATTATTACCTACACTGAACCAAAAAGGTACATCCAACCAATTAAAATGTACATCATCATAATGAAAAAATCATTGTTTTTGAGCCGATGTAAGTATTAATTAATATTATGCATAACTGTTCAATCATTTTTCGATCTGCTTTGGACTCACATACAATATTAGAAATGATGTTAAAATTCATTGTTACAATGAACGAGTTACAGAGTACAGATTCATTGTTACTTATTAAATGGGTCATTTTCAGTATGTTATGATGAACGAATTCATGAGAATGGAATTTTTACATGGTGAAAAGCTACCATAGAAGCTTCTCCAGTGAAGGTTTTCCAACTGTCATGTCCTAAATGGCAGTAGCCAGGATATCGATTAATAACCAGTCGGGAATTTCGTGTTGGTGTTTCACACCAGAATCTCCTCTGACGCCGGAAAACAACATAAACTTCTTAACAAATTCATAATATTGATGAAAAGAGTAATTAATGTTACTAATGTTGTTCCTCATATTAAGGTATAAATTCATAATTCTGATTAATCCTAAATCCTTGTGATTAATCCTGTCACTGTAATCAATCTAAAAAAGTGAAACGAAAATTCGATCATTTTATATATTTCTATCAAAACTTTGGAAGTACAGCGATGCCTATGTGCCACCGTTCTCAAGCATTTTATGGCATATAAAAACGCATAAAGGTTCCCACACACTTGTGCGAAATTTTTGCTACTGCTGCGACTGTTTCTCAGCGGAACAATTGACATCATTTGATTACGTGCCATCGTTTATCTACTGGTGTGTTTAAACCTCAACAAAAAGGAGAGGATCCGTAACCTTAAGTTGTGCGATGATAGTTTTCTTCAATATAATGAATGAGTTCATTATTACTATGAAGATAATCTATATATACTTTAGGAGTATAGGAAAGTGGAACTCTGCTGGGTTCCAGGGCACAGTGGTATTTTAGGAAACGAACTCGCGGATGATCTCGCTAAAAAAGGCGCAAACCTTGGGCAAGAAACCGCGGTGTCGGTACCACCGCCTCTGAACGTCGTTCACAACTCCCTAGAGCAGAAGATGGTAAGCCTGTCTGAGGCCAGGTGGCAGGCTATATCAGCCTCCAGAACCACGAAACAAATGTGGAACACGCAAAATGAGAAAAAAACTAAACTCCTGTTAGCACTACCAAGGGCGCAATGCGCAACTTTAGTCGGAATTATTACCGGTCATTGTTTGATTGGGGCGCATGCGTACAGAATGGGGCTAATTACTAATGATCTCTGCAGGAACTGTAAACTACCCGGGGAACGGGAAACGCTAGAACACCTTCTGTGCAACTGCCCAGCTCTTGCTAGGAGACGGGTGAAGGCTCTTAGTGCACCGACCTTCACAAATCTTAAAGAAGTCTCGTTTAACAGCATGCAGAGTCTGCTAAACTTTGCTACGGTAACAGGGACCTTTGAATTAAACGAGGAGCTCTCAGTACAGACCGAAACGCAAGCGCGGCTATCATAGGTACATTGGGTCTCCTGTTTTTTAGTAGTATCACTATGGACCCTCGTGGGTCTATGTGAGGCTTTGGCCGCCACTGTAACCTAACCTAACCTAGGAGTACCAAGCGAAAATGCCTTGTTTGTAAGAATCAATATGATGTAGGAATGCCGCAAAATTCCTAGGTATTGATTTTTGAGAATATGAGTACACTTTCCATATATACAAATTGATGAAAATATTTTTAATGAAATGAAATTCATAGTATTAATGTACGGTTCATATATCATGAAAAATATTGGATGATTTTTTTCATTGTTGTAACGATTTTTTCATTAATCCGAAGAGTTTCGATTGATGAAAGGCATTCATTAACATTAAGAACAGTATTTTTTTCAGTGTACAAAGCTGCATACATATGTAGGACTTAGGTTTTACCATTTTACAAGTAATAAGCGGAAACTCGCGTACGCCTTCAATCGCGTTTGCGTACTGAGTTTACGGCGAACAGGCGGGCTTATTTTGCTTTTTGGGGGTCTACTAGTCATAAAAAGTGAAAATGCAAAATTTCAGGATAGACAATTTTTTTTTAAGTTTCAGGTCGATCGTAATACAAAATAAAATAAAATAAATTGAATATCTCAAAAAGTTAAAAAATAAGAATCAAACAAACAACATATGGTACATGAAAAATAAAGTACAAAACATACAACTAAATAAAAATAAAACGTAAAAAAAACAAAATAAATGAATAAAATCAAAAAACTAACTAAAAGTTCAACCTAAAAAGTAAAATTTATTAAAAAGAAAACTACAAATATTAAACAAACAAAAAAAATATGATAATTAAATCTAAAAACTAAATAAATTGAAATAGTGAAATTTAAAACTAAATAAAGTTATAATTAATTTAATTATGAACTAATTTTTTTTAAATTATGAAACAAGTCTGTAACTTTTTCTTGGCAAATTATTTGAAAACTTTTTTGACACTCCTATGAAAATTTCAGACAACCTGCCACTTCCCGGTTGTGTTCCTTCCAAATTAATACCTTATAAACCTCTTTTGCACTTAAATTCGATTCACACTTTTCTGAACCTAATCGGTTGCGTTTTTCATTCACAACTTTGTGAGTACTTAAGTTTGAACTGCTGCGACTATTTATCGAAATCTAAACGGCAAAAGCAGTGTTGTGGAAACCCTTTCGTTTTGTCCCATCTGCGAAATGCCGGAGTCCAACCAGAGTCCCGTACACTGCCCAGAATTGGCATTGCATTGTCCGCCAAGACTTGTCGATCGGTATTGTTTTGGTACTGACAAACCACCAGACCAGTGTCGGGCCAATCCTGGTGATCAGTACTCCCACTTGACCTGAGCCGAGTTTGGTCCGAGTTGCTGGGCCTATGTCGGGCCTGGAATTGGCTTATTATTGGTGTCTAAGCTCTTTCGGCATTGGCTCGACAGTCGGCTCTGTATTGGGCACAGCTTGGTAGAAATATTTTTTGTTTCTCAACATATCAATTGATTCGGTTTCAACCCTATTACGAGAATATGTCAGATTGGTCTAGTGGGTAGCGTAGCGGACTAATGTGTGACGGGACCATGGTTCGAATCCGAGAGTATGCAAGGTGTGTAAGTAAAATCAATTCGCATTTTTCAAAAAATTAATAATAGCAAAATAAATTCGTAGTAAAAAAAAAAAAATAGTTATAATACTTTTATTTTCGTTTCTTTTCTTTACTGAGGCCCAGTATCGGGCCAGAGTTTCACCAAGAGTAGGACCGGTGTGATCAAATCGACATTGGCTCGGCAATGATTTGGTCTAGGCCACATACTGGGCCCGAAACATTAGCCAGTACTGGCAACTCCGGCACCAGTACTAAGCCTGTGCTGTGCCGTTCTGCTTTTCGTACATGGGGTATAGCGCTTTGTATAATTGTTGATTCCTATTAACAGTCGTTACAAGTCCCATCTTCCATTTAAAAACGCACAAACCAGACCAACTTCCTATTCTTTTTTTTTGTTGAATAAAATTTAAATTAAAATTCAGTATTTCATCAAAAATGTCTGAGATAGGAATGAATATTTTTACAGTATTATTTTGAAAATGAAAAAAAGAACAAGTTTTTCGATCAAATTCCAATCTCAGACCAATTTATTTTGACTGCGATTTATTTTGCCAAATATTTTTATTTAATTTTTTTCTTATTTAATTTCAGACGGAAATAGCAAAACGTTTAAACGCATTGATCAGTCAATTGTTACCATTTTTGGCAGCCGAACATCAGCAACAGGTGCTACAGGCTGTCGAGCGCGCTAAACAGGTGACAATGCAAGAACTGAACGCCATTATTGGGGTAAGTTCACAAAATAATTTATACAAATTTTTAAAATACTCAATATTTTGAAAATTTGTAGAAAATATTTTTATTATTTATTTCCATAAATCGAATTTAATTAAAAAAAAAAAGTCGGCAAGAAAATCTTTCAACCGTATAATTTTTATTTATTTTTTTCATTATAATTATTATATCAATAATTATGCGATTTTTAATACGTGTTTTATTTGTGTTGTCATATAAAACGAGTGTGTATGTGATTTAAAATATAAAAGAAGTATGTAGTGTTGATTAAAAACTTTGCTATACAAAATTTTGTTATTTTAGAAAATTATTTGGTAAAACAGTTCCTTTTTTCTCTCTTTTTCTATATTTGAAAAAAACAAAAAATCATATAAAATTGCAGCAACATCAACAACAGGGAATCCAGCAACTTATAGTAAGTTGAGATTGATATAAAAACAAAACAAAATTATAAGAAACCCAAAAAAAATTGACACACATAATTTATGATTTAACAAAACAGCAATTTAATGGAATGCAAATTAGCGTTATTTTCATTTGAATTAATCTTGGAATGCAAATATTTTATATATCTTTTGTTTCATAAAGTTAAAAATAATAATGGGGCTTTATTAAAACGCTTAATTTATTCTTAGATGGAGTTAGCATTTATCTATAATTTATCGGAAATAGCTTATCTTTTGTGACGTCTCTCAGAGAATTTGTTTTCAATTTATATATACATATAGTTGCATTTTGCATACCATGTTTTGAACGAGAGAGATAGTGAGAATAGTGTAAATGAGAATAAGCATGCTTGAAAACAAGAGAAATTTAAAGTGGTTAAAAGGTAAAGGGACTCTTATTGGTCATCACTTATAGTCTCAATAATTCGTCGAAAGTAACCAACCATTCAGACATGGTGGCAGGTACAAGAACTATTCTGGAACTTTAACATCGACGTGCATTAGATTAAAAAAAACGATAAACTGCGGCCCCAGTGGGGTGTGTTAGTATCCCCCCTTGTTATAGCTCACTCAAGGCTGTTATATCAATAAATTTTAATATGTTTAATATTAATGTCAAATATTTGACTATTTTTTTTGCTCTATTTTGACAGAAAAAGTTTTAGTAGACTTTTCGTCAAATCTTTTCAGTCAAATATTTGACAGCATGGCATACAGTCTAATACTAGTTTTAAGAAGTTATATCCAAGAAGTTGGAGTCTTTTGTGTGCGAGTTCTTTACAATGGCATTGAACGTGCTCTGCAGTTTTTTGTTCTTCTTCACATAATCTCCAAATATCGTCTTGAATCAGTCCAATCGTATGCAGATGGTTTTTTCAGTTTACAGTGTCCTGTAATTAATCCGGTTATGTCCCGAACCTGTTTCCTGCTCCTTTTGAGAAAATCTGAAGTTCGTTTCATGGAGTGACCTTAAAATAACAGTTGCACCCCACTGTGCCTGTCTAGTAGAGGTAAGCATGGATGTTAATCCAGTTCACCAGTCTTTCTTTTGATACAACTGTTGGCATTCCATAGAAGGGTATTGGTTCTGTGGATTTAAAGTCAGCTTTCGATAACTGGTGTCTTCATTGCTTATTTGAGATACTAAGTTCGTTTCATGGAGTGACCGTCCAATAACAGTTGCACCCTATTGTTCCTGTCTAGTAGAGGTTAATCCAATCCTCCAGTATTGCTTTTGGTACAGTTGTTGGCATTCGACAGAAGGGCACTAGCTCTGTGAATTTAAAGTCAGCTTTCGATAACTGGTCTTCAGACTCATTACCTGCAATGTCAGTTAGATTTTTAGAAATAGATAATGATAAAAAGCAAGTAAAAACTGATCATTGGTAGAAGAGCGGGACCATGTCAACCACGGGATAATAGACTTTTACGCTCGCATTAGGCTACTGAGGCCCCTTCGCCTGTCTATGTGAATAATCTGTCTTAGGTTGGTTGGTAGATAAAGATAAATAGTGTATATTTTGGCGTGTTGTTACGAATACTCGCTTAACTTGGTTATTGGAAACCGATAAAGTAGATCCGAAGCAGGACTGCACCATCATATCCAGCCGGTTTTATTTAAGAAGAATATCAGCTCTCCGATCTTATTTTTCGAAATTTCGTTAATTTTATCAAAGAAAGATTTGGCTGGTACCCATGGAGTCGGGCCCTGCCTTGAGCTAAAGACCCGCAAAGACTATAAAAGATGGATTCAGTTTCATTCGCACCTCCACACCTACGACACGGGCGTTAAAGGGAATATCCGGTCTAACCGCGTGGTCGTCATATGGGCAGTGATCCGTACTGATCGTCATGATCCTGGAGACGTCAACATAGGTTACTTTCCACCTGAAGTTAGCGTTTAGAGGAAAGTGAAAGAATATCTCGTGTTGACAGCTCCTAGCAGAATATACACAGATTCCGCGAGAAATCCTTGAAGAATAGGACCTTGCCTAGTCATTGCGTCTGCTCTATCTTGCTATGGCTATCAGGAACCCAAGGCAGAGTTACTTTGAGCTGATCTTTAGGTTTAGCATACCAGCACTCGCCGAGTCTTTGAGTCTGACAACGCTTCACTACGATATATGTAGTCGGCAGGTAATGTGTGCAACAGAATAGTTAGAGTGTCTGCTGGACTAAACCGTGTATTGCCTCTGTAGTTCCAACAGGGCGAGGCATTCGTTCCAGAGGGTCTTTGGATCGAGACGATTGGAGACGACGACTTCAGGAGGCCAGGGCCCGACTTGGGCCATTGATAATGATGATTCGTTCCAGAGAGCCTCAATGCCGGAAACCGAGCGTCTTCCTCTAGACATTTTCGCAATCCGCCACTAAATCGACAGGCGAAATATCAATCGAAGTTCATGATAGTGTGGAAAGTGCAATCGGATCGCGTCGCTCTCCTTGTCACCATAAAGAGTCCAGCGTTCTTGTCAACTCTCTCGCACTCGCATCGCCTTGCCCCCATAAATAGTCAAGCCTCAAGCGTTAAGTGCAAAACAGAACACGGACCCCGACTGCGACTACGATTTGCCTATCTTTCGGCGTGATGTTCGACTGCGCAGTTGATGTTGAACAGAACACCGACTACGACTTCGACTTCTATGCAAGCAAGAAGAAGAACGAGTGTCAAGAGTCAATTCTGTTTTGTTTAAAATTTTTGAAAATCTAAGTGTTTCTGGTAGCGCGTATAATTTATATTGTATTTTTAATCACTTTGGAATGTTTGCGTTTATTAATAACGAGGAAGTGAATAGGAATCGGAACGAATTTGAAGAATAGAAACCCAGCAGGCAGAGAGTACTCGCGCAAAATGTCATCAAAATTCTATATGTCTATACAGCATGTATTAAGCTATCGCGGTCTCCTCTTAAATGTAAACAGAATTCAATTCATTTTGAAGGGGTCATGTAAATATTCCATATACAGGGTGTTTGGCACTCCGTCCGCCACCTTGTAAGGGGTTATTCCTTGATATATTTGGAGAAAAAAATTGTTCTACAGGGTGGGTCCATTTTCAATAACAATGGAGATACAGGGTGGTTAAGAAAAGTGTTTTTGAACGGTACCCTCACTCACTTAAAACATTATATCTTGAAAACGAATAATCACAAGGCAAAGTGTTATAACTCGTTTTTTAGGGAATCGAATTACCTTTCATTTGATGTAACAGTCTAAATTATAACTGCACCCAATCTTGAGATATTTACTCGAAAACACAGATTTTTGCTACGTCAACCCTAAAAATTCAGTGGTGAATGTAGTTTTTCTCAGAAAACCCCATTATAAAAATGTCATTTTAATTTTATTTTTTTATGAACCATATTATTACCTACAAAAGCTGCATACATACGAGTATGTATGAGTTACGATTAACATTTTGGAAGTAATAGGTAAAAATACATATCGCATAAAAATTAAATATTTAAAAAGTCAGTGCATGTGCATGTTGATCTACACTACTTGCTTGAACTGAAAGAATTTAATAAAGGTTTTTATGTTTTATTTAAAAAATGTTTATTATAATAAATGTTCAAAATGGCCACCTTCATTTTAAATGCACGCTTGACGAGTGTTCTCTTGGTATTCATATTCCTCAACTGCTGCCTTACTTCTATTGCTGCCGCATCGATCCTGGTATTTAGATCTTCCAATGTTACTACTGCGGTTGCGTAGACAAGGTCCTTCATTCGTCCTCATACAAAGAAATCCATAATAGTAAGATCAGGAGATCGGTCCATTTCTACCGATCCAGCGATTGCTATAATTGGAATTAAACCAATCTGTGATCTTTCGGCCGTAATGAGGCTGGAGCACCATCGTGTTGGTAAAACATGGAAGCCAATCGTACCAGTGGAATATCATCCAACAAGTCCTGTAGATCATTTGATAAAAAATGTAAGTAATTGGAGCTATTTAGAGTAGGCGGAAGCCTACTCGGTCCAAGGAAATCGTCACCAATCACACCTGCCCATAAATTGACGCTGAATCTGTGCTGGAATGATGCCGCTCTTCTTGTGTGTGGATTGCTCTGAGCCCACGTATGTAGGTTGTGGAAATTTGTGATACCGTCTATGGTAAATTGGGACTCACCCGTCCACAGAATATTGTTGAAAAAATTATCGTCATCTATTTGTCGTTCAAGGAGCCAATTGCAAAACTCCATCCGTTTGGGGAAATCAATGGGTAGCAGGTCCTGTACTGGTGAGTGATGGTAGGCATGGAAGCGTTCTACTTTTAAAATATTCCAAACTTTCCAAGTAGAGATGTTAAACTGCAATGCCAAGCGTCGGATACTGATCGATGGATCATTTTGAACTGCTTGAAGTATTCTTTTATCAATCTGAACAGCGATTATCGGCGCAGGATTTGCAATTACTCTGCTTGTTCTAATGCTGCCAGTTTCCCTAATTCTCCTGTAAACGTCTTGAAATACTCCTCTGTCAGGTGTCCGTCGATGAGGATGTCTCTGATGGTAAAGCCTTCGCGCGGTTCGTCCATTTCCGCGACACTCTCCATAAATTAACACAATGTCAGCATATTCTTCATTGGAGTACTCAGGCATTTTGAAATTATTTTTTTAATTCTACTGACACCTTCTTCTTTTAGCAACGTAACTAAAACTGATAAAAATATGAAGGTAGTTTTGCTTTTATACGCTTTTACTTTATTATTTCAATAATACAGTATTGTTATCGATTTTTAAAAAAAAAAAATTTGCTACCCTCAAAATTTTTTTTTTCACGTTTCATGACGAGTAGACACGAAAAAAGCAAAAAAAAATTTCAGTCCGTCTGTCCGCCGTACGCCGTACGCCGTACGTCTACCGGTGTACGCAAAATTGTTTGAAGGCTCGTAGCATCCAAACCCTATGAGCTACTTAATTGAATTTTTTTTCGTGGGTAGAGTGGGTAGGCCCCCTAAAGTGACCAAATTTGGAGGGGTGGGGGTGTGAGGGGGGAGGAGGGGGAAGCGTTTTAGACGGAAAATTTTGGTTTCTAGATCTCAGCAACCGCTTATGCTACGAGGCTGAAATTTGGAATTTATATAGAGCTTCGGTAGTGGACCCATTTGCAAAAAAATTGCCTATATAGGTGAAGTGGTTCGGGAGTGGGGGGAAAAATAATGCGTCCGAAACGCAAAAAAGGTGAGATCGACACATTCTAAAATCCATATCTCCTAAACGGTTAATGTCACAAAATTGAAACTTAATGAATATCTGTAGGTATACTAGGAGAATAGATCGGAACCAAAAATTTTAGTGGGGGCAGTGGCGTACGGGGGTGGGGGGTGAAAAACTTTAGATTACGATATCTCACGAACCAATTGCACTAGACAAATAAAATTTGGTTTCTGTATAAAGGTTGACAAATGAAGTTTGCTGAAAGCAAAATTTTCCAAGGGGGCGGTGGAGCATGAAAGTGGAGGGGATAAGAATTTTTCTAAAAAATCACGTCTCATATCTCAAGAACGGTGTAAGATAGATGCTTAAAATTTTTACCAGAAGTAGGCCTAATAGACCCCTAGCAGAAAACAAAATTTTGGAAGTGTGGGTGTAGAGGGTGAGGGTGGGGGAGGGTGAAAAGGAAAAAGTTTCGATTTTAATATCTCGACAACCTATAATGATATAAAGCTGAAACTTGGTATTTGGATAGAGCTATATTAGTAGCACTTTGGAAAAATATAATTTTTTATAGGGGTAGTATGGTACGGGGGTGGGGGGTGTTTTTCCTATCTATAGAACGGCTTATGCTACAAAGTTGAAACTCGGTATGTTTATGTAGTTCAACTAGAAAACTAATTCAGATAAAAAAAAAATTCAAATATCCATTGGCGTTCGGAGGGGGGGCAAAAAAAATTATCAGTGAAAATGGAGTGCATATATTTTCACGGTTTTCGTCATATCTATTAGGTTTTCCCAAATATTGAATTCATTTTTATTGTACATCTTCTTCATATAAATACCTAGAAAGTGTTTTCTGGATTTTTTAAAATTCGACCTCTAAGGGGGTGCAAAGGGGGTTGTAAACTTTTTCACGAATTCTTCTATATCCCCAGGTCTTATCAGATATCAAATATCTTTCCACTTTCACGTGCTTGCGTAATAATCGCCTAAAACTTGTTTTTAAGTTTTTTCCTTTTTCAGCTCCTAAGAGAGTATAAATGATAAGAAGAAAGAAATTTTCCAATGTTTAATCGGCTAAAAATCGCTATTTTAAATATTTTTATTTTAAGAACAAAATTAGTTTTCCAAGAAATGTAATAATCTCGAAGCAACTCATGATACACTCCGACTTTGACCACTCCCGAACTTTGAACCGAAAAATAATAAAGTTTCGCCCAGACCATTGGCAGATTTTTATTTTGTGAGGCACCCTATTAAAAAAGGTATAGTACCGCACCCAGTATTACCTACCACATCCAGGTAAAAGCATCAATTATGTTGAAATTCACTTATATATCATTGTTTTCCTTCATACTGAAAATAGTAATAAATGTGCAATAAAAATACTTCAGTACTACCGACAAATTAAACAGGTTCTTAGACGAGGTCCACTTTATGGCACTGACTTTTGAAATATTTAATTTTTATGCGATATGTATTTTTACCTATTACTTCCAAAATGTTAATCGTAACTCATACATATGTATGCAGCTTTTGTAGGTAATAATACGGTTCATAAAAAAATAAAATTAAAATGACATTTTTATAATGGGGTTTTCTGAGAAAAACTACATTGATCACTGAAATTTTAGGGTTGACGTAGCAAAAATCTGTGTTTTCGAGTAAATATCTCAAGATTGGGTGCAGTTGCAATTTAGACTATTACATCAAATGAAAGATAATTCGATTCCCTAAAAAACGATTATTCGTTTTCATTACAGCCTGTATAGTGCTCGTACAAACTATAATAGTAAATATATACAGCAACCGGCGACATCGTTCCCAAAAAGTCTAACCACTTATAAGACTTGCATACGGTTTCGTTTCGACGTATAGTATACGAAACTTTTCTTGCTGGGAAGTAGTGGAAATCCGAGACTACAATCGCAGTGCTAGAATTAGAGTGTAGCACGACTGCGCAGTCGCAGGCGAAGTTGGTGTTGTGGGCATCGCCATACAGTTCTGTGTACTCTAAAGACAGGGACGTCGCAGTCGAGGTCCGTGTTCTGTTTAGGCCTTTAGCGAGCCGAACTAAAGTATGGCAAGGCGTTGCGAGACAAGACGAGCGTCCTGTTCTACACTCTCGCCCTTGAACGTACTGGTCTGTGGTCTCGTCTCGGCGAGAGTGTATAGTCGGCCAAACACCTTCCTCATTTACCTGCAATTAAATATTTCCATTACTTTACTTTTGCCCAGATTTTATTCATTTCATTTTCCGCTAGTTAGTAAAATCGTTCGTTTTAATTGAACATGTTATAATTTACATTGTCGCAATAAACACATTGAATCATCACACCACAAGGCACAAGCTAATTAAAACGCCGACCAATTTCCATTTCGGATAATATTCTGTTTCCTACCACCTCCCCCTCTCCTTGAAGTCGAGAACAGAGAACCTCATTGATTACAATTTATCCAAAAAGTATTTATTAAGGGTTCGTATTACGACATGGTGCGGATCAGGGCACATATTTTTGTACGGGGTTGGGATTGGGGGAGAAAAAACGGTGCGAATTCATTTCGATTAACGCTCGCTAAAAAGTGGTCAGCGGCAGTACAAAATGTGTGGAGGATTTTTTATGTTGTCCCGGTCATAAATAACCGATTTATCAATACAACAAAATCAACGACCACTTTGCGTATGAAATCGTTGCAATCGACCACATAATTAAAAGGACAACGCGACGTCACCGCACAGCCCTCCGCCCCAGTTATATGTTGTGCCGTATTTCATTTCGAAATCGAAATCATTAATGACATTATACCTTTCGGCCAAATCACCCGCTCCACAATGAAAACCACCCCGCACTCCAGGGATGGAATTGCACTACAGCTAGTTACTATAATCCCGCTGTATAGCGTGCGTACTCATGCGTGTGATGAGCTCAACATGGGGCACGGATACGATCGGCGGTAGGCATGTGGATTTGCAAATTTTACAAAAGTTGATAATTAAAATCAAAATGCCCAGTGAAACCTCAGTTGCGAAAAACAGGAAGCAACAATTTAAATTGAACAATAATAGGGGAGGAGGTGGCCAAAAGCAGACCAGCCGGTTCCACGAATAGCCCGTACAATTCGTATCCTGATCGACGATAATGTCCGTCCGTAGGTGGAGGGGAGGCCAACGACTCTGTCCGGTATCCCCGGGACATCTAAGCCGCATACCCTGTCGTTCGCCATCCCCCCAACTTTCGGAATCGGGACGAAGGATTGTGTATCTCGTTGGTGGTTACAGGTGGGTCCGGAATTCCTAGCCTCTCCGAAAACCACAACATTAGTCCTGTTTATTGTGGGATTATATCCAAATTATGTTTGTTACCTTGTCGAGAGGAAAATCAGATATAGGGAGCAGCGATATGTGCAGAACCTGCACAGCAGCATACTATAGTAAAATATCGCACACCCTATTATGTCGGAAATCATACGGTTGATGGGGATGACATGGTGCAACACAACAAATCAATTTCGAGCCAATGAGGCATTTAAAATAATTTCGCACGGAAAATGCGATAATATGAAAGTGGAAAGAATTATTCCATTCCATTGGTTTAATTATGGAGTGTTTTATCGTCCGGGCATAATAATGTCGGATGAGAGAAGTTATATAATTATGAAGCTTATTACAAATAGAAATCAATCTATTTACCGGGAATGATTCGATTTCAGCGAGTGAAATGATTCGATTTATTGGAGCAGCTAACACTAAGACGAGTACCGGCTGCGCCAATAATTCGAAATCGTGACCTGTCTCAGCTGTAATAGAATGGGATAGGTCGAATACTTGAAGATCTTGATAAGTCGTTGGATCGAGGAAGCTCGCGGAAGTATCTCAGAATTGGGCAGCCCGAGGCAGATGCTGCGTCGTATTTTGGCAAAAGGTAGATGTTTCCATGTCCAGGTGGTACAGCAGCTTCTGTCTAGAATCTTCCAGTTAATTACCTATCCTAAAATCTTTTATTTTCACGTTTTAGTGGTAGTACCTATCGTAGAAAAGGCAAAAAAAAGTCCGACCATCTATTTTTTTTTGACGCGTTCCAACTCCAAACTCCCATCTTCAAATTTCGACAGTTGGTGGAGTTGGTTGGTCCTTTTTTGATGAGTGATTAAAGCGGAAATTTAAGAATTTTCTATCTCTGAAACGACTGACGATGGCAATCTGCAACTTTTTAGATACGTAGGCATATTGAAGCATCCGAAAATAATTTTGATGAAGGCAGTAGTGTCGTTCGGGCTCCACAAAATATCCCAATTGTGCACGATGGCTGAAAGCAGCATCTTCTGAAAATTATACCTCTACGATCGCTCATACTACCATTTTCAATTTTAGAATACATGTGAACAGATATTGCAGGATAAAATGGTAAAAATAATGTGTATTCTGTAAGGAGAGGGGATGGGGATGAGTGCATGTGATTCATATATCCAGAACTCCTGATATATCAGCTTACAATTTTTAAAATTTTTGTAAAGGGTGGTGGTAGACAGACTGACGGGCATTATGTCCTATATTTTTGAAACCCTTTCACCTACTTTCTCTCAAGTTGTACTCCTTGTGCATAGATGGATTTCTCCGAGTGGGAATCGGGGGACTGCTTAACACGAAAATTTCCGATTTTTATATCTCAGAAAATATTTTTCCTAGAGCCGGTAAACTAGGTAAGTTCATATTGGCAACAGTCTCGACACAACCTTATTATTTTCTTGGTGGAAGCCCAAGACGTGACTGAGAAAACTTAAAAGAGCCAGACAGATGTATTAAAGTCTTAATTTCAAAAAGTAGAGGATTGATTCCGATACATATATCATGAACGGCTTATGCTAGAAAGTTGAAATTTAAAGACGGGCTGTAAAGATCTTTTGATTTCGATATCTCATGAACAGCTTATGCTAGAAAGTTGTGGAGCGGAGGGACTTTAAGCAAATTTTGATTTCGTTATGTCGTAACCGGCTTGTGAGTGTGTAATAAGAAATTATTTCGAGAACGTTAAATATGTGAAGAACCCTAGTCGGTAGCAGTAAGTGTATAGCGTCATCTATAAGGGCAAGCTGTAAGGAAGTATTTGAAAAAGTAGCGAAGAAGAAGATTTTGTTTTCGGTCTTTGAATAGTTTTCAGTAATACGTTTTTATGGTATTAGGGATAAAGGTTACAAGGAAAACCGGCTCATGTTGCTAAGTTGATACTTAGTGTAGTATCTCACTGTTTATGTAGCGTCTTACTCAATGTTCCGATGGCAGTTTCATGTTTTCAGAAAAATAAACTATTAACACATCACTCAATAAGTCCGTAGGATGACTAAAAAAACGACAACTTTTAGGCAAAATTCAATTTTATTCATCAACATAGTCCCCTTCAAGAGTTATACATTCCTTCCAACGCCTCTCCAACATTTTGATGCTTTTTTTGTAGAAAGATTTATCTTTGGCCTCAAAATACCCCTCAGTTTCGTCAATCACTTCTTTATTGGAGCCAAATCTCTCTCACTGGAGCATACTTTTTAGGTCTGCAAACAGGTAGTAGATAGTAGTCGCTGGGAGACTGATCCGGAGAGTACGGGGGATGGGGAATCAATTCAAAGTGCAATTCGTGCAATTTTGCCATTGTTGCGATCGACTTGTGACACGGTGCATTGACTTGGTGAAAGAGTACTTTTTCCTTCTTCATTTGGGGTCGTTTTTCGCAATGTCCTCCTTCAAACGTTCCAATAACGCCATATAATATTGACTATTAATGGTTTTTCCTTGCTCTAAGTAATCGATGAATAAAATACCGTGCGCATCCCAAAATACGAAGGCCAACACCGTACCAGCTGACATATGCATTTTTGGTCGCTTTGGACGGCTTTCACCCTTTGCTGTCCACTCAGCTGACTGCCGTTTTGATGGGGTGTAATGATGGATCCATGTTTCATCCAGCATTCAGCATGAAAAAATGCTTTTTATTGCGCTGAAACAGCTCCAAACAGCGCTCTGATCGTCGACGCGTTGTTGTTTTTGATCGACTGTGAGCAAACGCTGTACCCATTTCGAACAGAGCTTTCTCATGCTCAAATGTTCATGCAAAATGGTGAATACACTGCCTTCTTTAAAGTGTCAGCTATCTAACGAAACTTGAATTTACGATCGGTCAAAACCATTTTGTAGATTTTTTTTATGTTTTCTAGAACAACTGCCGAATTTGAGCGACCGGAGCGTTCAGCATCATTTGTGCTTAAACAGCCGCGTCTAAAATCAACAAACTACTTCTCTACCATTTGTCTCGATGGAGCAGAGTCCGAATAACACTTGTCAAGCCACTGCTTTGTTTGAACAGTATTTTTTCCCATTAAAAAGCAATGCTTTATCAATACACGAAATTCAGATTTTTCCATTGTTTTTAAAATTACAAAACTAGCGTCAATTAAACCACTGTCACTTGTGAACTAAATGTCAGGTTGTTATAAAATTTTGACACGTGTTGTTTGAAGGTTAGTACTTCCTAAAAAGCATAAAGATTTATCAATATTGGCGCCATCTATATGTCATCCTACAGACTTATTGAGTCATGTGTTATATATCATTTCGTCCTGGATTTCTTCCTCAATCGATCTATTGCATAGCATAAATACTTATCTTCATTTCCTGTTCACTTAAGGATGCAAAAACTAGCACATATGATGAACCCCTTTGCACTCCGTTCCTCAGCTCCTTTAGATGCATATCTTTGAGACGTAAGGAAGCAATTGAAAGTCACTTCTAGATTGGATGTGTACACTTAAAAGTGTTGTTTCTACATGGAAGAAGTACTACTATAGATTTTTCACAACTGCTACTCCACTATATTGTTTGTGTGTGTTTGCTGCACTTAAAATATAAAATGCATATTTGTTGTTATTGTGTTGTTATCGTTCTTTAATTCACTCTACTTTTAACTCATCTTCGTGTTTTTGTTTGTTCTTAAAGAGTACGGAGTCTATTCAAAAAGTTCAGAGACTGATATTTTCCCGAATGCAATAAATGACGTTATCTTTCGGCATTTACTGAAACTAGTGGATATATCATGAACATAGTCCATCGTTAAGCTTTGTCAAAAAGATTCAGACCAGGCGAGTATGAACTTAATGGGAGTATAACATTGAATTGCACCAGATCTTCGTGGACTTCCAACAGGCATACGATAGTATAGATCGGAATGTACTATATAAGATAATGCTTGACTTCGGAATTCCATCAAAACTCGTCCGATTAACCAAAATGACCATGACTGACACTGAATCCCAAGTAAGGATACAAAACGAGCTTACCCAAAGCTTCCGAACAGAATCCGGCCTGAAGCAGGGAAATGGACTCGCTCCCATGCCTTTCAATCTCGCCCTGGAATATGCAATCAGAAAGATAACCGTTGATACCAGAAGTACCCTACTAATCAAGTCCACTCAATTAGTGGCGTACGCGGATGATATAACCATCATGGCCAGATCTGTTCCAGATGCGAAGAAAGTCTTCCACTGTCTAGACTCAGCGACAAAGGATGTCGGGTTAAGGGTCAATGAGAATAAGACCGAGTTCATGACCCAAACAAGAAGAAATGCTCCAACTAGACAAAATATGACCATGGGGGACTACAACCTGGAGAATGGTTGGGGATCACACCTTGCAATAGACGGCAACGAACGGAACGAAGTAAAACAACGGGTCACACTAGCAAATAAGACGTATTTCACGGTTCTCCCGATCTTAAAATCGAAAAAAGTGCACAGGCAGAGCAAACTTCGCATATACAAGACCATAATAAGACCTGTGCTACTATATGCAAGCGAAACGTGGACTCTCACCCGTCTGAAAAATCAATAGACGCTTTTGAACGACGAATTCTTCGAAGAATTTTGGGACCAGTAAAAGAAGGCACTGAATGGCGTATCCAGTACAACAATGAGTTGTATAACATCTATGACGACCCAGCCTCATCGATCCTTATAAAATTTCGTAAGCTACAATGGGCAGGTCATGTGGAGCGAATGGACGACGGAAGAACTCCCAAACGCACACTGAAAGGTAAAGCTCAGGCCAAACGACCGGTGGGAAAACCGCGGAAAAGATACGAGAACTCAGTTGACGCAGATTGCAGATCGCTTCTTAGATGCACAAATTGGAGGACGCGGGCGCTGAACCGAGATGACTTCAGACAATGTATCCTGCAGTACCTAGCCCGATTTGGGCTGTCGCGCCATTGATGATGATGAGTATGAACTTACGAAGTGTTTCCATGCATAAGCGAAATGATCGTCGCCCAGCTCTCCATCTAGCTCCTAATGCATTCCTACATTATCTCATCTACAGGATGTTGTAGAATCAGAGATTTTCACTCTGACTAACGATATTCTACCGCAGAATTTTAATAGCAATGTTATTCACCACGACTGTAAAGAGAATTCACTATACATTGAGAAATGTCTGAAAAAACTCAACGCTTATGGATCGGTGAAAGTGAAATTCGGTTCTCAAAACCATCAGTCTCGGAAGTTTTTGAATAGACTTTTTACATATAACAAAGCTACATGTAGAAAATTCCAAAAATACATAGTTTCGTTTGAAATCGTTTACAAGAAAAACATGGCAATCTAAATAATGATACACATAATTTTTTTCCGTTTAAAGCTTGCACTACTGTCTATACTCTATTTCTGCCTATGGCAACATTTTTAATTGAAAATATTTGCTAAGCTTGAGGTTTTTTTTTCTTCTTTTTAAATTTTTTGCAGCAACAAATTCATGCACAACAAATACCTGGTGCCCCGCCTCAACCAATCCCAACGCTAGGAGCATTAGCCGGACCATTGAGCGCATTCGGTGGTCCAATGGCATTGCCGCACGGTCCACAAGGACTTCTGAAAGCGCCACAGGATCTACATCGCGAAGACTTAAAAGTGCCGCTGGGTGGACCGTCGGCGGAGGAGCGACTGGTAAGAATGGTATTGTAAATTTTTTTCTCTAATCTTTCACATCCTTCTTGCTCATCAAAATTTAATAATCAGTGATCTAATTTTTTCGAGTCGAATTTAAATGATCACCGATCGTGGCATAGATTTTGTAGTATTTTTCACTAGTAAAATTTTTGGAATGTTGATCGAATTGTGGTTTTTGTAGTACTTTATTCAAAACGATTCAAGGATCGTTCATCAATTAAATAAAACTGAAAAGATCACCGATCATTGTACTGTTTACTATTTCCCTAAATGATCCTCTTTACTTTCTTAATTGGCGTTTTTTTACACAAAATTTTTTATTTATCATTTCAGAGAAATTCAGTTTCGCCAGCAGAACGAGAGAAATATCGAGCACGATCACCTCTTGAAATTGAAAATGAAAGTAAACGAAGAAAAGAAGAAAAACTAACACATGTAAGTTTGAAATTTTCTCCTTGATTAAATCATATCCAAAAAGATTAACCTAATTCTTGTAAGGACATTATTTTGCACACAAATTTCCTTTACACTCATCTAGAACAATTTTATCTCAACTGAGAAAACTTCCATAAAATAATTATTTCATAAAAAACTCAACTCACTATTTCACTGATCTCTTTTGCAATTTCATATATTTAATTTTAGCTTTTAAGTGTTGATCTTTTTTTTTAATTATGCTAAAAAATTTTCATTTACATTTTTTGGTTCTTATTAAAAATTTTATTTTCAATATTTTATTGCAGGAAAGTGATGGAGAGAAAAGCGATCAGGATTTAGTCGTAGATGTTGCCAATGAAATGGTGAGTTGAGTGTGTATTTTGAGAAATAGTTGTATTACTAAGACACGACCGTAGTTACACGAAAAGCAAGGACGCCATTTGGAGGGGGGCAATTGCCCTCCCCCACTTGAATTTGATGGAAACCTCAGGAATATTTTAATTGATTATGCCTCCAACGAAAAAATTTTAAGGGTTTAAGGGGAGCAAACTATTAAACCTATCGTTACAATTTATGAATTTGTGACTTAATAATTTTAAATCTTACAAGCTACTAAACTCTCGTGTACACTAGCAAGTAGAAGTGGGTAACTCAGATCTGAGCCGGCTCAATGAACCGGCCAGATCTTTTTCACGGATCTTTAAGGCAGGCGTCCACTAGAGGCGGGCAACGGTGCGGCGAGCAGTTTTTTCTACGTACTTCGTTTCATCGCGAGTCTCGTTCAGTGGACGCACTTCCATAACAATGTATGACAGGCGGATTTATGCGATGCGGCCCGGCCCGGCCCGTCCGCCCTAGTGGATTCCTGCCTTTACGGTTCAAGGATCTCGACGGCTCTTTGCGGTTCGCGGATCATCACGGCTCGTGGATCTTTAAGGTTCGCGGACAGAAGCAGATCTTTATAAATCGCGGATCTTTGAGGTGATGATGATGGAGGATAGAAGATAGAAGATGATGGATGGAGGATTGAAGGGTGGAGGATGGATGATGGAGGATGGATGATGGATGATGGAGGATTGAGGATGGGTGGAAGACCGTGGATCTTTATGAATCGCAGATCTTTGATAAGAAGTCTTTGCAAACTATGAGGTAGTACATTATACCTATACTATACATGCCACTTATGAAGCATCCGCGAAGAATAGGAAAGTATCACCAAAGTACATCGCCATAATGGAAAGTTGCTCTATTGCTCTGTGTATTGTTAATTATAAAATATTGGGATCTATTCCCTAGCCGGTGATCTAATTATCCCAGTGCTAATACCAGTTGAAATAATCATTATTTTTACATTTGGAATTGAGTCGATTTGTTCCCTTTATCTAACGAGGAGCTAATTAATTTATTTAACGGAGCTGTCATGTGTGCTGCGTCCTGCACGAAAACCGAAATGATTTTCGCTTAATATTTGATGTGTTTCAAAGTAAAACATTAATTTCTACTTTGCAACCATTTCCATTATTTTTCCAACGATAGATATTAAGGAAATAAGTCACTCTTCAAAAGGTTAAGATTAACTATAACAGTCTTCGAGAAAAAGTCTTTTAACCCACATTCAATTGTGAAGTCGTCAAATCCGAGGCTAGAGCCACCATTTTTTCAAACTAGTTTCCCATTATTTCCCTCATTACCCAGCATTGCCTTAAAATAATCAACTCTAACATTTTACATTAAAGTATTATACATAGTTTATTTAAAATGAGTGTTCGGTTTGTCGTAAAGGGTTATTCAATAGGTACATAACAATTTTATATTTTAATACAAACGCACCTTGAAACTTTTTTGCTGGTCTTTCAATGCCAAAACGTCAGCCAAGGTTTATATTTTTATCATGGTGAAGTTCATGAATGAGCAACTCAAAGAGCCAAATCTTTGAAAAGAGCGAGATCCGGTTCACTGAAAAGATCCGAATTTCCCATCTCTACTAGCAAGTACTTTCGACATTTCTTTCTACAACGTTTACATTAGCAAATTTGCTCTAGGAATCTGCTGTAATAAGTATCTTGCAAGTGGTTTTTGCGTCTGAACGTACACTTTCACTTCAACGTTGCGGCAAATGCACATCTCACATTATAAGTTATTTTAATGCTGTAACATTTGCAAACGGATGAAATCGCTTAATAAATGGAGTCAAAAATGTATTTCTGCGAGATGCGATTTGCGGACGAGCTGGCGAGATCGGGTTCGGTATCGAATGGTAGGGTTGAGGAGGATGTTTGTCCACCGATATGCGGCATCAAAGCGCAAATTGGTGAGCGTTCTAAAAAGGCGGCGAACTCTAGGTGGGCAGGGCTGGCAAGCTGCAGGATTTTTTAGAGCCTTGTGACCCGAGCTGGATAACCAAAAAACTTGGAATATATTAACTTGGAATAGAGAAAAACTGCGACTGCTCGTCGGAACACTGACGGGTCACTGCATGCTGAGGAAACATGTTATGCGGGGTAGCGAAGAGGGACATGTGCAGGTTCTGCCATGGTCTGTACGCTGTGGAGGACATCATCCACATCTTGTGTGAATGCCCAGGGATCGCTAGAAGGCCATTGAGATGGTTGAGTAGTATTTTCTTCGATAACATCGAGGATTTGGGGTCGTTAGGGGATGACAAACTGGTCAGATTCTGCATGAATTTGGAGTGCTTTTGAGAGGATGGAGCAGCCCACGAGGATCTGAAGGGATCGCAATGGGCCTGTACGGTGGCTAGTGAGCGCGGTAGTTCTAGCGCTGCGCCCCTTCTTGAAACTGAACTGAACTGAGATGCGATTTTCTAAAGGTTTTTATTCTGTAGATGAAATTTGAGAGTATTAAAAGTTTAATCCAACCCAAAAGTTTGTAACGCATAGAACGGAGCCTCGGACGAAAAAAAGTTTTATATTATTTTGTTTTTACTTGTGGCCAAAAACTCCAAATCCGCTTGACGTCCGTCCGTCTGTCCATCTGTCTGTCCGTTACCACGTTTGGGTTGGATTAAACTCAAGAACTCCTTGACCTAGGATCTTGAAATTTTAAATCTGGATCTTTGGTTGAATTTGTAAGGCTAAGTTCGTTAACGGGAAAATAATCCTACTCCTTCGGGTAACTGCTATACAAAAAGTCATTAAAACACGTGTTCTACAATATTTTCCAATAACTTTTGATAGCTCAAGCTAGGAATTTGAAATTTTGCACATATTAAATTAATAAATTACGTAAATACTACTCACTGTCAATACCGTTTTGCATTAACTTTTATCAAAATTCATGTTTCAACACACATCTTGCAAAAAGACCCATGTACGCAAGTACACACAACACACAATATATTCATGCATAATATCTTGCCCCCACCCCTAGAAAAAACTGAAATGACGTCACTGACGAAAAGTGAAGATTAATTGTTACGTCGTCCAATTTATTTCTTGAACCCCATAAAGTAACAGATCTACAGCCACTATCGTTAAGTTACAGACCTCTACTCTGCTGTGCTTGCCCCTAAAATAGCAAATCGACTAAGCACTCGTGGCTGGCTAACTGCTCTGATCTCAAGATCTATGATTTTTTGTAACAGGTATCTACATAAATCTACTCTCGATTTCCTCGTAATAAGGTGAAGCACTGTTCCCTTGTAAAAATTTGGCAGAAACTCTAGTTTCTCAAAGCGACGGCTGCAGACTTGGTTTTTGTAACGCGATGAGTTCCGGTCCATAAGTGGACTGGAAGTGAGAATGCTATTCAAAACTAACAATGCTGGTAAAGGCTTTGGTTGTGTATAGCGTGTAATATTCGATACTCGAGAATGTTATGTCATTTGCATCTCCTGAGAGTATGGGATCACATTCGGCAGACTTCAAAAGAGAAAAGGACCTAAGGTATTTACGATATGAAGTGTCCCTTTTTGAATTTGTGTTTGATTTTTTTTTGAAATCAATTACATGAAGCCTTTCATTTCGTTTCTGTCGTAGGTTCAAAACGTTATTTAAGTCAGAAATAATCTAAATATTGTCTACTCAACCATTTAAACAGGAAACATTTAAAACTATTTCTTTTCAAATTTCAGGAATCTCCTTCACCTCGGCCGAACGGTGATCACGTATCACTCGAATCCCGTGATCGTGATCGCGACAGCATCGGCTTAAACGGCGATCGATCAGATAAACCGGGTGGTAGTAGTTCGAAACCGCCGAGCGAACGACCTCCTTCTCGTTCCGGTTCGAGTTCATCGCGTTCAACACCCAGCCTTAAAACAAAAGATGTAAGTGAAATAAAAATATTAAAGAAAATTGATCGCTGAACTAATTAAAATTAATTTTGTAGCTTGACAAGCCCGGAACACCAGGTACAAAAGCACGAACGCCAACACCGAACGCTTCAGTACCTGGAAATCCAAAACCGGTTGCACCACAACCCCCACCAGCCGGCTATCCAAATTCACCATATCAACGACCACCGGATCCTTACCAAAGACCACCGCCAGATCCTGCATATGGTAGACCTCCAATGCCTTACGATCCCCATGCTCATGTGCGCACAAACGGTATTCCAATGACCGGTGTAACTGGTGGCAAGCCGTAAGTATAGGAATTGCCTGCGAAAAACGTAAAATATATCCTTTTTTTTGCATGTTTTGCAGTGCTTACTCATTTCATATGAACGGCGAGGGAACCTTGCAGCCAGTACCGTTTCCACACGATGCCCTCTTAGGTCCCGGTATCCCGAGACACGCCCGACCAATCAACACTTTATCGCACGGTGAAGTTGTTTGTGCGGTCACAATTTCGAATCCAACCAAATACGTTTACACTGGCGGAAAAGGATGCGTAAAAGTGTGGGACATATCGCAACCGGGAAATAAGAATCCAGTCAGTCAATTGGACTGTTTGGTAAGCGGTCGAATTTCAAAAGTACTAATTAAGATCATCATTTTTACAGATCTCATTTTTCTTTCTAGCAACGCGACAACTACATTCGATCCGTGAAACTTTTACCCGATGGACGAACATTAATAGTCGGCGGTGAAGCTTCGAATCTTTCCATTTGGGATCTGGCGAGTCCAACGCCCCGAATAAAAGCCGAACTTACATCAGCCGCACCTGCCTGCTACGCGCTTGCCATTAGTCCCGATTCGAAAGTTTGCTTTTCGTGTTGTAGCGACGGCAATATTGCCGTCTGGGATCTACATAATCAAACGTTGGTCCGACAGTTTCAAGGACACACGGACGGAGCATCGTGTATCGATATAAGTCCGGACGGTTGTCGATTGTGGACGGGCGGTCTTGATAATACAGTCCGATCGTGGGATCTTCGTGAAGGACGACAACTACAACAGCATGACTTTAGTTCACAAATTTTCTCATTAGGATATTGTCCGACAGGTAAGGAGTTTCTTCTGCTGGTACATTTTGATCAGATTTAATTTGTTTGAATTATTTTGTAGGCGAATGGTTAGCGGTTGGCATGGAAAATTCACATGTCGAAGTCTTACATGCTTCCAAGCCTGATAAATATCAATTACATTTACATGAAAGCTGTGTTTTGTCGTTAAGGTTTGCTACGTGTGGCAAATGGTTCGTTTCGACGGGTAAAGATAATTTGCTGAATGCGTGGCGAACACCGTACGGTGCTAGTATATTCCAGGTAAGTTCTTATAATTGTATTTTATTTTATTTTTTGATACGAAAACGGGACAAGATTTATAAAGTTGCTTCCATAACTCAAGCCTCTTGCCTGTCTGTTTACTGAAGACGACGTCGTTACATTAGATTTTTATCTCCTAGGGATGCCGCAATAAATAAACCTGGCCTTGGCATCTTCGATAATATTGCGATTGAATTTGAGACATTACGTCTCTCGTCTGATCAGAGACTTGTTCTAGATGTTCCTCTTTTCTATATCTTGCATTTGGATACATCTAAATTCCGCGCTTTACGCCGACTAGCTAGCTCCCTTCCGTTCGCGCCTTATCAACCAATTTATATGTTGTTCTGCTGTGTTTGGATTGGTTGTAAATGGGGACTATCACGGTCTCTATAAACTCCTTTGGGCGGCGTCAGACATATTGAAGCTCTCAGCACCTACTTACAAGGCGTGCGTAGCACTAGCCTGGGTCTTTATCGCATACAAGTATACGGTTAAGTTCATTTCTTATAGCCATGCCATCTTTTCTGCTTCCTGACCATTTAGGGTAACGTCCCTCAAATTCGAAAATCCAAACATTTATCCCACCGTACAACGGTCATGATTCTGTCTAACTACTGTAAAACGGCGTCCACAAGTTTTAACCGGCTGTAATAATAACCTTCTCCTTCTTTTCATTTCAGTCAAAAGAAACATCATCAGTGCTTAGCTGTGACATATCAACAGACGACAAATATATTGTAACAGGATCGGGTGATAAGAAAGCAACAGTGTATGAAGTTATGCACTAATAAATGCGACTCGGGGAGAAAATCGAACAATAAAAATCTGCACCTGTAGAATCAAAAGTACTTTAAAAAAAAATACCGTAAATGATGGAATAAATGAAAATTCAGAAGGCAAGGATCCTTTCGAGCAGCTAATCGTCGAAACACAAACAGAAAATAATTTTCATAAATTTTCTTTTAGTTTTTAAGAATGTAATTTCAAATGCGGCTGCTCAATTTTAATTAGATATCTTTTTATCTACTTTAAGTTATTTTTATCGATCGCCGATTTTTAGTTTTTCTACTTAAAAGTATTTAATCGATTTTTTTTGTCGGTACGGATCACCATTTTTGCGGTCGAAATAATTTAACTGACTACCCATCTTGAAAAGAGTTTATTTGGTGGATCGTTTATTTGTTTGTTATATTAGAATTATTTCTGTAAGTGATTTTATTCGTCTGGAAGTATGGCGTGAATTTAAGGGAGCTAGTTTTCGGTATACAGTATTTTTTTAAATGAGCGTGTTGCTGCAGTCTGTATTGTGATCGTGAAAAACAAATATCACGGATTTCTCAAATCATAGAACCAATACTGAGAAAATAAGTAGAATCTACTGGAAAATATTTGTATAAACCAATTCTGATGGTCAGAAAGTGCCAAGGGATTTATTTCCTTTTTAAATGTAATTCTCCGTTTACACAAAACACTTCTAAGATCTTCCAATTAATTTTTCTTTCACAAAAATGAGGACTTCATCTCTTCATCGTTCAAAAATGATTTCCTCTTAGGTTCTTTTTCTTGTTTAAAAACACAAAAATTAGTAGCAATTGGGCTAGATCTAGAATATAGGGTGGATCGCTCCATGTTGGTTCTGTAAAATGGTAGGTGCTTGGTTGTGTAAGAGCTGTTGCTTTTTTCAACTTTCCTCTATTCTTATCCTTCACCGTTTTTTTTTATTATAACAGGAAGTTAGAATAGCATTCTATGTTTACGGTTAACATCCTTCCTTTGTTGTCGACCGACAGGATGCCCTCTGTTTCGGCTGACTGACTATGTGTCTTGAACTTCTTAGAAAGCGGAAACGTTTCTTCATTGACTCTCATTCACATTGATTAACCGACTGTAGAAGAAGTGAAATTTTTGTTAATTATCCTGTGTGGCTCTACAGAATTTCAAAAAATTTCTTAATCCAATCAGCGACTCGCTGCAATTTTGAATCGCTGCGAGCGTTTTCGGAGCCCATCTTATGCTAAAATTTGACAAACTGAATGGTCATTTGGATGTTCAAAAAACACATCCTTATTCCCATATTAATTTCTCATCTGTTAGCAAAGTTTCGTCTACGTGGCATCCTTAACGGTAACTGCTTTCGATTGACTCTGCCTCCCGCTTGTGGACTCTGCTTTCCAGTGTGTAATAAATCTATAAACTGTTGCCATATTCTATAACGGCTCCACACTTGCTGAGACATTCAGTCAATAGGGCCTGAGTTCCTTATCCCGAGCGTCATTCTCTGCGCGTACTCGCAACTGGCTAGATTCGCGCTCGCTGCTTGCGAAATTCAGTCGTCACTTTGACAATTAAATAAATAAATAATGAAATTTATATAAATTTAAAACTACATTAAAAAAAATGTAAATACACAAAGTTAAAAGCAGAATGAATTATAACAAAATTGAATCACGGTGTATGAGAGTGTGAGTACATTCGTATCGCGCCTACAGTCTCGTCTCGTCTCGGGTTCGTCTTGTCTCGGCCAGAATATGTAACCAACTTTACAGGATGGTTTCATGCTATTTTCCTTGGTGTAATATTCTCGAACTTTCCTCATTATGTTCATATTTCATTTGATCATAAAATCGAGTTTGATGCATGTTAACTGAAATCTAGCGATTAAAAAAGGTAAATCTGTTTGCTTATTGTTTCTTATGTGCGAGCAATTTTATTGCATGGGACATCATGGGAGTTTTAAATCCATACCCTTGGATCGGGCGACTATAATATTTATTACTTAACTACCGAGGCCCCAACCATTTGGGGTTATTCAAAATATGATTTTTTTTTTAAGATCGGAAAAATTAATATTGTGAAGAAAACGGTGGGACCTCGGTAGCCTAGTCTACTAAGATAGAGCTCAATCCAATTTAACCATGGAATTATAACTCGTGGTCTCATAAATAAAATTATCTAAAAATCGTCATTAAGTGCCTGCACAAGTGCGCTTTTGCTGCATTTTACCATAGAACTTGTCATACAGGAACTGAAAAACTACACGAACAGATTTATCTTCTTTATGCAAAATGCGAAAGCTGGCATTATCGTAGAAATGTTTAATCATGGCTACAATTTTCTCGATAATGCCCCCTTATCGCTTACTGCTGGTCGAAAGCCTTCTACACTAATATGAAGTGTCGTTAATGTGGTCGACGCGAGATGACCCTTTGCGGCGTACTGCTTGGTTAACTTTAAGTGTACAGCTGCAGCAGTCAGTAATTCTGTTGGGGATTATTCTAGCCTAGACTTTAAACACTGCAGTGGTGTTATTGTAATCCCATTCGGTAGGATAATTTTTCTGTTTCAAAACATGAATGAAGGATAAGAAGACCTACCTGTTTCGCGAACTAAAAGAAATTTTTTTTTCGGTAGTCGTCTATATATAGGACTTTTATTCTCGATCGCTTCTAATAGAGAATTGTTGCGGTTTTGTATTAATCAGAGGTGTGAAATAGTCGCTATCGACAAGATGTTCAATTCTTCGGATAATTCTTCTATACTCTGCTGGAGATAAGTCGATCCAATGAGCACTCATGTTTCTTCATAACGTGCTAAGGTCTAGTGTTTTCGTTTTTTAAAATTGATTGACATCACATCAGAGAGAAATTCTGATTTTGAGACTGATAACAGCCCCAGTTAGTTATTCGCTTACAGAAATATTTTTCAGATCCTATCTGCAACTGTTAACAATAAATTATCTTTTTTTTCTAGTTTTCTTTATTTTCAAATTTTAATTTTTGTAATATACAACTCAAAATAAAAAGAAAACAAAACGAGAAATCTTTATAAAATGTAGAGAACTAAGGATAATAATATAATTAAAAATTGTAAACTAATGAATATTTTTTCTAATAAAACAAAACATAAAAAAATACGAAAAAAAATCACCGAAACCAATCTAGTTGTGTAAATTATAAAATATTGTTAGTATAAATTTATTAAAACAAAAAATAAATAATAAAACTAAATTCAATGTGGTATAAAATAATAAAAAAAGCAAACAACAAGAACTTTCGTATTTCTAATTATACACACTTTAATACAATTAACTGTAAATGGATGAAAAATGCTTAAGAAATCAACAAAATTTTAATAAATCTAAAACGCAGAGGAGTATGTAGTTTTAAGTAAGTAAAGAAGAAACTTTAAAATTAAGTAAAAATTATAACAAAACAAAAAATAAATAAAAATGTGAATCTTAGTGCACATTATGTGATAAATATTTAAAAATGAAGTAAAAAACAAACAGAACAAAACCACAAAAATATAAAAATTAAAATTCGATGAGATAAAATTATCGCACTCGTTATATTACATTTTTAAATAAAACTTCTTTGGATCGTTGTACTAGTAAAAAACTGATAATAAAAGCAAGAAAAACCAGTTACATCGACAAAATTTTAATTTAAAAAAAAAAAAAACATCCACCGCAAATTATATGTCGCAACATTTCCCTGTTATACCCCTACATTCTAAATATACACAAAAATTCATTTAAAAAATTACCAAAGGTTCATCAATTCGTTCCAAATACTCTCTTCTCAATTCGTTCGTAATAAAACAAAATAAACAAACCAAAAAATACGAAATAATAAAAAGAAAACTTAAAAATTGCTTTTTTCAAACGTTTTATTAATGTATTTCTCCCTGTAAATTGTATAACACAAAAACTAGTAAAAAAACATTTAAAAACAATGAAATTTATACAAAACACAGTCCCAATATATAAAGAAAAATTAATATAAATTTGTAAAATACTGTATTCAAAAATGTATTAAAAAATGGGAAGGAAAGGGAGCGGTCGAAGAAAGAGTACGTGTAGAAAAAATACAAGAATACTATTAAACCCGAGATAGAAAAATTAAAATATTATACAGACAAAACAATGGCACTCACATGCAATTTCAGCAAACTTCATTGTTAGTTGCCGTTTAAAATGAACGATTTCAAACGTTATTAAATAAAAACCGTGTAAGGAGACGCAAGAGAAACGATAAGTTAGGAAAGATATATGAAACGATTACAAAAAAAAGAAAATATGAATAAACGTGTACATTCTTTTGGATAAAAAAAAATAATTTGACGTGCGTTTGTATTTTCAACAACTGGCAGATGAACACGGGGTCGAAATTATTTATTATTTATTATTATTATTGTAACAGAAGAGAAGAACAATCAAATTTGTAAACAGGTCTTAGATCTCACCCTTTGTTCCCAAATTCCTGAGCACAACAATTTGCAACTGGCATGTCTCTAATGAGACTTCTATGTCAGATCACAGGCATATTCTATTCAATATACAATATCAATATCATTTTTTCTGAAACGTAAAGAAAGCCACACGAACACGACGAACTGGGATCTATATAACCGAAAATTGTCGGAATGCATGGTCGGAACCATACGAAACATCAAAGACATTGACAGCATAGAACTAGCATCATAACAAATACGCAATGCTATCGAAACTGCTTTCAACTCATCCTGGCCGGAAAGAACCAGAGCAAGCAATATGAGACAAAATAAAAGCCGGAACGCATACGCAATAATAAAAGACCTAAAAAGGCGGTATAAGCCCAAAACTAGTCTTTGCAAAGACGTAGAGGGCAACATCATCAGCGACACACAAGAATTTAAAAGGAGATGGGCTTCCTACTTCGAACATCTTCTCAATCCCACTCCATCAGCACCGATTACGACCGATAACATCTCAATTGAGGTTTCAACTGATGAAGAATCATCGACACTACCCACACTAGACGAAATCAAAGCAGCCCTATGTGGCCAGAAACTAAACAAAGCGCCGGGAATTGATGAAATACCAGTTGAACTTCTGAAGAACGGTGGAAACTGTGTCGTGGCAATACTACACAAAATGATATGTAAAATTTGGACAGAGGAAAATATACCCGACGATTGGCGAAAAAGCATTATATGTCCAATTTATAAGAAAGGAGACAAACTCTGCTGTGAGAACTACAGAGGAATATCATTGTTGTGTACGTCCTATAAAATACTGAGAAAAATAATTGAACGTCGTTTTAAACCCTATACTAACGAAACAGACGATCTACAACGGACCAGATATTCGCGGTGAAACAGGTGCTTGAAAAATGCTGGGAATATAACACAGATGTGCACCAAATCTTCGTAGATTTTAAACAAGCATATGACAGTATCGACAGGAGGGTACTGTACCAAATCATGCTTGATTTTGGAATTCCACCAAAATTATTTCGACTAACGAGACTCACAATGACGAACACTGAATCCCAAGTAAGAACACAAACCGATTCCACAACCAGCTTTCGAACGGAATGTGGTTTAAAGCAGGGAGATGGTCTAGCCCCCATTCTTTTCAACCTGGCACTAGAGTATGTCATCCGAAAAACCCCAGTCGACACCAATGGGACACTACTATTCAAGTCCACCCAACTAGTAGCATAGACGATATAAACATCCTCGCAAGATCCTTCCCTAGTGCTAAGGAGGTATTTGTCATTCTTTACTCCGCCGCAAAAGAAGTCGGGTTACGCATAAACGAAATTAAAACAAAAATAATGACGCAAACAAGAAAGAGAACGCCAATCAGACAGAATGTAACAATTGCGGAGTATAATTTGGAGAGTGTGGACAACTTCATATATCTTGGGGCTAATCTAGCAAAAGACGGCAACGCAACGGACGAAAACCAATCGACGGATTATGCTTGCAAATAAAACGTATTATTCGGTACTTCCAATAATGAAATCCAAGAAAGTGCACAGGAACAATAAGCTGCGAATATATAAAACTATTATACGACCTGTGCTCTGTTAAGGCAGCGAAACGTGGACATTAACGCGAACTTCCGAAAAAGCAGTTAACACATTCGAAAGAAAGGTTCTCCGACTTCAGGAGGCCAGTTCCCGACTTGGGCTGTCGCGCCATTGACGATGAAGCAATATGAAAGTAGCTTGGTGGAACCCAGCACTGGCTAAGCTCAGATCCATAGCAAGGAAAGAGCTCCTTGTTATACTGGTGCGAGGGAATCGTACTGAGTATAACCACGAAATTAGACGTGCAAAGAGAAATTCGTAGAAGATGTTCCGCCAGGGTATAGAAGACTTACCCAGCACCGAAAGAGTGCACAAAATGCTATACAAAGCACACTCTAATAAAATGGACTCCATTTCTCGATTACCGAAAATGGGAAGCAGACGTTAGAACTTTTAGCTCAAACGCATTTTCCATGATCCTCAACCACAGAACCAGGCAATGAACCCAAAGACGAGTAGACCCAATATATTGGACAGGAAAAACTCATCCAAGATATTCACTGCCTACAAGATTAATGGTCAAACCATTTAAATCCCATGGAGAAGACAGGACACATTCCTCGCATTATTGTAAAGAGGAATAGACCAGCTTTTACCAACGCTATTACGCAGAGGGTTACATACCCATATCCTGGCGTAACGTTAAGGTAATATACATACCAACAACAGGGTGCCGCTCGGGCAACAATCCTAAAGCCTCATGTACACTAGCAAGTAAAACTTGCTAGAGTTGCTCTAAGACATTTATTGCTGCATGTGTACACGGTTCCGAGAGCACATTTGCCCAAGTTTTTGCTCTAGCCAGCAAACGCCTGCCTTTTCAAGCAAGCTGTGAATGTACACGCTACAAGAAAGTTCCGATCGATTCCGAAATTTTTCAGCAAGTCAGTACAGTTGCATTAGAAGTGAGTTTAAGTTCAGTCTTAGGTGTCATAGTTTTCTAGTTTACGTGCGAAATATGAACGGAAAATCCAAGTGGAGCTCCGAAGACACGTTTTTGTTCATTACCAATGTGGAACTATATCCAGAGTTGTGGGATTGACAGTTCAACGAAACTTTGATAATGAAGTGTACACGGATAAGCAAGTTATATTTGGAAGATTTTTATGGAGCTACTTGTAAAATTGCTGCAATTTGACAGATAGTGTTAACATCGCAGCAAATTACTCTAGCAAGAAATGTCGCAAGTTACTTGCTAGTGTACACGAGACTTAAGTGATTTCTCCTGAAAACTATGAAAAAGATAATATATAGATACATCAGAGATGGAGCTCTGAAATCACAACCCCTACACACCAATCATGGCAGCATTTGTATGCTCCTTGAAAATTTGGAAGGGAAATTAAAACCACAAGTGTTGTCATCTGCGGTGCAGAATATAATAAAACTTTCCGCAGTGTTGCGTTTCTTCGCAGATGGAGGATATCAACGTGTCACTGGGAATGATTTCAACATAGCCCGTTGTATTAAAAGAAGTATGCGACGCTATAGAGGCATGTATTTGTCCAGCCTGGATTAATTTCAAGTATATTGATGCTGAAAAACACCATGCCAAGCTAAAGTTTTACGATAAATTTCGATTTTCGAGTGTTATGGGGTGCGTTGATGGAACTCACGTTGCTTTAATAATGCCAGACATGGAAATGCAACATTTGTATTACAACAGAAAAAGATTTTACAGCTTAAATGATATCATACAATGTCAACATTTTTTATTGGTAACAGGTTTGCGACCATCAAATGAGGATTCGATGTGTGGATGCTCGATATCCAGGCGCTACGCACGACTCTTTAATTTTATTCTAAGGGAAAATTACGAAGACGGCGTAAGGAATACATGGCTTCTCAGTAAATGACTAATTTCTATTAACACAATTAAGTGCTGGTACTGCCGTGCATTTGTAGTTTTCGCCCTAAAAGTCATTTTTATCGTCTGTACAAAGAATAAAATATAAAAACTTACATTTTTTCAATATAAGCAGCCAGTCTCTTCAGCGTTGCAGAACTGCCACACGATCGACAGAACCTGTCGATAAAATCGAGACTCGTCGATTGAAATCGACACTCATAATACCATTTCTATTGATCGACCACGACATTCATAATACGAGTGATTGAGTCCTAGAACTCACGCCTTACAAACCTGGTCACGAAAATCGAGAAATCGACAACGAACAAGGAATTATTTTCATTCTTAGATATCGAATGGACTTTTGATAACACTGCCTACGAAAGTATCTACTATGCTGCACAAAAGCGTGACTTTAATCCAAAAACCTGAAATTGTATCAAGGCCATGCAGAAAAATAACTTCGACACTGTGTGCCCTAAACCAGGTAGCAGGTTGGTATACTGAAGCAGATTTAGGTATCAACCCAAAGAAAAGCACAATTGTTGCATTCACCTAAAGGAGGTGTAAGGACAAGTTATCTAGGTCCACTCTCTTCGGAGAATCTTCCTCAGTATTCTAGCGAGGTGAAATTCCTGGAAGTCATCCTGGGTGGAAAACGCACTTGGAATCCTTATTTGGACAAAGTTCTTGAAAGGGTCAGAATGTCTCTTTGGATCTGCAGGATCTCGGCAAGAACTGCAGACTGAGCTCAGCGTGAAACTTCATAGAGCTAGCGCAATAACACGATCATCAAATTCTATGAATTATACGAGGGCGGATTGATAATGACGTGGCAAAATCAAGAAGGAGTGGGCAGGTAAGGAATTCGTTATTTTTTTTTTCCTGGACCATCCTTAAATAGATTACCTACAAAGTTATACACATATACATATATATATATATTCTCAGCCAATAAAGCAGGCTCTGTGGTTAGCTGAAATCTGCTCCAAACATGTTTGGGATTGGCTCCAGTGCTTGATTGAACTCGCAAAAGGTTCCGAAGGTAGCTTCGTGAGATCACATCCATTCTGTGGGGTACCGCCAAGGACCGCAAAAATGGACATCCGAATGTGGGGAAAATCGCAAAGCACCATTCACTCAAAGCTATTTATGCGAAAACACTCGGAAAAAAAAATTTCTGATTATCTGAAATTAAGCAGATATCAGACTCGAACCCTAGTGGGAGCTCTGAATTGATATTGTTACTTGAAAAAGCATCTTCATAGGATTGGTCTCTCGGAGAGCAAAACATAGAGAATTTTCGGTGATGAAGACGAAACACCATCATTCTCTGTGAATGTGAGGTGGGCGATTTGGGTGATTTCATAATAGTTTTTCATCCGCTAGGTAAGCATTGTAATTTCGCTACGGGATCTTCTTTGATTTGAACTTCAGTGACATGCTTGTTTCCCATGAACCACAGAGGCTGGGTAAATAAAGCCTGAGTATATTGCGTTTGTGCTTCACTTCTCGGTCTCTTATGCCGGTTTTCCACCAAACGGACAAAACAAAAACTCAGCAAAAGCTCGTGTCGAAAAAAACAAATCTTTGACTCTTCATCATTTTTTTACAAATTCGAGCTTTTTTCGACTGTTTCTGTTCTGTTTTACGTGTCCCGACCAGAAGCGGTAACTTCAAAAGGTTTCGGTGTATTTTCTTACTGAGACCGCTTCGTGGAGATACTGAAAACAAATCTGCGATAGAGCACTGTCGGTTTGGTTGAAACAGTGTTTTAGATTTGTTCGAGTTCGAGTTTTTGTTTTCCATGCTTTCAAAAGCATGAACAAAACAAAAACTTAACTTGTCTGCTTGGTGGAAAACCAGCATTACAACCGAATAGGAATCGCATTCCAAGTGCAATTTTGTTGTTGTTCACGCTTAGGATACATGCCCTCGAGCAACGAACCTCCCACAGACTGATACCAGCGAGCTTGTCCTTCCTTTGAGCTAAACTTCAAGCCACCCCTATAAACCAAAAACACGAAAAATTCATGAGTCCTTATGTACAAACTACTACCATGTTAGCACGCGCGCTTGTGTTCGTGGCGATATTGAGGGTTAAATCGAAAAGTAAACATTTCCCCAACTTTTCCTCAAGTATGTTCAACATGCCGACCTCTTCCACCTTTAGTGAGTGAAAAAGACTAAAGTATGATCGCCGAGTGCTTATACATCCGATCATCAAGTGCGTATCTACTCGACCTGCAAATGCTATAACAAACTTAGACGTTCAACATCAACTGTGCAGTTCTGATCACGGAACAAATAACTCTGCCGGCTAGTGCAATGGAAGTCGTGTTTCGATTGCACTAGTCGACGAATAACAAAATTGCATTCGGCGGCATGACCCGACGCCGAGGATCGATGCAGTGTCGACCGGCAAAGAATAACGGGAAGGTGCCACATGCCACATAGTTCTTATGCAATTTCATCTCTCCATTATTCGATGAGCGGTAGAACACAATTCATATGTAAATCCTTTCTACCGATCCTCGATGATCGTTCAGGTGGAATTCGTATGCAATTCAGATTCACCCCTCATCGATGATCAGTAGGCTCTACTTCATACTGACTTCAAACTCACTGTTCACTGAGTGCACGTATTGCTATCTCGTTCTTGCTCATTCCAATTTCAAATACAATGCGCGATTGGAGATCTCTCATGTCGACGAGTGCGGATGAGATGGTCGGATGCATTTCAGTATGGGCAAGAAAGAAATGCGAATACCTCACACGTATTCACAGATAGCAATTACATAGTTGAACTTGTTCCCAACTGATAATATTTTTTCAGCGACAAGTTTCGAAACTGTGCGCTGCCTCTTCATCGCTGTTTGGTTTATAGGGACGAGTTTGGACATACGTATGATAAATTGGTTCAGCGTTCCCTTTTGTTTTCCCGCAAACACATTTTTATTGTGCCCCTACTTTTCAGAGAGATGAACAACTGTATCCCGCCTCCCCAAATTGAAATATTCTTCCAAACTCAGAACCGCATACTTTTTATTAGTTTTGAGTGTGGTTATTAATTCAGCTAGATTTTGAATAAGCCAACTGAAGCTGAAAGTTTGCCAGATCGTCGTTCCAGCATGAGTGCACGAAACTTTTTTTTCTGTTTTGGGTTGTTAACATTTATACCCGAAACTGAAGTTATAAATACAGGCTTGAGTCAACATCTTAACAACTTGTTCTCTCAATCTGAAAACCTGGATGTGGGGTAAGCACTACACAATAAGAAAAATTGAAATTCTGGCAACGAAAACACCAGTTACTCTTCGGCAAAAGGATCCATTTCCTAGGGTAGCTTATAAAAATTCTACCAGGTGTCTCCTTTCTTACTGGTTTCTTGGTTGACCAATTCCGTTGTGAGTTTTTGAACCCGCAAGAAAATCAGTTGCAGGTAATTGCTTTTTATTATCGAAAACTTTGTTAAAATCAAGAGCCACCTTACAGGCTTTGCCAATTAGAATTAGGAGGACAAATGAATCAGTGGTTTTTATTTTTCTTTACGTTGGAAGAATCTAGTTAATCGCGAGAAGCTTGATATATCAAACAACTTCAGGTTTTGTAAAATAATTTGAACTAATTTTTTGATTGTTTTTCGGCTTCACGAACTTCCCTACTGAGACCTATCGTGCGTCCTCTGAAAAACTATCCAAACATGTTTAAAGTTATCCTCTAGGGTAGCTCTGCCATGGAAATTTTCATTTTCTCACTTGAACAAGCTTCACGATCCATGATTTCTTTAAAGTTAAGAAAGTTTTGAGTCCTCCTTTTCGGCAAACAAGGAGATACTGTAAAATGATCATCTATCAATACAGCACCCTCAACCAACAAAGCCACTTCTTCAATTTGCTGAAGTTGCTCTTTCAAATGCAGAAGAAACATTAGCCTGCATCTCAACTTTTAGTCTTCAAAAAAATAAAAAAAACAAACTCTTCTTACAATTAACAATTGGTATTACGAAAAATTCAATAAATATAAAAAAAAACTTCACAATTCTAATATTATTTGCAATAACTTGCACAATTTCCTAACTCTCACACATTATCCTTGGCTTTCTTCCCGGTCGTACTTGCTGTAAATTCGTTAGAATGATTCCCTTCAGCTTGTTTGCGGCCAGCTTCCGTTCGTGTACCTTTCGATGCTTTGCCAAATGATCGGATCGCGAAAAGCACTTTGTACAGTACGTACACTTGTACGGCTTAACACCGGAATGTGATCGTCGATGTCGCGCCAATTCGTCGGAACGCGAAAATTTCCAGGTACAATTCGGCCACGTACAAATATACGGCTTATCGCCCAGATGTCGTCTAATATGAGCCTTTAGATGAGCGGGTTTTGCGTAGATTTTTTTACACGATCCGTACGTGCATGGAAACACTTTGTCCGAATCGGGAACTTGATGATCGTTGCTTGATTTTTTCTCGTGTTGTTTTTTCGGTCGGAATTTTTTCAGATTATCGGAACTTTCCTTCAGGAATATTGTACAGGAATCATTGCAGAGTGCAGTTCGTTCGGGCAGAAGTTCAGTTAGACGTGGAATTTCGAGATAGTTGTCCAGAAACGTATGCTCCCAATCCGATTCGGATAGATCGTTGTTCATCCCGAAATAATTGTCGAAATCGGTTGGATACGGTTCAAAAGTTTTACCATAGTCACTTGTTAGCAGGGTGGTGATTTCGGTCGAGTCCTTGTTATCCGTTTCGATATGATATTCATCATAGTCGACAATGTTGCTCATTATTTCCGCACTATTTTCCACACTGGGATAATCCCAAAACGAGAACTCATTTTCTAGTTCTGAGTAAAGCTGTTGAAAACCGTTGGATAGAAAATCCATCGTTTAACGACAAAAAAAACACAACTGTTTAAATACTTCCAACTATTGGACGCGATCGTTTCAAACTGATCAACAATCGATCGGTTCCAAACCTTTTTAAATGTGCTCTGAGACAGAACACCCGCGCTCTGCCATCATTATCATCGACAGAAATGCTATTTTTTTGCACGAAATTAGTTAATTATGTGTTGTGATTAGAAGCGATCATCACACAAACACAGACCATGTGGTGCATTGTCCATGCGTGTCCGTGAAGACGAGAATCAGAGTTTGAGCTGTCGATTGTCCCTAGGGAGTCATTAGATCGATTCGATGTACCAGACAGTGTCAGTCTGTCCCATACAATCGGGGCATATGATCTCTTGGCGATATTTCTCTTGCCGAATCCCATCGGTGGGAATTAAAAGTTTCACTTGTAATAAACCGCCGTCAGACCGTTATACACGGTCCAATTGATTGCAAAGGGCATTTTCGAAAACAGAACCGCAACGGATCAAATTACCTTGTTGTCGAGAGGATTCAGGGATGTGTGAAGGAATTTTAGCTATTGGGTGCAACGTGCCCAAAATAACAAAATTATTTCGTTTGCACAAATGCGAGAATTTGGTTGTTTTCTTTTAATTTTCTGATGATTACTGCGATGCCACTCGGTGGCGATGTTGTTGATCTCTGATTTTTTTGTTTTCACAGTGTGAACGTGAAAACCCCCAAAAGTTACAAACTCCACTGTAAAAGAAGTCTCAGACCATTAGACGAAGTTTTGCTTTCGAACTTTAATTGTACAGAAGTCGTGTCGCGCCGAGGCGATATGAAAAAAATTTGGAAATTTCTTGACGCCTAGCAAACTTTCAGAAACATAGATGAAACCTTAAGATGATTGGGAAATGACAGCAAATAAGGTACTGAAAAGCCAGTTCACGATTCTTCAAATAAAATCCGGATGTAGATCGAATGAAGTGACCATTAGTACAACAATAAAGAGCGGCGCCTACACCAGACTACCAGATGCACGTATAATTATTTGGAAATTTAATACCATCGGCATTAATGCATAGCAATGTAACTTTATATAACACGTGGTTGGCGTCAGCTTTGTTGATCGCGCAATACCAACCACGTCATTGAACCACGCGTTCTCCTTTCTATGGTAAGGAAACGAATGCGCATGTCCCTCAATTTGCGCAATTACTTGTTAAATTTTTTGATTCCGTTCTCTATCATAACAAAGCGCAATACTATTCTGAGATTTTGTTTTTTTTTTTTGTTGAAATGTATACGATAATGTCGAATAGCAATTCCGTACCATTCACCAGTAGTCACTCGAATTCGATAAGCAAAGTTTATCGAAGTTTGGTGTCATTCTTAGCGGGAAAAGAACAAACGCATTTGGTTTTTATTTCGTTTAGTTGAAAACAAAAAGAAATTATCGTTTCCGATTAAATCGAATTAGAACTGTGCATTTAAATTCTTGCGAAATGAATACGATAATTGTTCAAAGAACATCAGTTTGATAAACACTTCGAGGTTTCGGCTTTGGCGGACCTCTCAACTGTAAATTAATATCGGATAAAATTTCGTTCTTATTGCCGCAAAGATTTTCGAATTTTCCAATTGCGACCGGTAGGAGTTCCTCGACAAGATAACTTTTATTCCGCGACACAAAGTTCAGCTGAAAATAAATCCGCGATCAGAAATTTACGCTTCATTAAACGCACAGTCATATTTACGTCTACGGTAACACCAGCATTAGGTTTAACTGCATGTTGGGCTAAAAGCAGATCCTTCAGAAGAACTTCCACATTTAGCTTGAGAGTCTCATTTTTTGCCAAGTAGCCACAACTTTCCGTTACAGTTAAGTAATGACGACAGAAATTCACAGTCGATTGGGTCAAATTGATCCAAGTGTCGCCGGTAACTTGCGGCGTCATATTCAGGCCCAAGTTTTCCATATCGCGTAGCAACGTTTTTAAATGCGATTTGGTTTGAAGATTGTACGGTTGCCAAGCGTCTTCAGTACGGCCGACAGTCTCCAATAATCGGAATCGGGAATCTTCAATTATTTGTTCTAATGTATTACGTAGGAGTCCTTCCATGTGATAGGATAGATCCAGGCCAATTTCTCTTAGCTAAAACGGAATATGACTCAATTTATCCACAGATTTTAATAGCTAATCAATTACCTTGCCACACGGCTTTCGAACTCGTTCGACACATTTCGATACAGTCTCCAGCTGCGAGCCTTTGGTCAAGTAGTGCTTTATAAGTTGTCCCGCAAAGTAACGCAATTCGGTATTACACCACACTACGAGAGCTACGGATGGAAAAAGATCATCAGAAATTCACACGAAAATTGCATTTACGACGTTTAAAGTAACTTACAACTAACACAAGCCGCTTGCGAATCGAATGCTCTCAAAAACTCACAAGCAACTTGAGCCAAATCGCAGAAAAATAATTCGGAGATTTCCAAATTATTTCGTCGCGCCTGACGCTGAGCAGTTCGAATTGCACTCGAACAAACTTTAAGCAAGGTGCCGCATGCCTGTCGTGCCTTTCCCATTTCGGCGAGCAATTTCAACGGTCGCCGGGACGATCGTAAGGCAGCCTGTAGATTACGACTCTGACATGTCGACAACTCGTTGATCAAAACATTAGCCAAATTACTTTTCAATTCTTTGATTTTGCCGGCGATTTCAGCCGAATTCCAAAATGACGAATCCTTTGCAAGGAAATCATCCGATTTTTGAATCAAGCTAAGAGCATCTTCGAAGTGTCGTTGTGCAATCATCGCTTGCACTTCTTCGGAAGCACACGACAACCATTCCGGCGCCCAGTTCTCGGCTACAGATGTCGTCTCTTCGGTAGGCGTGAGAGTAGCATCGCTTAATATCGAATTCGTATCGATCGACGAAATTTGTCGCTGCAACGTTAGTGGCTGCGGTGCGGCACCTTTTTTACGTTTAGTTGTTTGATTAAATTTAAAGGCGATTTCAAACTTTTCAATCCACTCGTTCTGAAAGCGAGCAATATAACGGCAAATTAGTTCGAAAATAATTTTCATCGTTATCCTACCTTTACTGCTACTGTTACGCATTGAAATATTTTCGAACCGTCCGGCGTTATGATATTCATAGCGTTTTTAACGCCATCCAAATCTTTGATATTAATCACAGCGATTTTAGTTGGATCGTATTGTGTGAGAAATTCCAGTTTCCTGTAGTGAAAAAAATGCCGAAATTCATTTTTTCATTTTAGTAATTAAATTTAATCCAAAACTTACTTATCGTGTTTAACTTTCGACACAATCAATGTGTCGTTGAAGAGAAAGAAGAAAACACGCTGAATCGGCCGGTAATCATTCGAATCGAGTTCGATTAGTGGCCCCTCGTTGAGAAAGATTTTATTTTCTAAGTTTCCGTTGAATCCTTGAACCATTTCTTTTACAGTTTTGACTGCCACCTGATTCTGAGCTTCCTCTAAATTTTCTTCATCGCTCTCGTTCAGTAATAGACCTTTTTGATGATCGCCGGTTCCACCTTCTCCCAACATCGAGAGTAGGTTGCGCTGCTCCATCAAAATATGCGACAATTGATACATTTCAGATTCGAGATCTGTGTTTGAAATGGAATTCAAATTGAAAATTTTCCCGGCTCCAATTTTTTAATTCTGTAGCTCGGTTGTTTTTTGTGGACTTTTTTTTCATTCCAGTGTGAACTCAACAAAAAGTAGCGTGTAGATTGTAGAAAATCGAACCAACTACCGGGGTTTCATAGTAATGGAGTAGTTGGAGATGCACTAGAATTATGTTTAGACGTGCAATTCTGAGCTCATGATGAAATTTCAAAGCATGGAGAAGAAACTACTACTCTCCACAAAACTCATTGTAAGCAGAAAAAGGCTTGCTTGGGCGGAAGAAAATTTGGATCGCGATTGGAAGAACGTAATTTATTGCGGAAGCCTCTTTTCGAGTGAGTTCTTTTTACCTGGCGTACCAACACAACAATATTCATCCAGCGGTCTTTTATTACACATCCGGTAAGGATGTACTCCTGGGGCTATTTCCCAAACCAGAGATTTGACACTTTGTACATTTTTACAGACAATTTAAACCCTGCCAAAATATATCCGAAAGCTTTAATACCTTCTGCTTAGATTATGTACAAGGAATACTTAATACTACAAGAGGACAACAACATAAAAGCCATCTTTGTACCGCGTGGAAACAAAAAAAAATACACGAAAGAAGTAAAGTTGATGCCTGGATTTAAGGTATCCAAGGAATGCAGCAGGTAAGGTAAAATTGTGTCACAGTGCTAGACCAAGAGCTATGAAGAGACTTTTGCTTGAAAAAGGCTGGATAACTCAGTCCCTCTTTGAGGATGGGTTCCGCAATCATGTTTGCCCTGCAATAAAGGAATATTGTTCGAAAAATTCAGTGGACTATTGCCTCGTTCAAGACTTATTATTTAAGAATGGTTGAAAATGCTCCAACTCAATTAAAATTGGAAAAAAGTTCAAGATAAACACAGTGTGAATCTGTTTGGAAAAAAGTAGAATTTGTATGCATTTTAAATTAATTCTCTTCTGGAAGTTTTTTTTTGGTTTTTTTCAATTTATGTATGTAAATAAATAAAAAGCCTTTCAGTAATAAAATATCATACTGATTTCTAACTGTTCATAACGACGCATTTCTAACGAACGCATTAACGTTAAGTGAGGGATTACTGTAATGTACCTATAAATTGTTTACCTAAAAGTTAAAAAAGCGAGTATAAAAAAAATTAGACCCAAATTCAGAAATTTTTTGTACTCAAATTTTTAAAAATTTCTCCAAAAAAATTATTTAGTATTTTTTTTAAATTTTGTCACGATTTACTAACAAAAAGAACAACAAAAGAAGTGCTGATGATAAAATACAGCCTTGACTTGACGCAAAATCTCTTGAGCCAATTCTCCGTTGCACAAAACACAATGTTCTTAACATTAGAACTTTCGATACGAACGTTCACCCTGGTTGCCGTAATAATTTTGTATTAAACTAGCTGTGACCGTTTGGAGACAAATCTGTTGATCGTGGGAATTATTTAGGAAATGAACTTTACAAATATTATACGATCGTTGAAATTTGATGTAAAGGTGCTCTTACACGAGCAATTTTTCAAGCAATTAATTGCCTGAAGACTATTCTCAAAACTAGTAGAGCGATTAATGGGGCAATGCAGGGCAATATCATGCTAGTTGCGGCAATATTTTCACAGATTGCTGGTATTGCTTGGAAAATTCCGAGCAATTGTCCTCGTTCGGTGATTCAATTGTTATTTTGACTTTTGCATTTATTTGTCAAATTTCGTGTTATAATGGCTTGGAATTCAAATATTTCAAAGTTTTATTTTAAATTTTAGATTTGTTTGTCAAGTATGCTTTGTTGTTGTTGTTGTGTTGTTCATAGACTGAATTGGTCGTGTAAGCCCTTATTGCCGAATTGCTAGAGTTGATGAAAAGTTGATCCACATCGCTTGTTGCTTCATATTTTCGTGACGTCAAAACTGACGAATATTGCTGCAAATTGAGCAATTTTAATCGCTCTTGTAAAAACACCTTTTATTGTGGCTCCGGCAGTAGTCGCCTGTATTTAAATTCTTTACCAACTGAATCTTGAAGTGAGACATGTTTAAGTCTTTAGATAAAATTTCTCATAATGAAGACCGACTGAGACCCACTTCAGAACAACGGTCTCGCGTTTAAGTTATTGAGTTATCTGCCCATTCTCGATGACGGCCGTAATGTCCGAATCACTCTTCGAAGAATTTGGTCTATTGAATCTTTTGGTAACTTAAAAAATAGAGAAGTTATTAATCTTTCACTGAAAAGTAACTTTGGGCAAACCCATAATCAGTTACTTTTTCAACCTCGACGGGCAATATAGCAGAAATAGTGCTCATCTACAAGATATTATTCTGGGTAATAAGCTGTATTTGTCGCCAGTACTTATTCACTTATTGAATTACCTTTTTCATGTGTTTCTTGGACGGCTCACCATACACCTTTCCATGAAGATAGGTCTAACGTCATAATATAAAATCACGTTTGGACATTTAGAACACGCGCAGACTTATGATTTTAAATCGGGCGATAGTTTAGTTGAATGGCTAATAGCTATGCAATTTCATAGAAGCGCTCGCAATGACCGATTCGAATTGTTCCCTTTTAATCGAATAGTGGTCAAACTCTCGAGCGAGAGCTTTATATGTACAGCAACTTATCATCCATCCGCAGTCCGCACATGTAGTAGCTTAAAAATCGTTTACGACCGGTTTTCTCTCTGTCTTGTGTATGTTACACATGAGATACACCCAGGGTTCGGACACCACTCCTCGAAATTTCCAAAGAATGCGAAGTACACCCAACTCTCCTTTTTTTACACGATTTTGAAATAACACGGTCCACGATGAAGAACAAATACAACTTTTTTACCCGAATTTTTTGATCTAACACGGTTGCAAAAAAAATCATACATCATCATACAGTCGAAATGTCCTATTAGAGAAAACGAAATAACTTTTGGTGAATTAGATCGAGAATTTAACTTTTAAAAGAAAAAGCATTTAGAATATACAAACGACAGCAGGAAGTTGAGCCATCAACAAGTCTTCAGGCAATCAAGAAAGTGATATTTAATGCAAGTGAGGGATGGCTTACAAAGTTCATAAAAAGACACGCATTTCACAATGTGAAAATAAAAGTTTAACTAGCATCAGCAGATGAAAATGCTGCAAAGAACTTTCCAGAAAAACTACTAAAAATAAAGATGGCGGTTATAATCCAGACCAAATATTTAATGCCGATAAAATTGAAATTGTTCTGGAAGAAAATGCCTTCCTATAACCTATATAGCAAAATCGGAAAAATCTGCCGGTGGTTTTAAAGCGGCTAAAGATCGGGTGACGTTCTTGTTATGTAGTAACGCATCTGGCGATAGGATCTTAAATCCTTTATTAATCAACGTGGTTTTAACGAACACCACGAGCTTTAAAAGGCCAAAACATTAAAGAGCTTCCCGTTCATTGGATGGCAAATGAAAAGGTATGGATGACGGCCGATTTATTCAAAAAATGGTTCTACGAATGCTTCGTTTCTGAAGTCAAGAAATATATAGAACAAAAAGGTCTTGAATTCAAAGTATAATAATTTCACTCGTCAATAATGCTCCCAGTCATCCTTTGCGAGATCATCCAAATATCCAATTGGTATATTTGACGCCTAATACCACATCCTTGATTCAGCCAGGTATAATAGCAACATTCAAAATGTATTACATTAAGCAAGCATTTAAGTATATTTTGGATTCAGTCGAGGAAGAAAACATGGCAATCGTAGAAGCATGGACAAATTAAACGATAATGGATTGTTTTACAAATGCTTCCTTTACCATAAAACAACTTCGTACATCTACCCTTAATGCTTGTTGGAGAAAAATTTGGACAGAATGCGTCAACAGTGAAAATTCTGTTATACAAACATCAGTTTTGCGCTCTGAATTTATAACTCTATCATACGCAATTGGTGGTGAAGGCTTTGGCAACATGCATGCCGCTGATATCGATGAACCGATGACTGAGAAACCTTTGGATGAGGGGGATCTGATCGAAATGATAACGGATAGCAATAATATTGAGGAACATAATGATGAAGATGAAGGTGAAGTTAATCAACTAAAAGCTGGTTTAATTCGCACGGGTTTGAAATTTGCTACAAGTATGACACATCATTTTCTCACTCATGATACCGACGTAGAACGAGCATTAAAGTTTCAACGTAATCTGCAGGTTCGTACCGCTGGGTACCAAGAACTGTATAAGCAACTTAAAAAACCAAAAAAAAAATGAATCTGATAACAGATTTCTTAAAGTAAAAAGTAAGCTAACATCAGAGGACGTTAGTAACGAACGGAGGTCTTTAAGAGGTTCAAGCTTATTAAACGTGTTAGAAATATCAAACGATGAAACCAATCCAGTCAAAAAAAGAATATTTTATGCGGTTTTTTTAAATTGTGGAACACATCTACGATTTTACTATGAGTAGCATGTCTTTCTTTACACGGTTTTTTTATACACGGTTTTTGTTGGAACGTATCTACCGTGTAAAAACAGAGTTGGGTTTTCCGTTTTTTCAGCTCCAGATTCATTTAAAAGGCTAAGAGGTATATTATTTTTTTTCCCTTCACAACCCCAAACCCCCCCCTCCCAATGTTTTTCTGGCTACGGCATTGATCATTACACGAGCAGCACGCGTGCTATTGCTTCATCTGCTTCCGAAACGTATCCATTGTACACATAGCTTTTTACAACTGGCGAGCAGCGTAGTGCTTAGCAATTTGATGGATACATTTTTAAGCATGCTCGCATTCTGCACGTTGGTCGCTCGACAACTCGTCAATGCCATTTTAGAGTCAGCAGAACTGAACTCAAGATGGACAGGGGGCATTACATGTCGCACTGCGAGACATATCTGGCACAAGCAGAATCTGAAGCGCTTTATTAGATTGATCTCGATCAAAAGGGTGAATATCAGCACCACGGTTAGGGTTCTGACCTGCCTTAGAGGCCGTCTTAAAGACTCGGTCTCTTTTCAAACGACTTCTGTAGAAGCTGCTTAGATGAGGAGATTTTTTTCTTTCCAGCTCTATCCTCTAGGAGGAAAGCTAAGCTGGGGCCGCTATTTTTACTGTCAACGTGGCATGATCCACTGCATCTGCCTCCTTACCATGAGCGTCTTAAGCTCCTGACGATGGAGTCGTTGGTTGATAGACGAGATGTTCTAAGAGCTGTTTTTGCTTTCAAGGTAATTTCTGGTGATATTCACTCACCGTCATTGCTGGAAGCCGTTATTTTCAAAGTTCCATTTCGATCCTTGAGAGACTATGTGTTGCTGGATATTCCTCACCATCGGACAAATTACGGCCAACATGAACCAATCATATCTCTTCCATGCATTTTTAATTATAATTACAGTCAAATTGACTTTAACATTTCTGTTCAACAGTTAAAATCGGCTTTATCAAATAAATAATGTAATATTATTATATATTTAGGCATTTATGAGTGTACGGATATAATGATGTATTTTTGTACTTATTTTTTCTTTTTATTTTATATTTTTTATTTTGAATTTTTGTTATAAGTAATCTGTATTTGATGAATTTGAATAATAAATAAATAAATAAACGAAGGGGTCCAAAAATTAAAGTAATATTATATATTTCTCTCGTCTTAAATGATGTTGAAAACTACCAAAAAATATGGAAGTAAGTCAAGTTGCGTCGTCTACTCGGTTTTCGCTTATGTGGAACGATGAGTCAACTCATTCAACGCTCTACTTAGGGATAGTTTTAGTTTTAGTTTTAAGAAGGGGCGAAGCGCTCCGCCACCGCGCACACTAGGCACCGAATGGGCCCATAGCGATCCCTTCAGAACCTCGTAGGTCACTAAACATCCCCTAAACAACCCAGATCCCTAACGAACTTGACTAGCTTATCATGCCCTATTGACCTCAGGTCTTCCAAATTCTCAAAGAAAAGACTGCCCAGCCACCTCAGTCGCCTCCTTGCAACGGCCTGACACTCACACAAAATGTGGGTGATGTCCTCCTCAGCATATAGGTCAAGGCAGTACCTGCACACGTCAGAGTCAGCGATCCCCATACGCATAGCATGCTTCCCTAGCAGGCAGTGCCCTGTCAGTATTCCGACAAGTAGCCGCAGACTTCCCCTACTCCATGTCAATATCTCCCTAGTCTTTCGCCTGTTCAACCTTGGCCAGAGTGCCCTAGAAGTCCTGCAGCTCGTTAGCGCCTCCCATCTAGAGTTCACTATACTACTTAGGGATAAGGGATAATTATTACTCAAGCACTTTCGGTTCCCTGCTCATGACCTATTCGGAAATATCCAAACATATTTAAACCCCGATAAGTAGACGGGACAAGTTTTTGTTGTTCAGACCTAGAGTTGATAGCCTGAATACCGAGGAACGTACACCTCAAAGCCACAAATAGCCCGAACGTCACTCCTGCTCGATATTCAGCCACCAATTCGGACGCAGTAGAAACTGACCTACTGAATCCTATAGCCTTTCCACTCCTTCGATTATTTTGAATTAACTTGTCAAGTCAAAATAATCACGCCTTCGCCTCCGTTCACAACAATCGAAAGCCATTATTTATTTCGCTTAAAGGAAGGTACAATTTTGCTCTTGGTTTTAGAAAGCGCTATAGAGCCCGAATTGAGGTCGCACAAAAGAATTTCCGGCCTTGCACTCTGAACGTCTCATATTTTAACAACCCCTAAAAACATGAAAATCCCGTTAGACTCACGTGATATTTCCTTAGCAGTCTCGATAAATTGCATGTAATTGGCGTAGACATGTTTCTTGAGCGATGACGACGTCTGATCACTGTAAGCTTGGATTTTCGCCTTTCGCTGTTGCAGCTCCGAACCGCCGACACACTCCTGTACAAGTTCCTTAACATCTGAAAAGGAACGGTTATTCAAATTTTACTGCAAACACCTTTATGTTCGATTTGCAATACATTTTTCGACCCGAAAGTCCTTTTTATCAAATTCTTTCATCGTATCCGCCATCGTACGGTAGGACACAATTTTTTGTGTCACTCCCAACAAATAGAGGCAAACGTCAAACTCAAATTGTCAAAACAAACCATTGTGAATGTATTTAGTGTTGCCAGCCATCCTTTGAGTAATTCACCATACTTGAGTGCAAAATTAAAAAATGTCACCATAATTCTTTGAGCAAAGTTGTTCGTCGAAAAGTTTATTTATTTATTTCGACTTGAAATGCTGGGAGACCGGAAATCGCATAAAATTAAATGTTGCTCGTAGTCGCAGCCAGAAAGTGCTACTCCTCATAGATACAAAAAAATGTGTTCAGGACAGAGGGCTACTAAAGCTTATTATTTTCCAATTTACAATGCTTTTATCAATTGAAAACGAACTCAAAAGACGGGAACATATTATAAACCCTAGAGCATGAGTAAAATTTACACACTACACACCGAAGCATTAAAAATCCACTGTTCTTTCTTTGTTATAATTCTTATTCTTATTAAATTATAATTGGACATCACGATTAAAAAAGCCTACAAATTATGTACACAATACATAGGTATTTAAACCAAAACATAATATCAAACAGATTACAGACAAACTTTTGTCCCGAGATTCAAATTCAATGCTTACGTCATGCACATTCATTAATGATTTTTTACATGATTAACAAACGATTCGATTAACGTTCACCAAAGTGAGTATTCGCGCTATATGTAGCTACCTGAAAAGATTATAATTATTTTTTAATCGCAATAAAGATTCATAAGTGGATGTTCAATCAATTTTTATTTGCAGGTGAAGTCCCTTTCGAAGCGTTAATTCGCGTTTGTGATTTACAATCAAATCATAGATGTTCGTGTGAATGAGATAAAAATTGTCTTTTATTTGCAAAAACCTCTCTACTTCGAACTTATACATAATTTCTGAATTAAAGAGCTTACTACTTTGTGAATAGTCACAACGCTTTTTTTTATATATGTGCTATCAAATCCGCCATCAATAATCATTTTTGTTGGACACACTTTGCACCATTATCTTTATCTCCATCATGAAAACTTATTGGACAAATTGCACTGAAATAATAATGGTTTTCTCCTGCACGAATTTTCATATGCTACTCAAAAAAGAAACTACCACGAAATGATTTTGTACATATCGTACATTTAAATCTTGAATTGAAGCCCTTGGAGCAACAAGGAGTTAACTCATTTTCCCAAAAACATGAGAAAACGTTACTTTTCTGGCCCCTTATTGCATAAAAATTATTTTATTCTTTTTTATATGATTTTATTAAAATTCTTAAGGATATTATTAAATCGTATGGGGTTAACTGTATCAGCTGAATTTCATCCGAAACCAATAAGGAGTCAATAAGTCAACCCCTTATTATACCAAGGGCTACAATTGTATGTTTCCATCATTAGCCGATTAAGGGTCAGACTAAACTACTCATAAATCGTTTTTTTTTTCTCAAACGAATTTCACACTGAAATATTTCTCTTCAGTATAAATTATGAGATGGGTTGTTTTTAGTCCTGAAGATTTTCATCGCAAAACATCGTGAAACGATTTTAAGATATTTTTCATCTTAAGCAGATCCGATAGAAACTCCCTTTTCCACATTAATCAGGAATTCTCGCTTTACTTCGTGTGGATCACCATCACCTCCGGCCGAAAAAAGGCCAAGCTAGCGAATTCTAATAGCTAAACATTTAATGTTCCATAATCTTCTTCCTTTCGGACTTTTCTCATTATTCATCAAAATGATTTCTGATTTGTCGATTGATAAGCTTTGTCGAGAAAACAACAAATGTTATCGGTAATTCTCGTATGCATAATCCTGAAAGATGTACTCCCAAGGCGTCCTTAGTATTGTACTTTTATTCATAGAATTTCTTTTAATTCATATTAAGATGAAAAATTCTTTCCATCATGTACGATTTTGCAACATGATCAAATTACTGCAGTTCTTTTAAGACACGACTTGTAGGAAAAGAGCTGGATTACGCGGTACCTGATCACACCGATAATCTAACTAACTATAAATAACATTCTAGCTTGAAATCCTTTAGATCGCACCAACTCGAAAGGCAATCAAAAAGTAACAATACCTCATATGAGTGATTGCTATTACAGCTCATATTCGAGATAGCATTGCCGATAATATATAAATTTCCTACTAAAAAACTATCCCTCTCCATGAGAAAATTCTGCCACCGGATTGCCATGAAGAGAAAAATACACAATAAAAAAAATTAATTAACGCAATTTCGATGAACTTTTTGGCACTAGAATGAAACTTGAAATAGACAGCATAGATTTGCCGGGTAGAAGTCCGGTACAATTCGTTCAAATTTATCGTTTCCCAGTTTTTGATATACAAAATTAAAATAAATTAAATTTATATCAAATTATAAAATGATTTTGTTTAAAATGTCTCTACGTCGAATCGCCCGAAAATTTCAGAAACGCAGCATAACGTTAAAGTGCAGGAATTAACACGGATATTTTGAACCTAGCAACTGGATCTAACTATGATTTAACTAGCGAATCATATAAAAAGTGACGTTAACATATCTTCTAGAAATTTGAATTCGGGATATTCTGACTTCCGAGTTTCGAAAACAATGCCGAAACATCCAATTGAAAAATTTGTTTCCTCAACAGATTCACATTGCTCTCATCAGATCCTATGTCCCTGTGTGTAAACTCTGATGGGAATGCATACGGGAAAAAATGTAACAGTCCTGACGAAGAAACAATTTTTAGATCAAGGGCATGAACGGAATTTGAACCCATGATCTCTGCATTGATAGGATAGCGTACTTACTATATTTTTGCATATTAACACATAATGAAATCCTTAGGTACAAAACAGCCGAGCTTTTATCTAACAGTATTATTCGTTTTTATTAATTCAGTAATGAAAGTTGACTAGAAAAAATTTAATTATACTATTATACTACAATAGTGCCTCGACGAAACGTGAAATTTAAGTTTGGAGTCATACACATAATAATATTTGCTTTATTTTTTTTTAATTAGTTATTGAATGTAAATAATTAAAATGTTATTGATTTCAATGCGTGGGAATTTCAAATAATTAAATAGTTACACGATTATATATATGATTCATTTACCTCAACAATTAAAAACGCTTTCAATTCATCTGTACAGCTGAACTGCTTTCTTAAAAGACGACTTTATAAAAATCGGTATTGATATTTACATATATTTGCAGTACTAAATTGAAAAAGATTATATAAAATGTCAGGTATTCGTACTGGAACTCAATTTCTATTCAGTTGCGGCTAGTTGCGTCCCGAAAATTGATACCCTGGTGGTCTGGTTAATCGCTGTTCACAACAGTGACATGGATACGCATCGTAACGAATTAAAAACGTATTTCAAATACGCTTCAAAGTACACGTTCCAACGCATTCTTAACATATCGTTCTCGTTAGAAATATAATTTTCTATCTCTAAGATGCATCTCATTTATTATTCGCATATTACATATGCCTTCTGTATGTCTACTGTGGCTGAGCTAATATTATTTTACTACTTTCTGATTTAATCCCATGCTTTCTCTCCATATGAACTTTCAAAAAGCCTTTCGCTCGATATTTGCTGGGACAAATTTCACATTGATAAGGTTTTATTCCTGTATGAATTGTCATATGCGTGTGTAAACTCTGTTTACGTCCGAACAGTTTCGAACATAACGGACATTCAAACTTTCTATTTTCCGTTCCGTCGGCATGTACCGCTTGCATATGCTCCTTCAAAATAGCGTTCAATCGAAACGATTTTGGACAAATTAGACAATGAAATGGTTTTTCTCCAGTATGAATTCTTAAATGACTATCCAATTGAGAATTACTTACGCACAATCTGGAGCATATCAAACATTTATACCTTTCGTTCGTTTTTCCATCAGCATGTGATTTTTGCATATGTTTCGTCAAATGAATTTTAAATCGATACTGTTTTGGACAAATTTTGCACGAAAATGGTGTTTCTCCTGTATGAATTGCCATATGAGCTTTCAAAGTCTGTTCATTCTTGAAGACTTTCGTACATTCCAAACAACGGAAATACTTTTTAAAACAATTTTCGACAGAATCCGTTTCGTTGAAAACTCCATCTTCTACATGTATCTCGATTTCGGGTTCTTGCTTTATATCTTGAACAAGAGATGTATCTTGCGCCGTACCGTCATGTTCTGAATTCTCTGGTAAACTACTATCTTGTGATTGTTCATCATTAGATGTTTCATAGTCCTCAGTTCTTTCTATTTTGATATGTGTAATACACATTTCAGTATGTTGTTCGCATTCACTGGTTGACTTTATCAACTCATTCGGATGATTTGCATTGATCTTGAATGGTTTCAAAAAATCTTCTGATTTATCGCACTTTAACTTGAAAATATACGATTGACGTACTCTGTCGAGACAGCCGCAACATATGTTTTCGGGAAGACCATCGTCAGGTGATACCTGGAATTTGAATAGGAGAGGAGTTGTTATTTTCTTGATAAAGTGATGAAAGTGAAAATGTCAATCCAAAATATATTAGATGTTTCTTTTTTCTTCTTATAGTGGAAAGTAAATAACTTGCAGCTTAATTAAAAATTACATGATTTTGTGATTCTGTTCTGTATATTCCGCGTCAGTTTGGTTTCGTTTTTTCTGACCATTACTATACATCCCAAGGGTCCTTACTCAATTAATTTTCATTAGAGATAAGATTTTAAACCAGGGCAGGTGATTAGATTTGTGGAAATACTGAACTATGTGGTCTAGTTAAGATTTTTGATTGTAGATTGCTGTTGATACCGTATGTTTACTAACAAACGTGTATCTTCGTGGGGCTAACGCAACAACACGAATTCAACGACCATAAAATGTAGTTTTCAATCAGAAATAAAATTCCGACAGATGAATTCTGATCGTGTTGTTGCGTTAGCCCAACAAAGATGATTATTTCGTATAAGATATTCATACGTTATGCCATCTATATAAGAATAAAAGCATTGTTGGTTATGTACTACAAAATTCTGACGGAAATGTTGCAACGGTAACTTAAAGCAAAGACAGTAGAAACTATAAGATGTCCCAAGCAAAAAAAAAAGCTTTACGATTGGCGACCCAACTCCGGTGGCTATTGCAAAGTTTTAGAATTTATGTTGTGACCCACTGTATGTTGGAGTGAAAGCTCGCCAACTAACAACAAATAATCAATCAAAGGCAGGTTTTTTGTATCGGATTGTCAATGGGACATAATTTCTAGCTATATACGAGTACATATGTGAATATGAGGCGTATGGCGGTAATATTCATAGTGCTAGTTCAAATTTCGCGATATTTTTGTTCATTTCCTAGAATGTTCTAAAAATTCTACGTCCAAATGAAACCAGCGTTTCTATGATCATTTAATTCATTAGATAAACTACAAGAATGAATTGTTCTGCTCGGCCTATGAAAATTTGGTGTTTATAGTAGTTTTGTTTAATTGTAGCCAAATACCCCAAATCTTCTTTTCCGAACACACGAATTTAGAATCTGAATACAGAATACTGAATTAAAAATATGAATAATGACCTTCTCCTTCAAGTAGCCCCCAAACGATAGCTAAACATGACAGTATTTCTGAAACTGTAGGTAGATGGCAAATCACTGAATACCTACAAAACTTTCCCTTTTCAAAGACTTCAAGTTCCTGGCTGAAGCATACTGAAGATATCTACACACGTGTTTGAAGGACTTCTATATGACAGTGTATCAAAATATTGTTATTACTGATGTAATATTCTCAGTCTAGAAAGTTTTTTTTAAATTTGTTGACTCTTTCGTTTTCCATGAACAATTCTTGCGCAGAAGAACCAACATACAATTTAAGACTTCTCGCCGATGGTCATGGCATAACAAACATTAAAAAAGGTGTTTCTTTAGAAAATTTCATTAGTTTAAAACACTTGTTACGTTTAGAATAGCGAAGGCCCGCAAGGCTCGAATATGGTACCCGGGAAAATGGGTTTCGCGTGCGGACGGCTGCTAAGGTAATTTGCTTTACGTTTGGCTGAATAAATTAGTTTTTTTTTCATTTTGAAGTATTTCTTTTGCTGGGAGGAAGAATTGGCACTCGAACTTGAGCGGATGAATGTCCGCGTTTAAAGACACGATAACGTTACCAACACCTGGGAACCGACCCGCGCATAATTCAGCGCGAAAACCTGACTAAGGAGCAGCGTTGGCGCATGCCATTAAGTAGAGGGCCATGGAACTTTATTCAAGAAAATCAGTACCAACATTAGGCCAATTAGACCAAATACTGCAACGCTGGTATGGAGAACGAGTGAGCGTTTGCAGGAAACGAGGTTTCCTTGAAATGGAATACGATGACCGAAGCCTCTTTTGCCACTGGACTGTCGAGGAGTGAGGCTGGCTGATCCGAAGCCGATTGCGACAGGTTGCCGAAAGTACTGTTGTCATGTGACATTTAATTTTGTTGGTACCCAATACCTTCACCACGCCCGTCTCTGCAGCTCAACCGGGAGTGAAAGGAAAAAAAAGACAACACACTTTCTATTATTAGAACCCTGATCGCAAATAAGAGCACGAATATTTAACCCGATGTTAAATATTAAACACAATTTTTTTTCTATTATTTTTTGCAGTTTTTCGCCTTCCATAACTAGTTAATAATGACAAATAAATGTAAAGATCCTGTTTTATCCAATCGTAAAGCTTTATTGATTGATTTTATATTGGTTGGGACATCTTATATAAAGAGATTCTAATATTTTTGCTTAAAGCCTATACGGACAATATCATACGAACCGAATTAGTGGCGGACGTGAATGTTGTGTAAGGAAACGCTTGTACATGATGTACTGGTTTATTGTCTTTATTACCTTAATGTATATTACTGAATACTAGAATTTTGTATTAGAGTTTATATGTATATGTGGTTAGTGCAAAAAAATATTGTTATTTCTGGTTTTTTAATATGAAGTTATTGTGACCAAGAAATATGCAGTACAAAACAATCAACGGCTGCAAACACTTAGATGGAAACTGTGCTGAATATGGACAAAAATAGCCGTCGCCTTTGAAGAACCAAGCCTCATGAGCTTATGGCTTATAACACTTACAGGAATTTAATTAACGTTTTTTAAGAAAGATAATGAAATCATTGGTCGATACACTGATCGGTTATGATTAAGTGAGGTGTTTGTTAGAGTCTCACACTATTATAAGGTGCGTTCCTCATACTGTCTTTTAAAAATTTCAACTTTCTCATAAAAAAAATTGTTATTTATGAATTTCGTTAACTTGTCTCCTAAATTTTTTCTATTGTATGTGAAATTTGAAATAAAGCAATTTTTCATACGCTATCCAAATTGGTTTTGTCTTATTTTACACTTTTAGAAGGGTTTGATGTGGTAGAGTATATGTACAGAAAGCAACGCTTAAAAAATTGTAGATCATTAATAAAAAAAAAACTGGAAGTGTAAAGGACCCAGAAAACCCAAGACAATATGGATGCGGGAAAATAAAACACAACTTTTAAATTCCGATCAGGAAAATATAAAGTGGTTTTGCGCGACGAATCAAATGTACTTTAAAGCAATTTTGAAGTGGCTTTACGCAAAACTCCAAGCATTTTGTACAGTATTGTACAGGAACAATAGTATGACGGAATATTGTATATGTCCGAAGGAGGATAATAAAGAAATAGGCACAGTAGCAGTGTAATTAATTTTCTTTTCAATCGGAATAACCCAGCATGTGGTAACTGGTACTCCATGCACATTACTGGGCACTCGGCATATAATTGCTTGGGACTAACCCATAATGAATACTACAGAAAACACAAATCCATACACTGGAATTTATTTGCAGTGGTGTATTTATTAGCTTTTGTTTGAAAATAGTTATTTTCCGTTACAATTTTATATGATGTTTTGTCTTTTTAATCGCTTTTAAGTGATGCTGTTTGCAGTGTCACAGGATCTCAACCAGAAGTTTAGAAACACAACTAGTTTGGCAAATTACTTGTTCGTCTTTCTCCCGCAATAACTTACTTGCAATATTATATGATTTCTTTTTACAATAATCAAATAAATAAATTACCGAAATTTTTGCGAAACTTTTCAGAAACTCTACAATTGGAAGTTTTGTGTCACTTGAGTTTGATAGTTGAATAGGACTAAAAATTGATAGCATGGATTCTCTCGGTAGAAGACACGTTCTGCAGACTCCTTTCAAATCCATTGTATGATTATTTCGACTTACGAAACTTTTTTAAAATCAATTTAATCGACTGAAACTACAAGATGATGAATTTCCCTTACAAAAAAAGAAGACCTGTTTTGTATTCTGTCAATTTTCGAGAAATGTCAAATATTGATTTGCTTGACAGTTGGAAATGGCTTCCTATCCAAGAATTGAAGCCAAGTTCAGCTTAATAACGTTCAGGGTGGTTTTCTTTACTTTGTGGAACTATAATTGGTCAGAATATATTCAAAATACATCGAAGACCTTAGTTCACGAAAGCCAGAAATTTTTCTCCTTAGAAGTAGTGACAAAAGATAACCAGAGAGATATAGCATCAAAAAATAAATAAAAAAAACAATATTTAATTATGCGCAAATTCAAAAACAAAAAAGGGGGCAATGGAAGAAAAGAAATGAATCTCTATATATAAAATGAATGTTTGTTTCTCTGTCTGTCCCGTATACGCTCCTAAACCACTCATCCGATTGCGATGAAACTTTGGTGATTTGTTGAGGGCACGCCCGCGAAGGTTTCTGCGTTAACAAAATCATTTTACAATTGGTGGTACGCGATTTATTTCAACATTTGAGTGTATTTCACATGATTTAGGTGTATTAGTTATGCGTTCCTATTACTTAATGGTAAAGTTGGACGATGGATGTTGGATAGGGGATAGTGGATAGAGGATGGAAGATGGAAGATGGAGGATGGTGGATGGGGGATAGAGGATGGAGTAACGGCAGCAACGGGAGAAATGGAAGCAACGGGAGTAACAGGAGCAACGGGAAGCAAGACTAGAAACCGCTGGCTTTGCAGTTTCGATAGTATAACACCATACAAACGTGAGCATAGTCACGGCACGCGGCTAGTTAAATATAAATAATTGAACAAATAAAATAGAAAACCATTAGAGTGGATCTTCTCCCGTCTAGAGACCTTTGTTACTTGTCATTCTTCTCTCTAGGGGCCATACCTTCCTAAATTTTGAGAGCATAAGTGTGGCTTAGGTAGGGTGGGATAGACGGTGAACAACATCACCGCCAGTCGAGTTGATGGGCAAGCACGTCGCTCCAATTCACATTGAGCCACCAATTCGGACGTAGGCGGAATTGGCCTACTGTTTTCCGATCCATAACCTTTTCAGTACCATTTCGAAGTAACTTGAAAATGGGAATTAACCCAAATCTTCGAATATCTCAATAAAAAATAATTAAAAAATGTTTGTTAACTTCATTCCCTTTCACCTGTTTTTGCGGATGTTAGCCACTTGTTAGGTCTCAAAATCGTGCTCCGGCAGGCTCTTTATGGCGACCGGAAAGAGATATGGATGAAAAGCTTGGAAAGTTGATATTCCTTCTTGGGTCTGACTGAATAACTTCGATTTTTCTTGACGGTCTGCGAGAGAATTGGTTCTTCATATTCACCCCCTAGCGTATAGAGGGTGAATATGAAGAACCAATTCTCTCGCAGACCGTCAAGAAAAATCGAAGTTATTCAGTCAGACCCCAACATCTGAGTAAAACGAATGCTGGTATCATCACATTCGTTTTTTCAGTTCTAATGGTATCCAATCCACGGATCCTCTTACCTATGTTAGCTGCCAGTGAGAGCATGGAGTTATCAACTTACTAAATATAATTTTGTTTTTTTAGAAATGAATTTATCATATTTTTAGGTAAATTATTTTTAAAAAAATACAAATAATATATAATTGAAGTATATTTCATGGAACCCGCACCTTAAGTGCTAACACCACTCTAGCGCCAAAAAATTTGATAATTTATTTTGGGAGTATGAAAAAAGGAATAGGATTTCTTTTCAGAGGGTTTATTCAGCACATATTGAAGTATGAAAAAAAAAATTTATAATATATCGGCGACAGAGCCTATCTTAAAAATCGCGTTTTTTTAATACATTTCACGGGAGGCCTGTTTTCTCGTAAAGTATGAGATCTAGAACAAAAAATCAAAAAATTTTATAATCTATATACTATTGGCTATGGGACTGCTTAGGGTTTTTTTTAAATCAAATTTTGTAGAAATGGTGGAGTTTTGAAAAAATTAATCGATTTTTTGCCAAACAATTTTGATAGAGAATGGAATTGTGAAGGTACTATCAAATCGATCCATGAACCATGTTCAACTAATAATTTTCGAGGAAACTCAATCAGGCAACAAAAAGGATACAATATAGTGCACAGAAGAAAATATTGAAGACATGGATTACACAAGCCATTATAAAGTCTATAAAAACCAGAGATACGGCTTGGACAAAAAGTGAAAAGACGACCACTGAACTTTTGAAGAACAGATATAGGCAATTCCGAAATATACTAACTCAGACCTTAAGACTGGCCAAGGAAAAATATTATATATACAAACAACAGCAGGCAGGGTCCGACCTTAAAAAATACTGAATATAATAAATGAAATAACACACAGGAACAATAGCAAAGCAACATGCAATGGACTCAATATAGGAATGAATTTTGTTAGCACTGATAAAAACGAAGAAAAAGTGGCAAATGAATTTAATAAGTTCTTCGCAAATGTTGGGCAAAACATAGCTGATGAATTAGGCACAGAACACCTAAATCTACAGACAACGTCAGAAAATCAAAGCACACATTCTGAACTCTATCCCTATAAAATAACGGAGAAAGAAATTATAGATACAATTACCAATATGAAAGGCAAAACTGCACCAGGAGAAGATAACCTAATAACGGAAACAATCAAAACATTTCTCAGTAAACCATTACGAACTTTGTTTAAGGGGGTCGGTGCAAAAAATATAAAAAAAAAATCGATTTATTTTTTATTTCATATTATTTTTCTACACTCTTTTCTGCACATCAAGATATTTTTTCTTTTTTGGCTCTCCTGAAAAGTAGTGCTATTTCAACTTTCGGTACAAGTTTCTCAGTAACCACACACAGTAGCGTCTTAATTTTTTTTTTCATTTTTTTGTGGTAATATTGACTAGCTTCATACATGAGCAAACACATGAGATATCTTAAAGCACATCTACGAAAGGTAAATGTAGATATGAACTATTAATAAATATTCAATAAATAAATACACACAATACTCACTCTTCAAAACATACAACTCCTAAAGAATTAAAAGTTGCTATATACTTATACATATATTATCATAAAATACTTCACATATAATCATTATCAGTTTATTTAAATTTAAACATTTCTAATTTAATTTAATTTTTATTTAATTAAATTTTTTTTTCATATATCCATCTTTTTTTCATTTTCTTTCAATTTAAATTTCAAACTTTTCATCTATTAAAATTCAAACTATCTTCCATCGTTTCATTTTTATATTTGAACTTTCTACAGTATATCTCTTGGCTTTAAACATTGAATCTTTATTCATTTAAATTTTAAAAAACCATTTTGAATTTCATTTACCCTCTAAATTTTATTTTATAAGACCGCTAATTATATTAATGTAAAACACAACAAACGCTGTCACTCCTCCCTCCAAGCCATAATTTTCGACTTATTTTGCCGGAGCAAAGAAAGAAATAAAGAAGAATACGTCTTCCCAGTTTGAAAAAAATGGTTTCGAAAAACGCGTGTTTAAAGTTTTATGGGTGTTTCCTCGTGCTCAGCGCGTGCTACGAGGCGCTGAGGCAAAATCGATAATTGATTCAACTTTAAAAAAAAATTTTACTATAGGACCTAAAGTACTGTTTAACCCATTAGTGCACAAAGTTTATTAAGCACAATATCCGTTTAAACGGAGTTTGTGCAGTAATGGGTTAATAAAAAGAAAACGATTTCTCCTAAATCCTAGAGTGGTGTTACCCCTTAATGCCTATTGTGATTCTACTAGTATCTTATAACCTTTTGATTCAACACTATGCATTCTTCTCACGTGAGTTTTCAAAAAGTTCTTCTTTCGAAATTTTTTTGGACAAACTTCGCATTGAAATGGTTTATCTCCTAGATGAATTTTCATATGATCAATCAAAAGATATTTATACGTAAATACTTTCGTACAAATGGTACATTTCGATGGTCCATGATCCTTGCTCAAATGGTCTCTCAGGTTGGTCTTGAATTGAAATTTTTTTGGGCAAATTTCGCACGGAAATGGGCTTTTTTCGCTATGAAATATTCTAATGTGTCTATACATGGTATTTTTAGCAGAGAATACTTTCGAACATATTGTACATTTGAATTTTTCCTGTGTGTGACCTTTCATATGCTTTGTTAATGTAGTTTCAAGGACGAATAATTTCGAACATATCGGACATTTATTCTTCGATGATGTAGGACCATGGTACTTTAGCATATGTCCTCTCAAATTGTTCTTGTATCGAAATTTACTTGGGCAAATTTTGCACCTAAATAGTTTTTTTTCTGTATCAATTGATATATCCTCTGATTTAGGATTATGCATTCTTGTCACGTGCATTTTCATAAAGTGCTTGGTTCGAAATTTTTTTGGACAAGCTTTGCACTGAATTGGTTTCTCTCCTGAATGAATTCTCATATGTTCAATCAAGAGATATTTATAGATAAATACTTTCGAACATAATTTACATTTAAATTTTACATCATTGTTCGATGATGGTGGGCCTGCCTCTGAATTAACATCATGCTTTCTTTTCACCTGATTTTTCAAAACGTACTCAGTTCGACATTTAGCTGGACAAACTTTGCACTGAAATGGTTCCTCTCCTGAATGAATTCTCATATGTTCAATCAAAGCATTTTTATCGATAAATACTTTCGAACAAACTGTACATTTAGACATTCCATGGTCCTTGTGCAAATGTTTTCTTAAATTAATCTTGAGTTGAAACTTTTTTGAACAAATTTTGCACTGAAATGCCCTTTCACCTCTATGAGCTATTCTAATGTGTTGGTACAAGGTACTTTTAGCAGAGAATACTTTCGAACACGTTGTACACTTGACTTTTTCCTGTTTATGAATTTCCATATGCTTAATTAATCCAATTTTAAGGGTGAATAATCTCGGACATATCGAACATTTAAAGATATCATTATTAGAAGATCTAGGGCCATGTTCCTTTATCATATGATCTCTCAAATTGATCATGAATTGAAATTCAATTAGACAAATTTCGCACTGATATAGCTTTTCTCCTGCATGCATTATTCTCATATGTTTTTTCAAATTTAATTTAGTGATTAATTTCGAACATATCTTACATTTAATTTTGGCAATTTTGCCAATGCCATCCGATTTTAGAATCAATGGCTCACAGGCATGATCTTTTCGCATATGTTCCCATAAATTGGACCGGAAAAGAAATTTATTTGGACAAACTTCACATTGAAATGGTTTTTCACGATGAATTTTTCTCATATGAACACGCACAGAACAGTTAGTGTTGAATAATTTCGAACATATCGTACATTCAAACTTTCCGTCGTTCGGTACACCACGATTATGGTCGTTTCGCATATGCTCCATCAAGTGGACATTGAGCCGAAATTTATTAAGACAAAGCTCGCATTTATATGGTTCTAGATGTTTCTTTTTCGATGTTTCACCGCCATGATCTTCTTCCAAATGTTTCGCTAAATTTGTCTTTAAATGAAATTTGTTTGGACAAATTTCGCATTGATATTCTTTTTCTTCTGTGTGAATTTCTATATGCTCATCTAAAGCCATTTTAGAACTGAATAATTTCAGACATGTCGAACATTCATTTCTCGATATTTCTTCGGCATGGCATAGAGTTTCATACTCTCCTTCAATATTAATTTCGATTTCGGGTTCCTGTTTTACTTCTTGTACGATGAATATTTCTGCCTCTGTAGTGGAATGGTCTGGTAAACTAATCTGCTCAAATTGGTCAATTGATTTTTCAAAATCTTCTGTATTTTCTATTTTGATAAGATCAACGTGCATTTCGGCATAGTCTTCATACTCGTTGGAAGAACTCATCGACTTGATCACTTTTTTTTCATCAACGTATACTTGTTTCATAATAGCTTCGGATTTTCTCAATTTTAATTTGAAAATATACGACCAACGTATTTTGTCGACACAATCGCAACAAATGTGGTCGGGAAGGTCATCATCCGGCTGAAAAAATTAAAAGGACAGTCGCAGTTAATGCTGTTATTTTCTGTAGATAAGATTTAGTGAAAACTTTTGGTTACATAAATTAAGTTATAATGTGAGTTTTCTCTGATACAAATACAAAAAAAGACGAAATGCAACAGATTTAATAATATGTTACAATTAATTTGCTCCAATCGAATTGCATTACTTGCGTTCTTTTAGTCTAACTTCACAAGTGCAGACTCAGAAAATATAGAGAAACATACAAAATTAACTTTTGTTTTTTCATTAAACGCGATCGACAGCAGCACTCAGGGACCTGTGGTCCCTAATGCAGAAGTTTCTCTAGTAGACCTACCGAAAGTCGAATCGGAGAGGCAGTTTGAATATTTCTTTGGAGCCTCTAAGAGACGTATTAATGACAAAACTGCCAGTGGCGTGGATCCAGAAGAAGCGCGGAGACAAGTGCTTGTGGCCAATCGCAATTCGGAAGGTGGAAAACACACACATGCAAAAGAGGCAAATCTGATATGGTAGTACACCAGAACAGAATAGTCAAGCAAGTGGCTGGCTCGCTATCACGTGCAATAACAAACCGACCAGATACTAGGCCAACAGTATCACCCCAATACTAAAGCCCTGGTAGGACGCGAAGCTTGTTGCGGTAGACAGGTTCGAACTATCAAAGGCAACTGCAACCTGCGTAGCGTATGTCCCACCAGGATTTTAACTAACGGGTGACAAATTCAAGCTCCGTCTAGGACCCCATGGCTAAAGACCGAATCCTGACGGGAAGACCATCGTCAGGTGATACCTGAAATTTGAATAGGAGAGGAGTTGATATTTTCTTGATAAGGTGATGAAAGTGAAAATGTCAATCCGAAATATGTTAGATGTTTCTTTTTTCTTCTTATAGTAGAAAGTAAATAGCTTGCAGCTTATTTAAAAATTACATGATTTTGTGATTCTGTTCTGTATATTCGACGCCAGTTTGGTTTCTGAACTATCTGGCCTAGTTAAGATTTTTGATTGAAGATGTGTATCTTCGTGGGACTAACGCAACAACACGATTTCAACGACCATAAAATGTAGTTTTCAATCAGAAATAAAATTTCGACTAATCAATTCTGATCGTTTTGTTGCATTATCCCAACAAAGAGGGTTATTTCTTATATAAAATCTTCGTACGTTATGCACTCTACATAAGAATAGAAGCATTACATTGTTGGGTATGTACTACTAAAGTCTGTCGAAAATTTTGCAACGGTAACTTAAAGCCTATACGGACAATATCAAGCGAACCGAATTAGTTGCGGACGTGACTGTTGTGTAAGGGAAGATGAACTGAATGAAACGCTTGTGCATGATGTACTGACTAATTGTCTTTATTACCTTAATGTATATGACTGAATATTAGAATTTTGTATTAGAGCTTATATGAATATGAGGTTAGTATAAATTCATATTGTTATTTATGGTATTTTAATATGTAGCTATTGCGACCAAGAAATGTGCAGTAAAAAACAATCAACGGCTGCAAACACTGAGATGGAAACTGTGCTGAATATCAAAAAAACATCCGTCGCCTTTGAAGGATCAAGCCTTACGAGCTTATGGCTAATAATCTTTCTAACTACACGTTTTTTACGAAAGATAATGAAACCATTGGTCGATCATACAGTTATTGGTTATCATTAAGTGAGTGTTTTTAGTGGGTTAGAGTCTCACACTATTATAATGTCGCTTTTCCACTATTGCCTTCATGTGCATTGGTTGCCGCGAACTAGTGCGCATGCGTAAGTGGAAACGGCAGATTCGCGTTAGCTTGCAACTCAAGTCGAGAATCGCGTACATTTGCATCGTTGGCGGTGTTCGGACGCACATCAAAGGGATTCGCACTGAACACGAATGTAGCGTTTCCACTATCGCCTATGCAAAGACACTACCCCAGCGGGAAAAGAATGCTGTAGAATGCATTTCGTAAACATTCCAATTCAATGGATGGAAGCATTACCATACAATTCATATTTCATTTTTTCTTGAATGTTGAAGGAATGAATTTCTATACATTTTTCAGAATGCGAAAAGACACATTCTAATAATCTTGCATAAACTATAATATTACATACATTACATAATACATTACTCGTATTCCCGCTGGGACTGAACTCAACACCAGTGCCACTAACTTTCGCATTGACATTAGCGTCGATGGAGGTTTTTGAGGCACATCAAAGGGATGTGCTTTGAGCACGAATGTACTGTTTCCATTATCGCCTAGACATTCGCGACATCGCTCATGTCCAATGCACATGAAGGCGATAGTGGAAACGCGGCATAAGGTGCATTCCTCGTACTGTCTTTCAACATTTTCAACTACCATTTCACAAAAAAAATTGTTATTTATGAATTTCGTTAACTTGTCTCTTAAATTGTTTCTATTATATGTAAAATTTGAAATAGAGCAATTTTTCCTATGCTCTCCCACCATTGTTTTTGTCTTATTTTACAATTTTAGGGTTTTTGGCGTGTCCCTATACAATGGTAAAGTATACAGAAACTGCAGATCATTAATAAAAAAAAAGTGTAAGGGACCCAGAAAATATGGATGCCAGAAAATGAAACACAACTTTTAAATTCCTATCGGGAAAATATAAAGTGGTTTTGCGCGACGACTCAAATGTTCCTTAGAGCAATTTTTAAATGGCTTTACGCAAAACTCCAAGCATTTTGTACAGTGGACGTTTAGAAGCAAAAAAAAAATGGTATGACGGAATATTGTACAATATGTCCGAAGGAGGATTACAAAGAAATAGGCCTAGTAGCAGTATAATTAATGCACTCGGCAAATATTTACTCGGGACTAACCCATAATGAATACTATAGAAAACACAAATCCATACACTGGAATTTGTTTGCAGTGGTGTATTTATTAGCTTTTGTTTGAAAATAGTTATTTTCCGTTACAATTTTATATGATGTTTTGTCTTTTTAATCGCTTTTAAGTGATGCTGTTTGCAGTGTCACAGGATCTCAACCAGAAGTTTAGAAACACAACTAGTTTGGCAAATTACTTCGTCTTTCTCCCGCAATAACTTACTTGCAATATTATATGATTTCTTTTTACAATAATCAAATAAATAAATTACCGAAATTTTTGCGAAACTTTTCAGAAACTCTACAATTGGAAGTTTTGTGTCACTTGAGTTTGATAGTTGAATAGGACTAAAAATTGATAGCATGGATTCTCTCGGTAGAAGACACGTTCTGCAGACTCCTTTCAAATCCATTGTATGATTATTTCGACTTACGAAACTTTATTAAAATCAATTTAATCGACTGAAACTACAAGATGATGAATTTCCCTTACAAAAAAAGAAGACCTGTTTTGTATTCTGTCAATTTTCGAGAAATGTCAAATATTGATTTGTTTGACAGTTGGAAATGGCTTCCTATCCAAGAATTGAAGCCAAGTTCAGCTTAATAACGTTGGGTTTTTTCTTTACTTTGTGGAACGATAATTTGTTCAGAATATATTCAAAATACATCGAAGGCCTTAGTTCACGAAAGCCAGAAACTTTTCTCCTTACAAGTAGTAACAACACATAGCATCAAAAAATAAATAAAAAAAAAATTATTTAATTATGCGCAAATTCAAAAACAAAAAAGGGCAATGGAAAAAAATAAATGAATTAAATATAAATAATTGAACAAATAAAATAGAAAACCATTAGGATGGATCTTCTCTCGTCTAGAGACCTTTGTTCCTCGTCATTCTTCTCTCTAGGAGCCATACTTTCTTAAATTTTGAGAGGATAAGTATGGCTTAGGTAGGGTGGGATAGACGGCGAACAACATCACTGTCAGTCGAGTTGATGGGCAAGCACGTCGCTCCAATCCACATTTCGCCACCAATTCGGACGTAGGCGGAATTGGCCTACTGTTTCCCGATCCATAACCTTTCCAGTACCATTTTGCTGTCTGTGAATGCAGAGAGTCCTATGGGTTATCGATGGCTGGTGCGAAAGACATGGACTTTCTGTGAGTCCTAGCAAAACCGCTCTAGTTTTGTTTACTAGGAAAAGAAAGACTGAAGGTTAAGTGCTACCAATGCTGAAGGGTGAAACTGTTCAGCTCTCGGAGAAGGTTAAGTATCTTGGAGTTACCCTGGATGGCAAGCTTCTCTGGAGGGAACATGTAGATACAAAGGCGAACCGTGCGCTAGTAACATTCTGGCAGTGCCGGAGAGCTTTTGGAAGAACATGGGGTCTTAGGCCTTCAATGGTATATTGGCTATATACAGCCATTATAAGACCCATCCTAATCTATGCATCAGCAGTTTAGTGGACTAAGTCCGAATGTGTATACATTAGAGCTAGTCTCGCTAAACTACAGAGGACAGTCTACATCGGTGTAACAGGTGCCTTGCATAACACTATGAGGATGGAAGAACTCCGTTCTCGCTCCCTACCTGAGCTCTTGAAATTCGTGAGGACGAAAAAGTTCGGGTAAAGACTGGGGGATTCGAGTATAATGGGCCATGTTGGCCTGAATGCTTTGCTGCGTGTCTTCCCCCACACCAAACAACAACAACCATTTTGCAGCAACTTGAAAAAGGGAATTCACCCAAATCTTCGAATATCTCCATAAAAAGTAATTAAAAAATGTTTGTGAACTTCATTCCCTTTCACCTGATTTTGCGGATGTCAGCCATTTGTTAGGTCTCGATATCGTACTCCGGCAGGCTCTTTGTGGCGACCGGAAAGAGATATTGATGAAAAGCTTGGATAGTTGATATTCCTTCCTGCTATATGGTAGAGTTTGGATATGAAGAACCAATTCTCTCGCAGACCAAGAAAAATCGAAGTTATTCAGTCAGACCCCTAAATGTGAGTACAATGAATGGTGGTATTAAAACGGCATCTAGTGTGCTAATAGAGCTTTGTCAAGATGGTCAGCGCCACCACATTAACCAACCAATCCGTTGGAATTGTGTCTACGTATTTCACATTACTTCTAATGGTACCCTATCCTTGCCTATGTCAACTATCTAATTACAAAATACCGAAAAGCCATTTGTGAGAAAGCAAATAATGCTAGAAAAAAAAGGTTCGTATTTATATTCTACATATGCATTAATATGAAATTCTCTTTTCTTGTTTCCAATTACAATAGTCCAGGGTGTGAGACTGAAATACATAATGTTTTGGAGGAAATAACACCTGTTATTTTAATTTATGAAAGCAGGTCTGACCTTACCGATTTTTTTGAAACTTTCTGTATTTGAAGAATTAGTACTCGTACATACTATATGTAAAATATAATATACAATAAATAAGAAAATAGATATATGTTTTTAGAGATATTCAAGGATTTTTTTTTAACAAGATCATTCTTGACATATCCCCCCATTTCCACCTCCATCCTCAAAAATTTTACATTCAATGGAGTCCTACTAATCCACAGATCATGTTACCTATGCTAGCTGGCTAAGTGAACATGCAGATATCAAATAATATCAACTTACTAAATACTAGTTTTTTCTAGAAATAAATTTATTTTTAGTGAAATTATTTTCAATACAATACAATTAATATATCATGTAACCCACATATTAATGCCTATTGCGATCCTACTAGTATCTCATTACCTTTTGTTTCAACAGCATGGCTTCTTCTCACGTGAATTTTCAAATAGTACTTAGTTCGAAATTTAATTGGGCAAACTTCACACTGAAATGGTTTCTCTCCTGAATGAATTCTCATATGTTCAATCAAAGCATTTTTATACGTAAATACTTTCGAACAAATTTTACATTTAGACGTTCCATGGTCCTTGTGCAAATGTTTTCTCAAATTGATCTTGAGTTGAAATTTTTTTGAACAAATTTCGCACTGAAATGGGCTTTCTCCTCTATGAGCTATTCTAATGTGTTGGTACAAGGTACCTTTAGCAGTGAATACTTTCGAACATGTTGTACACTTGATTTTTTCCTGCTTATGAATTGTCATATGGTGAGTTAATCCATTTTTACGGGTGAATAATCTCGGACATATCGAGCATTTAAAGATATCATTATTCGAAGATCTAGGGCCATGTTCCTTTATCATATGATCTCTCAAATTGATCATGAATTGAAATTCAATTAAACAAGTTTCGCACTGATATAGCTTTTCTCCTGCATGCATTCTTCTCATATGTGCTCTCAAGCTTTTTTTATTCATTAACGTCAAACATATCTTACATTTAATTTTTCCAATAATCGTTGGCCCACATGCATGATCTTTTCGCATATGTTCGCATAAATCGGGCTTGAAAGAAAATTTTTTTGAACAAACTTCACAATGAAATGGTTTTTCTCGATGAATTTTTCTCATATGATCAAGTACAGAAGAATAATTTAATAATTTCGAACACATCGTACATTTAACCTTTTTTATATTCGCATGATCCTTTGGCAACTGTTTTTTCGTCGTCAAATTGGCCTTCAATGAAAATTTATTTGGGGTAGTTTCACACTCTCCTTCAATATTAATTTCGATTTCGGGTTCCTGTTTTACTTCTTGTACGATGGATATTTCTGCTTTTGTAGTGGAATACTCTGGTAAACTAGTCTGCTCAAATTGGTCAATTGGTTTTTCAAAATTTTCTGTATTTTCTATTTTGATTAGATCAACGCGCATTTCGGCATAGTCTTCATACTCGTTGGAAGAACTCATCGATTTGATCACCTTTTTTTCATCAACATATACTTGTTTCATAATAGCTTCGGATTTTCTCAATTTTAATTTGAAAATATACGACCAACGTATTTTGTCGAGACATTCGCAACAAATGTGGTCGGGAAGGTCATCGTTCGACGATAGCTGAAAAAATTAAAAGGACAGGCGCGGTTAATGGTGTTCTTTTATTCAGTAGATCAGATTCAGTGAAAACTTTTGGTTACATATAATAAGTTGTATGTGAGTTTTCTCTGATACAAATACAAAAAGAGACGAAATGCAACAGGTTTAATAATATGTTACAATTAATTTGCTCCAATCGAATTGCATTACTTGCGTGCTTTTGGTCAAACTTCACAAGTGCAGACTCAGAAAATACTGAAAATTTGGTTTTTTCATTATACCTGTCCACGATTTGCGAAGCAAGTAAATTAGCGTAGACCGTTGATCGCAGCAATTAACTAATAATAACCCCTACTTAGTAAAGAGTGATTAGTTAATATTAAATTCAAATTCAAATTCTTTATTTAATTCCGTGATTATGATTTTGCTTATTATAAATTGTTTGGTGATCAGGATAAATCCTTTGCATCCATGGAATTTGAATAAATTAATATTGAAGAGTGAATAGTCTACTTACATTATGTATTAGAATATAATGGGTGTTTTTTTTAGGAGCACGAGAACTTAAAATTATAATACAAGACAGAAATATTGTTGGAATGAAATTTATTTATTATGTTCTGGTAGATAATTTCATGGCATTTATTTTTTAAATATGATTTCCGTCATATGTCCGCCGCGGCTACGAGTTACATGGTCCATTCGATCAGTCCAATTTTTGACTACTTTTGCCAATAAATCTGGCCGTATGGCGTGAATAGTGGCTTGAATATTGGCTTCCAATGCTTCAAGAGTTGTTGGTTTGTCGGTATAAATGACTTAATATAGCCCCATAAAAAGTAATCCAGAGGCGTTAAATCGCACGAACGAGGGGGCCAGTTAACAGAACCACTTCTGGAAATCAAGTTGTTACCAAATAGATTTTGCAATAAATCGATTGTTAAACGCGCTGTATGGCAAGTTGCGCCGTCTTGTTGGAACCAAATGTCGGCGATGTTTAGCTGATTAATTTTTGGAAACAAAAATAGTCGAAGGACAAATGCCAACAAGTTGAGAACGGCGACGAATCGACTATCCGTCCTCTTCTTCAACACTTCGCGCTACAGCAGCAATATTCTCCTCGGTACGCACATTTCTTTGTCTCGTTGATGGTTTTGAATCGAGAAGAGTAAAATTAGTGTGAAAACGATCAATAACTGCACGAATTGCTTGCTCACTGGGCCGATTATGTTGAGCGTAAAATGGACGAAGTGCTCTATGAACTTCGCGAACAGATTTATTTTTTTCAAAGTAAATTTTCACAATTTGGAAGCGTTGTTCTGGCGTTAAACGATTCATGATGACTTGCCAAAGCTTACTGAACAGAAATGTCAACACAGTTTGACATTCTCATTTGTCAAACCACAGTTATCGATATCGATAGTTCTCATGCACCTAAAAAACACCCTTTAGTTAACACAAGGAAAAGGAATTAGCAAAAACCTTGTTTAGTTAATATTATTGAAGTTTTCTGCCAAAAACTTAGTAAAGCAAAAATAGCCGAACTCCACAAATTTCAAATAGAATTTATACAAATTTGACCCTTTACACACAACGCTTAAAAACTCCCATAATTCTAGAGCATTTGGACATATGGCCTTAAAAATGTTCACAGTAGGTGGTTGAGAAAACAAAAGGTTTTTTGCATTTTTATTTCATATGGTTGGTTGATTTAATGTAAACGACGCGAATGTTCCAAGAAAAAACATTTTCCCTTAATTTTTCTTATTTCCATGTTTTAGTGTCCACTACGTGTTTTCTAAAAAGCACCTATGCCATCTTGCAAACTTCATTTTTCGTGAATCTGTGGGAAGCAAATTCTTTGTAAATGTAAGACTAGCAAGGTTCAGACAACATCGTGCTAAGACAGGCTTTTTGTTGCGACCCAATGTTTTTTTTTCCTATGCGGTAGAAGGTGAAGGTCTGTCACAGATCTTCAAGAAATATCCGAAACAATAAGTCTACTGACATGTGAACTATTTAATCCTTCGAATGGGGACATATGCCCTGTGTCCCCTCCGCACCCCCTCCCCTAATCGTCCACAACTCACAGATTGTGTTACCCATGCCACCTGCCAGTGGGAACATGCAGTTTAATATCAACTTACAACTGTTTTTCTAGAAATAAAATTTATTTGTAGGTAAATTATTTTCCATACAATACAATTAATTAATATATCAATGAAACCAATGAATTAATGCCTATTGCGATCCTACTAGTATCTTATTACATTTCGATTTAGCAGTTTGCATTCTTTTCACGTGAGTTTTCAAATAGCGCTCTATTCGAAATTTATTTGAACACACTTCACACTAAAATGGTTTCTCTCCTGAATGAATTCTCATATGTTCAATCAAATTCTTATTACAGGTTAATACTGTCGAACATATTGTACATCGATGTTCTTTCATCGATGTTCCATGATTCTTGCGCAAATGTCCTCTCAAATTGATCTTGAATCGAAATTTATTTGGACAAAGTTCGCACTGGAAATAAACTATTTCTTCATTATGAATTTTCATATTATGCTCATTTAAATCACGTTCTGTTTGGAAAAACTTTGAGCATTTCACACATTTAAACTTTGTAGTAGCCGTTGATCCGTCGGTATGCGCCCTTAGTGCATGCTGTTTTAAACCGTGCTTCCTTCTAAATTTTTTGTTGCATACTTCGCACTCAAATTGATTTCCCCCGGTATGAGTTTTCATATGCCGATTAAAAGAACGTCTACTTTGGTATAATTTTGAGCATGTCGTACATTCAAACTTTCCAGTACCGGTTGATCCGTCGGTATGCGCCCTTAGTGCATGTTGTTTTAAATCGTGCTTACTTCGATAGTTTTTGTTGCATACTAGGTCTTCAAATTGTTTTCCCTCGGTATGAGTTTTCAAATGACTATTCACAGATTTTTCACTCCGGTATAATTTTGAGCATGTGGTACATTTAAACATTCTAATGTTAGTTGTTTCATCAGGATGAATTGTTTTTGAGTGCAATATTTGAATAATTTGAAAATTGTATGAACATAATTTGGATAGTCCATCTTTATGAATTCGCATGTGCTCGTTCAATCTAGTTTTAAGATTGAATACTTTCGAACATATCGTACATTTATACTTTATGATATAACCATGGGCGGTATACATATGTGTTACCAAATAACTTTTCAATCCGAACTTATTCAAGCATACTTTGCACTGAAAATGATTTTTTTCGGTATGCTTTTTCAGAATATGCTCATTCAAAGTTGGCATGCGAAAAAATTTTTCCGAACAGAGGGTACATTTAAATTTCTTAGCGATCACAGCCATTCGCGTAGGTTCCGTCAAATTGGTTAACGGAATTTTATCTGGAAAAATTTCGCAATCTCCTGTACAATTTATCTCAATTTCGGGTTCCTGTTTTATTTCTTGTACGAAGGATGTCTCCTGTTTCGTAACAAAACTTTCTGGTAAACCAGATTCTTCCAACTGTGCGTGAAATGTTTTTTCATAATCTTTTATGTTTTCTATTTTGATTAGTTCAAGACACGTTACGGAATGATTTTCGTTAGAAGAATCTATCGACTGGTTCACGTTTTTTTCATCACCGTATAGGTGCTGCATAATGGCTTCTGATTTATTCAATTTTAATTTGAAAGTATAAGACTGACGTATTTTGTCGACACAATCGCAACAAATCTGGTCGGGAAGGTCATCATCCGGCGATAGCTGAAAAATGAATAGGACGGACGCGGTTAATGGAATTCTTTTATTCGGTAGATAAGATTCAGTGAAAATTTCGAGTTATAATATGCAGATGGCAATTTTCTATGATTACACAAAAAAAGGTGAATTGCAGTTTCTTGTTAATTTTACATGTTTTGCAGTACCGTCACCAAACATAGTTTTGATTATAGGATGGATAATTATAGGGTTCTCTATTCAGTCCATGTAAGTCGAATTCCATTCAGGTGTTGAAATTTGAATTGTGTGGTCAATGGATCCACGATTAACAAATCGATCAATGCTTAAGAACTCAACAGATCTTTAGCCGTTACCATATAGATTATCAAGTTTGAATTAAAAATATTTTCAATATATAAAAAGTGACATGATTGAATAAAAATATTTTAAGTATATAAAAACTAGAAAGCAACACACCATTCTCGAAGATTTTATCTGCTCTATTAAATTTTTTACCATCTGTGCCTCCAAAATTTTCGTGGCACAAAAATCAGACCATAAACCCTAGGCCTGGACAACAAAAAGACTAGTCGGACCGACTTACCCTGGGTAAGAGATATCTTTCTCATTAGTTCATGAGAGACCAAAAAACGAAAATTTTCTTCGACTTCACGACTTGTCAGGGCGCTCTGATGTTGTAGCGCCCTGTCTGCCCACCATGCCTCAGCCACGACATTCTAAATAAGAATGCAAAATCAAATTCAAAAATAACATTTTTTTTATTATTTTTAACACTTTCACTTTCTTGAAAAATCGAGACTAAAAATTTGAATGACCGCCGTTTTTCTTTTATTCGAAGTTATATTGATTTTTTTATTTCGGATAAAATTTACGACTTGTACAGGTTACGCAAAGTGGACCTCTTTTTTGAAAGTGATGATGCGCTGGCCACGATGACATCATTTTGAATAAAAAAAAATTTTTTTGTACTTAAATACTTAATAAATATCTTGCAAAAAATCCCCATCATTCTATTTGTATCCTCTTTGAAAAAAAATCCTGTAAATTGTCTTATTTTTTTGTTAGCTAGATGTAATGTTTAAAAAAATAATCCGTTTAAGTTGGGCGATGAAATGTTCTAGATACCACTAAATCATACTATTAGAACACTTTTTTATAGAAAAAAAAATATCAAGGTATGAATGTATAAGAAACGAGTGCCTCTTAGCTCATGGAAAAAGAACGGTTTTGAGTAAGAAAAGTACATGTTTTTCATTTATTTTTACTGGTGATTTGACCATATTGCGACCAATATTAGCTCCACGGATTCTTGGCGCATTCAATAAACAATCATTGTAAAGGGAAGATTGAATTTTTTGTTGGACAAGTAAGGCGCTATTTACTTTAGAAACAGCTGGTATCTGTGCTATACCAGCGCCCATTTTAGTGACAACTTATATATTTCGACTAGTTAAAAAAATATTATATTTATATATTTCGATCAGCTAAAAAAATATTACGACCTGGATAGAAAGAGACGGAAGTGGTGGCCCAGAATATTCGAACACTTTCTTGACGTAGTAATGGTTAATTCCTTTATATTGGCTAAATTTTTAAATTATACTGAATCACTACATGCTTTTAAGATCGATATAATAACGTATCTGAATAGAATTCAGCTTCCAACACATAAACCAAGAAAGCTTAATAATAAGATACAGATAAAAAATAATAAACCATATTAGATCCTGCGGTATGAACAACAGCATCACATTGAGAACCTCACTTCGACGTTGTGGTCATTGCAGCACCAAGGATCACCAACGTCGTATAACGTGGATATGCTCGAAATGCAATGTACCACTTTGTATGAGTGACACAAAAGATCGTTGCATGGCGTTCCACCAATAAAAAAATCATTTAATAAAATAAAAAAAAAATTCTTTGGAAAATGGGGTATGTATCTTGGGCGGTGGTATAGTCAGCATACCATGTCCTTAAGCTGGATATGAGAGAGGAAAATTTTTTTTGGACATAAGTTGTTTATTAAAATTGAAATGAAATTAGTCGCGTGCCTTGAAGCGAGCTCGACTCTTCAGTGTGCTCTGATCATTGAATTGCTATTGAAACAGCGACATAGTCATGTTTAGTCAAAAACGTTTTTGGCCAAGACCGTTTTTGCTCTTTCAGTGTGCAGCTAGCCTTAGACCCCTAGGAGGAAATGAGGTTTCTTCAAATCAAAAAATCTTACAAACGTTTAACAATATGAACAAGGGCAATCAACATGTACTTTAGAATGCGTATATATAATATGACAACGTCCCTATTGCTAGAAAGGGATTGATATTAATATAAATATTTTGTTTTGATTTAATCTGAGTATAAAACGATCTAAGTATACGAGATACTATCATCTACTATACCGTCTTGGAAAATCCCCTTTCCGACAACCGGGACTTAAACACTGAAGGTGTATCAACAACCGATTTCAGTTACGCATTACATCTTACGACTATAATAAAATATTTAAATTACCGAAATATCCGTGAAGTTTTTTACTATCTCAAGTATTTGAAGTTCAGTGTTTTCCAACGTTGGCACTTGCATCTGACTAAAAATGGAAACCATAGTTTCCCCGGTTCGTAGACAAGTTCTACACAATTCTTTCAAATCCATTTTTACACTGTTTTTTATTTACAAAACTCTAATAAAATAAACTTCTATCGATGGCAAAACGTAAAAGGTCTTCGATTTGGCTTCATGAACACTTTTGGAGTTTTTGAGCGCACAAACAAAATGTCAAAAAAATAATTCCCATCAACTGATTAGAGCGCTCGGCATTTTCAACAATTAATGCCACAACCCACTGTTGACACAGCTAATGCCGTTATGACACTGGCTATTTTTTCTGCTGAAAACGGCTAGAAAATTCAAATGAAGAGAGATAGAGAGTTAATTAAGAAAATGGTGTGAGCGAGACAGTCTAAACAGCCAAAATCGGCCAAACTGTCAAAAATACATAGCGTATTCGCAGCATAAATTGAACACATGATCACGAGAGTCATAAAAAATATGACAGCTCCATACAAATCGAAACATTTTTGTATGGAGGATGCTATCTATAAAAGTGCAAGATGTTGTTAGGCAAAGCAAAGTGAAGTAGTTTACAGACAGTTCTAAAAAATATCTGACTCCGGTGATCAGATGTTCAATTTATCTGCGCCGCTATGGTCTACAGTGGGTTATGGCATTAGAGTTTCGATAAAGTTTAATCGTTGAAAATGCCGAGCACTCTAAACAGTAGATAGAAATTCTTCATTTGACATTTTGTTCGTGGTGTCAAAAAATCTTAAAGTGTCGAAGCCGTTTTACGTTTTATCATCGACAGAAGTTTATTTGATTAGAGTTTTGTAAATAAAAAAACAGTTTAACAATGGATTTGAAAGAATTGTGTAGAACTTGTCTGCGATCCGGAAAAACTATGGTTTCCATTTTCAGTCAGATGCAAGTGCCATCGTTGGAACACACTGAACAAATACTTGAGATAGTAAAAACCTTCACGGATATTTCGGTAATTTAAATATTTTATTATAGCCGTACGACGTAATGCGTAACTGAAATCGGTTGTTGATACACCTTCAGTGTTTTTGTAAGTCCTGGTTGTCGGAAAGGGGATTTTCTAAGACGGTATAGTAGGTGATAGTATCTCGTATGCCTAGATCGTTTTATACTCAGATTAAATGAAAACAACGTAAAAATTTAAATTATATGAATATCAATCCTTTTCTAGCAATACGGACTTTGTCATATTATATATACGCCTTCTAAAGTACAGGTTGATTGCCCTTGTTCACATTGTTAAACGTTTGTTGGGTTTTTTGATTTGAAGAAACCTCATTTCCTGCTAGGGGTCTTAGGGTGGGTGAGGGAGGGGGGTTCAAAGTTACCTTAGATAACTGTTTTTCTGGGTAGGTAATTAGATAATTTTTCCGAACGCCATGAACAAGGCTCTGGTAAGCGTCGAACGGGTGGATACTGTCGATGACAGATAAAGTAGATGGAAACCTTCAAGACCGCATTGCGAAGTCAATTGAGTCCGTAAAAGGTACGCGACTGCTTTGCATTCTCGCTGAAACTGCTTACCGCAACGGCCAACACCCTACTACTGCTTCAGGCAAAAACAAGCTGTCATGTCTGTTTACGAGTTACGACTGCTCGGCAGTTGACGGTTGAGAGTGCAAAGCAGCCGCGGTGAACAGTTCAGATTGGCAGCTACTGCTGACCGCGACGGTCGGTTGTACCTCAAAGGTACTATCTGGCTGAAACTGCCGATCGTCGCGATCAGCAGTAACGACCAACCGTAACTGCCAACCGCGACTGCTTTCTATTCTCGCTGAAACTGCTCACCGCAACGGTCAACAGCCGCGATCAGATTGTTTTTAGCCTTAAATTCACACGCTGCGGATAACGACATCATATTGGCTTTTTTGTTTGAAGAGGAACAAGAGGAGGAGGAAATTATGATGTTGCTAAAAAGACATGAGCGTATTAGTATATTCCAAACTCGAACTAGTGAAGGATTTTTTGAAAACTTAATAAACGGTCACTTGCGGAATGATGAAGAGAAGTTTAGAAACCTTTTTCTACTTAACTCAGCTTAGTTTGATTTTAAAATCTGCCAACAATCTGGGCGCAACTCTATATTTTTTTTGGGTAGAAATCCGAAACGTATTTAATGCTGAGATGCGGTGTAGGTTACTATGGGACTGACAACGTAAGGGATAACCAGGATGCTATTTGGAACGTTATTTTTCAGGTTTTCAGTCGCATAGATACCTTCACCGCATCTATGCATTAAACACGTTTCGGTCTTCTACCCAAAAATAATAAAGTTGCTCCCAGACTGCTGGAAGATTTTTTTTATTTATTTACTTATTTGTTCTCATTCAATAGAAGTAAAAGCGAATTCGATCTCATTAAACCTGAAAGATTTTCGGAATTCGTGAAAACTTGAACAATACCTAAATCGGGTTTGCCCGTATATATTTAAAGCCTTTAAAAGTGAAAGTGAATTCGATATTCGATATATCGTCTAACGAGACCTAAGAAATATATCAGAATTCGGAAAAATGTACACAACCACTTTTCACCCCCTTAGGGGTTGGATATCGACAAATTTTAAAAATGTTTCTAGGTGCTTATATAAGGAGCCCACAGAAGTAAAATTAAGGGGGAACATCCGAGTAGACAAATTTTTTATCAAACATTTTTTTTTTGTCTTAAGAATATTGTGTGTAAATTTTATATTGAAATTCCAATAAATGTGAAAGTTATGGGCAATTAACCGGAATGGACCCTTCGGGAATTCTCTATATAGAGCGTTATTCAAACGCGATTATCTCGAAACATACTTTTCAAAGACGGCCCCCAAAATCTTTGAAAAACGGAATTTTTGGATAGGTTTTCTACTTTGCTACGTATGATTTTTTTTTTACTTGCATATTTACTTTTTTTTATCATGCCCGAAAGGTTGATAATTGAGGTTAAAAACTGAAAACAAAGTTCAATCGGCCGCCATTTCGAGAAAATTTTTTTTTTCAAAAAGCCGTACGTAGCGATGGGCATCATACTTTACATTATCACAATCTTTTTGAAATTTCTCTTTTGGATCAACCGACTGCATGTAATCTTGGGAACCGCAGACCGTGCGAGCGACGGACATTCTTTGCGCTGACCATGACAGTAGCGCCCCCGGATGATATATATATATATATATAAAACTATTAGCGTACCTCAAAATATATACTTTCGAATAAAACCAACCCTAAAATCGAGCAAATAGTTTTTCAGATAATAATTTCTGTAATTCACCTATTTTTTCTGCTTTCTACTCGGATGGTCCCCCTTAATTTGATAACTCAACATGTCTAAAAGATATAATGAAATTCATGAAAATGTGGGTTTTTACTCCAGCTCTGTACGCCAATGTAATTCTGAGCTTTTTTCGGCTTTAATTACTCCTGTAGTACTTCTACCTATACGTGCAAAGTTTCAACTTTCTTGTGTAAGCCGTTTTTGAGATATAAAAAACCACCTTCACCCCCGTACCTTGCTGCCTCTATCAATAATTTTATTTTTCTAGGATTCCTCTATAGTGGCTCTACACTCTAAGAAAAAATGGGGTTGTTTGTGCTCCGAAATGGAGGTCTATAACACCCATAACTTTTCGGAGTTATGTAACACTTTTCCGAATAGTTTGAAGTAAACTCCATTTCAGTGTGGGATTTAACTTAACTTTTGTGTTAAATCCTACAGTGCAAGCAAAATTTAAGACTTTTTTTACATGTTTTCAATGTAATAAATTTCGTAATTCTTAGCTGTCTCTGCCTTGCGGTTTTCGGGAAATAAAAGTCAGAAATCTTTTCGTTCCACCCGCTCCCACGGTCACACACTTCACCATGACACCAAAATTGTTAGAAGTCTAATAGACCTAACTCCTGTATAGATCATATCTCGTACGGTTCTTGGGATATAAAAATTCAATTTTGTGAAAAATTTCCATCTCCATACTTCCGTGCTCCACTCACCCCCCGTCAAAAATATTACATTATTTCAATACACTCTACTTGTAATCCTATATACAGAAACCAAATTTTATCTTCTGGGACAAATGGTTCGGAAGATATTGTAATTGTAATCCAAAGTTTTTACTTCTTCTGACTGCTGCACTGGTCACAGAGTATCAGCAGTCGCGCGGCCGAGTCGATGACGTCACGACCGTCAACTCCCGAGCAGTTGCAAACAGACAATACAGCTTGTTTTTACCTGAAGCAGTAGGCTACTGCCGGCAGTTACTGCTGACCGCGACGGTCAGCAGTTCCAGCCAGACAGTACCTTAACGTGTACAATTAACAACAAGAAACTGCAATTCACCTTTTTTTGTTTAATCATAGGAAACTGGCATCTGCATATTATACCTCGAAATTTTCACAGAATTTTACCTACTGAATAAAAGAACACCTTTAATCGCGTCCATCCTATTCATTTTTCAGCTATCGCCGGATGATGACCTTCCCGACCACATTTGTTGCGATTGTGTCGACAAAATACGTCAGTCTTATACTTTCAAATTAAAATTGAATAAATCAGAAGCTATTCTACAGCAACTATACGTCGATGGAAAAAAAGTGAACAAGTCTCTTAAAATAATCAAAATAGAAAACACAAAAGATTCTGAAAAAACATTTAACGCACAGTTGGAAGAATCTAGTTTACCAGAAAGTTTTATTACGAAACAGGAGACATCCTTCGTACAAGAAATAAAACAGGAACCCGAAATTGAGATAAATTGTACAGGAGATTACAATAGAACATTGGAGTCCAAATTATGTCCAAAAAAATTTCCAAATATTCACAGCTTAAAATTGCACTCAAAAACAATACATCCCGATGAAACATCTAACAATAGAATGTTAAAATGTTCAACAACTCATACCGAGGGACAACAATTTGAGTGCGAAGTATACACCAAAAAATATCGAGGGAAGAACGGTTTAAAATATCATGCACTAGCGGCGCATACCGATGGATCAACCGCTATTAGAAAGTTTGAATGTACCACATGCTCAAACTTATACGAAAGTAAAAGTGCTTTGGATGTGCACATGCAATTTCATACAGCGGAAAAGTTTAAATTTAAATGTACGATATGTTCGAAATTGTTAAGCAGTAAAACTACTTTAAATAATCACATACAAATAGTTCATAGAGGAGAAAAACCATTTCAGTGCAAGCTTTGTCCAAATAAATTTCGATTCAAGATCAATTTGAAAGAACATTTGCGCAAGGACCATGGAACATCGATGAAACAAGATCGATGTACGATACCCTCGACTGTATTAACTTGTAATAACTTATGCGAAAATAAAAGTGCTGTGGATGTGCACATACGAATTCATACAGGGGAAAAGTTTAAATTTAAATGTTCGATATGTTCGAAATTGTTAAGCAGTAAAACTACTTTAAATAATCACATACAAATAGTTCATAGAGGAGAAAAACCATTTCAGTGCAAGCTTTGTCCAAATAAATTTCGATTCAAGATCAATTTGAAAGAACATTTGCGCAAGGACCATGTAACATCAAGAGAAACAATTTCAATGAGAAGTTTGTCCAAAACAATTTCTAACTGAGTGAGAAGAATGCATGCTGTTTAATCAAAAGGTAATGAGGTGCTAGTAGGATCACAATAGGCATTTAATATGTGGGTTACGTGATATACTTCAATGATAATTTAATTGTATTGTATTGAAAATAATTTGACTAAAAATATATTTATTACTAGAAAAAAATAGTATTTTGTAAGTTGATATTATTTGATAACTGCATATTCTCATGGGCGGCTGACATAGGTAGCACGATCTAGGGTTCGGGTCTGAGTGTAGGGTTGTGATTTCAGAGCACCATCCATTTTTGATATGCCTATCAATTATCTTTTACACAGTTTTCAAGAGAAATGACGTTAACTGACAGTAAGATATGACTTAGGATTGTTGCTCGGGCAGCGTCCTGATTTTGCGGCAAGATATATGCATGGCTTGCTCTGAATATGGGTAAAACTTAAAAGAATTTTTTGAATGTTTTCGACGTGAGAGGAGTTTCTGATGGGAAACACCAACACGAAAGCCCGACTGTGATCAATCGCTGGCCTGGCTACTGCCATTGAGGACATGCCAGTTGAAAAACCTTCACTGGAGAAAACGGTTTAAAACTGTATTGGACGATGTCCGAAGGAGCTACCGTATCGTCATCGGATGGCATAGGCTCATCAGAGAGTGTATCATGCCTACTATCCGAAACACCCTTACAGCTGCTAGTATTGCTAAGGATTTCTCCATATATACGATATAGAACCCAAATTCATTTCCGCGAATCATATTCTAGTGAAATTTACCACTTTATGATTAAGGTAAATGTATGCACTTCTTACATTTCAACCAATTTTGGTTGTCCAATAGGGTATATTAAGTGACACTAACCCTACTGCAATTTGATTTTTCCGAATATTAATGGGAATGGAATCCTTCATGGTGAAGTTTTTAAGAATTTTTTGGGTGTTTTTCGAAATACACACTTAGTGTGACAAGACAATTTATATACCATTGTGGCGTGATGTAGATGTCCTGAACTTTTTTTCTATGTCAGTTCTAGACTCTACATCCATAGGTCTAGGACCTTGTGACGTTGCGAGTTAAGGTAGCTTGCTCTGTCCTGGACATTTGCTTGCACTGCTGGTTGAGGGCTGGTGTCTCTGGCCTGTGCATCTGTGCGCTTCGCAACTTTCGTTCTGTTACCTATGGTATTTTTAGTAAACACTTTTGCAGTGTTATTCTTCTCTGTTATTTAGTTTTTGATTCTCATTGAAAAGTTTAGGAATGGGCGACACTTCAGTTATTCTAGCTCTACTATGAAGCGTTGTGACAAAGATCTGTACGCGGAGAACCCGCCAGGATTCGGTCTTTAGGCATGGGGTCCTAGACGGAATTTCTCACCCGTTAGTTCGAATCCTGGTGGGACATATGCTTCGCAGATTGCAATTGCCTTTGATAGTTCGAACCTGTCTACTGCAACGAGCTTCACGTCCTACCAATGCTTTGGTATTGGGGTAATACTGATGGCCCAGTATCTGGTCGGTCTGTTATTGCACGTGATAGCGAGCCAGCCACTTGCTTGACTATTCTGTTCTGGTGTACTACCATATCAGATTTGCCTCTTTTGCATGTGTGTGTTTTCCACCTTCCGAATTGCGATTGGCCACAAGCGCTCTGACTTGTCTTCGCGCTTCTTCTGGATCCACGCCACTGGCAGTTTTGTCATTAATACGTCTCTTAGAGGCTCCAAAGAAATATTCAAACTGCCTCTCCAATTCGACTTACGGTAGGTCTACCAGAGAAACTTCTGCATTAGGGACCACAGGTCCATGAATGCTGCTGTCGCGTTTAATGAAAAAAAAAGTTAATTTTGTATGTTTTTCTGTATTTCCTGAGTCTGCACTTGTGAAGTTAGACCAAAAAAACGCAAATAATGCAATCCGATTAAAGCAAATTAATTGTAACATATTATTAAGGGTGTCGTCCTGTGTGACGGCCAGTTTTTTCCGCTTTTTTCGGAATTTTTTTTTTTTTTGCAGATTATGAATTACCCATTCTTGAACGTTTTACCACATATTTGTTCATATTTCAACAAACATTAGAAATTTTTTTAAGGAGAAATAATGTTTTTTTTCTTGTGCAGAGCTCTTGTAAGTGACCGCTGTCAAATGGCTGCCATAATTCCGGCTGTCCTCATCTGAAATCAAAAAATTAAATTGATACTTCATTTATAGGTCTGTGGCTATAACTGATATCAAAATTAAGTCAAAGTTTTGAAAACTAAAAAATTGGCCTAATTTTGAAATTTTTTTTTAAATTTTCGCGTTTTTTTAGGTATTTAGCTTTAGCTAAAAAAAAACTATGACAGATATGGCTAAGATTCTGCTACCAGTTGTAACTAGGGATCCGCTGAACATGTTATTCAAATTTCAGAGCAATCGGTTCTGAAGTTTTTTCTGAATCGTGGCAACCAATTTGAAAAATGGAGTTTTGAGAAAAACGCAATTAAAGATCGGTGGTGGACCGGGCGAGTGTCCGAACAGCTGCTCCATTATACTGCTATTACTTTATAACGACTTCGAATTCCTTTTACGTACATATTTTAAGGATGATTTGGAAGTAATTTAGTAAAAAAAAAATTTTTTTTTCTGACCCGGCACATAGTACGACCCCCTTAAATCTGTTGCATTTCGTCTTTTTTTGTATTTGTATCAGAGAAAACTCACATATAACTTAATATGTATCCCAAAGTTTTCACTAAATCTTATCTACCGAATAAAATAACACCATTAACCGCGCTTGTCCTTTTCATTTTTTCAGCTATCGCCGGATGATGACCTTCCCGACCACATTTGTTACGATTGTGTCGACAAAATATGTCGGTCGTATATTTTCAAATTAAAATTGAGAAAATCAGAAGCTATTATGAAACAATTATACGTTGATGAAAAAAAAGTGATCAAGTCGATGAGTTCTTCCAACGAGTATGAAGACTATGCCGAAATGCGCGTTGGTCTAATCAAAATAGAAAATACAGAACATTTCGAAAAATCAATTGACCAATTGGAGCGGACTAGTTTACCAGAGCATTCCACTACAATGGCAGAAATATCCATCGTACAAGAAGTAAAGCAGGAACCCGAAATCGAAATTAATATTGAAGGAGAGTGTGAATCTCTATGCCATGCCGAAGAAACATCGAGAAATGAATGTTCGACATGTCTGAAATTATTCAGTTCTAAAATGGCTTTGGATGAGCATATAGAAATTCATACAGAAGAAAAGGAATATCAATGCGAAATTTGTCCAAACAAATTTTATTTAAAGACAAATTTGGCGAAACATTTGGAAGAAGACCATGGCGGTGAAACATCGAAAAAGAAACATCGAGAACCATATAAATGCGAGCTTTGTCTTAATAAATTTCGGCTCAAGGTCCACTTGATGGAGCATATGCGAAACGACCATAATCGTGGTGTACCGAACGACGGAAAGTTTGAATGTACGATATGTTCGAAATTATTCAACAATAACTATTCTGTGCATATTCATATGAGAAAAATTCATCGTGAAAAACCATTTCAATGTGAAGTTTGTCCAAATAAATTTCTTTTCCGGTCCAATTTATGGGAACATATGCGAAAAGATCATGCCTGTGAGCCATTGGTTTTAAAATCGGATGGCATTGGCAAAATTTGCAAAATTGCCAAAATTAAATGTAAGATATGTTCGAAATTAATGACTAAATTAAGTTTGAAAAAACATATGACAATGATACATGCAGGAGAAAAGCTATATCAGTGCGAAATTTGTCTAATTAAATTTCAATTCATGCTTAATTTGAGAGATCATATGATAAAGGAACATGGCCCTAGATCTTCGAATAATGATATCTTTAAATGTTCGATATGTCCGAGATTATTCACCTATAAAATTGGATTAAGTAAGCATATGAAAACTCATAAACAGGAAAAAGTCAAGTGTACGACGTGTTTGAAAGTATTTAATGCTAAGGGTACCTTGTACCAACACATTAGAAGAGTTCATAGATTTCAGTGCGAAATTTGCTCAAAAAAGTTTCAACTCAAGAATAATTTAAGAAAACATTTGCAGAAGGACCATGGAACGTGTAAATGTACAATTTGTTCGAAAGTATTTGTCGATAAAAATGCTTTGATTGAACATATGAGAATTCATTCAGGAGAGAGACCATTTAAATGCGAAGTTTGTCCAGCTAAATGTCGAACTGAGTACGTTTTGAAAAATCACGTGAAAAGAAAGCATGATGTTAATTCAGAGGATATATCAATTGATACAGAAAAAAAATCGGAGAATGATGTAAAAATTAAATGTAAAATATGTTCGAAAATATTTATCTATAAATATCAATTGATTGAACATATGAGCATTCATTCGGGAGAGAAACCAATTCAGTGCAAAGCTTGTCCAAAAAAATTTCGAACCAAGCAATTTATGAAATTGCACGTGACAAGAATGCATAATCCTAAATCAGAGGATATATCAATTGATACAGAAAAAAAACTATTTCGGTGCAAAATTTGTCCAAGTAAATTTGGATACAAGAACAATTTGAGAGGACATATGCTAAAGTACCATGGTCCTACATCCTCGAAGAATAGATGTCCGATATGTTCGAAATTTTTCGTCCTTGAAACTACATTAACAAAGCATATAAAAGGTCACACACGGCAAAAATTCAAATGTACGAATTGTTCGAAAGCATTCTCTGCTAAAACTTCCGTGTATAAACACATTAGAATAGCTCATAGCGGAGAAGGCCCATTTCAGTGCGAAATTTGCCCAAAAAAATTTCAATTCAACGCCAACCTGAGAGAACATTTGAGCAAGGATCATGGAACATCGAAATGTACAATTTGTTCGAAAGTATTTAGGAATACATATCTTTTGAATCATATGAAAATTCATATAAGAGAGAAACCATTTCAGTGCGAAGTTTGTCCAAAAAAATTTCGAACTGAGAACTTTTTGAAAAATCACGTGAGAAGAATGCATAGTGTTGAATCAAAAGGTTATAAGATACTAACAGGGTCACTATAGGCATTAAGGAGTAACACTACTCTAGGATATTGGAAAAATCGATTTTTTTAAACAATACTTTAGGTCTTATAGTAAATTTTTTTTTATAAATATCAATTATCGATTTTGCCGCAGCTCCTCGGAACGCGCGTTGAGCACGATGAATCACCCGTAAAACTTTAAACGCGTTTTTTTTTCAAACTGGGAAGACGTATTACTTGAACATTTTGCATTACCTTTACAATTACATTCCCTATCGAAATTTTTTGGCAAAAAATCTTTTAATTTTTTCAAAAGTCCACTATTTGTACAAAATTTGATTTAAAAAAAACACCTACGTAGTCTTATAGCCAATATTATAAAGATTATACAATTTTTTGGTTTTTTGTTCTAGATCTCATACTTTACAAGAAAACAGTCCTCGCGTGAAAGTGTTTTAAAAAACGCGATTTAAAAATAAATAATAATATAATAAATATTTTTTCATAATCCCAAAATAAAGTATCAAATTTACTCTTTTTTTGGCGCTAGAGTGGTGTTAGCGCTTAAAATGTACTTCAATGATATATTATCTGTATTACATTAAAAATAATTTACCTAAAAATAAATTTATTTCTAAAAAAAATAAAAAAAATTATATCCATATTAGCAGTTAACATAGGTAAGACGATCCGTGGATTGGGTACCATTAGAACTGAAGAGATCTAATGTGAAATACGTAGACACAATTCCATCGAATTGATTGGTTAATGTGGTGGCGCTGACCATCTTGACAAGGCTCTATTAGCACAGTAGGTACCTTTTTGATACGACAACTCGTTACTTAGATGTTGGGGTCTGCCCGTATTTCTTCGATTTTTTCCTGTCGCACTGCGAGAGAATTGATTCTTCATATCCACCCTTTACCGTATAGCAGGCATATCAAGTTTCTAAGTTTTTTCGGGTCGCCAAAAAGAGCCTGCTGCAGAACGATGTCGAGACTTAAAAATAAAAAGTTCAGGGCTGCCAGATAGTTGGCTGCAGAACCCGCCGCGTGAGCTCTATGAAATAGTCGAAGACCCGCACGAACCCTTGTAATCTAAATACCGTGACTGATTTTGTAATTTCGCAGTCCCACTTAAATGTGTTGAGCACAGCTGCTACTTCGACCAAGAAATGTGGTCCTGAATTCAAAATATGTGTGTGGATACCTATGTAAATTCCGTTTAAAAATTTTAGAAAAAAATAATTTTACCATAGTTTTACAGTAATAAAATTATATTTGAAATGTAATTTGTACACCCAGAGAAATATGTTGTGAAAATGTCAAATTTACTGTAGCTTGTACATATATTTGCTTTTAAAATCGACCCTACAGCCCGTGCTGCAATTTTACCAAAAACCGAGTTGTAAAACTTACAGCAGCTGTACATTTAACAGATACTGTTGTATTTTTGACACCAGCGTTTTGTAACCGAATTTACTGTTTATTGAATGGCATTCTATGTTAAGTTTATAACATAAACTCTAATATTTCACAATAAAATTTGTTAAAATAATGACCAAATTGTAGTCATCCCTACAACATGTGCTGTCATTTCTAATATGATAACTGCACATTTTACGAAACCTTGTATAGTGTACTGTACGTAAAAATCGTCAATTTTTTATAGCTAAAAAATAAATGGCTTAAAACCAATAAAACAATATAAATAAATCAATAAATTCATATTTATTTATAAAAAAAATCAATTCATATTTATATATAATTTAAAGAAATATTTTTGTGTGGTAGGAGGATTACTTATTTAGTTCTCTCTTATTTTAATTTTACACTTTATTTATTTGCTGTATACATTAGTAAAATTAAACGGACTTAATTCAAAACAAATTAATACCATTTGGCAACAAATTTACATTTAGAGGACGGTTTGTAAAGTCCTCAATAGATAAAATTATTATGTCGTTCAAAATTGCAGACAAATCTACAACATAGGACGAGAAATGCAATGCAAATTAAAAAGACAATTTCTTTACTTATACTAGCGAATATATTTTTAATTTTAAAGATACGTTTTTCGTTGTTCTTAATTTTGGCAATGTAAAAATTTATTTTGAAACACGTCCCTTTATATATTATTTCTTCAATTGAACGCAGATCTTCTTTAGAGATATTAAGCTCAGATAATAATTTGCAATAACTTCTTTCTTTGCAAATATCTCTTAATTCTTTCTTAGGAGATATAATAATATTTTTTTCAAATCCATTACCTTTTAAAATATGATTTGAGAATTGCATAGAAGACTTCAGAGAAAGAGAGTAGTAAATTTAACAGTACTTTACCCGGAAAACACCAAACCCTTATTTAATGCTTACCTCTGAATCCTTCCACTTTACAAACTCTTCTTCAAATTCAATTTGAAGTCCCAATTCACTTGGAGAAAAATTTTGTCGATATGGGTACTTTTTAGTAATAATAAACTTTTTTTTGTTATTCCTCGGCCTGCCACAAAGAGGCATTAGTTAAGTTGAAAATTTATGATCAATTAACTGACCTGCAAGAAAAGGCACTGCATCTTTACTTAATTCAAATTTTTTCACAATTTCATAAACTTCTGCATCTATTAATACTACAACCTCTTTACTCGTGTTTATAACTTTATTCTGTTCCTCCATAGCATGTGCATACAAAATATTCTAGGATAACTAGGATAATAATCAGAATTGGAAAAATTTTTTGCACCAAACAACTACGAAGTTTATTATAAAATTATTCGCCGGCACCGAATGGGAATGGCTTCCTTCAACTAATGATGTAATACTTGATCCAAACGGAATAACACATTTCTTAGAAACATTTAACAGCAAATATGTTAAAAATGAAAACTTACTGTAAATATGAATGTTTTTATACAGCATATTGACAGTATTCACTGTAAAATTCACAATGATTAAATTGTTTCTTTTACAGTTAAATATTACAAGTAGTATTCAATTTGAGAATTAATTCACTTACGAATTTGTTGTAAAATCGTACCAAATGCAGTCATTTTGTATGCATTAACTTTCTCTTTTACAGTTAACTGTAAAATTAATATTTTTAGCAGTTGTCTGTACATATTTTTGTGGAATTGTTATTATTACAGCGCCAAAAAGTTAAATAAACGGCTAATATTTTTCTGGGTGTAATTTTAATAATTCGATAGAAAAGAATCTTTTACTTTCTTGTTTAAATTAATGGTGCATTTACACTCAATGTTTGAGGCGATCCTCTATCCCCACCAAAAAATCAACCAATCAGATGGCTTGTGGAGTCGCAAGAGTCTAACATTCTTCAACTTTTTCTCCGACGCACGCTTCCATATGTGTATACACATACAATGAACTGTGGCACCACACAATTCGCAGCTCATCGTATTTCTGTTGTTTCGCACTTATAGGCAAGTTGCGTAGCAGAGGCATGTTGAGTGTAAATTGCTTTCAACACAGCAAAGAATGGAATACCTGCTGCAATATGTCGCTATCATCGGGTACTTTTCTAGATGATTGGAAGACATCATATATAACACCAATTCATAAGTCTGGGCCTAAGCATCTGGTTGAGAACTATAGACCGATTTCTAAATTGTCTGCTGTACCAAAGTTACTGGAAAGTATTGTGAAAACTAAACTCTGCTTCGAGGTTAAGGAACATATATCCACTTCACAGCATGGATTTGTGTCTGGAAGATCTACTGAGACCAATCTTGCTGTTTTCACCCATTATTGTGAAGCAGTAGAGTCGGGCTTTCAAGTGGATGTTTTGTATACGGATTTCGTGAAAGCTTTTGATAGAATACATATAAACCTGTTGCTTTCTAAATTGTGTGCTCTTGGTTTCCATTCTAACCTCTTGCTGTGGATTGGGTCTTATTTGGATAATAGGAAACAATATGTTCGTTTATCTTCATTCTTATCACGATGTATTTCAGTTCCTTCGGGTGTTGCGCAGGGTAGTCACCTCGGTCCTCTTCTTTTTCTCATTTTACTTTATTATTTTTTAATAATAAAATATTGTGATCGACCTGAAATTTCAAAAAAATTTGCTACCCTGAAATTTTGTATTTTCACGTTTTAGGACTAGTAAACCCCAAAAAAGCAAAAAAAAAAAATGTCCGTCTGTCCGCCGTACGCAAAACCGTTTGAAGGTGCATAGCTCACAAACCCCTTGAGATATTAAGTTGAAATTTGTATGGTAGGTAGAATGGGTGAACCCCTACGAGTGGTATCTTTTGGAGGGGTAGGGGTGTGAGGGGGGAGGTTGGCGGAGCGTTTTATATGAACAATTTTGGTTTCTAGATCTTGAGAAACGCTTATGCTAGGGGGCTGAAACTTGGAACCTATGTAGTAATATGATAGTGAACCCATTTGCAAAAAAATGTTCGATAGGGGTTGAACGATTGATGTCAGATGGCTGAAACTTTGCAGTTGTCTTAAGAGATACTAGGTGCTTGTTATTTGACACTAGATCTGTCCAAGATTTTTAAGAATCAGGTCTCATAGCAGCTTTTTGTTGCTTAGCATACCTCTGACTGTAAAACAAATAAGAAATACGTAATATTATAAAGCACAGACCCGCGACCAAAGAGAATGAGAAAAGGTTGGTTGGAAGCAGAGCGTATTCCAAAATCTACGCCATCTGAGGAGTCGACTACTACTAACTACTCTAAAAACATTAAAGGTAAACGCAATAAACGTCAAATTGCTCATTCTGTGAAATTTTTTTCAGCGAGCTGTGTGTTCCCTTGAGTAAGAATTGTGTGTTCAGATCTGTAAAAGTCTTTCGATTTGGTTTTTTGGTTGTCTTGTAGCGCAGGGGATTTTTTTTTTGATTCGCCCGCAATGGCGACACAGAAATCTACCGATCGATTTAGTAATCGATAGACTGTAGAGGCGCTGAAACTTGATACGGAGTTTTTTATTGAGCTCCCTTCTATCTCATATCCTTTGCTCGCGACAATATGATGTTTGTGTAGTTCGTATACATTAACTCTACCTGTGTAAATAAGCAGTTACCAACTTACAAAATATGTTTTTTTAAGAATACATTTATTTTTAGGTACAATATTTTTAATACAATACAAATAATATATAATTGAAGTATATATCATGGAATCCACATATTAATACCTATTGTGATCCTACTAGTATCTCATTACCTTTTGATTCAATAGCATGGATTCTTCTCACGTGAGTTTTCAAATAGCGTTCAGTTCGAAATTTTTTTGAACAAATTTCGCACTGAAATGGTTTCTCTCCTGAATGAATTCTCATATGTTCAATCAAAGCATTTTTATAAGTAAATACTTTCGAACAAATTGTACATTTAGATGTCCCATGGTCCTTGTGCAAATGTTTTCTTAAATTGATCTTGAATTGAAATTTTTTTGGGCATATTTCGCACTGAAATGGGTTTTCCCCACTATGAAATATTCTGATGTGTTCGTACAAGGTACCTTTAGCTGTGAATACTTTCGAACATTTCGTACATTTGACTTTTTCCTGTGTATGACCTTTCATATGCCTAGTTAATGCAGTTTTACGGGTGAATAATTTTGAACATATCGAACATTTAAATATATCATGCTTCATTGATGTAGGGCCATGGTCCTTTAGCATATGTTCTCGCAAGTTGATCATAATTCGAAATTTATTTGGACAAATTTCGCACGGAAATAGTTTTTTTCCGGTATGAATTGCTATATACTTTGATTTAGTATTATGCATTCTTCTCACGTGAATTTTCAAATAATACTCCGTTCGAAATTTATTTGGACAAAGTTCGCATTGAAATGGTTTCTCTCCTGAATGAATTCTCATATGTTCAATCAAAGCATTTTTATACGTAAATACTTTTGAACATATTGTACATTTCGATGTTCCATGGTCCTTGCGCAAATGTTTTCTCAAATTGATCTTGAATTGAAATTTTTTTGAGCAAATTTCGCACTGAAATGGGCTTTCTCCCCTATGAACTATTCTAATGTGTTCGTACAAGGTACTCTTCGCAGAGAATACTTTCGAGCATGTCGTACATTTGCTTCCTTCTTCTTTATGGTGTCTCATATGCCTCTTTAATGAAGTTTTAAGGGTGAATAATTTCAAACATGTAGGACATTTAAATATATCAGTATTCGATGATATGGAGTCATGGTCCCTTAGCATATGTTCTCTTAAATTGTTCATGTATCGAAATTTATTTGGGCAAATTTCACATAGAAATGGTTTATGAATTGTTATATGCTCTTCCAGAGCCATTGTGGAATTGAATAATTTCAAACATGTCGAACATTCATATTTTGATGTTTCTTCGACATGGTCCTTTCTCAAATGTTTTGTCAAATTTATCTTTAAACGAAACTTACTTGGACAAATTTCGCACTGATATGGCTTTTCTCCTGTATGAATTGTTCTCATATGAACATTCAAATTTGATTTAGAAATTAATTTCGAACATATTGTACATTCAATTTTTTCAATAATCGATGGACCACATGCATGATTTTTTCGCATATGTTCCCATAAATCGGACTTGAAAGGAAATTTATTTGAACAAACTTCACAATGAAATGGGTTTTCTTGATGAATTTTCCTCATATGATCAAGCACAGAAGACTTAGTGGTGAATAATTTCCAACACATCGTACATTTAACCTTTTTTGTATTCGCATGATCCTTTGGCAATTGTTTTTTCGTCGTCGAATTGGCCTTCAATGAGAATTTATTTGGGGTAGTTTCACATTCTCCTTCAGTATCAATTTCGATTTCGGGTTCCTGTTTTACTTCTTGTACGATGAATATTTCTGCCTTTGTAGTGGAATGCTCTGGTAAACTAGTCTGCTCCAATTGGTCAATTGATTTTTCAAAAGCTTCTGTATTTTCTATTTTGATTAGATCAACGCGCATTTCGGCATAGTCTTCGTACTCGTTGGAAGAACTCATCGACTTGATGAATTTTTTTTCATCAACGTATACTTGTTTCATAATAGCTTCTGATTTTCTCAATTTTAACTTGAAAATATACGACCGACGTATTTTGTCGAGACAATCGTAACAAATGTTATCGGGAAGATCATCATTCGGTGATAGCTGAAATAAATAGGACAGGCGCGGTTAATGGTGTTCTTTTGTTCGGGAGATCAGATTCAGTGCAACTTTTGGTTACATATAAAAAGTTGTATGTGAATTTTCTCTGATACAAATATAAAAAAAGACGAAATGAAACTGATTAAATAATATTCTGCATACAAAGAAAGGACGATAGTAATCATTTCGACCTCTGAACTGGAAAGGACTCATTACTCTCGTTAAGATAGTTCAAATGAATTAGTTTCAATTATACTTAGTATCACTACTTAAGTCAAGCGAAGTACCTAGGCTCCAAAACTCGGAATTTCTCTTGAACCGAAAACATTCTATTGTGCTACCATCGTAGCATAAATTCACAAGATTATTAATCAAGCACACGCATAGAAAAACCTAGACGCCGGGCCACAGTGTTGGATACAATTCGTCAAACTTATTGGCCACTTAAGGCAAGTCGTTTCGATAGTATTGTCGCAATCGTAAATCAATAAAATCATATGTGTGCTTGTTAGCACCAGAGCCGTGCATCTAGAATTTAGAATTAGCGACCTGCCTACTGATGGTTTTCTGAATGCCTTGAAGCGATTTGTATCTCGTCGGGGCTATGTCAAAGTATTCACAGCGTCAATGCAACTAATTTCGTTGCAGCCAATAGCGATGTCAAACGTATCACATCATTTCAAATTAACCCAATAATACAGAACTTCGTGAAACAGAACAAAATCGAATGGTATTTTATATCTGCTCGGTACACATATGTATGAACTTTAGGAGGCTGCTATCAAGTTCACAAAATTTCATTTAAAACGTATAGTAAATAATATTTGATAGACACACGAGGAATTCGTGACCTTTTTGGCACAAATTGAGACTGTATTAAACTTTCGTCTCAATGTCCTATTTCCGATGATCCAATCGCCTCACACGTGGAAATAAAAATCGCGACGAGTTAATTAGTTCTCTTCTCATCATTGTGAACGAAAAACTTTCACCTTTATTTTGACCATTTTCATACCGGAGATGACAAGTTGTTTTCGAATACGAGGGTTGATGTACTACCGCTGAAGTAAAACGTTTCTTTTAAACATCGTCATCATCGTTATCATCTTGTTACCACAATCGCCATCTGAACTCATCAATCAACAATTAATTCTATGTAATTAAACAAACATTGTATTATATATATATTTCATTTAATTATGAATTGTTTTCTTTGATAATTGAAGTCAGAAATTAGAATCAATGTTAAGTATCTCGCCGTTGGTTTCCATTCTTTTTTTTATTGAAAGTTGGATCTTTAAAGGCCAGTGGTATGTTAAGATCAAGCAACTTCTTAATTTTATATTATCTGCCTCGACGAAATCAAAACCTAACTAAGGCTTCAAATTTTCTTTTTGGATGAAGAATACTGTGCACAAGGAACTTTCCAAAGATGTTTCTTGGTTGTACATAAGGCACCCCTTCCAATCAGTTCCTTTGTTATATGATCTCTCAAACTGATCATAAATCGAAATTTAATTGGACAAATTGCGCACTGATTTAGCTTTTCTCCTGCATGCATTATTCTCATATCTTTTCTCAAATTTGATTTAGTGATTAATTTTGATCATATCTTAATTTTTTCAATCAAAGGCTCACTCACAGGCATGATCTTTTCGCATATGTTCCCATAAATTGGACTGGAAAAGATATTTGTTTGAACAAACTTCACACTGAAATGGTTTTTCTCGATGAATATTTCTCATATGTTTAACCAGAATAGACTTCGTGGTGAATAATTTCGAACAAAGCGTACATTCAAACTTTACGTCGTTCGGTAAATCACGATCATGGTCGTTTCGCATATGCTCCAACAAGTTGGCCTTGTACCGAAATTTACTAATACAAAGCTCACACTTATATGGCTCTCGTTGTTTCTTTTTCGATGTTTCATCGCCATGGTCCAATCGCAAATGTTTCGCTAAATTAGTCTTTAAATGAAATTTCTTTGGACAAATTTCGCATTGGTTTGGTTTTTCTTCTGTATGAATTTCTATATGCTCATCCAAAGCCACTTTAGAACTGAATAATTTCAAACATGTCGAACATTCATTTCTCGATGTTTCTTCGTATGTATGCATTTTTTTCACGTGAGTTTTCAAATAGCGCTCAATTCGAAATTTATTTGAACAAATTTCACACTGAAATGGTTTCTCTCCTGAATGAATTCTCATATGTTCAATCATATCCTTATTACATTGAATTCTTGTCGAACATATCGTACATCGCTGTAGTTTCATCGATGTTCCATGGTCCTTGCGCAAATGTTCTTTCAAATTGATCTTGAATCGAAATTTATTTGGACAAAGCTCGCACTGAAATGGTTTTTCTCCTCTATGAATTATTCTTATGTGATCATTTAAACTATTTTTCCTGTTGAACAATTTCGAACATATCGTACATTTAAATTTTTCCTCTATATGAATTTGCATGTGCACATCCAAAGCACTTTTACTTTCGTATAAATTTGAGCATGTCGTACATTCAAACTTTCTAATATTCTGTGCTTCATCGGTATGTGCCATTTTGGAATGATTGTTCAAGCCGCGCTCGTTTTTAAATTTTTTTTGACATACTTCACATTGAAATTGTTGTCTTGTATGAGTTACCATATGCATCTTCAAATTGTAATTACGTCTGAACAATTTCGAACATATCGAACATTCAAACTTTATAATATTAGGTATATGGACAGTTCGCATATGTTCCGCCAAATAGGTCTCCAATCCAAATTTGTATGAGCAAACTTCGCACTGAAATAGCTTATCTCCAGTGTGAATTTTCATATTATGCTCATTTAAAACACGTTCTGTTTGGAAAAACTTTGAGCATCCCACACATTCAAACTTATCGGTATGTGCCGTTCGTGCATGATATTTAAAACTGTTCTTCCTTAGAAATTTTTTGTTACATACTTCGCACTCAAATTGATTTCCCCCGGTATGAGTTCTCATATGCTGATTCAAATAACTTCTACTTAGGTATAATTTTGAGCATGTCGGACATTCAAACTTTTTAATATGGGCAGTTCGCATATGTTCCGTCAAATAGGTCTCCAATCCAAATTTATATGGGCAAACTTTGCACTGAAATAGTTTATCTCCAGTATGAATTGTCATATTATGCTCATTTAAAACACGTTCTGTTTCGAAAAACTTTGAGCATCTCTCACATTCAAACTTTCTAGTACCCGCTGATCCATTGGTATGTGCCGATAGTGTATGATATTTTAAACTCTGCTTCCTTGGATATTTTTTTTTGCATACTTCGCACTCAAATGGTTTTACCCCAGTATGAGTTCTCATATGGTTATTGAGTGAATTTCTAGTTAGATATAATTTTGAGCATGTCGGACATTTAAACTTTCTAGTAGCCGTTGATCCAACGGTATGCGCCGTTAGTGCATGATGTTTTAAACTCTGCTTCCCTCGATATTTTTTGTTGCATACTTGGCACTCAAATTGTAGTCCCCCAGTATGAGTTCTCATATGGACATTCAAAGAACATCTACTTCGTAATAATTTTGAGCATGTCCCACATTTAAACATTCTTATCTTAGTTGTTTCATCGGGATGTATTCTCTTTGAGTGCAACCTCAAGCTGTAAATATTTTGAAATTTTTTTGGACATAATTTGCATTGCAGTAGTCTACCGTTATGAATTCTCATGTGCTCGTTTAATTTTGTTTTACGATTGAATACTATCGAACATATCGTACATTTATGCTTTATAATATACCCATGGACCGTATGCATATGTTTTGCCAAATAACTTTTCAATCCGAACTTATTTGGGCATACTTTGCACTGAAAATGATTTTTTTCGGTATGCTTTTTCAGAATATGCTCATTCAAAGGTGACCTACGAGAAAATTTCTTCGAACACATGGTACATTTGAATTTCTTAGCGTTAACATGTGCCGTTAGCGTAGGTTCCGTCAAATTGGTTAACGGAATTTTATTTGGAAATATTTCACTATCTCCTGTAAAATTTATCTCAATTTCGGGTTCCTGTTTTATTTCTTGTACGAAGGATGTCTCCCGTTTCATAACAAAATTTTCTGGTAAACCAGATTCTTCCAACTGTGCGTGAAATGTTTTTTCATAATCTTTTAAGTTTTCTATTTTGATTAGTTCAAGACACGTTACGGAATGATTTTCGTTGGAAGAATCTATCGACTGGTTCACGTTTTTTTCATCACCATATAGTTGCTGCATAATATCTTCTGATTTATTCAATTTTAATTTGAAAGTATAAGACTGACGTATTTTGTCGACACAATCGCAACAAATGTGGTCGGGAAGGTCATCATCCGGCGATAGCTGAAAAATGAATAGGACGGACGCGGTTAATGGTGTTCTTTTATTCGGTAGATAAAATTCAGGGAAAATTTTTAGTTCTAATTTCCAGATGCCATAATATCATGATTAAACAGAAAAAGGGGAATTGCAGTTTCTTGTTAATTTTACATGTTTTGCAGTACCGTCACCAAACATAATTTTGATTACTGGATGGAAATTTATAGGGTTCTCTATTCAGTTCATGTAAGTCGAATTTCATTCAGTTATCGAAATTTGAATTGTGTGGTCAATGGAACCGACCGTGAATCACAAATCGCCAGACAAATGCTTAAGAAGTCAACAGAATGAATAATAAAATCAGAATAAAATAGAATCAGTTCAATTTTTCCATGTGTTTTAATCGTTTTAAAATTCTTGAAGCCATTCTCTGTCCCACAAACGCACTCAGAACATACAACGCAAAAAAAAAGAACACATACAAATATAAGTTTTTTAAAAAATTACTTCGTTCACGTGTATTCGTAGTGTAGTCTAGCGAATTATGAAATGTGGTTGATTTATGACTGTTCACGTTCAGATATTTGTTGTATACTATAGACGGTTCAATTGCACTACGCTACACTAATCTGTTTTACGCTACACCATTCTGTTTTAATAGAATAACCACATGTGGGGAGTACGTAGAGCTCCGCTACGTAGATGATGACATGAATTATAAATAATTACAATAACTGTTCAATGCTTCCCGATTTAAAATGTCAGGGCAAGAACGTACCAACGTACCATTGTGTGGCACAATTAGTAGAGCGATTCAAGATTATTAAAGTTTCCTGCCACAAACGTTATACGAAGGGTTTTTATTAAAATTTTTCATTTCACGAGTTCGTACTACTCCAAATTTTTCACAAGTCAACTGAATGTTTTCTGATTATAAAAGCCACATAATAGGTACTGTGCTAACGATATGTCGAAATAAATACTTAATTGGATGGCAAAATACACTACATAACAATGGTTATTTTAAAAACGTGTCACTTTGACGAGGATTGAAAATATTAATCGTGTAAAAACTTCTTCTATGTCAATAAAGTATATCATTATTAATCACTTCCAGTGATTTCGATCTAATCGTAATTGTATATTTTTTTTATTTTATTTTCAAAGCATAACTACGAAAATTACGTTCGTACAACAAAACCTCATTAACAATAAATAGAAACTACTTTCCGGCAGAACACACTACTCTTATTAAATTTCAGTTGATATTAAATGTGTACACATTAAATTCTAAGTATTCACGCTACATCAAATGACATAATTATATTTAAAAAATTTCCATTTTCTTATGATATTATTAATTTCAGCCATTTTGTACATTGCATCGTGATCATAGATACGTTCGAGGATCATATGCAATATATTTAAAACCTTTTGAAAAAATTACGGTCTTTAAAAGAGGAACTGACCTTAATAATCCTGTCAAGTTCCATCCGTATATATAAAACATACTGCAGTCCCGATCGGCTGCAAGCCAATCGTATAATACTCTAGATGAATCTGATTAATATTGTAGTTAGGGATAAAGTAGAATTATGTGTGTGCATGTTGTATGTCCTTTATTAAGGACTCCCATTTGATTGCTACTCAAAACTTAAAGACAATATTCAGTGTTTAATTTCATATCTTGAGCTGGGTAAGTCATTGAAAAAAAAAATTCCTTTTTGAAGTACTTTCACATGAGAGGTGCAGGAAGGACTCACTCGATTTCTTACATATTTATCCTTTTCCTTGGAACCATTCAAAAATTAATGTGTACAAAATTTCAAATTCGTAGCTTGAAGCGGTCAAAAGTTATTTAACACGTGTCTTAAGGATTTTTTGTATTGAAGGTACAAGAAGGAGTAAAAGGATTTTGCTGACTAGTAAACTCGAACTTCGTTTTCACTAAAAACTAATTTGTACAAAATTCCGAATTAATAGCTAAACGATTATTTGAGTATAGTGAGTTCCGTAAATTAAGTGAAGACGTTTTGACAGGGTATTTGTATGGCAGCTATACGAAGGACTAATAAGATTTTCTTCATAGTCATATATTTAGCTCCAACTATTGGAAAAATAACACATACAAGATTTCAAAGACGTAGCTTAAACCCTTCTGAAGTTATCGGCCAATATTCTTGAACACGTGTTTTAAGGATATTTTGTATGGCAGCTACCAGAAGGAGTAAAAAGATTTCGCTGACTAGTAAACTCTAACTTCGAATTCACTCAAAACTAATTTGTACAAAATTCCGAATTCGTAGCTAAAAGATTACTTGAGTTATTGTGAGTTTCATAAATTAAGTGAAGACATTTTAACAGTATATTTGTATGGCAGCTACACGAAGGACTAATAGGATTTTTTTCATAATCATACATTTAGCTCCAACTATTGAAAAATAAACGTATACAAAATTTCAAAGTCGTAGCTTTAGGCGTTCCGAAGTTGTTGGTCAATATTCTTGAACACGTGTTTTAAGGACATTTTGTATGGTAGCTACCCGAAGGAGTAGGACGATTTTGCCCGTTAACGAACTTAGCCTTACAAATTCAACCAAACATCCAGATTCAAAATTTCAAGATCCTAGGTAAAGGCGTTCTTGAGTCATCGTGCTAACGGACAGACGGACGGGCGTCAAGCGGGTTTGGAGTTTTTGGCCACAAATAAACAAAAAATAATATATAACTTTTTTTCCTCCGAGGCTTGGTTCTATGCGTTACAAACTTTTGGGCTGGATTAAACTTATAATACTCTATATGATTTGATCTAGAGTATAAAAACGAACATTATCAGAATCGGCAATATCACCACGAAGCTTATTCCAATTTTTCTTTATCAAATAATTTCCCTTAAATACAGCCAAATACAGCCGCCACTGCTGCTTCAATATAGTAACCAACCAACCAATGTAGTACCAAAGGGGGCTCTTAACAACGAGCGAGGGCGGCACCTTGGGACAAGATGTGTCCGAGACCTGCTCAGCTAAAATAACTGCACCTGGAGTCAACTTGATGGCACCGATAACCGTCTCGTGATCAAAGGTGAACACAGAGGTGCCACTGCCAGAATTTTCAGAGGCCGAGCCAATGGAGGTAGGTGAATCACTGCTCATAGTGTCAGTCTTACTGACGAGCAAATGTACTCAGAGGTGGTCACTGTAGACATTCGTTCGAACAATTTTAAGATAAAAAACTAGAAAGTTTCCACCAAAAGATCGTTTTCGGGTTACTGTTGGATACTCTTCAGCTTGAATATCTCACCTAAGCGCCCTAAGGCTTTTTTGAGAAATGATTGGGAGCTGCTCCCAAACACAGCGACGTCTATTGACGATAAAATTGGTGTCTTAATCGAAAGCATCACAACGGGTTTTCTTGAATCCTGCCCACTAATGAAGCCACCCACCAAGTCATTTCCACCATGGTGGACTAGGGACTTAAGGCTCATCAGACAGGATTCGAGAAGACTGTTTAACGCGGCTAGAGCTAGTGGCACTTCGTAGGACTGGGCCAAGTTCAAGTCGAGAGACAAGGGTCGCGTTTACGTGTGGACCAGACTAGTCTACATAGGCAGGTTTGGTATTTTTCGGTCTTAGATTTATGTGCGTATTTACACAGAACTAGACAGGTTTGGTTTCATTTATTTCGTAGCAAAATAAGTCCAAATGGACTGGTTCGGTTTACGTTGTTTATGCGTACGACCAAACTGTTTTTTTTGTATATTCAGGCTGGTCTGGTCCACACGTAAACGCGACTATAAAAAGTCGGTAATATAGGCTAAAAGATATTCTTGGACCATCTTTTGCGAAACAGTTGAGAGCAGCGAGGCTGCCAGAAGGTGCGGAAAGCGCTTTCAAAAAGCTGCTTTTCTTACGCAACGAAAACGAAGCACTTTCCCCTTTTTCGTATGCTTTTCTTTAAGTTGCCGATTTTTTCTTCGTTGCCGCTTTTCTTCTTCTTATTACTTTCGAGTGTTGTCTCGAGCGTTTCGTTACAAATGCTAAATGTGACGAGACACCCGTATTGGCTACACCAAATGGCAGAGTTGGAAAGGTGCGTTTCCGAGTAATAGTAGGACGGCGTATACCCACCATCACACTACTCGCCTGGCGAACAAACACAGTGCTCAGCTTCAGCAACATAGCAGCCGACGCGACGGATTGTAACGAAAAGCAGAAAACATATCGAAAAGCGGAAAGCACACACAACAGTCAGCTGCTAAATTATTTAATGTCAAATTAAATCTATTAAATGCAATGGAAACACAATTCTCTAAATCGCGAGATTTCGGGCCAGTGGAAACATGCCATAATACCCTGTACAGACTATGCGTTTTAAACGCGTTTAAGTAGGCGAAATGAAAGTGTTAAAAAAGTAGTATTCAGACTTGGCAACTCGTTTAGTTTTGACACAATCATTGAGTTTCTGAAAGCTCATTTAAGAGTTTACTTTCGAACCGTCTTAGTGACCTGAACGAAATGAATGTTGCGAGAATACAACACTCCATTGAAAGCTCAAACTATTTCATCGTAAGACTGCATTCTGAGATCCTGTAGTAACACAACGAACCCAATTAGGCCTAAGTGTGCCTGTACTCGTTATGTGCAGTCTAAGACCCCTGGGAGGAAATGAGTGTGGTGATGTTTCTTCAAATCAAAAAATCCTCGAAACGTTTAACAATGTGAACAAGGTCAACCTGTACTTTGGAAATTGGAAGCCGTATAGAAAAGGATTGATATTCATATAAATTTCCATGTTGTTTTGATTTAATCTGGACTTTAAAACAGTCTAGGCATACGACATACTATCATCTACTATACTGTCTTTGAAAATCCCCTTTCCCACTATCGGGACTGACAAAGAAACTAAAGGTGTGTTAACAACCGATTTCAGTTACGTATTACGTCTTACGGCTATAATAAAATATTTAAATTACCGAAATATCTGTGAAGATTTTTACTATCTCAAGTATTTCAAGTTCAGTGTGTTCCAACGTTGGCACTCGCATCTGACTGAAAATGGAAACCATAGTTTCTCCGGATCGCAGACAAATTCTACACAATTCTTTCAAATCCATTGTTACACTGTTTTTTATCTACAAAACTCTAATTAAATAAACTTCTATCGATGGTAAAATGTAAAATGGCTTCGGCTCGACTTCATAAACACTTTTGGGGTTTTTCAGCTTACAAATGAAATGTCAATTGTCAAATAAAAAATTCCCTTCAACTGTTTAGAGCGCTCGGCATTTTCAACAATAAGCTATACATTCCATCCTAACCCTACTTAACCCTAGACAATTTCGAGCGCTACAAGTAGTTGTTGAGTCGGGGAGTCATGGTATGAAACGTCAATTGACATTTAACGGAACTCGAGAACTACACCAACGAGAAAAGTGACAGCGCGATTGTAAGCAATATTTTTTCTCATACCTTTCGTTTGTTAACAATTTTGTTTTTTTTTTTTAGACAATAATTAGATCAAAATAATGATAAAATGGATCTGAAAGATGTGTGCAGAACTTGTCTTCTACCCAGCGACTTTATGCTGTCTATTTTTAGTCTGATACAAGTGCCAAATTTAGAAGTCGATAAAGTTGCAATTCTTGAGATGCTAAAAATCTTCACGGAAATTTCGGTAATTTAATTTTTTTATTTTTGTTGAATTGCCAAAATGATTGACCGCATGGCATTGCACTTCGATTGGTTACTTTAGCACTGCGAGAGATTTGCGTAAAAAATGAACACTAGGTACCAGCACGTTTAACTTCTAATTGCTTTAGCTTTAGAAGGATGGTAAAAAATAAATACCCCAACTTTTCTATACTTTATTTATTCAAGAGCACACCGCTTATTTAAGAAAAATACGGAACATACCCACGTAAAATAGTATTTATTTATTAACCTCATCCCTGCATGTATCATGAGTAAGTTTTTTGCGGTTTAAAGAGCCTCTTAGACGTAGCCAGAAGGAAGCAGTACAGCCTCTGATTTGGGAAAAATAAATACCTCATTAAGTTATCTTCTCCGTTCCGTAAATATGGCTTGTCACCATCCTTCGATTCGCGACCGATCGAATAGTTCTATCTCCAGGTATTTTTTGTAAACGGACGCCAATAATCGAAGCAAAAGTAAGGTAAATGGAACAGTGGACCATTTTCGTCTACGTCCGAATTGGTGGCTGAAAATCAAGCAGAAATGACGTGCATGCTGGGGTCCGGGTATGCTACGACTGTTGTGAGGGCTGCATTGTTCGATAATCCTAATCCTTAGGCCTGGACAACAATAAAAAATTTCACGCTTTCTTACCCTGGAAAGAAATAATATTCGTATTTTCCGATAGGTCATGAAAGACCTAAAAGCATTGATTTGCGCGGCTTCGCGACTTGTCAAGTTGCTTGATGTATAGCACTCTAGGCCACGCCATTCCTTAAAATAAGCCTGGTTTTGTCAGGAGATCACTTGCGAATGTTCATTAGACTCCCATATCCTTTGACGGCTCATAACAAAAAAGTAGTTCACCGACAAGAAAAAAAACTGCTTACAAAGCTTTGTAAGAAGAAAAGAAAATATTAAAAAAAAAAAAATCAAAATCGGATTTGCCCTGTTCCGAATAATTTTAGTCGTTGAATACAATGTTTTAAATCTCTACTTGTTTTTATTAAAATTATCCGGTTTCACATTTTCATATAAGCATCTGCGTTGATAGGTTCAATATGTTGCAAAATAGGTTTGCGTCGCGTTTCCAGCAGCCTCCCTCTCAATTTCATTCAATAAAGAACTTTGCGATGTTTCTCGACAACAGATAAGTGATAGTCAAAAATGAGCATTCATGAAAACCTGTTAGACGTTTAAGTTTCCGAAATCTGGCAAATGAAATTAGTAATTTTATCGGTCTTGGTTCCATTCTGTTTTCCTTAAATTTTTTTCTGCGTTAACAGCTACCTGCTCCTGTGATTTATCAAAGCTATCCCAATCTTGATGAATAGGAAATATTTTTATATAGCAATTGATTAAAAATTAATTAAAAATCTACCAACAGTCTGAGCACAACTTCCTTATTTTTCGCGACAAAGTCCGGGATTTAAAGTCAGATTGCAACAGAAGTGATAACGCCACAGCTACCCTTAAAATGCCAATTTTTTTCTAGTTCATAATCCGTGATACGGTCAAAGTTGAAAAGTAACACTGGTTGTTTTAAGGAGGGCACTCTAAAACGGCAAATACACGATACAACAGTTGTACCGACGTATGTTGCTATATCTGTCCATTGGTTGTATGCGCGGTACACACGATACGATTTGTTTACAATTTTCTTCCAATATGCATAAGGTTTTCGGCTGAAAGCGTACAACTGTGCGATATCGGTCGAACTGTCGTTCATAAGCACATACAAAATACGATCGTCGCATGCATGGACAGATCGGGCCAATAATTGATACAATCAAATTCATCAACTACAGACTTGTAGGTAATTTCTTCAATACTCGAGTCAAATTGGTTTCTAAGTTTATTTATGTGTGGAGTCCAGGTCAGTTTTTCGTCGGTTGCCAGACCTAAATATTTCGTGTGTTCTTACCAGTTGAATTCCATTGATTTCTAGCAGTAATTCAATGACTAATTTGTTAATTTGCCTGAAGTGCATATAGTTTGTTTACAAAGTAGATATTAAATGTTAACCTGTTGTCTAAGATCCAGGTAAGAGTTACTCATCAACTGTAGTTGCTCTGGATTCCTACGCTTTTAGAGATCTAGAGCGTCATCTGCAGGGAACGGATTTTGTGAACTTTTCCATTTTTGTTTCATATTGCATTTTTTATCCTTTTTTATCCTTTTTGTCCATTTGATATAGATACATGATTGACCAACCAAATAAAAATTATCTGCGCGTAACCCACCATTGACGCGCTGGAAGATGATGCGGTTTGCGTTGAAGTTTTAAAGCAATTGCTAGCAGATGATACGGGTAAAGTTAAGTTTACAGAAAACAGGTTGTTTTATGCTTTCGTTTTATTTTATTAATGAAGCGAAATTGAAAGAGGCCAGTTGCAGAGGAAGTAAATACAAAATTTACTGCTATTTTTACTTTCAACGAGGGCTCCAAAAATTAAAGAAATATTATATATTTCTTTCTTCTTAAATGGCGTTGAGAACACTAAGCTTCCAAAAAATGTTCTTTCTTCTTAAACGGTGTTGAGAACGCTAATCTGCCAAAAACTATGTAAATAAACCAATTTGCGTTGTTTACTTGGTTTTCGCTCTTTACGGTTATGTGAAACCATAATTTAGCTCATTCATGGTTCTACTTAGTGATAATATCAGGCAATTATTACCCGAACATTTTGAAATATACATGGTTGCACAGAGATTTTTAAATTAAGTGTTTTGTTTTTTATTAATGTGTATACATTTTGGAATAAGATCCCTTTTGCCATTTTTTTGCCTTTTTTCAAGTTCTTGTTCACCTTTTTTCAATTTTTTAGGTCCACAAAATGCGATCCCTGGTTATTACCAAAATTTAATGAATTTTTTGTAGGAAATAACTTTATTTTAATATTTAGTATTTTACGTAAAATTTATTGCATATTTTTCTTTTGCTTGAAAAGTCGTTGTGCTCAACTTTTTAAACAAAATAATTTTATTTTAACTCAACAAACACCTCCCTTTTTTTTAAATCCCAGTGAGAACGATCCACGAAAGAAGTAGGGATTCTGATTGAAATAATTTAAGTTCCATCTTCAAGAGATTTTTTGTGATACGAGTTTTTTTATACTCACACTTTTACTTCATTTTCACGGAATAACAGAGCCTCTACTTTTTCACTTCCAGATATCTCCTAACGATGATCTTCCCAATAACATTTGTTGTGATTGCCTCGACAAAGTATGTCAATTGTATGCTTTCAAGTTAAAATGCGAAAAATCCGAAGCTATTTTGAAGCAGTTAAAAGATGTTCCCAACGAATATGAACATTGTGTTGAACTAATCAAAACAGAAAAAACCGATGATTCCCAAATACCGAATGATCAACAATTAGAAGAAACATTTAGTTTACCAGCGATTTTTGAGCATGATATTACGAATGAAGAGTTCTCTATGATACAAGAAATAAAACAAGAACCCGAAATCGAGATAAATGTCGAAGACGGAGATCTTAACGAAACTGATTTAGGTGATAAACGTTTCAAAAGCGATTTGCGATGTTCGGTGTGTACGAAAATATTTATAAATAAAAGAAATTTGAAAGTTCACATGAGAGTTCATAATGAAGAGAAACCGTCTCATTGCGAAGTTCGACTGAAAAAGTTTCGATTTAAGAAAAATTTGAAAACTCATCCGAAAGAAGACTGTGCAAATGATGAATTGAAAAATACAAATTTTAAATGTGCAATATGTTCGCGATCATGTTTCAGCAAATATAATTTGACTGAGCACATGCGAATTCATACAGGAGAGAAACCATTTCCGTGCCAGGTTTGTTCAAAAGTATTTCGATTGAAGACCAATTTGACAGCACATATGCGAACCGTACATGAAAGAACGAATAATGAAAAGTTTAAGTGTTCGACATGTTCGAAATTATTAGGAAGTAAATATCATTTGACTGAACACATGAAAATGCACACAGGTGAAAGGCCATTTGAGTGTGAGGTGTGTCTAACCAAATTTCGATATAAGCACAGTCTGAAATCTCATATGCAAACGGCACATTCTGACGGAATAACGAACACAAAAAGTTTTGTATGTGCAATATGTTCGAAATCATTCGGACGTAAATATAATTTGACTGATCACATGACAATTCATAGCGGAGAGAAACCATTTCTGTGTGAAATTTGTCCAAAAGCATTTCGATTGAAGACCACTTTAAGATCACATATACGAACGGTACATGACATGAGTAATAGAAAGTGTAAATGAGCGACTTATTCGGAAGTAAGCATGCGCACACATAACAATTCAATGATTTATGCAAAAAAAATGCATGGTGTCCAATCGCAGAGGTATTACTAGCCCAACCACACCAGACATACGAAACGCATGCGAAGTCAACCCATTTTCGAAGCTCCGTAACAGCTTAATAACCGAAATTTCGACTGTGAATTTCACCAGCATTGATTTGTATTCCGAGGCGATAGGTCAGTACACCTGTGTTTCTTGAATATATATAGAAAATTTGAGAAGTCGGAAATAGTCTGGAGCAAAAATGCGCAATCTGTGAGCCAAGACTTTATCTTAAAAAATTATTCAAAAGGATCTTGAATATTTATTTTTCTGTTTTCCGTTTTATTAATTTTGGTTATTCGCTGCGTAGTGTAATTGATAGAAAAGTAAATGATACGAACTGTAGTCCTTTAAATTGGAAAAATTAATGAATCGAAAGCAATTGTCATTGCAAAAAGATAGGAAAGCCTTATGCGAGGGTATTATTGAATTTTATTATGTTTTTTTTGTTATCAATTTCTTTGTCTACAAGGCAGGACTCATTAGGCCAATTTTTATCACTTTAATATAATGAAATATCCTTTTTTAAATGCGAAAAAGTTGAATTTATTTTGTTTCAGTAGTGTACTTCATTTTTGTTATTAAATTGCAATAAAATTATTTTATTTATTTATATAAAAGCCAATTCATTATGATAAATTTCAACCATTTTTAGTAGCTGTTTTATAGAAAATATATAGTGTCTGCCTGAAGCCATCTTATGGTGTTTCTGCATAAGCTTTTAGGTACCGTTCGAATATTTTCGGCATTCTCCTGATCGACTAACCAATATATACAGACCGAAATTCGTTTCCGCACCCTATTTATTCGATTTGGCTTCTTTGGACTTCCATCTGTTCCTGAAACTGAAAACTTACCTGGGTAAGTCGAGGGAATTCGTTGAACGTCGGTCATAACTAGAGGAACGGAGAATTTTTTCCCCCGCCACGATTGAAGGAAGATTATCAAATTGCCAAATACCGATTCGAACTCCCACGTGAGCAGAATTTAGTATAAACACAAATACCATAAAATAAACAGTTTTATATAAAAATTTAATTTTATTCAGAAAGTAACAAAAGACCCAATTGATTTCTGCACCATTATCAGATTTGCCAGCATATTTCTGGTGTATCAAAATCTAGGTCAAACATAAATTAAAGGGCTCCTATCTCTACAACATTAAATAACTATAAATTGGTTTAGTTTCATTTCACTATACATAATAGCGCTCCTTTACGGTTTCACTGCCGATATTTACACAGTACAATATAATCTAAATTTTTGTTTTCGACATAATGAGTCAAATTGTATTGTTTGCACGGCTTTATACCTTTTCTGTACCTATTTGGTTGGTTACTTGTAATTGGACGGCTGATACTCGACTTCTTTTAAAGTTTACTGTTTAGGACCATGTACTCTTAGCACATGTTTCGTCAAATTCGTATTCAATCGAAAATCACATGGACAAATTTCGCACCGAAATGGTTTTTCCCCAGTATGAATAGTTATATGCTCATTCAAAGAACTTATACGTCTGAATGATTTCGAACAAGTTCCACATTTAAAGTTCTTATTTTTCGTTGCTTCGTCGCCATGCGTTGTTTGCATATGTGCGGTCATACTGCGCTTATAACGAAATTTTTGTTCACATACCTCGCACTGAAATTGTTTCTCTTCGGAATGCAGTCTCATGTGATCTCTTAGATGGTGTTTACGTCCGAATAATTTCGAACATGTCGTACATTTATGTTTTGTTATGTTCGTTATTCCTTCATAATGCGCCGCTTTCATATGTTCCGTTAAATCGGCCTTCAGTCGAAATTTATTAGGACAAACTTCGCACTGAAAAGGCTTTTCACCTGTATGAATTGTCATGTGCGCTTTCAAGGAACATTTATGTAAGAACAATTTCAAACATGTCGAACATTTAAACTCTCTTTTTATTGTTCCTTCGGCATGAGCCGTTTTCATATGTGCCGTAAAACTGACCTTAAATCGAAAATTCTTTGGACATAGTTTGCACTGAAATGTTTTTTCACCTGTATGAATTGCCATGTGCGCATTCAAGGATATTTTACGTCCGAATAATTTCGAACACGCTCCACATTTAAACTTAGCATACGTTTCTGTACCAGCGTCGTGCATCGTTTGCATATGTGCCATCATGCTGAGCTTAAATCGAAATTTCTTTGGACATACTTCGCAATGAAATTGTTTCTCATCTGTATTATAAATTTTACGTCTAAACAATTTCGGACATCTCGAACATTTAAGCTTTCTTTTATTTGTTGTCCCAGTGGCATGCGCCACTTGCCCATGTATTTTCAAACAGTGCTTATATTGAAATTGTTGTAGACATATTTCGCACGAACCTGCTATATGATTTTTCCTATGCTCATTCAAATGTATACATTTAAAATTTCTTACATCCACTGTTCCATCGATAGTATCTCTTTGCGCATGAGTGTTCGAATGGTGTTGAAAACGAAACTTTTTTAAACGTACTTCGCATCGAAATCGACTTTCTTCGCTATGAATTATCATATGAGATTTCAAATTGTTTTCAGTCGTGAAGACTTTCGCACATATCCAACATCGTAAATCCCTAAATATAAAATATTTGTCGTCCGAGTCAGTTTCGTTGAAAATTCCTTCTTCCTGATTTATTTCGATTTCAGGCTCTTGCTTTACTTCTTGTACGAGAAATACCTCATCTAAATCGGTCTGTTCGAATTGCTTGTTATTTGATTTTTCAGTATCTTCTGCTTCTGTTTTTATCAATTTGTTTTCACTTTTCCAACCATTCATTAATTGCTTCGATATTACTTCTGATTTTTTGCATTTCAATTTGAATGTATACGACTTCAGAGCTTTTTCGAGACAATCAGAGCAAATGTTCTTAGGATGGCCATCGTTAACAGATAACTGAAAGAATAGAGAAGGCACCGTTTTATTTGATGGGTAAAGGTCAATTTTGAGTCATAATATGTTTGGTGTTCAATGCAGGTGAAATAAATTTTGTTGAAAAATATTACTACAGAAGAATCTTCGCTAATCTATGTTGGGTCTCCCGTGTGGATGCTGTGTGCGAGAGAGATGAGAAGAAAAACTGATTGAATTTTTATTTAATGATTAGGCTGGGAAAAAGGAATGAAAATCGAATGAAAAAGTTCGGGATTGACTGGAGGAGAGTTTTTTGTTTTGGGGTTTTGAGATGGATGCGTAGAATAAATAGGAAAAGATTTTTGATTTGAGTCGGAAGAAAATAATTAAGAAGCTTCTAAGATACAAAAAAAGATATGAGTTTATTATATAATATAAATAACGGGTGTAGATAAGGAAAGGAAAAAAGAAAAGGAAGAAGGATTGTGCTCGGTATCGTCGGTTCGTTGTTCGATAGAATTTGTCGGGCAAGAAGAAAAATTCTAGTATCTGATTGAGCGGATTTTCCGATTCGGTTGTCGTTCGAAAATGCCATAAGACAATCGTCGCGTCCGTTTTGAAGTATATATAACACAACCCCCCTTACCCACTTATAATTAAATGTTAAAAAAAAAAAAATATAATGAAAAATAAATGACAGGACAAGGATGTGACGGACTACAAAAATTTAAAAAAAATTAAATAATAATTATAAACAAAAAAAGTGGTAATAAAAAAGGATAAGTTTGTTTTTTTATGTGTAGTTTGTTTTTTGTTTTTTGAGTTTTGATAAATAATGATAGGCCATATAATGGATCCTCACGGGTAATTGTTCCTACCCTGAACATCTATATGGGGCCACGACGCGAATATTTTTTTATGGAATGTGGCGGCTGAGGTAGGGAAGACAGACAGGGCGCTTGTTGAGTTGTCAAAAGACAACTCGACCATTTCGGGCGGTTGTGGGTGCGCTCAAGGCTCAGCGTGCGATGAATTTTGATCGCATACGATGGGCTTTGATCGCACCCACAACTGCCACCAACTTAGCCGCGAAAAAAAAACGTTTACCGTTATTCGGTAAAGGCCGGAAGTGGCATAGCGGGAGAGTGAGAGGTTCGAGCTAAGGCCCGTGCGTGCGGAGAAAATTTTAGGTGTTGGATCGCAACTGACCTCCGACGACGACCAATTTACACCAAATTGGTAGGAAAAAGTCGTACCTGGCGCGTTTTGGTTTCGATTTCAAGAATTGAAAACTGTCGTTACGCGTAGTTGTTTGTTTTTCGCTCTCTTTCGTGTTCTCGGACGACAAATATCGTGCAAGTTCTTCGTGTCGTGTGCTAAATACAAAAAAAAAGACTGCATTTTCGCTTGCAAGTCCGAAAATCGAAAAAAAATACTCAAATCGTCTTGATTCAAAGTGAACCTCACTTTCCACCGCGCGACGTGCATTCGACGGGAGCCCGAGCTGTGCGAGGAAGGGCCTGCGTGAAAAGTGATAGAAGGAGTGTCTGCTGTATCGGGTGTAGAGCAACGATCACGTTATTCCCGTGTCCAGTTTTGTTTTTTTTTTCGACTTCCTCAGCCGCCTAACCGCGATATGATTTAGAATTTGCTTGTTTAGCGGTCATTTGAATTCCACAGTTAAAATGTTAAAATCGGTCGCTTAGTAAATCTATGGAATTAACGAGGATCGTTCGAAGTGATTTGCGTTTTTTTGGTGATCGTGTGTTAAAGAGTCGGAATCTGATCATCGAAGGGCGAGTTTTTTTTTTGGTTTTCCCCAAATCTTTTTCCACCCCAACTGAAAATCCAGTGGAAAAAGCTAGTTCTTGTGCCTGTTCCAATCCAAAAAAAAAAAAAAAAAAATAGAGCAATCCGTGATCACATTATAAAGTGTTCGGAAAAAAATTGAAGGCGCCAAAAGAACAACTGACGGCGACCGTAAAAGTCGATTTGTTTGCAAAGTGTTCGGTTTTCTGGTGCTTTGATTCGTGTGAATTTCGAGAAAGAAAAATAAAATTCAGAAGTTAATTAAAGATGAAAAGTTAACAGAATAATGTATAATGAATGAGTGCATCCATCGAATAATTTCCTCGCGAAATTTCTCGCTCGTCTCACGACGAGAGTGTTAAGGGCGCTTTTGCGCGAGAATTTTAATAAATACAAATATAAAATTCATTAAAGAAAAAAAAAAATCCCCATTAAAACGAATTAGAATGAATAAATAAATTAAATTAGCTAAAAATGAAATAAAATAAATAATAAATTAAAATAATAAATTTAAAATAATTATAAAATAAAAATAACATGACTGACAAGGACAGGACGGACGAAACTAAAAAAATATAATAAGTTAACCAATAATTTAATAATAACAAACAAAAGAAGCAAAGTATGGGGTGAGTCCTTTTTTATTTACATACATTTTCCTTATTTTGCATTATTTTCCTTTGGTTTTTATTTGATTTGCAGATTTTTTTTTATTTTACTTGTCCATTTGTATACCTTTTTTTTGAAATGATTAGAGGCTAGAAGAGCCGTATAAAATGAACCCGAGCGTTTGAGCTCCGCCCTGAACCTCAATAAGGGGCCAAGACAAAGTTGTATTTTTGGACAGTCATGGCTGAGGTAGGGTGGGCAGGCAGGGCGCTATAACACCTAAGCGCCCTGACAAATCGCGAAGTCACGCACTCCACCGCTTCTTGGTCTTTCACGACCTATTGGGAAGATAGTCCCATTTTAAATCCCTGGAGTAAGCCGACACGAAATTTTTTGTTGTACAGGCCAAGGGTTTATGGTCTGAGAATTGAGCAAGAACCCCCCCACAACTGCCGTAGCTAGTCCCGGCCGCCAGCAAGCGTGTCGCTTCCGCTCGATTTTCAGCCACCAATTCAGATGTAGGAATTGGCCCACTCTTTCCTGAACCTTCCTTTCCTTCGAATATTTTGACTTTTTCAAGTCGAAATATTCACTCCAAGGCCTCCGTTCACAACACGCTACAACACCAGAGCGCCCTGACAAGTCGCGAAGTCGCGCAGTCGCGCAAATCATCGCTTCTCGGTCGCTCATGACCTATTGGGAAAGATATCCCAAATTTTCATTCCTAGGGTAAGTCGGCGCGAATAATTTTTGTTGTAAAGGCCTAGGGTTTATGGTCTAATTTTTCGAGCAACGAACCCCCCCCCCCCCCCCACAGCCGCAGCTAGCCCGGACGCCAGCAAGCGCGTCGCTCCAGCTCGAACTTTAGCCACCAATTCGGACGTTGTTGAAATTGGCCCACTGTTTCCCGTACCTTACCTTTCCCTTCGAGTATTTTGTCTTTTCCAAGACAAAATATTCACTCCAAGGCCTCCGTTCACAACAATATATTAATCGAAAATGCATTTTTTTATTGTGTCCGGTTGAAACTATATAATAAGTCCGGACAATTCACCCTCAACATAAATGGCACATCAACCTGCAGTGTTCGAATACTGTTTTCATCAATCATCTCGAAACCTCTATCCGTTTACCGTATGTTTTGCTCTAAAAACTCGGGATTATATCGTCTCTTTCGGTCAAGGTGGTATATTTATTTTTAAATTTAACAGGATTGAGCATTGAGCAAGAAAATGGGTTTCTATACAAGCACAAATCAAATAAAATCGTGATAACACCTAACTCCTAGCACTCCAGTCAAAACATACAAAAAAATGTGAAAATTTCCTTTTTTATAATTCCGGGCGTAAGGAAACCGGGAAAAAATGTACCCTCCCGATTCACGCGGTAACACCCCTAAATTACGGTTTTAGTTTTTTTCGATTCCCTAAAAGTGTGATATATTCAGAAATGGAAAAGATGTGTACACACAACAAAAGAGATTTAAAACTTTAACTTTGACAAAAAAAAATACTAGGCTCGGTGGCCCGTTGGCTAAATCTACACTGAGGTCGTGCGTTATCATGTTCTTAACACTCATAGACTAAGAAAAAGAAAATAAGGTTTGAAACCATAACAGTGCCTTAGAAGAGCTCTGCTACTAAAATTGCGCCAGAAGCAGATGGGGTCATGTTGGAACTAAAGAAACTTGGATTCATCATTGGTCGCGTTTACGCGCGGACCAAACCGATCCTTGCTGAGCGCGGATTGTCTCCGAGACTATTTGCTTGCTTTTAAAAGACTGGTAGTTGTGCTGATCGAAGCGCAATAGGAATTGTAAACCACTGCAATTTATTCTCATTTGATCATTTTAAATGAACTGGATTTTTTGGATTGCCTGGTCAGTGTCATTCCTCCTCAGGGGTATCGCGATAGGATCACACCATATCTCTAGTAAAAAATCAGTGTTTCGGAATGTTCCTTAAAAAAAACAATTGGATTAAGAATAACGACTAGACAGAGTGGCGAATCTAGCTGTAGCATTATTGAAGGATTTTTCATTTCCTTAATTCCCTATACGATCCGTTCTTTGTGGAAAACTATTTGGGCATGGCGATTCATTTGGACGTGGGTTGGGTTTTACTCGCCATGCGGCAAGCAGGACAGTCTGCATAGCTCAGCAAATATTCACCGAACGTGTAGCACCTTCAACCTTAGCCATCAAAACGAAGAGTTATAATACAATATCATTAATTTCTAATCACATCTACGTCAAATTTATGATAAAAAGTTGACTAAATTACCTACCGAAATTTCCGTAAAGAATTTGAGTAAATCGAGAATCGGAATGGCAGCGTAAACTAAATTGGGCACTTGAATTGAACTGAAGATGGACAGCATAGACGCGCTGGGTTGGAGACAAGTTCTGCACACTTCTTTCAAATCCATATCTGGTTCTAGAAAATTACAATAAAATAAAATTTACATTAATCGAAAATTGAGAGATAATTTTGTTTACAATTCAATCCCGCCGCTGACTGTCAGACTTCCCAAGAAATGTCAAAAGATATTCGGAATTAACTGATTGTAGCGCTAAAGATTTTCAGCTGTGCTATCGCATAATCGGTAAACCAAAGGAACATTTTTTTCGAAAATAAATGAAAAATTAGGATAATTTTAAAGACTTTTCGCGCTTCTTTTTAGTATCACTAAACAATGAATTGAAAAATGTTGGCTTAAAGAAAAATCCACGTTATGGACGTTAAGTTTTAATACAATTTAGTAACTTCAATGTTTTTTTGAGCCACTTTATGCGCCTGACGCAGGTTTAAAGCTAGCTATTCTAGTTTTTTTTTATACCACGTTGCTCAAAATGTTTAGCGCTGCAATCAGTTAAATAGTGACATTTCTGATAAGGTGACAGCAGAACTGTAAACAACAAATAATCTCGTTTGATAAAAAATTTCTTTTATTTAAATTTTGTGAATAAAATAATGATTCAATGGATTTGATGAAGGTGTGCAGGACTTGTCTTCTACCCAGTGCGTCTATGCTGTCTATGTTTATTTCAATCCAGGATTCAAATGTAGAAGTTACCAAAATTCCAATACTTCAGTTTCTCAAATTCATGACGAAAATTTCGGTAATTTATTTTTATTTATAAATTTCCCCTAAATCTATCGTTACATATGAACTCTGATTTCTGGTTGATCAGTTCATTTTGCATAATATAACTGCACTAATTTTATTCACTTCAACTATAACCCGAATAATTCTTTTGTTACTTTGTATCACATACTACACGAAAATTGCATGCTTAATTTTTCCACATTTCTGAAAAGTCTGAAATCCAGTCACCGTCGGTATCCAAACAGCTGAAATTATAGTCCCTAAAGGAATTCTTCTACAGTCGCATTCACTTCACATGATCAATCCTTGGCAATTGTTGGAGATTTGTCGCTGTTGTAAGTGGATCTGGAGTTCGTTGTTGTAACGGTTTTGTCCCTCTTTTATTAGTCCTAAGATTCGTCATAATATTCACATTCAATTACGTCTATTGATTTTTCAGTAGGTAATAGATTCAAACTCGTTTACTAATTTTATAACTTTTTAATTTTCTGTTAAAGCAGAAAAAAATGCTAATGCTGTGGTTGGGGTTTGAGTGATTACACCTACTGCGGAATTCAAACTTGTCCAAGGGTCTATAATAAATAACGTTGTTTAAAATCGACTACCAAACCAAACTATTTGAGAGAATCTGCCCCTATTATAGGTGTTCAGCGCCATTAGTGTCATGACAGCATTAGGAGTAACAAGTAGAACCCGGATTAAAGGTTAGGTAAGGTTTGTGAAGTAAACCCCTTTCTAGCATTAGTATCAAGGGCACCTGACGAAAAGGCGAAATATTGCAAGTCTGGCATTCTTTCAACTAGAAGACAAGATGGCATTAGGATTGTTTATGCATAATCGCATCGAAGAGGACTACAGTTTTTTAATACATTTTTAAAGATAACGCCCGGGTCGTGCGACTTTTTACTGTTGATGTTCTGAAGAATAGCCTCTTTCTCCTATGTATTCGTATAAAATCCGCTAAACAAAATAGGACTGGGGAAGACAATCTATTGGATCTCGAGAAAATCGGGTACGAGCCCAGTCAACGAACTTTCGACTATTCCTCGCCGTACAAAGGTGTCCGTAAAATGTCTTACATACAAGAATTTTATCTGCGACTGAAGAAATGTTGCTCAGTTTAATAGTTATCTCATTAATCCTTGTAAATAATTAAAGAAATAAATTAGATAAATTTAAAATTAGTTATACAAATCAATCGAGAACCGAAGTTAATACTGAAAATCAACTATTTATTTCTTTTATAAATTAAATCTGTCTACTCGCCAAAAAGAGTCCTAGGTAGCTAGGACTCGCTCGACTGCCTGTTACAAAAACAGACACACTTAGACCTAAAATGTCTGTGGTGTTATCATAGGATAACATGCTGAACCATTTTGTGCTTTCAATGAAGCGTTGGATTCTCGTAACCACCGTTACGGCAAGATCACAGGGACTGTTGAAGAAGTAGGCTCCTAGATGAGCTTTGGACAGGTGCAGATAAAAAAAAACTTTTAAAAATCCTTTAAGTACAAGGACAATCTCGTTGCATGTCGAAAATGAAATATCAGAAATAAAAACTTTTTACAATATTTTTATCCGGAAAACTTTGATAAATTCCTTCTAGGTCTCGAGGTTTGACGCGACAGATCAAATTAGACTTCGCCTTTGATCTGTCATTTCTTCGTTCGATCTAAGTTTTCTCTGGCAGGTCTGGAACACAGTTGTTCTTTTTCATGGTTAAGGATAGGAGTATGGAAGTGAAGTGATGAGGTTTTAGCGAGTGGCACCGTCTAGAATAAGTTGTGCAAGCTATTTATTTTGTAAGAACAGCGTTAATAGATTTCCAAAAGATTTCTAAAGAGCTTACAGTAGGTTTTTCATGAATAATTCAAAACCGTGAATTTTACATTAAATCGTTCGCCGATTATACTTTTAACCCGACGATATTGTGGATTTAAATTTTTACTTAATATCACTTAAACTAACTGCGCCTCTTCCATTCAATTTTCAGGTATCTCCTAACGATGGTCTTCCCGTTAACATTTGTTGCAATTGTCTCGATAAAGTACAAAAATCGTTTACTTTCAAGTTAAAATGCGAAAAATCCGAAACCACTTTGAGGCAATTAAAGGACGTTGGGAAAAGTGTGAACGAGTTAAGAAAATCTCCCAGCAAAAATCAACATCGCACTGAAAAAAGGATTGAGCGTGAGCCAATCAAAAAAGAAAAGACTGAATATCTAGAAACATTGAAAGATGAGCAATCGAAAGAGACTGGTAGTACGGATGAAGACCCGTCTCTCTTACAAGACGTAAAGCATGAACCCGAAATCGAGATAAATATGGAGGAAGGGGATTTCAGTGCAACTGATGATGACGATTTATCATATTCGGTACGAATATTTTCAAAACTAGGTGTGTGTCTATTTTTGTGTAAATTCAATTAAGTGCAATTAGTTATTGCAGTAAGATTTTGGCACCTGTTTTAGTTTCGGCATACAGACCTATTGAGCGTACTAAAGAATCTTTAGATATTTTTTTGCCGTCAAGACTTCCAATAAAAGTTGAATTGTCTGAGATCCCTAATACAGAGTGTATCGATTTAATTTAGACTCGAATAGACACACATCCGAATTACTAATTGAGCGTGCCTGACAATTTTAATTTAATTTAGGCAAGTTCGACGTCACACGTCGCTGGACGAAAGACAGCTAAACAGTTCAAATGTGATATATGTGCGAGACTATTTGTAAATAAATATCGACTGACTCGACACATGATCACGCATAGTGAAGAGAAACCATTTCAGTGCGAATTGTGCGAAAAGAACTTTCGATTTAAGTGTAGCTTAAAAAACCATCTACAAACGGTACATTCCGATGAACCACCGAATAAAAAAAAATTTGAATGTGCGGCATGTTCGAAATTTTTCGGACGTAAATTCCATTTGGAACAGCATCTAACAATACATACAGGAGAAAAACCATTTCAGTGTAGAATTTGTCAGAAAGAATTTCGTTTAATGAGAAACTTAACGGCACATTTACAAACGATGCATGACGATGGGAAGGGAACAACGAATATTAAAAGATTTCAATGTGCGACATGCTCAAGACTATTTGGAAGTAAATCGAAATTAAGTGAACATATGATAATTCATACCGAAGAGAAACCATTTTGGTGCGATATGTGCCCTAAGAAATTTCGATTTAAGTGCAGTTTAAGATCTCATGCGCAATCAACACATGCCGATAGTACAAAGTTTAAATGTGTTGTATGTTCGAAATTGTTCGCACATAAAATGTCCTTGAACCATCATATGACAATTCATACAGGAGAGAAGCCGTTTCAGTGTGATGCTTGTACAAAGGATTTTCGATTGAAGCGCAGTTTAACAAAACATATGCAAAGAATTCACGGTGTATTACCACAAAATAGTAAAGTAATAGTGGCACAGCCACAATGAGGACAAGAAAAATTCGAAGGAGTATTTGTGCTATAAAGTATGTTTTAATTTAAGGAATTTTAAATTTCGATTGACAACAAAGCTGAGTCAACAACGCCTCATTAAAAAAAATTAAAAGCAAAGCACGATAGAAAGAAAAAATAAACAGTACTTAAAATTTACCTTCAATTTCTGGTGCGTTCTTAATCAAATTTACAAGATTAGTCGTGGATTTTGCATAAAATCATACAGAAAAACAAATGTTTCAAAATGTTGTTCGCTTTTCTTGTTCTGAAACGTGCAATCTTTAGGGGTAGTTCTTATCGATGACATTACTTCATTATTATAAAAATAATTAAAAAAAATGCGATAAGCTTTGGACGGGTATGTTTTGTATTTTGAAACTAAAAATGTGAATTGGGGAATTGAATCGCATCCTAGTTTGTCCTTTAGTGACCGAGCGTTTCACCAGAAGTTAATAAATATCCGTCTACAATATCAATTCGATATTTTCGGAGCGAATTATTTTGAATTGTTGTATACTAGTTCGCCTGATTTATCTACTACTTAAGGTCGTGACACAATACCGGAAGAAAGTAGTGGGAGCGTCGGCAGTTCTGCTTTGCTTAATGAATTTAATTGAAAGCAGAAGCAGAGAAAAGTTTAATCTCTTGTTTGAGCGGACGAAAATATTTTGCTTCCGTTGATTTTTAAAATGATCATTAAATACGAGTATATGGAAACAATTTTGACATCTTTAATATTTTCATTGCTGACAACATTCCCAATTCTTGAGGGTTTTAGGTTGGTAGTGCAGAAGCTTCTACATTTATTTCATTAAGCAGTGCAGAAAGCAGCAATGTTTTCATCGCTATTTCTACTTTTATTGTGTCACGGCCTTAAGAGTGCAGAAAGCGTAATTAGGACTGCGGCCCTGATGTGAGTGCATATACAATAATCCTTGGTCCGTGTGTTGTTCATTTGATTTCAATCAAGGGTCGGTTTAAATTTAAAAAACAGTATCACCACTATCAATCACAATCTTAAGTTGAGCGCTACAAGCGCTACATGGAAATCCTCGTTTGACATTTATCACCCATTTGGTCGCGTCTGCGAGAATCTCGCAGATTTCTGGGGGTCGTTTTCTGCACTTCAAATACATCTTGATGGGTGTGATGGGAGCACATCTTTGTATTGCTATTTCTTTCTATCTAGTATTGAAGAAAGATATGCAATATGATTCCTAAGGCTCAAACCATCGAGATTATGTCTCGAAAGAGACAAGCTACCAACTGGGTAATAATGCGACCGTAAATAAAATTTAAATCCAGGGTTGCATGTACGTTCCGTGAAACTTTAATTCACTAAATTTTCAACCGTTCTACTTTTGCTTTTTCAAAATCATAAATTCACCAAGTGATAATTCAATATAGAAAATGCCGCGTTAGAAGAAGAAACATTTGGTGCAAGTAGTGATGAAAGTTCTGGAACCACAGATATGCTTCTAAATTTAATGCAACAGCTCAACAATAAAATGGAACACCAAACCCAGTAAATCTGCTACATATGTAGTAAAACGGTAACGCTGGTCGCAACTAGTAAATTTCAAATAAAAGTATCGCTTGCATCAGCCGCAATCTAATCTTGAGCGCTGGAAGCTGTTCATGGAAGTGTGTCACCATTTGACATTTGTCAGACACGATAAAGTGATTTGAAATTGATTGTAAACAAAAAACATCATAAAATTTCGATTGAAATAAATTCGTTTTACTTTTTTTCTAAACAAACAAATGACACAATGGATTTGAAGAAAGTGTGTAGAGTTTGTCTTTTACCCAGCGAGTCTATGCTCTCTCTTTATAGTTCGATTCAGGTGCCAAGAATGCCAAGTTTAGATTCCATCGAACGTACAATTTTGGAGCTACTGAAAATCTTTACGGAAATTTCGGTAATTTTATTTTTTTGAATAGCTGAATAAATCCCATGTCAATAGACCACTTTACCAGCTCGAAGAACTGTAGACAGTACAGCTTTTCAGCTCCACGAACTGGAAATATATCAACATAATCATGCTGTTGTATGTTAACATTGGGCTTGATTGATGTGTTGTAATTACTCCTCATTTTATAAATATGTATATACCGGATTCCCAACTATTGACATCTTAAGGGTTCAGTCTTCATAAACTGACCAACCCGAACATTTTTTTCGTGCTAGAACAGAAAAGTAAGCCAGCATTTTCAAGAGCGATATCGGGATCGTTAAAGATTTGTATTGTTCAGATCCGAGTAACCTGTCGATCAATGCCTATAGCTATCGCGAAAACCAACAACCACGTCGTTGATTGGGCTTTATTCACCAGTCTGCACGCAACAAAAATTTTACCTTTTTTTTCCTTTATGTTTCTTTCCCTTAACTGTTATGTTAAGATGTAAATCACCTTGCGAACTGAAGAAAGATTTCAAATATATGTATTCGAATTTATTAACCAGTATGAAATATGTTCGGGACTTACAGTACTAGAACGGGAGCGAAGAGGCGATGGGACGTTGTTTTTGTACGTAATAATTTTCGTAAAAGAAATCGCCCGTCAATGTGTTTCAAATTTGACTGATGTTTCGGCTGGTGGATGCAGACATGCCTAAATTTTGCGAAAAGGAGTGAATAGTATACACGTGTTTAGCTTGACGGGTTTTCTGGTTTTTCAAATGCTGCCTCAAAAACCTGTAATTTTATTTTTACCTGTAATTTTATTTTTACCTGTAATTTTATTTTTACCTGTAATTTTATTTTTACCTGTGTTTTTTAAGATCTTTATCGGTGCATTAGGTTTCCCATCGAGCGGCGTTTTAATAAAAAAACTAGAAAAATTAATAGTCGAGACTTTCCTAACTTAGTGCAAACTACAGAACTTTCAACAATTCTCTACATTCTATTCCTAAACGCTTCTACATTTTAAGTGCGCCCAAAACGTGCAATGACTTCACAAAACTATTGTCGACTGAATGAAAGAACTTCACTAATAGCACTTTTCACATTCAACTTTCAGATATCTTCTAATGGTGGTCTTCCGGATAACATTTGTTGTGATTGTCTCGGCAAAGTTTGTCAGTTGTACGCGTTCAAACTAAAAATGGAAAAATCCGAAGCTATGTTAAAGCAACTACACGTTGATGAAAATAAAGCTAAAGCTTCATACAATTTCCGAATAAAATTGAAAAGGTCAGAAGCAGGTTTGAAACATTTGAAAGACGACTGGAATGAAGGTGTGAGCAAGGTGATAAAATCACCCAACGAAGTAGAACACTACACTGAAACGGATATCCAACTAATCAAATCAGAAAAAATAGAAGATCTTGAAATAGCAAAATATGGACAATTAGAATCGACTAGTTTATCACAAATTTACGATAATTGTCTTACGAATCAAGAGATAGCTATTGTACAAGAAGTGAAGCAAGAACCAGAAATTGAGATCAATATAGACCAAGAAGATTATAACGAACCTGATCGAGTCGAAAAAAATTTCAAAACTACAAATGATGAAGCAAGGAACAATAATGAAGTGTTTAAATGTGCGATATGCTCTAAATTGTTCACAAATAATTTTGGGTTGAATTGGCATACGCTAACTCATAGTGAAGAAAAACCATTTCAGTGTGAAATCTGTTCAAAAAACTATCGATGCAAGGAATCCTTAAAAATTCATAAACGAACAGCACATGAGGAAAAAAAGTTTGAATGTTCCATATGTTCGAAACTTTTCGGGCTCCAAGATCATTTGACTAGGCATCTGACTGTTCATACAGGAGAAAGACCATTTCATTGTGAATTTTGTCCACAGAAGAAATTTCGAGCTAAACAAGGTTTGACGGAACATATGAATGCAAAACACAATTATAGAATGTTTAAATGTTCGAAATGCTCGGTATTATGTACGAGTAGATATCTATTGAAGCGTCATATGATAATTCATAAATAAACAAAGTTGTCTGACATACAGAATTTTCATTTTATTTATTTTCATGTGTGTTTATGACCATCTGCTACACATTGATTGCTCACGTATGGCCAAACATGTATCATTCGCACTAAACATTTTTTTAGGGTCTGGGGAGATCGAAACTATCCAAGGAACTCGGAATATTCCGCACATTTGATCTGCTGGAAGCATGACTGTACCCAAGGGGGTATCAAGCACAAACTAAGTGAGGGTTTATTCATGGTGAATCTGTGAACTACAATTTTAATATATATATTTTTTTTACAATGTCAATAATACGACCGTAAGAAGAATTTAAATTCAGGGGTACATGTGCGGCTGTTTCGTGTTTCTTTAATTCCCTGAATTTTCAACAGTTCTACTTTTGCTTTTTCAAAATCATAAATTCAATAGTGAACAAGCCGCGTTAGAAGAAGAAGCATTTGGTGCAAGTAGTGACGAAAGTTCTGGAACCACAGATATGCTTCTAAATTTAATGCAACAGCTAAACAATAAAATGGAACAACAAAGCCAGTAACAAAGTTAGCTGTTATCAAACCTCAAACACAAACTGGACCAGCAAGGTAACGCCTAAAAAGGAGATTTGATAATGTAAAAGCAATTAGAGTCATCAAGACAGAACAGAAAATATCTATAATACCCAATTTGCAATGTTGGAATGATTCGGATCGAAGAACGACTTTAACATTGGCGCTAAGAGGTCCGCCTGCAGAAGCAAGAAGCTCAGCAGCAAGATTTTTCAACGCTGGTACATACACTGTATATTGATTGTGGCTGTATCCAAATGCGGAACATCTACAAAATGCAACTCTACAACCAAAACCAAAAGAGTGGTGAGACATTACGAGAAGTAGTCCATGATATAGAATAGCTTAAATTGATTTCATTTATAATGCCCAAGGCGAGCAACGCAGTGTCTATGCCGTTTTCACATTTAATGCCGTACAGGATAGAGAACTGCACCTGGGGTTAAGATTAACAGGTAAGAAAACGATTAGCTAGCAAAGTTCTAGTATAAGGATGGGCTTACTTTTGAAGCAATTGAAAACAGCTCGCGCAGTTTTATTTTGAAGAGAACATCGCCAAAACTCCAGTGCAACTACATAGGATTACATCGAATCGAATGGTGAAGTACCGCGTTGTGTTTACTTATTAAAAGCGAATTAATAAAGAGTTATTATTTCTATTGATTTTAATAGAGTTGTGTTTTACTTGAAATCCCGGCGAACCACTAGCTCGCAACAGTATTTAGTTTGTACCATTGAATCCATTTTATTGTAACGTCGCAACCATTGCTACCGCGAGGCGGTTTTTTGGAGTACCAAAATCTGCTACCTTTTTCAAAATAGAGGTAGTAGAAACCGAATTTTAATAATAATACAACACATAAGCTTAACATATAGAAATGTAAAATAATAATAGATTACATTCTTGTGCATTTGTCTGTTTTCAATTTGACTTTCGAGAATTATCGCAAAAACGTAGTGTTTCATGACTTGATGTAGTAGTGCAATAAATTTTCAAATTAAAAAAAAGGTAGTAAATCTGCTACATATGTAGTAACACGTAGGGTTACTGTATACGCACTCACACCAAAACAGTCTCTAAGAGGGGTTTGGCAGATGCGTACCAAGGTGAAAAACCAGTAAATTTAAATTTTTTTCAAGATTATGGGATTTCGATTTATAAACATTCGAAATGATTGACTTTTCGCTAGACAATTATAAATTTCCATAAAAGAAATGAAAGAGATACGGAAATTTTCCATTGAAAACCACAATTTCGCGCACTCACACTTCCATACCAAAGAAAAACAAGTACTAAAATTGTGGAAGGGAACCGACAGCTTTTTTTCGACTCTTCACATATTTGCACTAAAAAACTTCAAAAACGCAATTTGATAGCAATGTTCAGTAGTACAAAAACAGGCGAACTAGTACATAAACAGGCGATTTTTGTGAGGTTAAATCACAATTTCTAGTACAGAAACGACCGAATTAGACGTATCTGCCAAACCCTAGGTAGAGAGTGTTGTGTATCTAGTGACCCTAGTAACACGGTAACGGTGGTCGCAACTAGTAAATTTCAAATAAATAAAGTATCGCTTGCTATCAGCCGCAATCTAATCTTGAGCGCTGGAAGCTGTTCATGGAAGTGTGTCACTATTTGACATTTGTCAAATACGATAAAGTGCTAAGAAATTGATTGTAAACAAAATACATCATAAAATTTCGATTGATATAAATTCGTTTTACTTTTTTTCTAAACAAACAAATGACACAATGGATTTGAAGAAAGTGTGTAGAGTTTGTCTTTTACCCAGCGAGTCTATGCTCTCTCTTTATAGTTCGATTCAGGTGCCAAGAATGCCCAGTTTAGATTTCATTGAACGTAAAATTTTGGAGCTACTAAAAATCTTCACGGAAATTTCGGTAATTTTTTTTTTTTTAATAGCTGAATAAATCCCATGTCAATAGAACACTTTATCAGCTCGAAGAACTGTAGACAGTACAGCTTTTCAGCTCCACGAACTGGAAATATATCAACATAATCATGCTGTTGTATGTTAACATTGGGCTTGATTGATGTGTTGTAATTACTCCTCATTTTATAAATATGTATATACCGGATTCCCAACTATTGACATCTTAAGGGTTCAGTCTTCATAAACTGACCAACCCGAACATTTTTTTCGTGCTAGAACAGAAAAGTAAGCCAGCATTTTCAAGAGCGATATCGGGATCGTTAAAGATTTGTATTGTTCAGATCCGAGTAACCTGTCGATCAATGCCTATAGCTATCGCGAAAACCAACAACCACGTCGTTGATTGGGCTTTATTCACCAGTCTGCACGCAATAGGAATTTGACTCTTTTTTCCTTTATGTTTCTTTCCCTTAACTGTTATGTTAAGATGTAAATCACCTTGCGAACTGAAGAAAGATTTCAAATATATGTATTAGAATTTATTAACCAGTATGAAATAAGTTCGGGACTTATAGTACTGGAACGGGAGCGAAGAGGCGATCGGACGCTGTTTTTGTACATAATAATTTTCGTAAAAGAAATCGCCCGCCAATATGTGTTTCAAATTTGACTGATGTTTTTGGCTGGTGGTTGCAGACATGCCTAAATTTTGCGAAAAGGCGTGTTTAGCTTGACGGGTGTTCTGGTTTTTCAAATGCTGCTTCAAAAAACCTGTAATTTTATTTTTACCTGTGTTTTTTTAAGATCTTTAACGGTGAATTAGGTTTCCCATCGAGCAAACTAGAAAAATTAGTAGTCGAGACTTTCCTAACTTAGTGCAAACTACAGAATTTATTTTCCCAGAAATATATTGGAGTAAGAACAGGGTGGAACTTTCAACAATTCTCTACATTCTATTCCTAAACGCTTCTACATTTTAAGTGTGTCCAAAACGTACAATGACTTCACAAAACTATTGTCTACTGAATGAAAGAACTTCACTAATAGCACTTTTCACATTCAACTTTCAGATATCTTCTAATGGTGGTCTTCCGGATAACATTTGTTGTGATTGTCTCGGCAAAGTTTGTCAGTTGTACGCGTTCAAACTAAAAATGGAAAAATCCGAAGCTATGTTAAAGCAACTACACGTTGATGAAAATAAAGCTAAAGCTTCATACAATTTCCGGATAAAATTGAAAAGGTCAGAAGCAGGTTTGAAACATTTGAAAGACGACTGGAATGAAGGTGTGAGCAAGGTGATAAAATCACCCAACGAAGTAGAACACTACACTGAAACGGATATCCAACTAATCAAATCAGAAAAAATAGAAGATCTTGAAATAGCAAAATATGGACAATTAGAATCGACTAGTTTATCACAAATTTACGATAATTGTCTTACGAATCAAGAGATAGTTATTGTACAAGAAGTGAAGCAAGAACCAGAAATTGAGATCAATATAGACCAAGAAGATTATAACGAACCTGATCGAGTCGAAAAAAATTTCAAAACTACAAATGATGAAACAAGGAACAATAATGAAGTGTTTAAATGTGCGATATGCTCTAAATTGTTCACAAATAATTTTGGGTTGAATCGGCATACGCTAACTCATAGTGAAGAAAAACCATTTCAGTGTGAAATTTGTTCAAAAAACTATCGATGCAAGGAATCCTTAAAAATTCATAAACAAACAGCACAACACGAAAAAAAGCTTGAATGTTCCATATGTTCGAAACTATTCGGACGCCAAGATCATTTGACTATGCATGTGACTGTTCATACAGGAGAAAGACCATTTCATTGCGAATTTTGTCCACAGAAGAAATTCCGAACTAAACAAGGTTTGACGGAACATATGAATGCAAAACACAATTATAGAATGTTTAAATGTTCGAAATGCTCGGTATTATGTACGAGTAGATATCTATTGAAGCGTCATATGATAATTCATAAATAAACAAAGTTGTCTGACATACAGAATTTTCATTTTATTTATTTTCATGTGTGTTTATGACCATCTGCTACACATTGGTTGCTCACGTATGGCCAAACATGTATCATTCGCACTAAATATTTTTTAGGGTCTGGGGAGATCGAAACTATCCAAGGAACTCGGAATATTCCGCACATTTGATCTGCTGGAAGCATGACTGTACCCAAGGGGGTATCAAGCACAAACTAAGTGAGGGTTTATTCATGGTGAATCTATGAACTACAATTTTAATATATATATTTTTTCAATAATGCGACCGTTCGTATTTCTTTAATTCTCTGAATTTTCAACAGTTCTACTTTTGCTTTTTCAAAATCATAAATTCACCAAGTGATAATTCAATAGTGAAAATGCCGCGTTAGAAGAAGAAGCATTTGGTGCAAGTAGTGACGAAAGTTCTGGAACCACAGATATGCTTCTAAATTTAATGCAACAGCTCAACAATAAGATGGAACACCAAAGCCAGTAACAAAGTTAACTGTTAGCAAACCTCAAACAGAAACTAGACCAACAAGGTCAACAACATATGTATCAACAGATCTTAACCAGCAGCTCGATCAAACTTTAAAGGACCTCAACCGAAAATTAGAGCAGGAAAGTAGTGAAATAGACACCATGGGTAAAACAATCGGAGACAATCTGAAAACGAAGCTTTTGAAAAACAAATTGTGAAAGAAGTTGAACGCCTTAAAAGGGAATTTGATAACATAAAAGCAATTAGAATCATCAAGACAGAACACATTACACACAAAGACCTCAAAGCACCAATATTAGATGGACAGGCACCGTGGGATATCTATAATACCCAATTTGTGATGTTTTAATGATTCGAAACGAAGAACGGCTTTAACATTGGCGCTAAGAGGTCCGCCTGCAGAAGCAAGAAGCTCAGCAGCAAGGTTTTTCAACGCTGGTACAGACACTGGATCTTGATTGTGGCAGTGTCCACATGCGGAACATTAACAAAATGCAACTCTACAATTGAAACAAAAAGAGTGGTGAGAGTGGCTACGAGAAGTAGCCCATGATATAAAACGACTTTAATTGATTTCATTTATAATGCCCAAGGCAAGCAACGCAGTGTCTATGCCGTTTTCACATTTAATATTGGAGTACAATTATTGGGGTAAGAAAACGATTAGCTAGCAAAGTTCTAGTATAAGAATGGGCTTACTTTTGAAGCAATCAAAAACAGCTCGCGCAGTTTTATTTTGAGGGGAACATCGCCAAAACTCCAGGATTACATTGAATCAAATGGTGAAGTACCGCGTTGTGTTTATTTATTGAAAGCGAATTAATAAAGAGTTATTTTTCTATTGATTTTAATCGAATTGTGTTTTACTTGAAATTCCTGCGACAGGGACTTCATTTGTGGGGGTGGGGCATTTGCCCCTCCTGAATTATTTATTTTTATATATTATATATAACATATGTATATTTATATATAAAAACATATACATAACATCTTGCCCCCCCCCCCCCCCCCCCCTGAAAAAACTGAAATGATATCCCTGCCCGGGGAACCCCTAGCTCGCAACAGTATTAAGTGTGTACTTGAAAGAAGTGTTCTTTTGGAGCATTTCACTTGTGAACGACCCACCTCCAGTGTACAGTAAATTTAAGACAATAGCAACTTCCTGGGCAATTTCATTTGCGACGATAATTTCGTCTTAACCTAGAGTAAGGGTCCATTTGATTTTAACGAAGCAACTAGTTAAATTCAAATAAAAGTATCGCTTGCTATCAGCCGCAATCTAATCTTGAGCGCTGGATGCTGTTCATGGAAGTGTGTCACTATTTGACATTTGTCAGACACGATAAAGTGCTAAGAAATTGATTGTAAACAAAATACATCATACAATTTCGATTATTATAAATTCGTTTTACTTTTTTTCTAAACAAACAAATGACACAATGGATTTGAAGAAAGTGTGTAGAGTTTGTCTTTTACCCAGCGAGTCTATGCTCTCTGTTTTTAGTTTGATTCAGGTGCCAAGAATGCCAAGTTTAGATTTAATCGAACGTAAAATTTTGGAGCTACTAAAAATCTTCACGGAAATTTTGGTAATTTTATTTTTTTAATAAATAACTGAATAAATCCCATGTCAATAGAACACTTTATCAGCTCGAAGCTGTAGACAGTAAGCTTCTCAGCTCCACGAACTGGAAATATATCAACATAATCATGCTGTTGTATGTTAACATTGGGCTTGACTTGATGTGTTGTAAGTGCTCTTCAGAAAAAGATTTGATAAAGTTTTAGTACCACGCACAAGCGAAAAAGTAATGTAAGAGATTTTTCATATTTTACATTTACGTTCCAAATGAAACTTTGGTATGTTTTAGGATGTGGTCAATAAAAATTTTTGACATTCGGGACGTAATACTATATAAAAAACCGATTTAAAATTTTTAATTTTGCTCACCCAGTACATTTTATTCGAACCACCATGACGGTTCCGTTTAACGTTTCTCGTCCCACATGGACGCGAAAAAGGGAGTTTAAATCCCTTTAGCATCGCAGGGCTGCACGTAGGGTAGTTGGAGCGTGGCGCGCGACAGCCAAACATGAACGCGAAAAGGGAGTTTTAGTCCCTGAGCTCCGCAGGGCTGCACGGAAGGTAGTTGGAGCGTAGCGCGCGTCAGCCAAACATGCCATAATTGCGTCTCGAACTGTACCGGCTGGATGAAATCAAAAATTTTAAAACGTTTTTATTCATTGTTTTACGTCCCGAATGTCAAAATTTTTTAGTGACCACATTATAAAACATACCAAAGTTTCATTTGGAACGTACATGTAAAATATGAAAAATCTCTTACATTACTTTTTCGATTGTGCGTGATACTAAAGCTTTTCCAAAGATTTTATAAATTGATGCCGGTTTCCCAACTATTCACTTATTAAGGGTTCAGCCTTCTTAAACTGACCAACCCGAACATTTTCTTCGTCCTAGAACGGAAAAGTAAACCAGCATTTACAAGAGCAGGATCGGGATCGTTACAGATTTGTAATGTCCAGATCCGAGTAACCTGTCGATCACTGTCTAGCTATCGCGGAAGCCAACAACCACCTTTGTGATTGTTCTTTATTCACCAGTTTACACGCAATAGGAATTTGACACTTTTTTCCTTTATGTTTCTTTCCGTTCTGTTAATATGTAAATCACTTTACGAACTGAAGAATTTCATATATATCTTTTATTTATTAACCAGTATGAAATATGTTCGGGTCTTATAGTAGTGAAACGGGAGCGAAGAGCTGTTTTTATACGTAATAATTTTCGTAAAAGAAATCGGTCGCCAATATGTGTTTCAAATTTGACTAACGTTTTGGCTTTGGTGGATGAAGAAATGCCTAAATATTGCGAAAAGGCGTAAATAGTATACACGTGTTTAGCTTGACGGGTGTTCTGGTTTTTCAAATGCTGCTTCATAATATCTGTAATTTAATTTTACCTGTGATTTTTTAAGGTCTTTAAAGGTGCATTGGGTTTGTAAGCTTATTGTTGAGAAAGAAAGAAAGCTGTTGCCATCGAACGGCGTTTTAATAAACAAACTAGAAAAATTAGTAGTTGAGACTTTCCTAACTTAGTGCGATCCACAGAATTTATCTTCCCAGAAACATATTGCAGTAAGAACAGTGTGGAACTTTAAATAAATTCTCTACATTCTAATCCTAAACGCTTTTACATTTTAAGTGCGTCAAAAACGTGAATTGACTTCACAAAACTATTGTCTACTGAATGAAAGTACTTCCCTAATATCACTTTTCCCATTCAACTTTCAGATATCTCCTAATGATGGTCTTCCGGATAACATTTGTTGTGATTGTCTAGGCAAAGTACGCCAATTGTACGCGTTCAAACTAAAAATGGAAAAATCCGAGGCTATGTTAAAGCAACTACACGTTGATGAAAATAAAGCTAAAGCTTCATACAATTTCCGGATAAAATTAAAAAGGTCAGAAGCAAGTTTGAAACAATTGAAAGACGTCTGGAATGAAGGTGTGAGTAAGGTGATAAAATCACCCAACGAAGTAGAACACTACACAGAAACGGATATCCAACTAATCAAATCAGAAAAAATAGAAGATCTTGAAATAGCAAAATATGGACAATTAGAATCGACTAGCTTATCACAAATTTACGATAATTGCCTTACGAATCAAGAGATAGGTATTGTACAAGAAGTGAAGCAAGAACCAGAAATTGAGATCAATATAGACCAAGAAGATTATAACGAAACTGATCGAGTCGGAAAAAATTGCAAAACTACAAATTTGCAATGTGCACTATGTACGAAAATTTTCAAGAATAAAACAAATTTGAAAGCACATATGATAACTCACACCGACGAAAGACCATTTCAGTGCAAATTATGTCCAACAAAACTTCGATCTAAATCGAATTTAACGCTACATATGCGAAGGTTGCATGACGATGATACTGTGATCAATAAAAAGTTTCAATGTGCGATATGTCTGAGATTTTTCGGTCGTAGGTACGATTTGCACAAGCATACCAAAATTCATACCGGAGAAAAACCATTTCAGTGTGAGTTTTGTTCAAAAAAATATCGATGTAAATCCCAGTTGACGGTTCATATGCGAATACATGGTACAACAAAAAATACAGAATTTAAATGTGCGACATGCTCTAAACTCTTTATAAATATGTTTCAGTTGAATCGGCATATGTTAATTCATACCGAAGAAAGACCATTTCGGTGCGATGTTTGTCAAAAGAACTTTCGACACATGGACGGGTTGAGAACTCATACACGAACGGCACATGCCGAAAAAGTGTCAAACAACGACACAAGAAATATTAAAAAGTTTGAATGTTCCATATGTTTGAAACTGTTCGGACGTCGAGATAATTTAAATACGCATATGACGGTCCATTCAGGAGAAAGACCATTTCATTGTGAATTTTGTCCACAAAAGAAATTTCGAGCTAAACGTGGCTTGACGGAACATATGAATGCAATACACAATTACAGAAAGTTTGAATGTTCGAAATGTTCATTATTATGCAAGAGTAGATATCTATTAAAGCGCCATATGTTAATTCATTCGGAACAACGAGCAAGCATGTCCAAAAACCTTTCGATTTAAGACCAACAATAGGCCGAATAATAACCATTTAATGGAGTCGAAAATTGTTGCGGTTCTATCGATTCGATAAGATGTAAATCAGCATCTACTGTTGGCGATCGAAATTCAACAATGTCCATCTGGGCTTTCGTTTTACAAATGAGGCAAATTGATGTCAAGTGCTACTTGCTAATTTTAGCTCTTCTAGAAATATATTTATTACCTGGAGCGATTGTTTAAGAAAAAACCTTAAAAATTGTGTTTCATTCTCTAACTACGGCTTGAGCTTGTATTAGACTGCGTGGCACTATGTCAAATACATACTTTACCTTTTTTTCTGACTAATATAGACAAAAACAGTGTAATCCCAACATTTTTGTTTTCAAAATTGTTTTATTTGACCCACTCAAGGCCCATTTTGTTTGAAATATCATTTTGGAAACATTTTTCGTACTATGAGCCGGATCATACTCAGCAATTCGTCTACTTCCTTTATTTTCCTTCTAATTATCAATACATTTTTTTTTATTTTCTAGTATTGTTTTTTCCTGAATTAGAAACTTAATAAATTAAATTATTTTTAATATTATAATACGATGTATTGTCTTTTATACAAATAAACATTGTACAACTTAAATCACTCCACGTACTATTCACAAATGCATCGACAAAAGTAAATTTTGTCGAATTTTGTTTGGACAGAATTCGCATTTAAATGGTGTGTCTGCAGAATGAAACTTGTTTACTTCAGAATAGTTTCGAACATATAAATTTTTTTTTTCGATGTCCCGTATGCGTATTTTCGCATATTCGGCGACAAGCGTTCGATTCAAAATATTTTTGAACAGACTTCAGTACAAACTTTTGATTGAACACTTCTACAGAACGTTTCTGTATTGATTTTTTTTTCAGTTCTTAATGAATTTGAGGAGATAATTTTTTGTACTTTTCAAATTTTCACAAAATATTTTGCAGATAGACTCTAACTGCAGTCAGCACGTAAACTTTCTTTCTCTGGATGATACTTGTCTTTTTCACTGAATGTGCAATATACCTTGGTCTTATTTTGGATAGGAAGCTGCACTCGAAACATAATATCCAGGAACGTGTAAGGATAGCATCAGTTGCGCTTTGCTCGTGCAAAAAGGACATTGACAAAAAATGGAGTATGCAACCCCGAATAGTTCACCGGCTCTACGTGTCCGTCATCAGACCCATACAAATGTATGGTGTTGTTGTTTGGTGGACGACCTTAGACAAAACAGTTAACCGCGCCTCTCTAGGTAAGGTACAGAGATCCGAATGCATATGCATCAGCAGCCAGTGCAGCCATTCGACTTAGAGCCTCTACACAGTGGACTACCATATACGCAGATCACTCAACAATTTTGAACCACTTCAATAATATTCCCGAAAAGACATGCTTAATATTAGAAGTTCTTTCCGCCATCCGGGCCACTGTAGTGCCTATCAGGCGGAGGTTATGGTGATCAAGGATGCCTTGTCCTGACTGAGGTGTAATGTAATATCGTCTATTAGTATTTTCGCAGACAGGTAATTAATATCAGCCTTGGAATCGGTCTCCACAATATCAAGGGTCGAATGTCGATCATCTTTCGATGATCTCTGTGCTACGTACCAGGGCACAGGAATATTCCAGGTAACTGTATGACTGACGAGCTCGCTCGGCGCGGTGTTACACTTCAGATGATGCCAGAATATCGGAATCTGGATGTGCCTCTTTCTACATGTCTGCTACTTGAATTGAACTCAGATAAGAAAACCAATTCAAGATGAGCAGAGGCAGGCATTACATGTCACATCGCGAGACAGATCTGGCCCAATCAGGGTCTGAAACGTTTTAAAAGGTTCATTTCGATCAAAAGGGAGAATATCAGCACTACAGTTGGTGTCCTGACTGGACATTGTCTTATAGGCCAGCATGCTAAAAACTCGGCTTCTTTTCAAACGACTTCAGTAGAAGCTGCTTGGCCGAGGAACCAACGGAGGTTACGAACATCCAAAGCTTCTTTATAAACTCTAAAGCCCAAGAGTGCAAAAGTGTACTTATGGTCTAAAAATGTTATTTTGTCACATTAATTTTCTAAAAAGACGTTTTCCACAAAGTTGTGAATGAGAAAGACTAAATCGACTTATGTGGGCTATACCGTTTCTGTTGTTGCACTCAAATATAAGATCTTCCTTTGAAGCTAGTATTAGATTGAATATATATATATATATATATATAGATATTTCGACGCTGGAATGACAAAAGGGGATAAGCGACAAAAATGAAATTTTACAGGTGAGCGAATTTATGTTGAAAATTTCAGAAAAAAAAATCATGAAAAATCAATTCTTTAAATTTGTACCATTATGAAACTCGAAAATAAATTTCTATGTTATGGCATTCAAAATGTTCTTAAAAGTTATTTATTAGGGAAATTAATATCGCTTACGCAATTTGGTCACGAAAATACAATACGGAAAAAGTTTTCTCAGAAAATTTCAATATATTTAGGTTTTTTTTTTTACAAAAATTTCATATTTGCAAAATTCCTGTATAGACCAGTCAAATAGTCAAGTTAGTATTTTGGAATACTTTCACCATATGTTTGTCTAATTTGACTGGACTAGTACATATATTTTGGAAATAACGCAAAAAAAACACTACAAATCAAAATTATAGAGACCAAGAAGTTTAATTTATTCTTTACCGAATGTCAAAAACATATTTTTCTAGTTTTATTTTAAGATACATCAAATTCTTTCAGATACATTAAAACAAATTTATGGAGTGTATCGATTCGAGTTTAAATTCAATTTAGTACAGTAAGGGCCGTTCCTACGATGTTCAGTTACGTTCTAACTGGAACTTTAACTGACAGATTTTCATACAAAACTTCCGGTTAAAGTTTCAGTTAAAGTTTAACTGACGATCATAATAATGGTCCTAAGTCTGAAAAGCTTTTATTTCGACAATCCCGCGCCAGGCTAGGCCACACTTTGAGTTTTCTATATTAAATTCGTTATACTAAATTCGAATTACAATAAATTATAGAAACGTCAATTTAGACACCTCTGAAGGTGCCTTAAATTGAAATCTTCCAATTTAGTCCAACTAAATGAGCTTAGATCAAAATCAACACGCCCTTACTTTATATTTAAAATCGAAATATACTTATCGATCCAGATTCGGTTCGACGAACTGGCTATTACAATTATGAAAAGTTGATGGCAGACATGTAAAGCTCATTTTCTTTCTCAATTTACTATATAAACTGTGGAATCTTGTCCACATTGTGATTTAACTCCATGCACTCTTTGCATATGACAAATCATGTAGTCTATAATTCGAAATCTATTTGGGCACAATTCGCACTTAAAAGGTTTCTCTCCCGTGTGTAATGTAATGTGTGCTTTTAAATTTTGATTATTTGTATATAATTTCGAACACGTTGGACACTTATACTTTCTCTTATTGGGTTTACCGTCGCCATGTGCCGTTTGCATATGGGACCGTAAACCTGACTTGAATCGAAACGTTTTCTGACATACGTCACATTGAAAGGGTTTTTCTTCTGAATGAACTCGCATATGTTCAAACAAATGCTGTTTATATCCGAATAATTTCAAACATATCGCACATTTAAACTTTCGAATAATATTTCTTCGTCCTTTGGCATGTACAGTTTCCATATGTGCTATCAAGTAGGTGTTCAATGGAAATTTTTCTGGGCATTTTTTGCACTCAAAGGGCATTTCGCCAGTATGAATTCTCATATGCGCATTCAAATATTCTTTATGTACAAATATTTTGTAACATATTGCACATTTTAGCTCGGCACCGTGTACCGATCGCATATGGTTTGTCAAATATACATTTAATCGAAAATTTTTTGAACATAATTCGCAGTGAAATGGTTTTTCTCCTGTGTGAATTGAGACATGCGCAGCCAGATTATGTTTATCTCCGAATAATTTCGAACATATAGGACATTTAAAGTTTAAAATTTTCGATTTCCGTTCAAATCGGAAAGTCTTTGAACATTCTTCAGTATGAATTTTTAAAATTTCTGCATCATCGAAGACTTCTGTACAAAGTGTACATTCTAAAACGTTGTCCAAACATATCACGTCTGAATCAGTTTCGTTAAAATCTTCTTCATCCATATTTATATCAATTTCTTCTTCTTGCTTTATTTCTTGCACGATCGATATCTCTTCATGCGTTACATCATGCTCAAAACTTTCTGGTAAACTCATTTGCTCGAATTTATAATCATTTGATGTTTGTACGGGCGGTATCGCTTGATGCGTAATACCATGCTGAAAACTTTCTGGCAAACTCGTTTGCGGTAAATTCGTTCGCGATAAACTCGTTTGCGGTAAACTAGTTTGCGGTAAACGCGTTTGCGGTAAACGCGTTTGCGGTAAACGCGTTTGCTCAAATTTATAATCATTTGATGTGGTCGATATCGCTTGATGGGTAACATCATGCTGAAACCGTTCTGGTATACTCGGTTGCGATAAACTCATTTGCGGTAAACTCGATTGCTCGAATTTATAATTATTTGATGTTTGTACGGTTGGTATCGCTGGACGCGCAACATCATGCTCAAAACTTTCCGACAAACTCGTTTGCTCGAATCTATCATCAGTTGTTGTTTGTACGATCGGTATCGCTTGACACGTAACATCATGCTGAAAACTTTCCGGTAAACTCGTTTGCTGGAATTGATAATCATGTGATGTTTGATAATCTTCGGTATTTTCCGTTTTTATTATTTTAATATCCGATTCATTGCAGTGTTCATATTCGTTGGGAAATGACATCAACTCTTTCACCCTTTTTCTATCGTCCATTAATTGCTTTAAAATGGCTTCTGATTTTTCGCACATTAACATGAAATCGTACAATTGATGTACTTTGTCGAGGCAACCGTAACAAATGTTTTCCGGAAGATCATCGTTAGCAGAAATCTGAAAGTTGAAGAGGAGAGGCTTCGTTAGTGTGTGTTGTTTTTTCATTCAGAATGTGAGCTTCAGTGTTTCGAATCAAAATATGATTGATGTCAATTATCTACCAGTAGTTTTGGTGTTAAATCATTTAACCATATGATCGCCATTACTTACCGTGTGCAATTAATAATAATTTTTAGGTTGTGTTTGAGAGTTTTTGAAATTTTGCAACAATATTCGATAATTTTGTTTTTTTTTAAATTTTTTTTTACGATTGTTAGGCATCATGGACATTACTCCAAGGAAAAAAGAGAAGATAATCACGCTTAGTGAACATACTCCAATGACACAGAGAAGCATTGCAATGGAATGTGGTGTGAGTTTGGGTGCTGTAAACAAATTATTAAAGCAGAAGAGAGAGACGGGATCTGTTGAAGTGCAGCGAAGAGGGAAATGTGGAAGAAAAAGGAAGACCACTCCTCGAGATGAAGGCAGCCTTCTACGAAACAGCAAATTTCATCCAAGAAAAACAAGCCATCAAGATTTAGAACGGGTTGTGATGAAAATACATGACTCTACAGTACGCAGAAGACTCTTGGAAGGTGGATGAAAAGCCATGAGGCCATAGAAAGAACAACTCTTGACTGCTCCTATGATGAAAAAGAGACTAAAATTTGGGCTAAAAAATATGCCGATTGGACAGAAAATGACTGGAGGAAGGGGCTGTTCTCAGACGAGATACACTTTCTAGTGCAGGGCCAGCGATCAAAAGTCGTTCGTAAGAGTGTGGATGAAAAGCTTACTGCAGCGCGTATTGTTCAATCAGTCAAACATCCAGTTAAGAAGATGTTCTGGGGCTGTTTTTCGTACTCGGGACGTGGCAAACTTATTCCAGTAGAAGGAATGATGAATACGAAAAATATAAAGCAATGCTAGATCAATGTTTGACTCAGGAGCTGGAGGAAGTTCAAGCCAACGGCAATGCAGTTTTTCAACAAGACTCAGCTCCATGCCATACTTCTAAGACTATGGTGTAATATTTTAAGGACAAGAAGATTAGCGTCTTGGACTGGCCTGGAAATTCACCAGATCTCAATCCTATTGAGAATTTATGGGCGATCTGCAAGGCCAAATTACAACAAATGGACTGTACGACGAAAACCAAGATGGTGGAAGCAGTAATTCAGGTATGGTTTCGAAAGGAGGCAATCAACGATAATTGTAAAAATTTAGTTGTCTCCATGCCGAGCCGAGCTCAAGCCGAAGCAAAGGGAGGACATATTTTATATTAAATAATAGTATTTAAACTTTGTTTATAGGTCTATAAATAGTTTTATTTCAAATAAACAATATATACGATAAATCCTTGTGTTCAAAACTTGTTCTTGTTCCTAAAACTAAGGCGTTTTCGGATGCTATGGACCGTTCTACAATAAGTCGTTACCGACCTCTAATAGGAAAAATATGTGAGTCTCAATGTCAGGTTTGTGATAAAATTATCAATTAAAAGTTTTAGTACTAGCTAAATCTTGAAGAGCTTTAGAGACACAGTTTATATTCAATCTAGTTTCTAGTTTCTGTAAATTAGATAATTAATTCAATCGGCTCACCCGAGCTACCTCCCACCTGTCTCTGTAAGCCGAATGAAATTAGCAATATACCAAAAAACCTAAAGAGCCCCAGGTGTAGCTGGCCTCCCTAATATCGTCCTCAAACGCTTTCCAAAAAACCGTCATCTTTTTAAATCATATATTCAACTGCTATTTAAAACTAAGCTACTTTCCAGTAGCATGGAAACGTCATTCCAATTCAAAACCCGGAAAGGACTTAAGCTGTCCTAAAAACTTTCGGCATATTACTCTGTTACTATCACCAAGAAAAGTCCTTGAGCGATTCATGTTAAATAGACTACATACCTTTCTCGATACTCAACAAATTCCTCCCAATTTTCAATTTCAATGCAGACTTAGTATAGAGTTATGAAGGACATCAAAAAATCACTTAACACCAAGGAATCTGCTGGAGTGGTAGCCCGAGAAAGCATTTGATTCTGGTGTGTGTCTGTGTGCTATGTAAATTACATAACTTATCATTTCCGACGTTCTTGTGCAGTACATCATTCTCAGTCAAAACTAAATCGAGCGATTCCGCCCACTTCATCAGAGTTCCTATCTATGCAGACGTACTTTCCAGTGCAAATTGAGAGCTAGCAATCTTTGCCGATTATATATATTAGCATATAAATACTTCTTCTCAAAAGATCCAAACTTAATCGCAAGCGAACTTGAATTACAATTTGATAGTCTGTATCAATACGAACTGCAACTTTACACAAAAAATCACTAGAGTCTAAAATAAATCTTTGAAGATCATCCTGAACCTGCCGTTTTACTAATTATATAAAACAGCAATGTACTTGAAATTGCAGCTTTTGCTGATGACATAGTTCCTTCCTATAATCTCACATACGTTTGCCCCAATCGAATAGCACATAAGCATGTACAATTATTTTATGCGATTTCGGACTGTTCAGTGGATTTAATTAAGTTAATTAGTTTAAGTCAAATAGTCAAGTTTTTTTTAATTTAGTTGTTAATTCATTCCAACAGTTTCCACGACCGTCTAGCACCCTGTGGTAGGGCACCCTTAAAGTGGGGCAAGACGAGTCACTCGCCCCACCTGCAACACAACCTATTTGAAAAATTGTAATAACATATCGCAACAGTATAATTTATCAACTGAATGTTGCATAATTATTTCATCATTCAGAGATTAAAATTGCTGTCCTCTTTGGTTATGCTCTACTCTAGTTTGTGTCAATAAAATCTTCAATCCAATTGCAGCAAGTAAATGCTTTTAAGGGAAAGTGGAAGAAATATTATAAAGCTACTAGCTACTTGTATTTTGTAAAATTGTGGCAATCTGATGAAAGGTGCCTGATTAAACAAAATCTGTGTAAGTATAATTTGTCACATACCACTTTTCAAAACTTCATAAACTCTCTTCTAAGTCATTGCTTTGCCACTCCCTTAAAAATCATGTTACCTTCATTTTGTCCTTTAAAAATGCAAATAACAACCCCCAAGGGTATTAACTCCCGAATTCAGAAATGCGAATAAAGGGATCACACTTCAAAATGGAATCTTATTTTGGTTAACGGGGGGAGGGATTGCGGATTGTAGAAAATTAAGGCTACATTCTTGTCATCAAAAGTAAGACTGCTGCATATGCTAGACAATCTCAACGAACTGAATGCAATAATATTAGGATAACAGTTCCCAATCAGAACTACATTAAATTTATAAATAAATAATTCAATTACCGAAATTTCCGTCAAAATTTTTAGTATCTCGAAAACTGCAAGTCTACCAGGCTGGATCGAACTATAAATAGAGAGCATGGATTGGTTGGGTAGAAGGCAAGTTCTGCACACTTTATTCAAGTCCATGTTATCGAACATTTAATTAATAAATTTATATTAAATGAAAATACGGAGTTAGTTTTGTTTACAATGTCCCTGATGAATTCCGACTTATGTCAAATCAAATGCAAACTTAACTTTCTCCGCACTGCATGTAGCGCTCGAATTGTTCTGTAAAGTGGTGTAAGGACATACTAAGAAATATGTATAAATTCCCAACGTTTGAAAAAAAAACGGAAAAAGACACAACTTTTCGAAAAAATTTCAATAAATAAAAATTAGTAATTTTTACGAATTTCACATTTTGAAATTCATTAACTTCCAAATTAAATTGAAAGATTTTTGTGCCCTTTCTTTAAATAACCTATTTTGTTCACATCTATTATAAAATATGTAGTTTTGCAAAAACCAAGCAAAAGTGACGAGATTTGAATAAAAGATCTAACTTTTTTTTTATTTATTTATTTCATATTCTTGATTTACTATTGTTTATTTCATAAGGCAAATGGTTTCCGACCTCCGATCTAAGAGTAGAAAAATATCTAGAAATTACTTTTTCACTAACCATAAAAGTGACCCTTTACTGCGATATTTACAATACAAGCGAATTTTTCACTTTTCAATGTGTAAAAGGCTCTTCCGCCGGCTTATCATTGATTAGACATATTCACAGATTTCCTCTCGCGAATGTCAATCATTTATTCCTTTTCTTTGCATGGTTCACTTCTGTCGTGTTGCTATAATACCGTACTACATTGCGATTTAACACCATGCACCCTCTGCATATGAGATTTCATATAGTCTTTAGCTCGGAATTTATTTGGGCACATATCGCACTGAAAGGGTTTTTCTCCCGTATGTAATGTCATGTGAGCCTTCAAATTATGATTATTTGTAAATAGTTTCGAACATGTTACACATTTAAATTTTCTCTTATTCAATTTTCCATCGCCATGTGCTGTTAGCATGTGGGACTTCAAACCACCTTTAAATCGAAATTTTTTCCTACATACTTCACACTGAAATTGTTTTTCTCCTGAATGAACTCTCATATGATCAATTAAATGATGTTTACGTCCGAATAATTTCGAACATGTCGCACATTTAAACTTTGTATTCGTTGTTCCGTCGTCGTGTACCGTTTGCATATGTTTCGTCAAATTGGTCTTCAATCGAAATCTATTTAGACAAATTTCACACTGAAATGGTTTTTCTCCAGTATGAACTCGCATATGCTCATTCAAAGTACTTTTACTTCGGAACAAATTTGAACATGTGGCACATTTAAATTTTTTAATATTCGCTGTTCCAGCGACGGCATGTGCCGCGTTCATATGAGCCAACAAACTAGATTTAAAACGAAAAAACTTTTCGCATTTTTCGCACAGTAATGGTTTTTCTCCGGTATGAATTCTCATATGCGCATTCAAAGAACTTTTACGTCCGAAAAATTTCGAACATGCTGTACATTTAAATGGTATATTATTCGTGGATTCGACGATATGCGCTGTTTGGACATGTCTCGTAAAAGTGCTCTTGTATTGAAACGTTTTCGGACACACTTCGCACTGAAATGGCCTTTCTCCAGTGTGAATTCTCATATGCTCAGTCAAATGATATTTACTTACTAATAATTTCGAGCATGTCGCACATTTAAATTTTCTATTAATGCTTGTTTCATCGCCACATGCCATTTGTACATGAATTTTTAAATTGTTCTTAAACCGAAATTTTTTAAGGCATACTTCACACTGAAATGGTTTTTCTTCTGTATGCGTTATCATGTGAGCTTTCAAATTGTATTTTGACTTGAACTTTTTCGAACATACCGAACACTGTAAATGCTTTGAATCAGTTTTCGTACGACTTCCTTCCACATTTATTTCGATTTCTGGTTCCTGCTTCACTTCCTGTACGAGAGACATTTCTTGTTTTGTAGTGTCATGTCCAGAAATCTCTGGTAAACTAACCTGTTCTAATTGTTCACCATTTGATGCTTCATAGTCTTCTATCTTTTCGGTTTTTATCAGCTCAATGTCAGTTTCATAGTCGTTGGAAAGGTTTATACACTCGATTACAACTTTTCGATCGTACTTTAGCCTCAAAATGGCTTCTGATTTTTCACATTTTAACTTGAAAATATACGATTGACGTACTTTGTCGAGACAATGGCCACAAATGTTATCGGGATAACCGTCATTAGTAGAGACCTGGAAGATGAATAGGGGAGGTGTCATTAGTATTTACGTTCCTTTATCCAGAAGGTAAGATTCATTAAAAATTCCGAGTGAAAATGTGCTAAATGTTAATTGTCTATAGCAGGAAGTTGGTGAAATGCATTTGATAGTTACTGTAGTTTCTTTTCATTACGTTACAATAGTTGACACTGATGTTTTTTTTTAACCCGTTCATTAAGCAGAATTAAAAACTAATAACGAGCTTTTTTTCCAAAAACTTTCATTAACAAATTTTACCGTAAAAAATACTCATATAAACGGACAACGACCGTCGAGGACTTCAATAAGTTACAATACCCTGTTAGGCAAAACAGGTGGTCTCCTGTAAAAGGCCCAGAGTAAAATTTATTTTGGCAATCGTAAATTAGGTTTTCATCCATCAGAAAAAAAGCTTAGGCAGAGAGGGGAATCAAAATAGCATCCAATCCAACAGAGTTGTATTCATACATTCCCGAAACTAAGCATTGTTCAAAAACGACAGTTGAAGGATTGTAGAAATGTTCGAAAATGTCGTCTGTAAATTTTATTTTTCTAGAGGATTATCTACGACTTAGTTACCATCTAAAAGTTAATCGATGCAGGCAGCAAATTTAATCCAAGGATTTTTAATCCGAAGATGGCACTTGCTAAATTAAATCGTCTGGAGACGAGAACGCTGAAGGATATTGATAATGATGTTCAATAAAAAAGCAGTCATAAGACAACGGGGTTAAGTGATCAGAAAGTGACAATGTCTTGAAAAGGGTATACAATATTTGATTGTAGCCTGGATGATGAGGACTCATACAGTGTAGGAAGTCGGCAATACCTTGACGCCCGAAAAAATAGACATAGTCTGCATTAAGAGCACTGAATCAGAGTATTAGGGGCCTTATCGCTGAACATTAAATAAGTCAAAAGGCTAGACGAGAAGAGAGATGCCGAGCAGTAGGTTAAGATATTCTCAGCGAATTTAACTGGTGAGAGAACCAAGCAGCAAAAATAAAGTAAGTGTCTTAGCAGAAAGATACTTGGAAGAACAGAACTCGTATCTGATGATCAATCCTCGTGCTAACCTGAAGCAGTAACCTCAGAATATTCTATGCTGTGGTGAGCCTATTACAAATCAACACCAGATACCTACGAAAATATCTAATGGAGACAAGCCCCACTACCAAAGCAGAAAATTCCACTTAGGAAAATCTCTGGGAGAAAGAAAATTAGAGATCTTAAAGTTGATTCTAGAGAGAAGTCTATAGAAATTAAGATAATAGGCTAAAGGTCACAGTGCTGGAAGGAATCCCTTTACCACCAATGAAAATAAAATCTTTGAAATGGGCGAGTGTAAAATGATAAAATAATGGATAAATTAGCCTTTTTATGTCAAGCAAAACGATTTTTTGTTGTTAATTATAACAACATAACTTAAAGAAAGATCTAATATTTTAGTAGCATACTATCCAAAAGTTATAAAAATCAAACAAATTACCGAAATTTCCGTGAAAATTTTTAGTATTTCAATAATTTCAACCTCTTTGGTGACTTCTAAATCCGGCACTTCAATAGAACTAAAAATAGATATCATTGATTTGTCCGGAATAAGACAAGTTCTGCACACTTCTCTCAACTCCATTATATCGGTGCCTTTGTTCACAAAATTGTAATAAAAAGAATGTTTAGCAAATTAATAGATTTGTTTGTTTACAATCACTTTTCTCTTCTACCATACTTGACGAGAACTGTCAAGCGATAAATGTTTCCCTTTAACCGCTCGCAGCGACGGGTTTTTCCAGTAAAATGACATAATTTAATTCGTTAAAGCACTTGAAAATAAAAAATTATTCATTACACCTTATTTGCTAATAAATCCGTTCAATCTTAAAGCCATTATAATAATATGTACGTTTCGTGAAAAAAATTTCGGGTATTATAGCCTTTAGAACAGTTGTCGAAATTTCATTTTAGAGGATGAATTTAATCTTTCGTAACCTTGGGAACTATTCAAATCTGGTTACTTATTTTTCTTGGCAAAAGATCTGCATTATGAAGAATGTTGCGTTACACGTTACTACAATAAGCTAGCAGTTGGTATTTCAGGATAGTCTGACAAATAGTTCCAGAGTAGAAATTGAAAAAAATGATGTGCTTACAGTAAGAGACAAGCTGAAAATAAGAACTCTCATCAAAAACAAGTTGCTATATGAACCAAAACACTGTGACCAAAATCTATATCAGTTACCGATTAAAAGGGGCTGTATTTCAGAAATAAAACGCAATAAATCGAGAGTCGATGTTGGTTCGGGTAAAGGAAGACTAGAATTATATTGGCAGCGATGAATCAAGTTGAGTACTCGTATTCCAAGAAAGGTTGACTTCACACAAACTATACATATTTTTATTTTCACTAATAATAAGTCTTTATAATAAATTAAACAAAATATTTTCACCTACTTTGCTTTTTTAGTTTTCGCATCAAAGTAATTATGTGATAGGACCATTCCAAGAAGAATCGTTCTCATGTGTGACTTTCCCACGATTCTTTTGAAATTTTGTAGACTTAGCGAAAATAAAATTATAAATACACTATTTTCTTTGTCATTTTTGCGTTTGTTATAGTATGTTAAAGATTTCATAAAAACGGTGTCCGGGTCATCTTTAAAAACTCATATCTCCGTTAGTTTTTATACATACATATAATAATAAAATAGCGATTATTTTAAAGAAAAAAGAATGGCGCAATATAAAAAAAAATTGAGAATTATCCTTGCATTTTTTTTCAACGTCATGGATTTTGTTCTTTATACTTGAAAATCTAAAAAAGGCTATCTTTAAAGACATCAAAAAATCAGCTTGAAATCTCATGCCATAAATGTAAGGAATAGTTCTTAAAATCATTAACTTAAACCAGTTTAGTTCTCTAATAACTACTAATTGGTTAACACCCATATCGGGGTAGCGGGTATGCTTCTTTAGGGGCCCCCATCACAAAGATATGGATGACGTTCTTCTTGGTTAAATTTACATTAAGGAAATCAAATTTGTAATGAATTTAATGGAATAAATACTGGCAAATATAAATTATACAAAATAAAAATATACTATACAATAATTTATATTTAAAGTAAAATATAACATTATATTACGGAGCATGTTATTCGTTAAACACATTTGTGGTTGGGGACAATATGATGCAGTTTTTTTTTAAAATTTTTTCTCGCTTCCTGGCGTTTGGGAATTTGTTTCTTAATTTGGTAATATAGAATCCTTTTAATAGACTTGCCACTTTTTTCACTTTCTTCCTTTCATTGACGTGCCTAGTGTTTTCCGAGTACAACCATTCCCTAAGTTTTCGGAATTTTCTATTTCCATTTTTTGATATACGATATGTGCATTTACAAGGTTCGTTCCTAAAAGTAAATGTAATGTTAATTTGCGATACCACTTTATGCTTTTCCGTATAGTCGTTGCATATGACACCATCTGGACGCTTCAGTCGATGCCAGACTTTCCCCTTAACTTCGATTACATTTAATTTAAAACAATCTGTTTTCCGTCTGTCCTATATATTCCCATTAAGACTAAATTATGTATTTAGAGTTGCTGAATTCTCAGAGACCTCCTTGACAGGGCACAGATTTGGAAACTCCTTATTTTCGAGTCAAATGCATAATACGAAGTTTCGTCACTTTCCCGTGTGAGTTCGGCATCTTGATAATATTCACATACATATTGGCTAGGTGCGAATCATTCGATTCTCGTAGACTACGTGTGAACATTTTCAGTGTGTACTAGTTCATGCTCAATGCCGAAATGTATATACTTTTACTAGGTTCAGGTTTATGAGCTATTTCCTTCTCAAGAATTAAACCTAAAAACTACGATGCTCCTAAAGCTTACACTACTTGCTGTTTGGATTCCTTTAACACCTCAGGTAGGACTAGCTCAATAAGTGCTTCTTCACTTCTTCCGATACAAACATGAACTGACGGATAATAGTAAATCCAAATACGATGCTTAATATTCATTTTATTGAAACACAAATAAATAATATACCTACTGTTCCAAGGTGCTCAACAAACAAATTTTAAGAAAAATCAAATAATTACAATTCATTCTGCTTTTTATATCTTTTCTTCTACTTATCTTTCCACAAAGCTAGCTGCAGCATATTTGTTGAGTGCGCTGTATAATACTGTAGTAACCTTTTTAAGGCAAATGCGACTAAATATGACCGAATTAAAAAATAATATAAAATACGCTTTGGAACCTACGTGACCATATACGTTTTTAACAATGTATTAATTTCGTCTATTTAATGCTCTAGATATTTATTGTTTTAATGGCATATACCTTACAGATATGTTATTCAAATTTTTTTTTATTAATTCACCAGAGCTATATGACATTTTTCTTTTCTTGAGAGAAACTCCGACCGGAAAATATAGATTATATTATCCTATATTCTCAAGTACTCCTGCAAAGTATAACGCAAAATGTATTTTCTAACTTGTCGCACTTTTAAACTTGATAGCCATTATTCGTTGTTTCATCGGCATGTGCCATTACGACATGAATTTTCAAACTGCGTTCATTTCGAAATTGTGTTAGGCAAACTTTGCATTGTAGTGTTTTTTCTATTTTATGAATTTTCATATGTGCATTCAAATGGTTTTTATTTTCGAATATTTTCGAACACGGCACACATTCAAACTTGAAGTCGTCCTTTGTGTCACTGGCATGTGATTTTCGAAAATGAGATGTCAAATTGGATTTAAATCGAAAACTCTTCGAACAAACTTCGCACTGAAAGGGTCTTTCATCAGTATGAATTATCATATGTCTTTTCAAATGTGATTGACTCTCCCATAATCTAGAGCACATTGTACATTTAAACTTCTTTTTACCCGCTGATCCATGTACCGTTTGCATATGTTCCGTCAATATACCTTTAAATCGAAAATTCTTTGGGCACACTTCACACTGAAATGGTCTTTCTTCAGCATGAGTTATCATATGACGATCCAGACGAGACTTACTAAGAAATAATCTAGAGCATACCGTACATTTAAACTTGTCCTCATCCGTTAGTCCATCAGTATGTGCAGTTTGCAAATGTGCCGTTAAAAGGGTCTTCATCCTGAATTTTTTATCACATATTTTGCATTTAAATGGTTTTTCTCCTGTATGGATTGTCATATGCGCATTTAAATTGTTTTTATGTCCTAATAGTTTGGAGCATATCGTACATTTGAATTTTCTTTTTTTTATGGTTCCATCAGCATGCGTCTTTCGCATATGAATCATATAACGTCCTTTATATCGAAAATTCTTTGGGCATAGTTCACACTGAAATGGTCTTTCTTCTGCATGAGTTAACATATGATCTTTCAAATTCTTTTCATTGTTGAATATTTTCTTACATAGAGAACATAGTAAATTATCTTTAATGTATTTTTTGTTTTGATCTACTTCTTTAATATTTATCTCGATTTCGGGCTCTTGCTTAATTTCTTGTACAATAAAAATTTCTTTATCCGTAACGACACGATCGAAACTTCCTGATGATAAATTAGTTTCTTTTAATTGTTCATCTTTTAATATTTGAATATGTTTTGTCTTTCCTGTTTTTATTATTTTATTATCCAATTCAGTGCAGTATTTATAATCGTTGGGAGAGTTTATAAACACGGCTTCTATTCTCTTCCATTTGAACTTGAAAATGTACGATTGACGAACTCTGTCGATACAATCGCAACAAATTTTATCGGGAAGTCCATCGTTAGGAGATACCTGAAAGTTGAATAGAAGAAGTGCCGTTAGTGTTATATTAGGTTACACTGCAGTGAAAAAAATATGCTTTAAATTTTCTATTGTGAAAATTTCATTTCAAGCAACTGGTTCCCATCTTATTGATCATAAATTAAAATAAAATTAAAAGTTGTAATTAGTTTTATTTTCTGAAGAAACATTATAGCCTGATAAAATGTATTCTTGGAATGGTTTAGTTTTTTTTTGCAGAGATTTTAAACGAACAATTTAGAAAAAACTTGAAGGATTGTTTAAAACTGGCGGCAGATAAGAGCTTAAACCTAGGAATATATGATTTATTATTATTCGCTTATTCATCGTATAAGATAAATAAAATGCAATGAAATAAAAACAAATAATAGTGATCGGTGGTTGAGTGAAGTTTTGAAGTTTTTCGTAGCGAGAAACGAATATTCTGACTTTTATATTAGCGTTAATATAATTATGCTGGTATAGTAAAGAAACGCTTAGCTGGCTTAATTAATCTGGATATACCATGACAATATATTGCTTTTGCTTTCTTTTATTAAAAATCAGGATATTCAAATCAATTATTAAAACCCTTAATCATACATTTAAAAACCAAGTCACTATCTTCTAGATCCAAATTTAGAAAAAAAGAATCCAAGTTAAAGGATTTAAAAAAAAAATTTTTTAAGGCGATAAAATTGGCTTTAGAGAAATTGTAAGAAGTTACATTTTGCTGAGTTCGCCGATTAGATTGATAAGTATAAGAATAAAAATTGAGAATTATTAATTATATATAAGTTCTGAAAGGTTTTTTTTTATTATTAGTTCGTTGCAGATGAAATGTCGTTTTTCTCTATGAAGTGAAGTCAGTTGCAATTTTCATGTCTCAAATTGCCGCCAGGTGGCACAAGTGGTATTGGGTATTGAAGTATAAATACCACTACATTTACTCATGGAGTCATTTCAGTTTTGAACTTCATTGAGATCGGACAGAAAAAAAAATATATTCGAGTCAAAAACGGGTCATAAAGGAAAATTATGAATTTAAACTTGGCTACAGCGCAACAAAGGCAACCAAAAACATCGACAGGGCATTTGGAACTGATACGGTAAACAAACGAACCACACAGCGATGGTTCGAAAAATTCCGATCAGGAAATATGGAATTTATTAGTGGAATATGACTCAAGCCAAACTGTTAGGGACATTGCAGAAAAATTGGGCGTGCACTATTCGACAGTTTCCCGGCACTTGCAACAGCTTGGCAAAATCAAAAGGCTTGATAAGTGGGTTCCGCATGAGCAAAACATGACGCGTCGACTGCAAATTTGCAGTTCCCTGCTTTTCCGGAAGAGAAACGATCCGTTTTTGAACAGAAAAAGTGACATGTGATGAAAAGTGGATACTGTACGACAATCGTTGCCGATCGGCACAATAGTTGGATGCTGATGAGACCCCAAAACACATGCCGAAACCAGGCCTTTGTCCGAAGAAAATAATGCTGACTGTTTGGTGGTCTGCAACTGGAGTTATTCACTATTCCTTTTTGAAGCGTGGTGAAACCATTAATGCAGAGAAGTATTGTGCCCAACTCGATGAAATGCATCAGAAATTGCGTGTTCAACGGGCTAGATTGGTCAACAGGGAAGGAGTTATACTGCTTCATGACAACGCACGGCCTCATGTTTCAAGAACAACGGTCCAAAAATTAAACGAGTTGCAGTATCAGACTCTTCCTCATCCACCATACTCACCAGACCTTTCGCCAACCGACTACCACTTTTTTAAATATTTGGATCATCTTTTGGCGAACAAACAATTCGATAATGAAGCAGCCATCAAAAGTGCCTTCGAGGTCTTTATTCGCTCTAAAAAGTCGGATTTCTACGAAACTGGCATAAATGCACTTGTATCTCGTTGAGAGAAGTGCAGACTTGCTGGTGCCTAGTTTGATTAATAAAATTAAGTTTTATAAAAGTTACAGTTGTTTGAAATTGCTCAACCAAAAACGACATTTCATCTGCAACAACCTAATATTTTCATTATTAATGAATATCAAGCCTAAGATTCTAGAAATTTCATATTTGCTAAATTGATTTGAAATAAATTTAATGAATACAAAGACTCAATTAAGATGATTTCGGTATCTTATTTAAAGTTAAATGTGATAAATACCTGCTGGTCCTCGTTAAATTTTCCAGCAAACATCTGCGATATTAAAATCCATGCAAGGAAACTGAATTTCGATTAAATCTTTGACAATAAACTTTATGTTTGATAAATGCTTATATTACTTTTTGGGGAAATATAAATAAGAAAGAACCAATCCGTAGGTTGAAATTTAACGCAAACTCATATTTGATTTATATCATCAGAAATGCATCTTAATTACATTTGTTTACTTTGCAGTGTAGAACGAACAGCAACCAAAATACCACCACCGCGAGTGAATCCTGTTGTTAACGAATGATCATATTGATAGACGACATAGTAAGGATCGAACAGCTCTGATGACAGAAAATGCGAATGGAGCTAAGTTTCTGCTATAGCGATGATATCATATTCATGTAAGGATGAACTTTGGAAGAACATAAGCAAACATAATAAGCACGTTATGTTGTCGGTCATATGGGATTAGATAAGACATAAAATAGTCAAGTCTTTATATAGAACCCATATAAAGAGTACTAAGCACAGCGAAATTTAAAGGCTTATATGTATGTATATGGCGTAATGCGTTGTCTTACATCGGAGCTTGAGGGAATTTTTCCCTTTTCTAAGAAGAAGCATAGCATGGGTCAGAAGGCAAGAAATTGTAGGATGGCAAGCTCGGAAAACAGGGTCGAGTATGAGAGTGTGGATAGCACGGGTTAATAATTTTAAGTGATACTGGCTGTTATATAATCTACCAGAATATTGGACATGTGCAATAGCTCTAATGGTATTTGTGAACTCGCCGAGAATGTAAACAGAAGCAGTTAAGTACACTATGTTCATATTCGATGGGTTGAACACTATGTTCATATTCGATGGGTTGAATATGAACATAGTGTACTGAAAGTACTGCAGGAAGTATCGAGTTGTTGGCGATTCCAGAACGATTGACTCATAATACATCGAGAAAATGCTTATACGTCCAAGTGACTTCATCATTTTCTAATTTTTCTAATCTTTGGCTATTGACAAACTTTTCAAATTCATGTATCGCATCTCGTCCCGAATTAAAGTCTGACCAAAAAATGTTTCTTCCCAGAAGTGTAAAAAAAATATTTTTGTTGCAAAAAATTTATTTAATTTATAAGTGTGAATACATATATGTGAAAAGGAGACCTTTCAGCCCTTTTAATATATAGCTGCTAGGTATTGTCAAAAATATCTTAACCTATTGTCAACATTCGTAAATGAGTAGATAAAAAAAACTGTCCGATCCTAATGCTTTCGAAGTGAAAACTACTATACTTTATCATGAAGTTTCAAATGTCGATTCAAAGAACACTTTGTTCCGAATATTTTCCAACATTTCTCACATTTAAGCTTTCTCGTTACGCCATAATGTTCCCTTCGCATATGCAACGTTAAAATACTATCAAAACCAAATTTTTTTGGACATATTTCACACTGAAATGGTCTTTCTTCCGCATGAGTTATCATATGATCTTTCAAATGGGATTTGTTCTTGAAGATATTCGTACATATCGAGCATCGTAAATAGCTTTTAAGACACAGTACGTTTGAATCAGTTTCGCTTTCTTCCATATTTGTTTCAATTTTGGGTTCTTGCTTTACGTTTTGCACGAGAGATATTACTCGGTTCGTAATATCGTGTTCGAAAATTTCTAGTAAACTACTCCGTTCTAATTGTGTATTATTTGATTTTGCACAATCTTCTATCTTTTCTGTTTCGTCCAGTTCCATATTCGTTCCAGTATACTCTTCATATTCGTTAGTCGAGCTCATCGAATTGTTTAAACGTTTCGCATGGTCCTTTAATTTATTCAAAACGGATTCGGCCTTGTTGAATTTTAATTTAAAATTATACGATTGATATACTTTGTAAAGACAATCGTTACAAATGTTATTGGGAAGGCCATCGATATTAGATACCTAGAAGTTGAACATGAAAGGCGCCATTAGTGTTGTTCTTTCTTTCAGTAGGTGAGATTCAGTAAAAATTTCCGAGTCTGAATATGTTAGATGTCAATTTTATAAGATGGGGAGAATATGGAAATGAATTTCAAAATATTTATCAAGATTTTGTAGTCCTAATCGAAATATAGTTTGTTTTATCACGTTTCCAATTATATATTAGAAAAGAAAGTTATTTTATAAACAGATTTTGGCCTCAATTGAGATTTTTTATGAAAACTTATGAAGATTGTTAATTTTATCATTTAAAATTACCGGTGATGAGTTAACAATACAATATGTTGAGGAGCTTTGTAATAAAACTAGAGGACGGTGCACTCAAAGGAGCGAGCGACAAAATCAGATGATTGAAAATTCTTTTAATAAAAATAAGACAAGTTTTTAGACGACAATAAAACTCTAAATTCAATCTATTGATTAGAATGGATTATAATATAATATAAGACTTTGTGGAACTAACGAATTCTTTAGGAACCGTGATTATGCGTACTCTATACATAAAATCATTGTGTATGAGTACAAGGACATCTGCCCACGTCATGCGATTGGTCGTTATGATCCGGTGAAACAAAGACATGACAGAAAGACAGAATCTACTGTTTCCGATATAAAACGACCAGGAGTATAACAATCATCGCAACTTTTTAGATTTCCGGTACTTTTTGTCAATGTCTCAAAATACATTCAATAATAATGTTTACATTCTCTGAACTTATTTTATTTATTGTTTCTAACTGTTAAGGGGTCTCGTCACATTTTGATGGACTAACGCATTAGTATGTGAAGGGGATTCAGAGTAATGCTTCAAGGCCTGTGTCTTGATGTATTTCTTTATTGTGGGGAAGCTGCTCTAACGTTTTGCTTGTATTGTGCACGAGTGATGTGAGATTTAAATAGGCGAGCCCGAGCGGGAGAAGCGTAGCACAGGGTGGAACCCTGATGATCTTAACTATTCGCCATGATCAGGGGCCGTCCTAAGATATTCGGAGCCCGTGGGCGACTAAAAATTATGCGCCTCTCGGCATAGGAAAATACAAGTTTGATGGCTAGTGGAAGCGGCAAATACAAAATATAGAAACGCCAGAACGTTATCAGTTTAATGATGACATGGTGTATTATTTTAATGAAAACAAAATGAAATTAAATTATGGTAATATTAAGGGACCGTGTTGTAGGTTGTTTCGTCGCGCCTATTTCATTTAGCATGTTGATTATTTCTGTCATGAATAAAAATAACTAATATCAACTAAAAAATACTTTATTATTAAAAAAATAAAGTAATATAATCAATAAAAATTGCCGCCCCAAAAAGCTTGCGCCACGGAGCTATAACCCATTTAGCCTTGTGGTTAGGGTGGCCCTGGCCATGCGCTGCACAGGAAACATGTGTAAGCAGCGTAAAATACGGTATTAACGTTAACGGTTTTTGGTGCATGTGCTATGTAAATAAAGTACAGCAATGACGATAAAATCGATTCTTGTGGCTCAACAGCCTCGATGGAATCCAAGGATGATCTGTCAGCATTGATCGTAATCCTGAATGTGCTATTCTTAACCACGAACTAATAAGGAACACGAGATTCAAGAGGAAAATCATGATCTGCAAGTTTGAATTTTCCTGACATCTAAAACACCACATTGGTATTGATTACTGTTGAACCCATCACCGAGTTGCTCAACAAACCTTACCAACTGTGATGTAATCGAGCGCCCGGATCTGAATCCAAATTGCTTATCCATCCCCATGTTCCTGTAAACATGACAAAAATTTCAGCCATTTCAGAAAGTGCAGATAAAAGGCTAATTGGTCGATGGTTAACCTCTTTCATTTATTGTATTATTGTTTTTATATAACTTCCGCTTCCTTTACGCCTATATGATCAAAATTTGGCCGTTCTTACGTAAATTAAATATGCTATGGTATGACGCTTAGATGAAGAGTAAAGGCAGTCAGTGCTCTTCCACAAGACAAGCTCCTGGGTTTCAGCCTTTATTTAAATTTCTTAATTGAATATACTCGTTTCAATGAGTTTTTTGCTCGACTCACCACACGCCTTGCTTGCGGATTCCAACCCGCGGCCTGCTTAGAGGTTGTTGTGACCTGCCCATCCAATCGTCCTCTACAGTTCGTCGTTAGGTCCCACCAGACTTAAGTCGAAAACGAAAAGGTTGTTAAGAATCGGATTTTGGAAATAGACATTGTTTAAAAGCAAGGATAAACTGGATATAAAATAAAGCTTAGGACTATGTCGTGAATGTAATTTGAACCTACGACTTCTACCAATACATTAATCGGTCCCTACAACAATCAAATACAAAAACCCAGCAAACGCGAGTTCAGCACTTTGCACACTAGTCTTTGTATATGATGCGTTTTAGTTGTGTTTGTGCATTCCACTTCTCCTAACAAATTTAAAAGTACTGCTATACTTCTGCCAAGCTCCTGATCAGATATTCATGCATGTTTATTTAGTTTTTCGAGTCAATATACATACTTTTTTAGTTGATTTATTAGTTTTTCGAGTATTTCTGAATCAGTTAGTCAAAGTTTGGACTCGAAGGAGCATTATCAAGTGAAGAAAAAAAAAATAAAATCTTATATTTTAAATAAAATGTCTAAAATAACGATCTCTAATATGATGCGGAATCAGTTATCCGAATTTGAGCGTGACAAACATCGTTACTCTATGGTGCATTCAGAAGTACTGCTATACTCCTCTTAAATTTATGCACGCGCAGTCAATGTATAGTACCTACTGCTATACTATTTCCGAAGCTACTTTTAGCAGTAGTACAAAAGCACTTCTCATAATGCGCAATCATGCCTTTGGCAGTACTATAGCACTACTGTTGCATCTAGTCTTTGTCTTTTTTCTGTCCTACTCTCGCATATGGATAATAGGTTTATTCATGAAACAAAACACAAAACACACACGTTTATATACAAGAAATAAATAGATGAAGTTTTGGGCAAAGCTGCTATCATTTGCAGCGAAAGCATTCAGGAGTTTGTTCATTACTTTAGCAGTACTATGGAAGTAGTACTGTGTTTGCTGGGAACCTGGTTAGAAACAATAATACAAAGACAGTCTTTTGGGTATCGAGTCGGCATCTAAAGTGTAGTGAAAATAGGTTGTTTCTTAAATTATTACAGTGAATGTTTCTTTTTTCTCTAATCCTTTAGCATGACACAACATTATAAAAGAATTCGTTGAATAAGGACGAGCCCTCACATAATATGAATAAATCAAAGTTAACAATATGCAAATAAATAACTACAAATTACCGAAATATCCGTGAAGATTTTAAGTATATCAAGAATAGTTGGGAGTTTAGTAACTTCTGAATCTGGCGCTTCAAGTAAACTAAAAATTGACAGCAATGACGCGCTGGGTGAAAGACAAGTTCTGCACACTTCCTTTAAATCCATTATAACGTTATTCTTATCTACAAATGTAATAACATAAAGTAACAGGAGCTTTTAAATGAACGAGAATTACTTTGTTTACAATCATTTAGCCGACTAACACTGTTCTGTCCGGAATATGAATAGCATAATGGCCACTTATCGGAATTTAACAAATGTCAAACTAATGATTTCTGTGTTAACTTAAAGACTCAAACAGAATGAAGAAATACTTCTGTTTGTGTAAATTCTAACACACTTTACTCAATTTTTTTTAAAGCTGTAGTATATATACGTCATTTGAAGACTAGATGTAATATACAGTTATTGTAATTAAAAAAACTGGTGAAAGAACAGAAAATTTACTAACTCAACAGACCATTATAATTGTATCCATGCTGCTTGGCTCTTAAGAGTTTTCTTCTGCTTTTTACCTTTGAGGTGAAAATTTTGAGTATTAAAACCAGCTGATAAAATTTGACATTCCACGAAAGTTCACAAGAAATTTTATGTAAACAGAATTTTAAATCAATTTCATTTAATACAATTTTATTTTAAAGTGTCGTAGATCGAAACAAGAATATAATGGATCTAAAGGAAGTGTGCAGAATTTGCCTTTTGCCCAGCAAAACTATGCAGTCAATTTTTGATTCGATTCAGGTTGCAGGTTTCGAGGACACCAAACTTCCAATTCATGAATTACTAAAAATCTTCGATATTTCGGTAACTAAATTTTTTATTTAATTTAACTATTCAACAATTTGTTGAAGTTGTAATTGTAATGCAATTTTATCTTACTATTGAGACGAGAAAATTAATAGTAAATTACAAGCCAACAAGGGAGGTTTTACAAATTTTTTTGTTCTTCGAGTCATGCGTATATCAATTTTAAACTAGTTAGTCTTAACAAATCAGTGTGTTAAATGTTATCATTAACACCGTAATAACGGTCGACCTAATAAGCGGTGTGGACGAATCTTCTGCGCCCCTCACGATGGCGAAGGAGGAAATGTAAGCATCTTCTGCTACTCCCTCGACATCCGTCGGTAAGGTCCGCAGTCTAGCAGCCCGAATAAGAAATAATAGAAAGCTGGCGAGGAGGGCGATCAGAGCATTCGAGGGCCTTGAACCGAATGAGCTATCGCTTATCCAGTCCAACAGACTGAACTGGGCTAAAGAATACCTAAAGCAGCATCTCCCATCGGAAAAGTCTTCTGATACGGGTAAATTGGGCCTCTCATCGGTTACAGCTGGTGAGGACTAATCGGTAAAGATTCTCTATAATGCACAAGCGAAAAAGTAATGTAAGAGTCAAAATGTCAAAAATTTTTATTGAGTTAGCATAGCATCCCACCGTTATGTTGATTTTCTTGCTTTTTGCCATCCTGATTAAGTGTCTGAACCCATCAGAGAGTGGAGGTTCTTCGCTGTCATAGGGAAGGTAGAGAGAGGCGACAATAAGACTATTACCATCAGTTCCCTCCATCTCCACTGCGGTCTGGTCGCCATTGCTGCAATTATTCAAAAGAAAAGAATTAATTCCTTTCCTAATCAGAATACACCTTTTTAACTTACCTGTATCCTTCAAGAAAAACAGATTAAATTCTCTCTAAGTTAAGTCCCTGTATCCGATTATGGTAAAGTTTTACTGATACTTGAAAATGAAAAACCAAATTTTTCATATTTTACATTTAAGTTCTAAATGAAACTTTGGTAAGTTTTAGGATGCGGTCAATAAAAATTTTTACATTCGGGACGTACAGGCCCGCCATGGACAGAATTCAAAGAATTGCACTCATTGGGATTACTGGCGCTTTACGTACCATGGCCTCCAGTGCTTTGGAGGTAATGCTCCACATAATTCCACTGGACTTAGCAAATCAATAGCAGTAAAGATAGCGTTGCGTCTGCGTGAGTCAGGCTATTGGAAGGAAGGCAGTGTGGGCCACACTAGGATATTGTCAGTTTCCTGTGCTCCGGCATTCCAGAGCGCACCGACTACAGGACACCGTCTTTTAGTTTTGGACATTCCTATGTTGTGAACATTCCCACCAGAATGGAGTGAGGATCTAGGATCAGCACTCCAGACATGCTTGCTATCTACACTGATGGCTCCAAGATCGAAAGTGGAACGGAGGCAGGAGTGTGCTCTTGCGACCTCGATATCATGGAATCGTTCAGGCTACCGGATAGCTCGAGTGTGTTTCAGGCGGAAATATAGTGGATGCCGCTTATTGTATTGTTGGGACCAGCCAAAAACAATAACATTAACCGGATGATAACAATAAACGAAGAAAAAAATAAGCGATGAATTCTGTTTGTGGAAAATGGAACCCAACTGTTTTGATAACAAAATGCTGCTTTTAACATTATCCGCGATTACAATAAGTATTTGCATTGACAAGAGCAGCGGAAATAATTGTGCAGAAACCAGTGCGTGAATAGTGCAATAACTATATACGTTGACAGCCAAGCTGCTATAAAATCATTATCACACAACGAGTTTAACTTGTTTCACAACTGATTTATCTCAAGCCAGCTTGGCGAACTTACATCTTACACTGTTTTTTTTACAGTCAGATCTATAATAGAACTAGCCATGTTCCAACCCAGTTCAACTGTGTCAAGAGAAATTCATTAACTGGTATAAGGATAAAGTAGCTTAATTTCGGCATGTCACTGGTATTACCGAAAGTAAGTCGGTCTAGCATAACGTAAGCTACTTTGTTTCAGTAAAGCCTGTTTCCCCGAATAATGCCGGAAACGTAGATGGTGTCGTCTTGATATTGGATCATTAGGGTACAACACTATTTCGACTTTCATTTCCATTTTTATCGTTCCCATATTGCTTCCAGCGATATCTTTATTGTTATTTTTGATAAAAATACTCAACCGAAACATTCATCATCTAGTCACTCACCAAATTACTCGGTTTCCTTCTTTTCTTGTATTACTAGTTTTTCATGTATTCTTTTATTATGGTCTCCGAGGTTGTTGGCTAAGGAGTGATTATTTTGACTTGATATAAGGCTGATACTCGTATACTATAAGTTAGCGTGTAGAAGACAAAACCAAATATCTTGTTGGATCGAAAAGATATTCAGTATTCCTCCCTTTTCATAAAATCTCACAAGCTCTTTTTAAATGTTTGTGTAATACACCACCATGTGAAAAGGTGAGTAACTACTAGTATCTAATCGATCTTAAAAGAAATTGAGGAATATCTGAAAGCATATTCAACTTCTATTTTCGCCCATTTGTTGGTTTAATAAATTCTGCAAATACATTATAGGCGTTTATATGTGTAGCCTGCAAATAGAAAAAAAATAATTCGATATTTCATTGTGCTTAAGACAAGACATGTTGTGGAATGAAAAAAAAATATATATTCAACTCTTTTTCACCACCTTATGGGTGCAGTTTCAAAAAACCAAGTCTCAATCCGTTCCTACGACATAAAACGATTTAAATGAACCGATTTCATGCTTCTAGGTACAGCGGTTCGGACTGTGCACTCATACGTACTTAGTCATTTCACTAATTTTCACACCCTTCCGGTTGAATACCGAAAAGTCGCAAAAAGCTTTTTAGGAGCTTGTATAAGTAAAGCGGGCTGCTGTTGAAGTGAAAATCAACTCATCAGTTCAATTCGTGAAAATATGTTCCTATTTTCACGCCATTAGTGCTTTGATAACAAAAACTCCTAGGAAATAGGTCGCTCGGATGTAACTACATAATATTTTACATTGAACATTTTTCAAATCTTTTCCACATTGAAAATAAATCTCATTTAGTGAATGAAAGAATAACATTAACTTCTCCTATACTCACTTTTCAGGTATCTCCTATTGATAGTATTCCCGGAAACATCTGTTGCGATTGTCTTAATAAAGCTCAACAATCGTATACCTCCAAGTTGAAATTCCAACGATCTGAAGACATTTTGAACCAGTTAAAGGGCAAAGAAAAACGATTGGATAAGTCTATGAGCTCTCTCAACGAATATTTTTATTATATTGAACAAGATATTGAACTAATTAAAACCGAAAGGCCAGAAGATCATATGAGCTCTCTCAATGAATATGCTCATTATACTGAAGAGGAGTTTCAAATAATCAAAACCGAGAAGCCAGAAGACTCTGATTTAGAAAACGATGAGCTGACAAGTATACCAGCGGTCTTCAAGCAAGACTTGACGAATCAAGAGATATCTGTCGTGCAAGAAGTAAAGCAAGAGCCGGAACTCGAGATAAACATGGAAGAAGGACACTTGAAGGAAATTAAAACGAATCCGAGAAAGTTTCAATGTGCGACATGTTCAAAATTATTTCAACAGAAATATAAATTGCAAGTGCATATGAGAATTCATACAGGAGAAAAGCCATTTGAGTGCGAGGTATGTTTGAAAAAATATAGATTTAAGCACACTTTGCAGCAACATATGTACACTGAACATGCCGATAGAATAACGTCTAATGCAAAATTTACTTGCGAGGTATGTGCGAAATTATTTCTTCAGAAGTATAAATTTGTTGTGCATATGAGAATTCATACAGGAGAAAAGCCATTCCAGTGCGAAATATGCTCGAAAAAATATCGGTCTAAGCACACTTTGCAACAACATAAGTATGCAAAACATACCGATAAAACAACGTCTACTGCAAAATTTACCTGTGAGATATGTTCGAAATTATTCCAAGAGAAATATCAGTTGGATCAGCATATGCGAATTCATACAGGAGAGAAACCATACCAGTGCGACGAATGTCCAGCCAAATATCGACTAAATTGTTCATTGACTGAACATATACGAAATATACATCTCGGTGTACGGAAAAAGTTCAAATGTGCGATATGTTCGAAACTATTCAAACGTAAGAATAGTTTGGACGTGCATATGCGAACTCATACAGGAGAAAAGCCATTTGAGTGCGAGTTATGTTCGAAAAACTATCGGTCTAAGCACGCATTGCAGCAACATATGTACACAATACATGCCGATATAACAACAGCGACTGCAAAATTTACTTGCACGATTTGTTCGAAATTATTCCAAGAGAAAAATAAATTGGACCTGCATATGACAATTCACACAGGAGAAAAACCATTCCAGTGCGAAGAATGTCCGAAAACATTTCGACTTAAGGATTATTTACATAAACATATTCGATGTGCACATGCGGATATAAAAAGAGATAAGACTAGAAACTTTAAATGTTCGACATGTTCGAAACTATTCGATCGTAGGGATCGTTTAAATGCGCATATGGCAATTCATACAGGCGAAAAATCATTTCAATGCGAAGTATGTTCGAAAAAATATCGGTTCAAGCGTAGTTTGACCGAACATATGTACGCGAAACATTCCGATATAATAGCGTATACTGCAAAATTTAATTGTGAGATATGTACCAATTCATACCGGCACAAATGTAAATTGGATGAACATATGAGAATGCACACAGGGGAAAAGCCATTTGAGTGTAAAATATGTCCAAACAAATATCGAATTAAGGGACATTTGAGGGAACATATGCAAAGGATTCATGCCGATGTAATACCAAATGCTAGTAAGTTTGAATGTGCAACATGTTCCACACTATTCGAAAGTAAAACAGGTTTGAATGAGCATATGATAATTCATACGAGAGAAAATCCATTGTAGTGCGAAGTTCAAAACAACCTCGATAAATGTAAATACTTGGAACGCCTTTATGTTGCAATTAACGAGGAAGTTTTTTTTATAAGAAAGTAAGCAACTTAGGTTTTATTCATAATAAAGTAAAAGAACACGAAAAACTTTACATATTAAGTATTTCAATTAAACTAAAACATTTCTGTAGGTAGCTTTTATTATGGAGATATAAACTACATCAAATAGTAAAAGAACAGATTTTTCAAGCATTTTTGGTTGTTTTTCTGGCATCAGAGAAGTCTCTTATGAGTGCCACACGAAATATTCCGACTGGACTCGATCGCTTCCTTGTCTATTGATTGCCATTGATGACATGACAATTGAAAAACTTTCACTGAACAGGTCAGTTTGAAAACATGTGTTGTACTAGGTCAGAAGAAGCTGTTCCATCATCGGGTTCCCTCAATCAGAGGGTATATCAAAACACCTTTACAGCGGGTAGTGTTTCCGAGAATTCCTACATATGTGTGTTCTTTAACCGAAATTCATTTCTGCGAATTATAACAAACTAGATTTCGCCATGGTATCTTATGATTAAGGTACAGACACTGAAGTTCGCATCCTGCGATTAGAATTAACAACTAAATTGATTTAAATATGAGGTGAAATTCTGTGCATGAATTTTTTTCGTAAAGTGTTATGGCAAACTGTAGCTTCTTATAATTCGGTGTAATCAATCTCGTTTCAGGAACGTATATGGAGAAATCGTTGTTATACCACCAGCTGTAAGGATATTTGGAATAACTGCGTATGGTGCACATAGGAGTGGGCCAGGACAGACCTCGGAATGGTTCCTTCCAGAAAAATAGGTCTGGCCCCTCCCAGAAAAATAAATCTTTTCTACCGTATGCGCTTGTCGATTTTTTCAAAGATCGATTGAATTCTCGTCTGTTTCGCATAAGTGCCTTATTTCGAGCGATATTTTAGTTGAATGGCTATAAAGCTATATGGAAGCGCGCGCACCGATCGTTTCGATTCGCCCAAACTAAATTGCTGTATATGCAAGACGATTCCCTGTCGATCGAAGCCAGACTTTCGGGCAAGAATAATTACATTTAACTTTTTAGAAATTATGTGCAGTTGCCACTCACATCTCTATTATGGTATCGAAAATACATTTGCCTTATATAGAGATCTTGTTACCTTAGCACCATTCCGTTGAAAGGATATGTCCAGGGATTTCGTAAATATCATCGCGAGTGTGTTGAGTTTTCACTGCGTTCATTTCATTTGGCTCTTAAGATTTTGCTTAGTTTAGCCGGTGAGGTGAACATTTATAGCGCTACAAGCAGTTAATGGGAATCAAAAATTGACGTTTCAAGAACGTTTCAGAATTAAATTAGTGTATCATATTTCATATAAGTTTTATTTACAATTTTTTGAGTCCAAATTCAGGACACAATGGATTTAAAGAAAGTTTGTAGAACGTGTCTTGATCCCAGCGGATCTTTGCGGTATATTTTTAGTTCAATTCATTTAGGAAATTTCGAAGCCACCAAAATATCAATTCATGAAATGCTAGAAGTCTTCGATATTTCGGTAATTACATTTTGTTTTTAAATATAAAGTTAGTAATAAGTTTTGATATGTACTGGTACATATGGGTACCCGACAGAACTTAAGTCTGAATGGAGTCAAAATAACTAAGGAGCAATATTCCTGCACATGTTTCTGATAATTGTTCATTTCCGGAACAAAAACGAGTATGTGACCTCTTGTTAAGGTACTCCTAAACGTATTAGTATTTAAGTTAATTTTGTGTGAATGACAAAGAGTTGGGAAAATTTCTTTCACACAAGACTTGTGGTTGATTGGGCATACAATCTTGACGTATTTTTGAGACAGAGGCTGCCTTGGGGAGTGAGTATTTACCCACGAATATTTGAAGGGGCTTCCATGGTTCGTTTTTGAGTGTTTGCGGGGCTTAGCACATCGCCCGTGCTAAGGTTTCGTAAAGAGTGTACGCAGGAAAAAAAGAATTTCGCTGTACCGAAACCTTTAAAGATTCGTTGGTCACAAACTAACAGTTCTAATTTTTGCAGTCGTTAAATACTGGTGTGATACCTTTTTGTATGAAAAAATGTTAAGGATATCGAGCATTCACGGATGAATCACTCAATTTGGCATGCGGGATTATGCGTCAACAGATCGATCTGAAATTTTAGCCACACTTCACACATACCGTTGACAAGATCACATTCCCAGCAAAAAATTTTCCAGTTAAGTCCGCCGGAGCTCCGCCGTAGCATTAACCGTTACTCTTTAGTTAAAACGCATTCGCATCGGGACAAAATTAACTTATATACTTCGTATCGGTGTCTCCTACCTTTTTCGTTTAATATTGCTCTCTTTTTTACTCCTGGTTAACGATAACCGGTAGTTGACTGGTAAAAAATGGAAACCGATACCGAAATTCTTGCAACGCAGAAAAACAACTACAAGTTTTCGGAAGTCGGATGGCGCGTGCTGCTAGTGTTTATTGCATATGTACATGTTTACTTTTACCTTCCAACTATACGCGATTGCAGGTTGACCTAATGTGGCATAAGTTAAAAAAAATGATAATGAAGCATATGCCAGGTTTGAGGGCTCCAATTTGAATGTTGTAAGTCGCAGTTATTGGTCTTTTCAAACTTGTTTTGACAGTTTCACGAGTATATAAAGGAGAGTTACATTAGAAGAAACTTCAAACACCACTGATGTCACAGTATTGAATTTTCTGCATGTAGACGTACTTTCAAGTAGCGCTTTCTTGCAGGGGAGTCCAATTCTCGCCCTTTAAGTAGCTTCCATAAAAAGTAGCTTCCATAAAAAAAGTAGCTTCCATAAAAAGTAGCTTCCATAAAAAAAGTAGCTTCCATAAAAAAAGTCCGTAAAGCACGTGTTCACAAGTATTGGCCGATTATTTTCGAACGCTTCAAGCCAGGAAATTGAAATTTTATACACATTAAGTTTTAAATGGTTAAAGAGAAAAATATGCTAGAAACCGAGTTAGTTCCCTGCAGCCCGACGTGAAAGTCCTTGAAATTGTACTTTCGGTGCTTTTTGAAGTTCCAGATATGAAATTGAAAACGGAAAATATTGTGTCTCACACAAAAGAGCAAACTGTATGCGCACACCTTATTCTGCTTTATCCTCAACTACAATATCATTCGGAGTTCAGAACTTCATCTAGGTTATCGGACTACAGCCGATCGTGACTGCGGTATGTTTTCATTGATAATTTGAACTTAATCTCGTGTAGTTTATGCAAGAAGTACACTAACGTCGACTCTTATATTCAACTTTCAGGTATCTCCTACCGATAGACTTCCCGATAAGATTTGTTGCGATTGTTTCAATAAATTACAACAATCGTATACTTCCAAGATAAAATTCGGTCAAGCCCAATCCATTTTGAAACAATTAAAGGACAATGGAAAAGGTGTGAATAATCTCAACGAATATTGGCATTACACTGAAGAGCATTTTGAGCTAATTAAAACAGAAAATATAGAAAATTACTTTACATCAAATACTGAACAACAAGAAGAGCATAAAATACCAGGTTCCAATCAAGGCTTCACGAAAAAAGAGATATTTCTCATTCAAGAAGTGAAGCAAGAACCCGAAATCGAAATAAACATGGAAGAAATAGACTTTGATGAAACAATAACGAACACTAGAAATTTTAAATGTACGACATGTTCGAAATTATTCGAAAAGAAATATAAATTGCATGAACATATGAGAATCCACACGGGAGAAAAACCATTTCAGTGCAAAGAATGTCCACAAAAATATCGACTGAGGGGAAGTTTGAAGATGCATACGCAAAGGACACATGCCGATATAACTACTCGAAAGTTTAAATGTTTAACATGTTTGAAGTTTTTCGATTATAAAAGTGAGTTAGAAGCGCATATGACAAATCATACAGGAGAAAAGCCCTTTCAGTGCGAAGTATGTTCGAAAAAATATCGCTTTAAATCCAGTTTGACTGAACATATGTACTCGAAACATGCCGATAAACAGACGTGTACTGCAAAATTTACTTGTGAGATATGTTCGAAATTATGTGCACAAAAATCTAAATTGGATGAGCATATGCGAATTCATACTGGAGACAAACCATTCGAGTGCAAAGAGTGTCCGATCAAATATCGGCTTAAGAGCTGTTTGACTGAACATATACGAAATGTACATCTTAGTGTAAGAGGAAAGTTTCAATGTGCGATATGTTCGAAAATATTCACACGTAAGATAAGTTTGGATGTGCATATGAGACTTCATACAGGAGAAAAGCCATTTGAGTGCGAGTTATGTTCGAAAAAGTACCGGTCTAAGCACATTTTGCAGAAACATATGTTCGGAAAACATGTCGATAGAACAACGTCTACTGCAAAATTTACTTGTACAATATGTTCGAAATTATTCCAAGTGAAAAATCAATTGGATCGGCATATAAAAATTCATACAGTAGAAAAACCATTCCAGTGTGAATTATGCCCGAAAAAATTTCGCTTAAATGGAAATTTGAAATCACATATACGATGGGTTCATGACGGTATAAGAAGACCCATCGCTACACAGTTTAAATGTTCAACGTGCTCGAAAATATTCGAACGTGAACATCGTTTAAATGCGCATATGAGAATTCATACCGAAGAAAAGCAATTTCAGTGCGAAGTATGTTCGAAAAAATATCGGTTTGAGATCAGTTTGACCGAACATATGTACGCGAAACATGCCGATAGAATGACGAATACTGCAAATTACACTTGTGAGATATGTTCGAAACTATACCGGCAGAAATATAAATTCGATGAGCATATGAGAATGCACACAGGAGAAAAGCCATTTGAGTGTGAAGTTTGCTCAATCAAATATCGGATTAAGAAAAGCTTAAACAATCATATACTAAGAACTCATGCCGATATAATACCAGCTAGTAAAAAGTTTGAATGTGCACCATTTTCCAAACTATTCGAAAGTAAAGCTCGTTTGAATGATCATATGAGAATTCATAGCGGTGAACTGCCATTCCAGTGTAAAGTTTGCATGAAAAAATACCGCCTAAAGAACAGTTTGAGAGAACACATGATAGTGATACATACTGATTTATCAGCCAATGGTTCTCAGTTTAAATGTGCGATATGTTCAAAAGTATTCGATCGTCAACGCCGTTTAAATGATCATATGAGAATTCATACAGGGGAACAGCCATTTCGGTGCGAAGTATGTTCAAAAACCTTTCGACTTAAATGTAGTTTGCGGTCACATATGCTAAGAAATCATTTCGATTTAACAGTAACAACTCATAGTAGAAAGTTTAAATGTACAACATGCTCCAAACTATTCAAAAGTGAAGCACGTTTGAGTCAGCATAAGATTATTCATGTGGCAGAAAAGCCATTGTGTTTAGTATAGGACAATCTCAATAATTGTAAATAACAAAGTGGAAATATTCAGTCAAATACCAGTTTTTATACATACGTAATAAAGAAGCATAATAAATTTAATATTTCAAGTACTTCATTTAAACAAAAGCAATTTCGTGGTTTCATTACAGCGAAAAAAAACTTGATATGTTCTGCAAATGTGAAAGAAACGTCTTATATTTTACGTTTTCATTGAGTACATTCTGTTTAGGTCTTAAGAATTTGTTAAATTTCCATTTTGGGCTAAGTTTTGAGCGCTACAATCGTCTAATGGAAAATACTAATCTGACATTTTCGGAGAACTGCAGGCAAAGAAATTGTAAACAAAAATAAATCAGTGAATGGCATTTGATATAAATTTTATTTTCATTTTTTAAAATCATATTCAGGACACAATGGATTTAAAGAAAGTGTGTAGAACTTGCCTTGATCCCAGCGGATCTTTGATGTCTATTTTTAGTTCGATTCAGTTGACAAATATTGAAGACACCGAAGTTCCAATTCTTGAAATGCTGGAAGTGTTTGATATTTTGGTAATTACTTTTTTTTTTGTATGTATATGATATTAGTATTAAGTTTTGATAAAAACTCAAACATATGAGTCGATGAAATCGAGTTGAAGAATTGGAGTGCGGTTATTTGTTATAATGAAGGCTTCATTCAGCCTAAACTGAGGAGGGTCATTGTTGGCCAATTTTCGCTTGGGCAGTTACAGGAACTGGTGCTCATAAGTTTACCTTTCCAGATAAAAACAAGTATGTGTACTCTTGTTAAGGTACTCCTGAAGGTGTTCATATTTAATTTGATTTGTATGAATGTTAAAGGGTTGCGAGAAATGTAGGGGAAGTAATTCGAGGACTTGAGGTAAACATAAACTTATACACATATCACCGGTAATTATATGACACTTACAAACATTGTTGACCACACTCCCTTCATAAACAAAAAGGAGTTGTATAAAACTTAGAATTTTTTGCTTACAATTTTGAGGGGAATTATAAGCTTCACAAGAGTCAAACCATCTAAGGACGCATGGTTTACCAATGACTGTATTGATGCCATTCAGACTAAAAATCTTACTTCTGGAACATTTTACACACAATTCAATATAAAGCGGTTCATTAAGAAGGAATAAGATAAAAATACCCAAGAAATACCTGCAAGACTACTATTAACCATGCCAAGTTACAACATGACCTAAAGTTGAGACGAAATATTTTGGAGTGCCCCAAAGGACCGAAATCCTGTTGGTCATTTGCGAAAGCGGTTAGCAAAAATTATATTTCTTCGCACACACCTTCACATTCTGAAGGTAACCGAACAGTCGGTGATCTCATAAAAAAGGCAAATCTTCTGGCCTCGATTTTAGCGAAAAATTTCACACTTCAACCTAGTACTCACTTACACTCAACTGTATTATTTAGAAATATAAAACTGGCTCCCATCTAATTTCGTACAAGTGTCGCTGGTCCAGAGGGCATTCCCGCCATTACCATTAAAAAGTGATACTCTTCTTTGTCTAAACAGAAAGGTAGCAAAACGAACCACGCAAAATACCGCCTAATAGCCATCACTTCTAATTAGTCAAAAGTGATGCAAACTACAACCGTGCAATATTTGCAATGCAATCGTAGCTCTTTGCCTCCAAGTGTCTAGGTTTCATCCGAAGGTGGAAAAAATTGAACCCACCATTATATCTTGGAAAAATTTAGAATTCCAATATCAGGCCTCGCCTTGAGTACAATTCGCTAGAAATGAAATTAGTCGTCTTATTCCTCTAGTTTAATTTCCTCGTAATACTCGTTCGGTTAAAAGTGCCCAGTTCAATTTAGACAGTCATTTCTCTCACGCAAGTAGAATGTGCAATGCACTGCCTTCGATTGTGTTTCGTAGCGTATATAACTTAGAGTCCTTTAAAAGTAACATCTACCGACTACTTTTTTGCGATCCCTTTTACTTTTAATAAATCCAGTTTTTCTTTTATTTTTTCCCCATCCTAAACTGTACATGACTGTATTAAAGGTTGACCCCTAAGTCCAGTTTCTTGCTATAAAAAACTTAGTCTATGCAAGAACTACACTAACGTCGTCTCTTACATTCAACTTTCAGGTATCTTCTACTGATAGACTACCCGATAAGATTTGTTGCGATTGTCTCAAAAAATTACAACAATCGTATATTTTCAAAATAAAATTCGATCAAGCACAATCCGTTTTGAAGGAATTGAAGAACAGTGGAAAAGATATGGATAATCTCAACGAATATTGGCATTATACTGAAGAGCATTTTGAACTAATTAAAACAGAAAATATAGAAAATTGCTTCACATCAAATACTGAACAACAAGAAGAGGATGAAATACTAGGTTCCAATCAAGGCTTCACGAAAAAAGAGATATTTCTCATTCAAGAAGTGAAGCAAGAACCCGAAATCGAAATAAACATGGAAGAAATAGACTTTGACGAAACAATAACGAAAGCTAGAAATTTTAAATGTACAACATGTTCGAAATTATTCGAAGAGAAATATAAATTGCATCAGCATATGAGAATTCATACAGGAGAAAAACCATTCCAGTGCGAAGAATGTCCGAACAAATATAGACTGAAGAACTCTTTGACGACACATATGCAACGGACACATGCCGATATAACTACTCGAAAGTTTAAATGTTTAACATGTTTGAAGTTTTTCGAATATAAAAGTGAGTTGGAAGCGCATATGACAAATCATACAGGAGAAAAGCCCTTTCAGTGCGAAGTATGTTCGAAAAAATATCGCTTTAAATCCAGTTTGACTGAACATATGTACTCGAAACATGCCGATAAACAGACGTGTACTGCAAAATTTACTTGTGAGATATGTACGAAATTATGTGGACAAAAATCCAAATTGGATGAGCATATGAGAATTCATACAGGAGACAAACCATTCGAGTGCGAAGAGTGTCCGATGAAATATCGGCTTAAATGTTCGTTGACTGAACATATACGAAATGTACATCTCGGTGTAAGAGGAAAGTTTAAATGTGCGACATGTTCGAAATTATTCACACGTAAGAATAGTTTGGATTTGCATATGAGAATTCATACAGGAGAAAAGCCATTTGAGAGCGAGTTATGTTCGACAAAGTACCGGTCTAAGCACATTTTGCAGAAACATATGTTCGAAAAACATGTCGATAAAACAACATCTACTGCAAAATTTACTTGTACGATATGTTCGAAATTATTCCAAGAGAAAAATCAATTGGATCGGCATATAACAATTCATACAGTAGAAAAACCATTCCAGTGCGAATTATGTCCGAAAAAATTTCGCTTAAATAGAAATTTGAAATCACATATACGATGTGTTCATGACGGTATAAGAAGACCCATCGCTAAAAAGTTTAAATGTTCAACGTGCTCGAAACTATTCGAACGTGAAAATCGTTTAAATGCGCATATGAGAGTTCATACCGAAGAAAAGCCATTTCAATGCGTAGTATGTTCGAAAAAATATCGGTTTGAGATCAGTTTGACCGACCATATGTATGCGACACATGCCGATAGAATGACGAATACTACAAATTATACTTGTGAGATATGTTCGAAATTATACCGACAGAAATGTAAATTGGAGGACCATATGAGAATTCATACTGGTGAAAAGCCGTTTCAATGTGAAGTATGTCCAATAAAATATCGATTAAAGGGAAGCTTGCAGAAACATATACTAAGGAGTCATGCCGATATAATACCAGATAGTATAAAGTTCGAATGTGCACCATGTTCCAAATTGTTCGAAAGTAAAGCTCGGTTGAATGATCATATGAGAATTCATAGCGGTGAACTACCATTCCAGTGCAATGTTTGTATGAAAAAATACCGTCTAAAGGGCAGTTTAAGAGAACACATGCTAATGATACATACTGATTTATCAGCCAATGGTTCTCAGTTTAAATGTACGATATGTTCAAAAACATTTGATCGTCAACGCCGTTTAAATGATCATATGAGAATTCATACAGGGGAACAGCCATTTCGGTGCGAAGTATGTTCAAAAACCTTTCGACTTAAATGTAGTTTGCGGTCACATATGCAAAGAAATCATTCCGATATAACAGTAACAACTCATAGTAGAAAGTTTAAATGTACAACATGCTCCAAACTATTCGAAAGTGAAGCACGTTTGAGTCAGCATATGATTATTCATGTGGCAGAAAAGCCATTGTGTTTAGTATAGGACAATCTCAATAATTGTAAATAACAAAGTGGAAATATTTAGTCAAATACCAGTTTTTATACATAAGTAATAAAGAAGCATAATAAATTTTATATTTCAAGTACTTCATTTAAACAAAAGCAATTTCGTGGTTTTCATTACGGCGAAAAAAAAAATTGATATGCTCTGCAAATGTGAAAGAAACGTCTTATATTTTACGTTTTCATTGAGTACATTCTGTTTAGGTCTTAAGAATTTGTTAAATTTCCACTTTGGCCTAAGATTTGAGCGCTACAATCGTCTAATGGAAAATACTAATCTGACATTTTCGGAGAACTGCAGGCAAAGAAATTGTAAACAAAAATAAATCAGTGAATGGCATTTGATATAAATTTTATTTACATTTTTTAAATTCAAATTCAGGACACAATGGATTTAAAGAAAGTGTGTAGAACTTGCCTTGATCCCAGCGGATCTTTGAGGTATATTTTTAGTTCGATTCAGTTGACAAATATTGAAGACACCGAAGTTCCTATTCTTGAAATGCTGGAAGTGTTCGATATTTTGGTAATTACTTTTTTTTGTATGTATATGATATTAGTATTAAGTTTTGATAAAAACTCGAACATATGAGTCGATGAAATCGAGTTGAAGAATTGGAGTGCGGTTATTTGCTATAATGAAAGCTTCATTCAGCCTAAACTGAGGAGGGTCATTGTTGGCCAATTTTCCCTTGGGGAGTTACAGGAACTGGTGCTGATCAGTTTACCTTTCCAGATAAAAACAAGTATGTGTACTCTTGTTACGGTACTCCTGAAGGTGTTCATATTTAATTTGATTTGTATTAATGTTAAAGGGTTGTGTTGAGACTGCAGTATCCACTACAGTCGAATTAAAACGAAGATTTATTTATGCTGAAAATTGGTTCCGGCATTCGTAAGAACGTCGCAGTTGAAACCGAAAAAGAGGCATAAGCATCCCCAATGGAGACGCAAATTACCTTGAGAGTTTTGTTTAGCTGAAAAGAGAATCGACTATTATTATGTCCACTGTGTAAGGTTTACCTGCGTATCTAGAGGCGATCAAAAAGAAACTTGCGTAGGTTTAAAGTAAACTTTTATTCTGACGTTCTTAAATTTCGAAAAAAGACTGAGGCCGAGAAATCACATTCAATACCTTAAATACTAAAAATATGCAAATTATCTTAATTCTAAATGTGCCAGTCGTTCAACTCGTCCATCCAAGCGAAAAAATCGCTAGCGAAACTATCGGCACTTTTCTGTCGACCCACAAATAGTGCAAGCAGGTTGGTTGAGTGCAATGTGCCCATATGTGAGTCGCAAACCTTGCGGAAAAATTGCCATTGCACATTGTATGCAAAAAGCAAAACAATAACCCAACCATTATAATTACCTCTGGCCGCTAGCACATATTTCGCCGTGTCACTCGAAAAACAAAACATGTGGAATCCCCTGAAATTCGAGTAGCACGACGTCATAGCACTACAGGCCACGCCGAGTATTGACTAACTCTGATATGGCTGAGTCATTATTATGCTCGTGCAATAGCAGAACATCAACGACTGGCATATGGCTTATTTTAGATAACGCGAGAGGAAAACCAAATATTTGTTTCAATCAGCCGGATGCTGATTGGAAGCTAGGCACAACAGTTGCGAAAAATGTAGGGGAAGTAATTCTAGGACTTGAGGTAAACATAAATTTATACACATATCACCGGTAATTATATGACACTTACAAACATTGTTGACCGCACTCCCTACATAAACAAAAAGAAGTTGTATAAAACTTATAATTGTTTGCTTACAATTTTGAGGGGAATTATCAGCTTTACAAGAGTCAAACTATCTAAGGACGCATGGTTTACCAAAGACTGTCTTGATGCCATTCAGACTAAAAATCTTACTTTTTTAACATTTTTCACACAATTCAATAGAAAGCGGTTCATTAAGAAGGAATAAGATAAAAATACCCAAGAAATACCTGCAAGTCTACTATTAACCAAGTTACAACATGACCTAAAGTTGAGACGAAATATCCTGGAGTGCCCCAAAGGACCGAAATCCTGTTGGTCATTTGCGAAAGCGGTTAGCAAACATTATATTTCGTCGCGCACACCTCCACATTCTGAAGGCAACCGAACAGTCGGTGATCCCATAGAAAAAGGCAAATATTCTGGCCTCGATTTTAGCGAAAAATTTCACACTTCAACGTAGTACTCACTCACACTCAACTGTATTATTTAGAAATATGTATAAGACTGGCTCCCATCTAATTTCGTACAAGTGCCACATCGAAAACCTTTCAAGATCTCATTATTAATAAATTCGCTGGTCCAGAGGACATTCCCGCCATTACTATTAAAAAGTGATACTCTTCTTTGTCTAAACAGAAAGGTAGCAAAACGAACCCCGCAAAATACCGCCTAATAGCCATCACTTCTAATTAGTCAAAAGTGATGCAAACTACAACCGTGCAATATTTGGAATGAAATCGTAGCTCTTGGCTTCCAAGCGTCTAGGTTTCATCCGAAGGTGGAACAAATTTAACCCTCCATTATATCTTGGAAAAATTTAGAATTCCAATATCAGGCCCCGACTTGAGTACAATTCGCTTATTTGGGCTGGAGCACGTATTCAGAGATTTTCATTCCATTACGGCATCTGTAGACTCCCTTGAACATCATCGAAATTTCGGAGTACTCAGCATCTACTACAGATATTTCCACAGTAGCTGTAGAAATGAAATTAGTCGTCTTATTCCTCTAATTTAATTTCCTCGTAATACTCGTTCGGTTAAAAGTGCCCAGTTCAATTTAGACAGTCATTTCTCTCACGCAAGTAGAATGTGCAATGCACTGCCTTCGATTGTGTTTCGTAGCGTATATAACTTAGAGTCCTTTAAAAGTAACATCCACCGACTACTTTTTTGCGATCCCTTTTACTTTTAATAAATGCAGTTTTTCTTTTATTTTTTCCCCATCCTAAACTGTACATGACTGTATTAAAGGTTGACCCCTAAGTCCAGTTCGGTGCTATAAAAAAAACTTAGTCTATGCAAGAACTACACTAACGTCGTCTCTTACATTCAACTTTCAGGTATCTTCTACTGATAGACTACCCGATAAGATTTGTTGCGATTGTCTCAAAAAATTACAACAATCGTATATTTTCAAAATAAAATTCGATCAAGCACAATCCGTTTTGAAGGAATTGAAGAACAGTGGAAAAGATATGGATAATCTCAACGAATATTGGCATTATACTGAAGAGCATTTTGAACTAATTAAAACAGAAAATATAGAAAATTGCTTCACATCAAATACTGAACAACAAGAAGAGGATGAAATACTAGGTTCCAATCAAGGCTTCACGAAAAAAGAGATATTTCTCATTCAAGAAGTGAAGCAAGAACCCGAAATCGAAATAAACATGGAAGAAATAGACTTTGACGAAACAATAACGAAAGCTAGAAATTTTAAATGTACAACATGTTCGAAATTATTCGAAGAGAAATATAAATTGCATCAGCATATGAGAATTCATACAGGAGAAAAACCATTCCAGTGCGAAGAATGTCCGAACAAATATAGACTGAAGAACTCTTTGACGACACATATGCAACGGACACATGCCGATATAACTACTCGAAAGTTTAAATGTTTAACATGTTTGAAGTTTTTCGAATATAAAAGTGAGTTGGAAGCGCATATGACAAATCATACAGGAGAAAAGCCCTTTCAGTGCGAAGTATGTTCGAAAAAATATCGCTTTAAATCCAGTTTGACTGAACATATGTACTCGAAACATGCCGATAAACAGACGTGTACTGCAAAATTTACTTGTGAGATATGTTCGAAATTATATGGACAAAAATCTAAATTGGATGAGCATATGAGACTTCATACAGGAAACAAACCATTCGAGTGCGAAGAGTGTCCGATGAAATATCGGCTTAAATGTTCGTTGACTGAACATATACGAAATGTACATCTCGGTGTAAGAGGAAAGTTTAAATGTGCGACATGTATGAAATTATTCACACGTAAGAATAGTTTGGATATGCATATAAGAATTCATACAGGAGAAAAGCCATTTGAGTGCGAGTTATGTTCGACAAAATACCGGTCTAAGCACATTTTGCAGAAACATATGTTCGAAAAACATGTCGATAAAACAACATCTACTGCAAAATTTACTTGTACGATATGTTCGAAATTATTCCAAGAGAAAAATCAATTGGATCGGCATATAACAATTCACACAGGAGAGAAACCATTCCAGTGCGAATTATGTCCGAAAAAATTTCGCTTAAATGGAAATTTGAAATCACATATACGATGTGTTCATGACGGTATAAGAAGACCCATCGCTAAAAAGTTTAAATGTTCAACGTGCTCGAAACTATTCGAACGTGAAAATCGTTTAAATGCGCATATGAGAATTCATACCGAAGAAAAGCCATTTCAATGCGAAGTATGTTCGAAAAAATATCGGTTTGAGATCAGTTTGACCGAACATATGTACGCGACACATGCCGATAGAATGACGAATACTACAAATTATACTTGTGAGATATGTTCGAAATTATACCGACAGAAATGTAAATTGGAGGACCATATGAGAATTCATACTGGTGAAAAGCCGTTTCAATGTGAAGTATGTCCAATAAAATATCGATTAAAGGGAAGCTTGCAGAAACATATACTAAGGAGTCATGCCGATATAATACCAGATAGTATAAAGTTCGAATGTGCACCATGTTCCAAATTGTTCGAAAGTAAAGCTCGGTTGAATGATCATATGAGAATTCATAGCGGTGAACTACCATTCCAGTGCAAAGTTTGTATGAAAAAATACCGTCTAAAGGGCAGTTTAAGAGAACACATGCTAATGATACATACTGATTTATCAGCCAATGGTTCTCAGTTTAAATGTACGATATGTTCAAAAACATTTGATCGTCAACGCCGTTTAAATGATCATATGAGAATTCATACAGGAGAACAGCCATTTCGGTGCGAAGTATGTTCAAAAACCTTTCGACTTAAATGTAGTTTGCGGTCACATATGCTAAGAAATCATTTCGATTTAACAGTAACAACTCATAGTAGAAAGTTTAAATGTACAACATGCTCCAAACTATTCAAAAGTGAAGCACGTTTGAGTCAGCATAAGATTATTCATGTGGCAGAAAAGCCATTGTGTTTAGTATAGGACAATCTCAATAATTGTAAATAACAAAGTGGAAATATTTAGTCAAATACCAGTTTTTATACATACGTAATAAAGAAGCATAATAAATTTTATATTTCAAGTACTTCATTTAAACAAAAGCAATTTCGTGGTTTTCATTACGGCGAAAAAAAACTTGATATGCTCTGCAAATGTGAAAGAAACGTTTTATATTTTACGTTTTCATTGAGTACATTCTGTTTAGGTCTTAAGAATTTGTTAAATTTCCACTTTGGCCTAAGATTTGAGCGCTACAATCGTCTAATGGAAAATACTAATCTGACATTTTCGGAGAACTGCAGGCAAAGAAATTGTAAACAAAAATAAATCAGTGAATGGCATTTGATATAAATTTTATTTTCATTTTTTAAAATCATATTCAGGACACAATGGATTTAAAGAAAGTGTGTAGAACTTGCCTTGATCCCAGCGGATCTTTGAGGTCTATTTTTAGTTCGATTCAGTTGACAAATATTGAAGACACCGAAGTTCCAATTCTTGAAATGCTGGAAGTGTTCGATATTTTGGTAATTACTTTTTTTTGTATGTATATGATATTAGTATTAAGTTTTGATAAAAACTCAAACATATGAGTCGATGAAATCGAGTTGAAGAATTGGAGTGCGGTTATTTGTTATAATGAAGGCTTCATTCAGCCTAAACTGAGGAGGGTCATTGTTGGCCAATTTTCGCTTGGGCAGTTACAGGAACTGGTGCTCATAAGTTTACCTTTCCAGATAAAAACAAGTATGCGTACTCTTGTTAAGGTACTCCTGAAGGTGTTCATATTTAATTTGATTTGTATGAATGTTAAAGGGTTGCGAGAAATGTAGGGGAAGTAATTCGAGGACTTGAGGTAAACATAAATTTATACACATCACCGGTAATTATGTGACACTTACAAAGATTGTTGACTACACTCCCTACATAAACAAAAAGGAGTTGTATAAAACTTATAATTTTTTGCTTACAATTTTGAGGGGAATTACCAGCTTTACAAGAGTCAAACTATCTAAGGACGCATGGTTTACCAAAGACTGTCTTGAAGCAATTCGGACTAAAAATTTACTTTTGGAACATTTTCCACATAATTCATTAGAAAGCGGTTCATTGAGAAGAAATAAGATAAAAATACCCAAGAAATACCTGCAAGTCTACTATTAACCATGCAAAGTTACAACATGACCTAAAGTTGGGACGAAATATCCTGGAGTGCCCCAAAGGACCGAAATCCTATTGGTCATTTGCGAAAGCGGTTAGCAAACATTTTATTTCGTCGCGCACACCTCCGCATTCTGAAAGTAACCGAACAGTCGGTGATCCCATAGAAAAAGCAAATCTTCTGGCCTCGATTTTAGCGAAAAATTTCACACTTTAACCTAGTACCCACTCATACTCAACTGTATTATTTAGAAATATGTATAAGACTGGCTCCCATCTAATTTCGTACAAGTGTCATATCGAAATTCTTCAAGATCTTATTGTTAATGAATTCGCTGGTCCAGAGGACATTCCCGCCATTACCATTAAAAAGTGATTCTTTTCTTTGTCTAAAAAGAAAGGTAGCAAAACGAACCCGCAAAATACCGCCCAATAGCCATCACTTCTAATTAGTCAAAAGTGATGCAAAGTACAACCGTGCAATATTTGGAATGCAATCGTAGCTCTTGGCCTCCAAGCGTCTAGGTTTCATCCGAAGGTGGAAAAAATTGAACCCACCATTATATCTTGGAAAAATTTACAATTCCAATGTCAGACCCTGACTTGAGTACAATTCGCTTATTTGGGCTAATAGTCTTTCGGTTAAACGCGCACAGTGCAATTTAGACAGTCGTTTCTCTCTCACGCAAGTAGAATGTGCAATGCACTGCCTTCGATTGTGTTTCATAGCGTGTATATCTTAAGAGTCCTTTAAAAGTAATATCCACCGACTACTTTCTTACGATCCCTTTTAATTTCATTAAATCCAGTTTTTCTTTTATTTTTTCCCCATCCTAAACTGTACATGACTGTATTAAAGGTTGACCCCTAAGTCCAGTTTCTTGCTATAAAAAACTTAGTCTATGCAAGAACTACACTAACGTCGTCTCTTACATTCAACTTTCAGGTATCTCCTACTGATAGACTTCCCGATAAGATTTGTTGCGATTGTCTCAAAAAAGTACAACAATCGTATATTTTCAAAAACAAATTCGATCAAGCACAATCCATTTTGAAGGAATTGAAGAACAGTGGAAAAGATATGGATAATCTCAACGAATATTGGCATTATACTGAAGAGCATTTTGAACTAATTAAAACAGAAAATATAGAAAATTGCTTCACATCAAATACTGAACAACAAGAAGAGGATGAAATACCAGGTTCCAATCAAGACTTTACGAAAAAAGAGATATTTGTCATTCAAGAAGTGAAGCAAGAACCCGAAATCGAAATAAACATGGAAGAAATAGACTTTGATGAAACAATAACGAAAACTAGAAATTTTAAATGTACAACATGTTCGAAATTATTCACACGTAAGAATAGTTTAGATTTGCATATGAGAATTCATACAGGAGAAAAGCCATTTGAGTGCGAGTTATGTTCGACAAAGTACCGGTCTAAGCACATTTTGCAGAAACATCTGTTCCAAAAACATGACGATAGAACAACGTCTACTGCAAAATTTACTTGTACAATATGTTCGAAATTATTCCAAGAGAAAAATCAATTGGATCAGCATATAACAATTCATACAGGAGAGAAACCATTCCAGTGCGGATTATGTCCGAAAAAATTTCGCTTAAATGGAAATTTGAAATCACATATACGATGTGTTCATGACGGTATAAGAAGACCCATCGCTAAAAAGTTTAAATGTTCAACGTGCTCGAAACTATTCGAACGTGAAAATCGTTTAAATGTGCATATGAGAATTCATACCGAAGAAAAGCCATTTCAATGCGAAGTATGTTCGAAAAAATATCGGTTTGAGATCAGTTTGACCGAACATATGTACGCGACACATGCCGATAGAATGACGAATACTACAAATTATACTTGTGAGATATGTTCGAAATTATACCGACAGAAATGTAAATTGGAGGACCATATGAGAATTCATACTGGTGAAAAGCCGTTTCAATGTGAAGTATGTCCAATAAAATATCGATTAAAGGGAAGCTTGCAGAAACATATACTAAGGAGTCATGCCGATATAATACCCAATAGTATAAAGTTCGAATGTGCACCATGTTCCAAATTATTCGAAAGTAAATCTCGTTTAAATGATCATATGAGAATTCATACAGGGGAACAGCCTTTTCGGTGCGAAGTATGTTCAAAAACCTTTCGACTTAAATGTAGTTTGCGGTCACATATACAAAGAAATCATTCCGATCTAACAGTAACAGCTCATAGTAGAAAGTTTAAATGTACAACATGCTCCAAACTATTCAAAAGTGAAGCACGCTTGAGTAAGCATATGATCATTCATGTGGCAGAAAAGCCATTGTGCTGCGAAGTGTAGGACAATTTCAATAATTGTAAATAACAAAGTGGAAATATTCAGTCAAATACCAGATTTATACATACGTAATAAAGAAGCATAATAAATTTTATATTTCAAGTACTTCATTTAAACAAAAGCAATTTCGTGGTTTTCATTACGGCGAAAAAAAACTTGATATGCTTTGCAAATGTGAAAGAAACGTCTTATATTTTACGTTTTCATTGAGTACATTCTGTTTAGGTCTTAAGAATTTGTTAAATTTCCACTTTGGCCTAAGATTTGAGCGCTACAATCGTCTAATGGAAAATACTAATCTGACATTTTCGGAGAACTGCAGGCAAAGAAATTGTAAACAAAAATAAATCAGTGAATGGCATTTGATATAAATTTAATTTACATTTTTTAAATTCAAATTCAGGACACAATGGATTTAAAGAAAGTGTGTAGAACTTGCCTTGCTAACAGCGGATCTTTGAGGTCTATTTTTAGTTCGATTCAGTTGACAAATATTGAAGACACCGAAGTTCCAATTCTTGAAATGCTGGAAGTGTTTGATATTTTGGTAATTACTTTTTTTTGTATGTATATGATATTAGTATTAAGTTTTGATAAAAACTCAAACATATGAGTCGATGAAATCGAGTTGAAGAATTGGAGTGCGGTTATTTGTTATAATGAAGGCTTCATTCAGCCTAAACTGAGGAGGGTCATTGTTGGCCAATTTTCGCTTGAGGATTTACAGGAACTGGTGCTCATAAGTTTACCTTTCCAGATAAAAACAAGTATGCGTACTCTTGTTACGGTACTCCTGAAGGTGTTCATATTTAATTTGATTTGTATGAATGTTAAAGGGTTGCGAGAAGTAGTAGGGTAGTAATTTTTTTAGCAACGTCGTGTACTTGAGGTTGGTGGGTCATAACAAACTTTTTTTGCCTCTATAAACATAAATTTATACGGATTCAGGAAAATTTATTGAGACTAAATGCCATAAATTTATTCACATATCACCGGTAATTACGTGACACTTAACAAACATTGTTGATCCCACTCCCTACTTAAACAAGAAGGAGTTACAATTTTAATTGGAATTATCAGCTTCACAAGAGTCAAACCATCTAAGGACGCATGGTTTATCAAAGACTGTCTTGATGCCATTCAGACTAAAAATCTTACTTTTGGAACATTTTTCATACAATTTAATAGAGAGGGGTTCATTAGGCGGAAATAAGATAAAAATACACAAGAAATACCTATATGTCCACTATTAACCATGCAAAGTTACAATATGATTTAATTTGAGCAAAAAAAAAATCCTGGAACAAACCCCGCAAAAATACCGCCCAATAGCCATCACTTCTATTTTGTCAAAAGTGATGGAAACTACATCTGTAATATCGTGCACACGTGCACTCGTAGCTCTTTATGCTTCCATGCGTCTGGGTTTCATCCGAAGGTGGACTTCCCATGTCATCAGACATGAGTACAATTCGCTTGTTTGGGCTGGAGCTCCGAAAACTTGTCTCTCTTTGCTCGACCGTATTCAGAGATTTGCGTTCCGATTTATTGGAGACGATGCCATTACGGCATCTATCCCCTTGAACATCGTCGAAATGTCTGAGTACTCAGCATCTACTATTACCAATTAAATTAGTCGTCTTATCCCTCTAGTTCAATTTCCCCGTAATACTCGTTCGGTTAAACGCGCCCAGTGCAATTAAGACAGTCGTTTCTCTCTGACGCAAGTAGAATGTGGAACGCACTGCCTTCGATTGTGTTTCCTAGTGGGTATAACTTAAAGAGTCCTTTAAATGTAACATCCACCGACTACTTTCTTGCGATCCCTTTTACTTTTATTAAATCCTGTTTTTCTTTTATTTTTTTTCCCGTCCTAAACTGTACATGACTGTATTAAAAGTTGATCCCTAAGTCCAGTTCGGTGCTATAAAAAAATTTAGTCTATGCAAGAACTACACTAACGTCGTCTCTTACATTCAACTTTCAGGTATCTCCTACCGATAGTCTTCCCGATAAGATTTGTTGCGATTGTCTCAAAAAATTACAACAATCGTATACTTTCAAGTTAGAATTCGATCAATCACAATCCATTTGGATGCAATTAAAGGACAATGGAAAAAGTGTGAATAACCTCAACGGAGACGGGATTTGTACCGAAGAGGCTATCGTCGAACAAATTAAAACAGAAAATTGCTTCACATCAAATAATGAACTACACGAACTGGCTAGTATACCAGATTCCGAACAAGGCTTTACGAAAAAGAAGATATTTATCGTTCAAAAAGTCAAGCAAGAACCCGAAATTGATATAAACTTAGAAGAAGTAAATTCTGCCGGAAAAACGTTGAAAACTAGAAATTTTAAATGTGCAATATGTTCGAAATTATTCCAAAAGAAGTATAAATTGCACCTTCATATGAGAATTCACACCGAAGAGAAACCGTTCCAGTCCCGAGAATGTCCGCAAAAATTTCGAGTCAAGGACTCTTTAAATAAACATATGCAATGTGTACATGACCACAGAAGAAGACCCATCGCGAGAAAGGTCAAATGTTCGACATGTTCGAAACTATTCAAAAGTAAACATCATTTGAATGTGCATATGAGAACTCACTCAGAAGAAAAGCCATTTCAGTGCGAAGTATGTTCGCAAAAATATCGGTTTAAGACCAGTTTGACGGAACATATATACGCGAAACATGCCGATAGAATGACGAATACTGCAAATTATACTTGTGTGATATGTTCGAAATTATACCGACAAAAATGTAAATTGGAGGAACATATGAGAATTCATACTGGTGAAAAGCCGTTTCAATGTGAAGTATGTCCAGTAAAATATCGATTAAAGGGAAGCTTGCAGAAACATATTCTAAGAAGCCATGCTGATATAATACCCAATAGTATAAAGTTCGAATGTGCTCCATGTTCCAAACTATTCGAAAGTAAAGCTCGTTTGCATGATCACATGACAATTCATACTGGAGAACAACCATTTCAGTGTAAAGTGTGTATGAGAAAATATCGCACTAAGAGCAGTTTGAGAAATCATACGCTGATAATACATGCAGATTTAGCACCGAGAGATTGTCAGTTTAAATGTACGATGTGTTCTAAAGTGTTCGTGTGTCAAAGACGTTTGGATGATCATATACGAATTCATACAGGAGAACAGCCATATCGATGCGAAGTATGTCCAAAAACATTTCGACTTAAACTTAGTTTGCGGTCACATATGCAAAGGATACATGGCGATACTGGAAAGTTTAAATGTACAATATGCTCGAAACTATTTGAAAGTAAAGTTTGTTTGGATGAGCATATTTTAATTCATTTGGGAGACAAGTCATTGCAGTGCGAAGTACAGAACAATATCGATAATTGTAAATAGTTGAAACAGCAAAATTGTTTTTTTTTGTATAAGAAAGTAATAGTAACAGGTTTTATATAAATATTCGTAGTAAAAGGGCATAATAAACATTACATTTGAAGTTTGTGTTTTCTGTATTCGCTTATGTACTTTTGTATTTACATAAATTGAAACTACTTCCCAAAAAAAATTATTTTGTCTAGTTAAGTTAGAAATACTAAGAATACACGCACACGGTCCAAACTCCTAAATACGTCCTGATTTCGAGTGATAGAGAGGAGATTATAACTTCTGGTTTTTTTTAGCATTTGTATATCATTTAATTCAATTCCTAGTAAAGTGAAGTTGGAAACTTCAGCGGGAAAATAATCTTATTGACCTCCGCTTCGTCAGTTGAGTAGCATATTTCAATTTGAAATTTTCAATTTATCTCACATAGTCTATGCAAGAACTACACTAACGTCGACTCTTATATTGAACTTTCAGATATCGCCTATCGATACTTTTCCCGATAAGATTTGTTGCGATTGTCTCAAAAAATTACAACAATCGTATATTTTCAAGATAAAATTCGATCAAGCACAATCCATTTTGAAGAAATTGAACAACAGTGGAAAAGACATGGATAATCTCAACGAATATGGGTGTTGTACTGCAGATCATATTGAACTAATTAAAATAGAAAATTGCTTTACATCAAATAATAAAAAAGAAGAAATGGGTAGTATATCAGATTCCGAACAAGGCTTTACGAAAAAAGAGATATTTCTCATTCAAGAAGTGAAACAAGAACCCGAAATCGAGATAAACACGGAAGAGATAGACTTTGACGAAAAAAATACGAACACTAGAAATCTTAAATGTACGACATGTTCGCAATTATTCGAAAAGAAATATAAATTACATCAACATATGAGAATTCATACAGGAGAAAAACCATTCCAGTGTGAAGAATGTCCGAACAAATATCGACTGAAGGGAAGTTTGACTACACATATGCAACGGACACATGCTGATATAACTACCAAAAAGTTTAAATGTGTAACATGTTTGAAAATTTTTGGATATAAAAGTGAGTTGGATAAGCATATGGCGACTCATACAGGAGCAAAGCTCTTTCAGTGCGAAGTATGTTCGAAAAAATATCGCTTTAAAACCAGTTTGACGGAACATATGTACGCGACACATGCTGACATAAAGACGAATAGTAAAAAATTTGCTTGTGAGATATGTTCGAAATTATGCGGACAAAAATATAAATTGGATGAGCATATGAGAATTCATTCCGGAGAAAAGCCGTTTGAGTGTAAATTGTGTCCGATTAAATTTCGAATTAACGGAAGCTTGAAGAAACATGTTGTAAAGAGTCACGCCGATATAATACCTAATAGTATTAAGTTCGAATGTGCACCATGTTGCAAACTATTCGATAGTAAATTTCGTTTAAATGATCACATGAGAATTCATACTGGCGAACAACCATTTCAGTGTAAAGTGTGTATGAGAAAATTTCGCACTACGAGCAGTTTGAGAAAACATACGCTGATAATACATGCAGATTTAGCACCCAGAGATTGTCAGTTTAAATGTACGATGTGTTCTAAAGTGTTCGTGTGTCAAAGACGTTTGGATGATCATATACGAATTCATACAGGAGAACAGCCATATCGATGCGAAGTATGTCCAAAAACATTTCGACTTAAACTTGGTTTGCGGTCACATATGCAAAGGATACATGGCGATACTAGAAAGTTTAAATGTACAATATGCTCGAAACTATTTGAAAGTAAAGTTTGTTTGGATGAGCATATTTTAATTCATGTGGGAGACAAGTCATTGCAGTGCGAAGTACAGAACAATCTCGATAATTGTAAATAGTTGAAACAGCAAAATTGTTTTTTTTTGTATAAGAAAGTAATAGTAACAGGTTTTATATAAATATTCGTAGTAAAAGGGCATAATAAACATTACATTTGAAGTTTGTGTTTTCTGTATTCGCTTATGTACTTTTGTATTTACATAAATTGAAACTACTTCCCAAAAAAAATTATTTTGTCTAGTTAAGTTAGAAATACTAAGAATACACGCACACGGTCCAAACTCCTAAATACGTCCTGATTTCGAGTGATAGAGAGGAGATTATAACTTCTGGTTTTTTTAGCATTTTTATATCATTTAATTCAATTCCTAGTAAAGTGAAGTTGGAAACTTCAGCGGGAAAATAATCTTATTGACCTCCGCTTCGTCAGTTGAGTAGCATATTTCAATTTGAAATTTTCAATTTATCTCACATAGTCTATGCAAGAACTACACTAACGTCGACTCTTATATTGAACTTTCAGATATCGCCTATCGATACTTTTCCCGATAAGATTTGTTGCGATTGTCTCAAAAAATTACAACAATCGTATATTTTCAAGATAAAATTCGATCAAGCACAATCCATTTTGAAGGAATTGAACAACAGTGGAAAAGATATGGATAATCTCAACGAATATTGGCATTATACTGAAGAGCATTTTGAACTAATTAAAACAGAAAATATAGAAAATTGTTTCACATCAAATACTGAACAACAAGAAGAGGATGAAATACCAGGTTCCAATCAAGGCTTCACGAAAAAAGAGATATTTCTCATTCAAGAAGTGAAGCAAGAACCCGAAATCGAAATAAACATGGAAGAAATAGACTTTGACGAAACAATAACGAAAACTAGAACTTTTAAATGTGCGACATGTTCGAAATTATTCGAAAAGAAATATAAATTGCATCAGCATATGAGAATTCATACAGGAGAAAAACCATTCCAGTGCGAAGAATGTCCGAACAAATATAGAGTGAAGAACTCTTTGACGTCACATATGCAACGGACACATGCCGATATAATTACTCGAAAGTTTAAATGTTTAACATGTTTGAAGTTTTTCGAATATAAAAGTGAGTTGGAAGCGCATATGACAAATCATACAGGAGAAAAGCTATTTGAGTGCGAGTTATGTTCGACAAAGTACCGGTCTAAGCATATTTTGCAGAAACACCTGTTCGAAAAACATGTCGATAGAACAACATCTACTGCAAAATTTACTTGTACGATATGTTCGAAATTATTCCAAAAGAAAAATCAATTGGATCGGCATATAACAATTCATACAGGAGAGAAACCATTCCAGTGCGAATTATGTCCGAAAAAATTTCGCTTAAATGGAAATTTGAAATCACATATACGATGTGTTCATGACGGAATAAGAAGACCCATCGCTAAAAAGTTTAAATGTTCAACGTGCTCGAAACTATTCGAAAGTGAAAATCGTTTAAATGCGCATATGAGAATGCATACCGAAGAAAAGCCATTTCAATGCGAAGTATGTTCGAAAAAATATCGGTTTGAGATCAGTTTGACCGACCATATGTACGCGACACATGCCGATAGAATGAAGAATACTACAAATTATACTTGTGAGATATGTTCGAAATTATACGGGCAGAAATGTAAATTGGAGGACCATATGAGAATTCATACTGGTGAAAAGCCGTTTCAATGTGAAGTATGTCCAGTAAAATATCGATTAAAGGGAAGCTTGCAGAAACATATTCTAATGAGCCATGCCGATATAATACCTAATAGTATAAAGTTCGAATGTGCTCCATGTTGCAAACTATTCGATAGTAAAACTCGTTTAAATGATCACATGAGAATTCATACTGGCGAACAACCATTTCAGTGTAAAGTGTGTATGAGAAAATATCGCACTACGAGCAGTTTGAGAAAACATACGCTGATAATACATGCAGATTTAGCACCCAGAGATTGTCAGTTTAAATGTACGATGTGTTCTAAAGTGTTCGTGTGTCAAAGACGTTTGGATGATCATATACGAATTCATACAGGAGAACAGCCATATCGATGCGAAGTATGTCCGAAAACATTTCGACTTAAAAAAAGTTTGCGGTCACATATGCAAAGGATACATGGCGATACTAGAAAGTTTAAATGTACAATATGCTCAAAACTATTCGAAAGTAAAGTTTGTTTGAGTGAGCATATTTTAATTCATGTGGGAGACAAGTCATTGCAGTGCGAAGTACAGAACAATCTCGATAATTGTAAATAGTTGAAACAGCAAAATTGTTTTTTTTTTGTATAAGAAAGTAATAGTAACAGGTTTTATATAAATATTCGTAGTAAAAGGGCATAATAAACATTACATTTGAAGTTTGTGTTTTCTGTATTCGCTTATGTACTTTTGTATTTACATAAATTGAAACTACTTCCCAAAAAAAATTATTTTGTCTAGTTAAGTTAGAAATACTAAGAATACACGCACACGGTCCAAACTCCTAAATACGTCCTGATTTCGGGTGATAGAGAGGAGATTATAACTTCTGGTTTTTTTTAGCATTTGTATATCATTTAATTCAATTCCTAGTAAAGTGAAGTTGGAAACTTCAGCGGGAAAATAATCTTATTGACCTCCGCTTCGTCAGTTGAGTAGCATATTTCAATTTGAAATTTTCAATTTATCTCACATAGTCTATGCAAGAACTACACTAACGTCGACTCTTATATTGAACTTTCAGATATCGCCTATCGATACTTTTCCCGATAAGATTTGTTGCGATTGTCTCAAAAAATTACAACAATCGTATATTTTCAAGATAAAATTCGATCAAGCACAATCCATTTTGAAGAAATTGAACAACAGTGGAAAAGACATGGATAATCTCAACGAATATGGGTGTTGTACTGCAGATCATATTGAACTAATTAAAATAGAAAATTGCTTTACATCAAATAATAAAAAAGAAGAAATGGGTAGTATATCAGATTCCGAACAAGGCTTTACGAAAAAGGACGTATTTCTCATTCAAGAAGTGAAACAAGAACCCGAAATCGAGATAAACACGGAAGAGATAGACTTTGACGAAAAAAATACGAACACTAGAAATCTTAAATGTACGACATGTTCGCAATTATTCGAAAAGAAATATAAATTGCATCAACATATGAGAATTCATACAGGAGAAAAACCATTCCAGTGTGAAGAATGTCCGAACAAATATCGACTGAAGGGAAGTTTGACGACACATATGCAACGGACACATGCTGATATAACTACCAAAAAGTTTAAATGTGTAACATGTTTGAAAATTTTTGGATATAAAAGTGAGTTGGATAAGCATATGGCGACTCATACAGGAGCAAAGCTCTTTCAGTGCGAAGTATGTTCGAAAAAATATCGCTTTAAAACCAGTTTGACGGAACATATGTACGCGAAACATGCTGATATAAAGACGAATAGTAAAAAATTTGCTTGTGAGATATGTTCGAAATTATGCGGACAAAAATCTAAATTGGATGAGCATATGAGAATTCATTCCGGAGAAAAGCCGTTTGAGTGTAAATTGTGTCCGATTAAATTTCGAATTAACGGAAGCTTGAAGAAACATGTTGTAAAGAGTCATGCCGATATAATACCTAATAGTATTAAGTTCGAATGTGCACCATGTTCCAAACTATTCGAAAGTAAAGCTCGTTTGAATGAGCATGTGAGAACTCATACAGGTGAACTGCCGTTTCAGTGTAAAATATGTACAAAAAAATTTCGCATTAATCGCAGTTTAAGAAAACATATGCTAATAATACATTCAGATCTATCACCCGTTGGTTGTCAGTTTAAATGTGCGATATGTTCGAAAGTGTGCGAAAGTCAAAGACGTTTGGATGACCATATACGAATTCATACAGGAGAGCAACCATTTCGGTGCGAAGTATGTTCGAATACATTTAGACTCAAGGCTAGTTTGAAGTCACATATGCAAAGGACACATGCCGATATGACGGTTGAATCGAAATAGTTCAAATGTACAACATTTTCGAAACAATTCAAATGTGAAGATCGTTTGTTTAAGCATGTGACAAGTCATACGTGCGGAAAGGAGTTGCAGTGCGAAGTACAGAACAATTTCGATACCTTGTTGCAACATGACTGTTTTTACTTCATACGTAATGAAAATGCATAATAAACTTTTTATTTCAATTAAATAAAAGCATTTTCACAAGGCTTTGATTATGGAGAAAAAAATTACATAAAGTAGTAAAAGAACAAAGAACCTACTAATTAATTCTCCAAGATTCAATAAAAAATGTGAAGGAGAACAAAAACAATTGTTTCGTGTTGGGTTTTCATTATGTCCACTCTGCTTAGTTCTTAAGAGTTTGTTTTACTTTTTTGCCACTTTGATGAAAATTTCCAGCGCTCAAAGCAGTTAATAGGAAAATTTTAAGTTGTCATTTCCCGGAAAATTGATTGAAAACGGAGTAAATACCTAGTTGTTCATTCTTAAATATAAATTTATTTCCAATTTTTAGTTGAAACTAATAACACGATGGACTTAAAGAAAGTGTGTAGAACTTGTCTTGCTCCCAGCAGATCTGTGCTGTCTATTTTTAGTTCGATGAATTTCGAAGCCTCTAAACTTCCAATTCTTAAAATGCTGAAAGACTTTCATATTTTGGTAATTTAATTTTTTCAATAAATTTTGTATAAGTTTTGATATGTTCTTGAATATACCAGTACTTGACCGAAGAAATGATAGCGGTAAATTATTATGATAAAGGTTGAAGCCCATGATTATATCTTAAAAAGGAGCACTGTCACCCTGAGCTAGCCTAGTTACATTTTGCATATGAACTGAAATTGAAAAGAACTCTTTACCAGGACTAAAACAATTACATGTACTATACTTATATGTACTTTTATTCATGTTATGTGTACTTTTATTAATTAAACATCGAATCCATGACGTCCTTTGAAATACAGTGACATAAGCTAGCTCGAGGAATAAAGGTAGTTACCTACATTTCCAAGGGATAATTAGGGCAGACCAATAAACTATCAATAAGGAACGAGATGTGGAAGGTTGTGCGCCTTTTATAGCACTGTGCAGCCTTGTATGCGGTTGCTAGGTCAAGCTACATAGTCAACGCCGTCATAATGACGCCACAGTCCGACCCATAGAAATCGAACCTCTGTGAAAAGATAAAAAGGAATGAAACAAACGTATTTGATCGTGATCTAGTTTTTAGCGTATTATGAAATGCGGTTGATATAGGACGCTACAATACGTTGTTTTGCACTGTCGGAAAAAAATCATTATGCTTTGTTTGATATTTCAATAATAAAGTATTGTGTACACAACTAGCACATTCAAAAGCAGAAAAAAATCAGTCGTAAGAAAACTTCTTTAAAGACTCATTTCGTGGCTCACAAGCTCTTTGAGCTCTTACCCCTAAGTCACAACGGCAACGCAGTCCGAGGCAGACTAGCTGTCAAAAAGTTGAGCGCGGTGTATTTCCATTGTGGTAGTCACAACGAACGTAGACGAAGGCAGCCTTACGCAACCATCAAAAAATGTTCGTCAACTCTGAACTTTTCCGTAGCCTGTAGTTAACCTCGAAATCGACAAGTGACTTTTTTATCTTTAAAACATCGAATTGTTACTTGATATGACCGGACTGAATTAAAATTAGCTTAAAAATCGTTTTTAATTGTTCGCTGCTTCGTATGAACGAATACGAACGCTTTTTGGAAAATTTGAAATTTATTCAAAACTCAAACTGACGCAGACAGTGAATAGTTATCTGCCTTGCTTATTTATTGGCGGCGTCAAGCTGCGTCGCGCTGCCTCATTCTACTTTGTATGTGACTCAAGCATTAACCTCTTATTACTAGGAAGTTGAAACGAAATGGGGCTGTGAAAAGGAACTGTCCTCAGTTCCTGCGTGTATTTCCGTTGGGAAAAAAATTTTAACTTTTCGATCAAAGTCATCCCATCCCACTGTATTTGAAGTTTGCCAAGAAAAGGTTCTCGCAAATATGAGGCAGTTTTAAAATGCGACCAGGGCCCTTCTATGATTTAATTCTGATGGTGCGTTTACACTCACCCTTGAGGCGAGCCTCTACCCCATCAGGCCGTGTTCTTTGCTGTGTTGAAAGCAATTTACACTCAACATGCCTCTGCGGCGCAACTTGCCTTTAAGTGCGAAACGACAGAAATACGATGAGCAGCGAATCCCAGCAAACCATTGTGGTGAACTTTAGCGAACGCGAATTCGCTGTGAATTCGCTTTAGCGAAATATACGCGAACATTATTTGGAATTTTATGGCCTCACTCTGCATTTATATATGAGAAAAAGAGATGTCAATAAAAATGAAATATTCTTCTAAGAAATATTTGAACGCGCACTGCTCTAATTCTGATCGCGTTAGTTTTTTGTTATTAGAAGTGTTTGGACGTTCATTGTCTTGTGTCAAGTGTTGTGATTATTTTATAAGCAATTAGAGTGAGTATCTATGTAATTTGCTATAGTTTTTGTTTTGTTTATTTATGAAAAGATGATAACAGAAGACAATATAACCATTGCAACCGAATTTCCTGCATAGAGTATTTTAAAGCGCCCTTAATCAAGGATCGTAAGGTCCTGAATTCGTGATTAGGGGTTCCGTTAGGATTATGTGTAGGATTTTATATAATTATGTAGATTGCTTTAAAATGAACCGTATTCAAAACAAATCGTACGAACATGTAAAAAATATTTTCAGTATTATTTTTATTTTTTTCAAAGTCAAGATTTGCTAAAGATTCTCTATAATGCACAAGCGAAAAAGTAATGTAAGAGATTTTTCATATTTTACATTAACGTTTCAAATGAAACTTTGGTATGTTTTAGGATGTGGTTAATAAAAATTTTTGACATCCGGGATGTAAAACTATATAAAAAACCGATTTCAAATTTTTAATTTTGCTCACCCAGTACATTTTATTCGAACCATTATGTATGAATAAAATTGATTAATTTTTTATAATTATATTTTTTAGTTTATTCACCTAGCGAATATAATATATAAATCTGCTTCGCTTGATGAATTCGATACGAACCCGCTTAGCGAATTCGCTGTGTCCTGACTTCGCGAATTCGAAGTGATGGAACTTTTTAGTACATAGGGCGATTCGCAAGTGAACATAAAGCGAATATTTAGCGACTATTAAGCGAACCTGATACTTCGATACCCGTTCGCTTGATGAATTCGCTTAGATTTCGCTTAGCGAATTCGCTACGACTTTACATCGCGAATTCGTAGTGGCGGAACTTTTTAGTACGTAGGGTGATTCGCAAGTGAGCAAAAAGTGAATCTGAAGCGAATTCGTAGCGAAACCGGTAGTTCGCGGGACACGTTCGCTTGCGGTTCGCAAGCGAATGATTTGGTTAGCTGGGATTGTGTGGTACCACAGTTCATTGTATGTGTGTACACATATGGAAGCGTGCGTCGGAGAAAAAGTTGAAGAATGTTAGACTCTTGCGACTCCACAAGCCATCTGATTGGGTGATTTTTTGGTGGGGATAGAGGCTCGCCTCTAACGTTGAGTGTAAATGCACCATGAAGGCGAAATTTTAAACGTATATGCGAATTTGCTTTTTTCAGTAGTTTTACATACGAGTCGCCAAAGGCTTTAATTGTTCTCATTCGAGTAGAAAATATTACTAACAAATTAATAATTAAATTTTCGTATTAACAAATAGGGAAAATATTTTTTTGTGTTTTAAATTAGTTTGCATTTCTAAGTAGCAGGATTAATTTCGTCCTACTCACTATCGTGGGTTAAATCCCGAAAGGTTTGAATAAGATCGATTTTTAGTGATGTTTCAATGAGCAGAACTTAGTTTGAGTTGAGCTGGTGTTTTCATACAAAATTCAGCTCAACTCCTGTTTCCTCCATGAACCCTAACTAGGTTTGGAACTTGCCATGAAAACATGAAAAATAATGTTTAACTCCGCGCCATTTTTAAATTTCAATCCTAAATTTAGCAATTGATTGGAAAAAATTTAGAAATTTGAAATCGGTAGAATGAAGATGCCAAAAGTTCAAAAGGGAAACTAAATTTTGACTTTGAATTAGATAATAATAAGAAAATCCGATCGGGCATAGTCGCGAATTTTCGAATTCCGATATCGGAATTTGAATTATAACATGCCCACTCATGCTTTTGTTTGAAAATAAATCTATAATAACTGATTCTAAACTGTAACCAGTTTGAATCGAAGCAGGTTCATTAATTAAATGAAACATTGTATTAATAATTGAACAAAACAAAGTGTATTTTCGAATAAAAAGCTTTTCGCCTCCTTTCTTGATATCGGAAAAATCGACAAATAACCAACCTATTTTTATTTGAAATTTTCACTTTATTTCACCTAGTCTATGAAAGAGCTACACTAACGTCGTCTCTTATATTCTTTCAGGTATGTCCTACCGATAGTTTTCCCGATAAGATTTGTTGCGATTGTTTCAAAAAATTAGAGCAATCGTATACTTTCAAACTAAAATTCGATCAAGCTCAATTCACTTTGAAGCAATTAAAGGACAATGCGAAAGGTGTGAATAATCTCAACGAATGTAGGCATTATACTGAAGAGTATATTGAACTAATTAAAGCGGAAAAAATAGAACATTGTTATACATCAAATGAAAAACAAGAAGCGGTTCGTATACTAGAAATTTCTGAGCAAGAATTTACAAAAGAAGAGGTATTTCTCGTTCAAGAAGTTAAGGAAGAACCTGAAATCGAGATAGACACGGAAGAAGTAGTTTTTGGCGAAAAAAGAACAAACGCTAGAAAGCTTAAATGTGCGACATGTTCCGGATTATTCGAAAAAAAATATAAATTGGATCAGCATATGAGAATTCATACAGGAGAAAAACCATTTCAGTGCGAAGAATGTCCGAACAAATATCGACTGAAGGGTAGTTTGACTACACATATGCAAAGAACACATGCTGATATAACTGCTAGAAAATTTAAATGTGCAAGATGTTTGAAGTTTTTCGAATATAAAAGTGAGTTGGATAAGCATATAAGAGGTCACATAAGAGAAAATAAAAATCGATGCGAAGCATGCCCGAAAACATTTCAATACAAACACGACGAAAGAATAAGAAATTCTGGAAAATTGAAATGTGCAACATGTTCGAATATGTTCGGATTTAAATGCCAGTTGGCTGGACATATGAAAATTCATACAAAGAAAAAACCATTGCAGTGCGAATTTTGTCCGAACAAGTTTCGATTTAAACGAAATTTGACGAAACATATCCACACAAGACACGTGAATATAACTCCAAATAATAAAAAGTTGAAATGTTCCATATGTTCAACATTTTTTGAATGTAAAGTTCGTTTGAATGAGCATATGAGAACTCATGCAGGAGAGAAGCCCTTTCAATGCGAATTATGTCCGAACAAATACCGATTTAAGCGTAGTTTGACGGAACATATAAAGATCACACATACGGATAGAACAACGAATATTAGAATATTTAATTGTACGATTTGTACAAAATTCTTTAGACAAAAATATAAATTGGATCGCCATATGAGAATGCATACTGGAGAAAGACCCTTTCAGTGCGAAATATGTCCGAACAAATATCGACTTAAGGGAAGTTTGACGATACATCTGCAAACGACACATGCGGATAGAACAAATACTAAAAAATTTAAATGTGAGATATGTTCGAAAATATTCCGACAGAGATATAAATTGGATGAGCATATGAGACTTCATACAGGAGAAAAACCGTTTGAGTGTGAAATTTGTCCCAATAAATACCGACTGAAGGGATCTTTGACGGCACATATGCAAAAGGTACATGCTGATATAACTCCCAATACTAGAAAGTTTGAATGTGAGACTTGTTCGAAACTTTTCGAATGTAGGGCTCGTTTAGAAGAGCATGTCAGACTTCATACAGGAGAAAAACCATTTCACTGTGAAGTATGTCCGAAGAAGTTTCGACTTAATCGCAGTTTGACTGAACATATGCAAAAAGCACATGCCGACAAAACGAATGTGAATTCTTCAAAATTTAATTGTGCTATGTGTTCGAAGTTTTTCCGACATAAGTATAAATTGGATGAACATATGCGAATTCATACCGGAGAACAGCCATATGAGTGTGAAATATGTCCGAAGAAATTTCGACTTAAAGGAAGTTTGATGGCACACGTGCAAAGATCACACGCCGATATAGCAGCTGATAGTAGAAAGTTTAAATGTGCAACATGTTCAAAACTCTTTAAACGTGAAGACCGTTTGACGGAGCACATGAGAATTCATACAGTCGAAATGTCATTGCAACTCGAAGAAGAGTACATTCTCAAAAATTGTAATTAATAAGGATACCCTCCAAAACAAAAGTTTCAAATACTAAAGGGCTGTGTTGTGAGTATTATATAAAAAGTCATAATAAATAACAATAATAACATAATAATCATTAAAAATTCAATTAACCAAAAATCCTGATGTCTTTCATGGAGAAAAAATTGTATCTTGTTTTTTTCTTTTTAATTATTTATTTGCTTATTGTCTCTTAACTTCTGCTGTATAATCGAGACCTGTTTCTTCAATTCCTGTGTGAATAGGACGTGATACTCCACAAGACGCAACCCTCAGCAAAAGCCTTTGATTTTCTCCATGTGTTTCTTCGATTTTCTCCATGTGTTTCTTGGACGACGCAATATAAAACGAAATAATAAGAGAGCATAACGAAGGCGAAGTAACCAGTCACATTTTTTAATTCTAATTTTAACCCGTAAGTTGGGCACACTTTTTCAGCTCGAAAAACTGGAGACAGTAGTCTCGTAACTCAATGAGCTGAAAAAAATGTCACCATATCAACATACTCATGCTGTATACTGACATTGGGATCAGATTTATCTCGATGTGTCAGAAGTGCTCCCCAGTCAGTACAGTGCACTGGTATTAGGGGTGGCTAACCAAGACTTGTAACTACGGGAAATATATCCTCAAGGAACGAGTGGATAATGATCGATGCTTCGGAAAGAATTGACCATTTCATCTCTGGTTCTATGACGGCCCTGAGGATTATACGGATAGACAATGCTATGTATATAAGGTTTTTCATCAAAACCTGATATACGAGCATGGACTAATCAACGGGATTTGTCCTAGTTATCAGTACACTCCAGAAAGCGTACTTTCGAGTGAAGATTTTCGTATGTATTGGGACAGGCAAGTTATAACTGATCGGTTTGTCGAACACAATAGACCCGATATAAACCTAGTCGACGAGATAAACCGGACTGCATATATAGTGGATGTTCCTATTCCTCCCAATAGCTATATTGCACGAAAGTATGCAGATGCAGAGAAGGTGGTAAAGTATGTAGCCTAGGCTCGAGAAATTAATGAAATTTGCGGTCTTAGTCAAGTGTATAACTGTAATACCGAAGACCCTCAGTGCTTTCTTTGAAAAGGTGCATATTCCAGTCACTCTCGTGGATGAGGTGTAAAAGTACACCATTCTGCATAATTGTGCAATTGTGAGGAAAACGTTGTCTTCTTTGACAATATCGCACGGTTATACGCTTTCAACCGAAAACCTGTGGTCGCATGCATATTGCAAGAAAATTGTTAACAAATCGTATCGTGTGTACCGTGCATACAACTGTTGGACAGATATCGGAACAAACGTCGGTAAAACTTTCTGTACGTCATGTGAATTTCTTTTAATGGGGTCAAATAAGGCTGTCTGTAGACTGATTTATTGCTTTTTTCATGAGTCTTACAGCCGTTTGAAGATTAGGTTTGACTTCATATTGTAAGACCGTATATTTTATGTTTGTGTTTTTAGCCGCTTTGGTGAACATTTCAAGCGCTACAAGCAGCTAATGGAAAATGTGACATTTGACAATTCACAAAAACTGCAGACGCAGAGGAATTGTAAACAGAATTAGTGGATTTCAATTGATAAATTTATTTCACATTTTTGAAGATCAAAAATGAATTTCAAGGAAGTGTGTAGAACGTGTCTTGCATCCAGCGGATCTGAGCGTTCTATTTCCAGTTCAATTCGGTTGGAAAATTTTGAAGTTATCGAGCTTCCTATTCTTGATTTGTTAAAAGTCTTCAATATTTCGGTAATTAAATTGTATATTTTTTTTTAAATTTGTGTTATTGTTATGAGCACCCGAACGAACCGAAACAATGGGCTGAATAAGTGACTTATTGAAATAAATGGTGAAACTCATGAGCGTAACGTGCGGAGAACCGATGTCGTTGCCCTATTCTCCCTTTGGGTTCCGCGAGCCTCTTGTGTAGCTGACGGTTTATAGATATGTATATAAAATATACTTTTAGAATTGTAGTTACTTTATTTATAAAAGTTTGTCTGTGCTCGCGGGCGATTTTATCTGCTGTGAAATTGTTTTATGTTATGGGCACTAAGGCACTTTGCTTATGACCGGACGTATTATTTTTAATGGGTTCTTTCCCGTCCTGGTCATTAATTGAATTAGGTCGATCGTGGCTTAAGCCCCGAACACAATGCTCCCGTTCCGTTCAGCTGTCAAAGTAGACCTTATGGGCCGACCATGTAAATGCACACAACGGTCGTAACGGAACGGATCGGAAAAGTTGACCAAAATTGTGACGGAACGGAACGGAACGGGAGCATTGTGTTTGGGGCTTTAGACCGTAACCATGCGCGCGTGGTCATATAATTGAGTACATATAAAAACTTACCGATTTTTTCCACCCGAGTGATGCAATGCGCGAATGCCATTTTAAAGGAATTGCTAAGCGGCGTATGAAGCAGTTTGGATAACATTTCTTTTACAACATCGAGGACCTAGGGTCTATAGGGCATGACAACTATTCAAGTTTTGTTGTGAAAAATGCTGCTATCGGTTCAATTCAGTGAAACAATTTAAACCTTCTCGTTAAGTCGGCTGTAGAATGCGTTGTGCCAAAAGTGTGTGGGATATCCTTTCTAAATGAAAATCATCACCGTCACCTTTTATTTCACAATGGTGCTAAAGACAAGGAAAAAATACCAATGTAGTAACGCTAGCAATCTCATCTTCCTGCATTCAATTTCGAATAAAACCTATCCTTCTATACGGAAGAAACATTCACATTTCTTGATAGGGTTCCTCGCTACCTTTAATAGAAGAACGACTAGTAACCGAACTCGAAGTTAGTGGTGTAAATGGCAGTCGGTGATTTGAACCTGTCCTAAAAAAGAGTATCGTGGGACATTTCTGGCACATACAGTAATGCCGGAAACTATGAAATTTCAAATGTTCGCACATTAAAATCACAATACTATTCGAGGTAGATAACCCCACGAAATTACAGAATGCTAATGGAGACAAACTGTATATCTCGAAACGATAATTGAGCACTTCAAATAATGAAAGCCTCAAGTACTCGTAAAGAAAAGGTGCGCATTTCCAAACTGAATTATGAAAATACAAAAACCACTCTCCAGAAAAGTATTGGCCTATTGTCGACTTCTCTGCTTAGAAAAAGAAATGGAAAGGAGTCCAACCTTTAATCGGCACAAACTTTGTAGCATGTTTAATGACTGAATGTACAAGAGATGAAGACATAATATTTTTGAATAAAATGTTTTTCGCCTCCTTTCGAGATATCGAACATATCGATGAGAAGTATATTTTGATTCGAAATTTTCGCTTAATCTCATCTAAACTATGCAAGCACTACACTAACGTCGTCTCTTATATTCAACTTTCAGGTATCTCCTACCGATAGTCTTCCCGATAAAATTTGTTGCGATTGTTTCAATAAAATACAAAAATCGTATACTTTCAAGACAAAACTCGAGAAAGCACAATCCATTTTGAAGGAATTAAAGGACAATGAAAAAAGTATGAATAATCTCAATGAATATGAGCATTATACTGAAGAGTTTGTCGAAGTAATTAAAACAGAAAACTACTATGCATCAAATAATGAACAAGACCCAATTAGTATACCAGACTCCAAGCAAGGCTTCACGAAAAGAGAGGTGTTTCTCGTTCAAGAAGTCAAGCAAGAACCCGAAATCGAGATAAACATGGAAGAAATAGACTTTGACGAAAAAATAATGAACACTAGAAAGCTTAAATGTACAACATGTTCGAAATTATTCCATAAGAAATATAAATTGCATCAACATATGAGAATCCATACGGGAGAGAAACCATTCCAGTGCAAAGAATGTCCACAAAAATATCGACTGAGGGGAAGTTTGAAGATGCATACGCAAAGGACACATGCTGATATAACTACTCGAAAGTTTAAATGTGTAACGTGCTTGAAGTTTTTCGAATATAAAAGTGAGTTGGATGCACATATGACAACTCATACAGGAGAAAAGCCCTTTCAGTGCGAAATATGTCCGAACAAGTATCGACTTAAGGGAAGTTTTACGGCACACATGCAAACGGCGCATGCCGATAAAACAAATATTAGAGAATTTATATGTGAAATATGTTCGAAAATATTCCGTCAAAGATGTATGTTGCATGATCATATGAGACTACATACAGGAGAAAAGCCATTTAAGTGTGAAATTTGTCCCAAAAAATATCGTCTGAAGGTAAGTTTGAAGGTACATATGCAAAGGGCACATGCACCCAATACTAGAAAGTTTGAATGTGAGACATGTTCGAAACTTTTTGAATGTAGGGCTCGTTTAAAAGAGCATGTCAGACTTCATACAGGAGAAAAACCATTTCACTGTGAAGTATGTATGAAAAAGTTTAGAGTTAAACGTAGTCTGACTGAACATATGAAAATTAAACATTCCGATAAAAGAAATGTTAATGCTAAAAAATTTAATTGTGTGATGTGTTCGAAGTTTTACCGACATAAGTATAAATTGGATGAACATATCCGTATCCATACCGGAGAACAGCCATATGAGTGCGAAATATGTCCGAAGAAATTTCGACTTAAAGGAAGTTTGAAGGTACATGTGCAAAGGTCACATGCAGATATAACAGATAATACTAGAAAGTTTAAATGTGCAACATGTGCGAAACTATTCAAACGTGAAGATCAATTGACGGAACACATGAGAATTCATACAGTCGAAATGCCATTGCAGCACGAAAAACCGTACATTGCCAAAAAATTATAGTAATTATGACACCCTCCGAACCAAAAGTTGCAAATTCTAAAGGGCTGTGTTGTGAGTATTATAAAAAAAGTCATAATAAATAAAAACATAACATAATAAACTTTAAAAATTCAATTAAACAAAACTCCTGTACTCTTTCATTATGAATAAAAAAATGATTTCTTTTGGATTATCTATTTTCTGATTGTCTCGTAACTTGATGTATCATCATTACTGTTTCTTTCATTCCTGTGCGATAACGACGCACCGCACATATTGAGGATTCTAATTCAGACCTATCCAATGGAGTAATCTTTGAGCATTCCACTCATGTGTTTAAATTCATTGATTTTATTTAAAATAAAGCTGTCTATGATACTACACCGATGATACCAAACAATTTCATTTCATATATAACTTATGAAATGCGGTTGATGTATGACTGTTCACGTGAAGTTATTTTCTTTTGGATTATCTATTTGCTTTGGTGTATTATTGTGACTGCTCCTTTAATTCCTGTATAATGGGGACAGCTCCTTAACATGGCGGGATTAATCTAGTGCGTTTTTCAAGACCGTTTCAATGGAGGCAATCCAATCAGGTGTGTCAGCTTTCATTCCACTGCGTTCAAATTCGTTATTCTTTTTATAAGACACCGAAGATACCAAACAATTTCATAGCTTTTATACGTCGTTCACGTGGTATCGTAATGTAATATAGCGTATTATGAAATGCCATTGATGTGAGACGTAAAATTATCCCAAGCAACAAAATATGAGCAAATTGACACACTTTAAGTAAAACTTTAGATTTCTTTGTTCCTTTTATGCTATAAAATTAGAGTCATTACTTAATAGTTCCGTTTCATTGTTTTTAAGTGGTGACGGTTACAGTTGAGAAGCATTTTAAACATTCGTCACAAAAAAGTATTTGAGTTGTGTAATAATGAAAACACATTTTTAACGAGTTGCAACAGTATGGTAACCGCCCATACATTTTGTAATGGATCGGTTACGTCTCATTTCACACATTTGTGACTAAAATGTATTTTTATTGTGTGTACAAAATAAAATTCAAATGCATGGTTACCGTTACAAAAAAATTTTCTAGTATTCTCACGTATCTGTTAAGGCCATGACACAATAAAAGCAGAAAGCAGCGGCAGAAACAGCAGCATCGGCAGTGCTGCTTTTTGCTCTGCATGTTGAATTTAAAGAAACAGCAGAAACAGAGAATGAATCCATGCTAATGTGCCGATGCTAACTGCCACCGAAAGTAGAAGCAGGGAAAAATGTGTCCATGCACTGTCAACAGTTACAGGTATTTTAGTTTCTTGTTTGAGCGGACGAAAATATTTTGTTTCCGTTGATTTTTCTGAGCTTTTAGTTTAAAATGATCATTAAATACGAGTATATGGAATCAATTTTGACACCTTTAATATTTCCATTGCTGAAAACATTCCCAATTCTTGCGGGTTTTATAATGGTAGTACTGAAGAAGAAGCAGAATTTTAGAATTTAGAACGAAAAGCTGCACTGTTTTCGTCACTGCTTCTGCCGCTGCTTTCATTTAAAAATGCGCCATATAATCCTGTGCTTTCTAAAAAAATGCTGCTTCTGTCGCTGCTTTAATGCTGCATATTAAGTCTATGGTCGCGTTTACGTGCGGATCAGACCAGTTTGAATAGACTAAAAATACCAGTCTGGTCGTACGCATAAACTCAAACCAAACCAGTCCATTTCGACTGATTTTGGTCTTGATTTTGGTACGGACCAAATGAAACCAAATCAGTCTAGTACTATGAAAATGCGCACATAAATGCAAGACCGACAAAAAACCAAACCGGTCTATGTGGACTGGTCTGGTCCGCACGTAAACGCGACCTATGTTACTAAAAACATCCTACAGTTTCTTCAAATGTGCGTCATTATTGAAACGACTTCCATTGCCATAATTCTATTAAAAGTGGGCTTCAACATATATTAAAAATGGCAAACAAAAATTAAATACTTAAGTACTATTATTAAAATATTCTTCAGTTCCTACACGATTCCTTCTGGGTCATATGGCAGTAACTGTGATCTTCTCTGGAACATCCGGTTGTAGAACTTTTTTTATAAAATTTCCGGGATCTATTTATTAAAATTCGGAAATTCCGGGATTGCTAAAGTGGCTCGGAATGGATTTCCCTACGGCCAATATAACGCTTAACTTTATTTCAAGTTATTGTGAACATTAATAGATTTCATAGATTCACTGAAGGGCATTATTAAATAGCCACTCAGGAAAGAAGCAAGCTGACAGTTCTAATTTGAACAATACTTACCGGCGTGATAGTATTAAATAAGTATCATTTTAGAGACTTGATTCAAATAAGAGAAATAACGTTACATTTTAAATTCGCTATAGAAACATCAGCCTAAAATGTTTCAAAAAAGCTTATGTGCAATTTTGGTATAAAATCATTAACAGTTTGGACTCGTATTAGAATCTAGTTATCGAAATTATATCGAAAACGTTAACATTATTGTTAAAAGAGTGCAACCATAATACAAAATGGAATAAGCACAGAACAGTAGAAAGAAAAATAGTACTAACTTCGGATTCTCTACTTCTGTCGCATTCTTCACATCTGAAACGGATACGAAACTGTTACCCCTAAGTCACAACGGCAACGCAGTCCGAGGCAGTCTAGCTGTCAAAAAGTTGAGCGCGGTGTATTTCCATTGTGGTAGTCACAACGAACGTAGACGGAGGCAGCCTTACGCAACCATCCAAAAATGTTCGTCAACTCTGAACTTTTCCGTAGCCTGTAGTTAACCTCGAAATCGACAAGTGACTTTTTTATCTTTAAAACATCGAATCGTTACTTGATATGACCGGACTGAATTAAAATTAGCTTAAAAATCGTTTTTAATTGTTCGCTGCTTCGTATGCACGAATACGAACGCTTTTTGGAAAATTTGAAAATTATTCAATACTCAAACTGACGCAGACAGTGAATAGTTATCTGACTTGCTTATTTATTGGCGGCGTCAAGCTGCGTCGTGCTGCCTCATTCTACTTTGTATGTGACTCAAGCATTATGCTACATTATAATATCCCCAGATACGGATTAGTAACATGTGTTTCAAAGTCGAAACAAGTGTCAGTAACAGTTACGTAAATGTTACAAGGGATATGAATTTGGGATTTGTAAAGGCCGGTATCCATTTGTTGCATTTCTGCGTATCATATCACAATTGTGTATCATTCACTGAACCGATACAGTGTGGATACTACACGTTTTTTTCCTGTATCAAGAGTACGCTGCATTTCAAAATTCACGATATACGATTACAAGTTTCTTTGTATCACATTTTGACACAGAACGAAGATCTGTTTGTCGTGTTCACTGATACGCAACGAGAATACGATACGCAGAAATGAAACAAATGGATACCGGCCTTAAGAGACTGACAAACTCAAATGCGTTAACGTGCGTGCAACGTGCATTCAGTTTTGATCTTTAGTGTTTGCTTAAGTTTTTAGCCACTTTGTTGAAAATTTCAAGCGCTACAAGCAGTTAATGGGAAATGTTAGTTTGACATTTGACAATTCACCAGAACTGTAAACGCAGAGGAATTGAATTGTAAACAGAATTAAATCAGTGAATTTCATTTGATAAATTTATTTTAAAATTGTTTAGATTAAAAATGAATTTCAAGGAAGTTTGTAGAACGTGTCTTGCACCCACCGAATCCGAGCGGTCTATTTTCAGTTCAATTCAGTTGGAAAATTTAGAAGTTATTAAACTTTCCATTCTTGATTTGTTAAAAGTCTTCGATATTTCGGTAATTAAATTGTTCATTTATTAAATTAAGTTTATGGTATGAGTACCCGATCGAACCGAAACAATAAGGCGCGGTGATTTAATATAATAAAGGTTGAAACCACGAGCGTATCGTGCGAAGGAGCTCTGTTGCTATACTCCCTTCGGGTTTTTAGAACTGATGATGAACGTGAATTGAATTTTGATTTAATTCTTTCAATAATAGAGAACGGTCGCGTTCTAGTTTACAAACACAAAAAATGTTGGTTCGAATCCCACCTGTCCATGGGCGTATCCTCCCGTAGTCTATGTACAAAATTCGCATTTGAAAAGCATCTGTGCTAAGAATGCTTTAACTGCCCTTTTCCCCAGAAATGGTCCGTGGACCAGAAGAATAGAAGACGATAGTCTCTGCCCGGTCATATGGGCACTAAAGTAGTTTGGGTTCAGCGGACGGATTATTACATTGAATATTCACTTGCCAATCATTTCACACTGACACGGTAGATTGCATTCGTAGACCTTGCATAAACATATATTAAATTTTTCTGCGTAAGCCGAGAACCGAAGAAATTCACTTTCTCTTACGAGGTCTCTTAGAAAAGTAATGAGACTGATTTTGTAAATAATACAACTCTTTTTTTCAAATATTTACATGTCTTGTTCAAAGTAGTTCCGGTCAGATCCAATACACCTTCTGCATCGTTCTTTCCAATCTTCAAAGCCCCAGTTGAAGGTCTCTATATTATAGTTTTGATGTTCTCAATAGTGCCAAAATTACGTCACAGAGACTCAGATCAAGCGAATATGGTGGCTGTCGTGATGAAGAACCTACTTGTTAGCAATGCTTTTTCAGATACGAATTCAAGTTGAACTCACTGCTCATCATTGAAATTTTTGCAATACACAGGATTAGTACTCTCCGGATTTATTGACACTTTTTTCTTTATAATCCATCAACAGGATACCCTTCTTATCTCAGAAAATAGTTGCTATGTCCGACCCTAAACTTCTTTTCATGCCGCCACTGCTTCGACTCATGTTTAGACATAGGTTCATAATGATTCAAAGGATCATAATAGTGCACAAGTTTCATCTGGAATAAGAACTTTTCGAAAAAAGTCATCCTTGTTTCAGTAGAGCTCTAAAAATGCTTTACAACGTGTGATGCGATATCGTAATGGAGTGAGCATTCTCCGGATCATTTTTGCGCTAACTTTTCCATACAAAGAAAACCATGCAGGATATACCAACCATCTCCACAAGTTGCTTCTTCTTTAAACGGGACAGATATCCTATAACATTCAATTTTGGAGTTTGGCGACTATTTCCGCAGACATTTTGTGTATCAATCTTCTAGAGCATAGATCCACTTCGAGATTCCCTGCCTGTTTTGAAAACACTATGCAACTTTTAAATTGTGCTAATCGAAGGACAAGAGTCACTGTAAACCGTTGTTTGAGGTTTTTCCTTGTTCTAATGAGGGCACAAAACTTAATTTTCTCCATATTATAAATTTCCTTTGACTTTTACTTGATTATAGGTCGATAATTTGAAAGACTATTAATGCAGGTAGTTAGGATAACCATTTAAAAAAAATAGTATTTATTTTCGGAGTACTTTTTTACCTCCCCCGTATCTGGCATTTTGGAATCGAAATTTTCAATGCATCCGATCTTATGAAGGAAAGAACAATACTAACTTCGGGTCTTCTATTCAACTTTCAGATATCTCCTGACAATAGTTTGCCCGATAGCATTTGTAGCGACTGTCTTAAAAAAATACAACAATCTTATGCTTTCAAGTTAAAATTCGATCGAGCACAAAGTAGTTTGAAGCATTTAAAGGCCAGTGAAAACGATGAGAGTAATCTCAACGAATATGAGTATTATACTGAAGAGCGTATTGACCTAATGAAAATAGAAAAAATAGAACATTGCTATATATCAAATAGTGAACAGCAAGAAGCGGCTATTATATCAGATTCCGAGCAGGACTTTACGAAGCAAGAGATATCTTTTGTTCAACAAGTCAAGCAAGAGCCCGAAGTCGAGATAAACATGGAAGAAAAGGACTTCAACGAAGAAGGAACGAGTACAAACAAGCTTCAATGTGCGACATGTTCGAAATTCTTCCGAAATCGATATAGATTGGTTCAGCATATGAGAACTCATACAGGCGAGAAACCATTTCATTGTGAACTGTGTCCGAACAAATATCAATTCAAGGGAAGCTTGAAGGAACACATGCATAGGACACATGTCGTTATAACACCCAATAATAGTAAGTTTACATGTGTGACATGCTCGCAATTATTTCGACATAAATATAAATTGGATGAACACATGAGAATTCATACAGGAGAGAAGCCATTCAAGTGTGAACATTGTCCGAAGAAATATCGACTTAAGGGAAGTTTAAAAGAACATATACAAAATACACATGTGACAAGTTCCAGTACGTCACATAATGCAACAAGACCCAGCACTAGAATGTATAAGTGCACGACATGTTCTAAACTATTCAAGCGTAGAGATCATATGCACCAGCATATGCGAATTCATACAGGAGAAAAACCATTTCAGTGCGAATTATGTCCAAAAAACTTTCGAATCAATCAGAGCTTTATGAAACATTTAAGAACGATACATGGCGATAAAATACCGAATACTAAAAAGTTTCGTTGTTCGACATGCTTCAAATTATTCCGACAAAAACGTAAATTGGCTGTGCATATGAGGAGTCATATAGGCGAAAAGCAATTTCAGTGTCAAGTATGCACGAAGAAATATCGATTTAAACGAAATTTAACGGATCACATGCAAACGACACATGCCGATAAAACAAAGAGTTCTACTAGAATTAATTGTGCGATTTGTTCGAAATTATTCCTTCATAAATATACTTATGATCGGCATATGATAATTCATACGGGCGGAAAGCCATTTCAGTGCGAAGTGTGCCCGAAGAAATATAGATTTCGGAGCAATTTGTTGCAACATATTCAAGCGACACACACCGATGGATCTTCAAAATTTAAATGTACGACTTGTTCGAAATTATTTCATCAAAAATATAAATTGGATCGGCATATGCGAATGCATACAGGCGAAAGGCCATTTCAGTGCGAATTATGTCCAAACAAATATCGACTTAAGGGAAGTTTAACGGCACATATTCAAATCAAACATTTACAAACGACACATATGCGACCGAAACATGCCGATGCCAATACTAGAAAATTTCAATGTGAGATATGTTCCAAATCCTTCGGACAAAAATACAAAATCGATCAACATATGAGACTTCATACAGGAGAAAAGCCCTTTCACTGCGAATTGTGTCCAAACAAGTTTCGACTTAAGGAAGGACTAACAGTACATTTACAAAAAGCACACGCCGATATAATACCCAATGCTAGAAAGTTTGAATGTACAACATGTTCGAAAATATTTGAAGGTAAAGGTCGTTTGGATGAGCATATGAGAATTCATACAGGAGAAAAACCGTTTCACTGTGAAGTATGTCCGAAAAAATTTCGAATTAATCGGAGTTTAACGGAACATGTACAGAGGATACATGCCGATATAACAGACAATAGTGTTAAGTTTAAATGTGATGTATGTTCGAAACTATTCGAACGTCAAAGTCGTTTGAATGAGCATATGACACTTCATACAGGTGAACTACCATTTCAGTGCGAAGTATGTTTGAAAAAATTTCGACTGCGATCAAGTTTGAGGGCACATATGAACAGGACACATGCTGATATAACAGCTTATACTAAAAAATTTAAATGTAAGACTTGTTCGAAGCTATTCGAATGTCAAACTCGTTTGAATGAGCATATCAGAATTCATACTGGAGAAAAGCCATTTGAGTGCGAAGTGTGCTCGAAAACATTTCGAATTAATCGCAGTTTAACGGAACATATGCAAAAGATGCATGCCGATAGTGAACCCAAGGGTAGTAAGTTAGTAGCTCATACAGGAGGAGAGCCGTTACAATCTGGAGTATAGGTCTTTCTCGATAATTTCAAATAATTGATTTAAAACTACTTTGTTGCAGTTATTGTAAATATAAAAAAAATCATAATAAAAAAATGTTGATACGTAATAAAAGCTAAAACATACTCCCGTCTTTCGCATTAACATTTAATTTTATCTGAAAATGCCCAAAATCAAGAATTGCTCTGGATTAGCGATTTGTAAAAGTTATGCCTCACAACTTCTTAATGTAGCTTGTTCAGTTCTCCTCATAAGAACTTGTAATTTTCATCAGATCGAGAGATACATGAAAAAATAAGCAAATCGTCCAAAAATGATCAGGTTGGAGGGAAACTTGGCAATTTCTGTTTTGTAAAAGTTCTCGTCGTTGAGTAGAAACACTTTCGAAAGAATTAAACTTTCTCCCCACTAGATAAATTTGCAGAAGGACATCGGAATCGTCGCGAATGTGGTGGGTGACTAAAGAATTCCCATTCCAACGCATTAAGTTTTTGTTGTGTCACCATTGTGGTATGTGATCGAGCATTATCATGGTGGTACACAATTGCTTTTCCGGACACCACTGCTGGCCTTTTTTCTTTGATAACTGCATGCAAATTATCAAGCTGGTTCCAATACACATTCGAATTAATAGTTTTTCTTTGTTTCAGCAACTCATAATATATTGGACCTCTTATCCCCCACCACAAAAAGATCAGTACTTGTCCGTGATGAATATTTGGTTTTGCAAGAGTTGCTGATGTTGTTGGAACAAAGCTTTTCTCCTCTTAATATTCTCGTACAGAATCAACTTTTCAACTTCAAAAACGGCACCACATTTGTATTGGTTCATAATACGAAATTCTGATCGAAGGCGAGTCGTAAAACTTTACGAATTCCGATACCAGACTTTAAATCATAGTAGACCCCCTGAGCCCTATACTCGCTTGGGCCCTAAGAATGTGTCTGTTTACATGCAAATACGAGCCTGAGTTAACAGTCGAGTCAGCCGTGGTTCGCAGGGACCATCTTTCATTGCTACTCAAATAACTATTCTTGGTCCTTATGTTAAGGTTATTTTAGCTCTTATTAAACAAACATAATTTGATTTGTTTACCCACAAATTGAACAGCAATCCAATAAAATTTTCAGTTGTCCGTAGATCATTCTGCTTGACTCTTAAGAGTTTATTTAAGTTTTCGCCACATTGGCAAAAATTTCTAGCGCTACAAGCGGCTAATGGAAAATCATTAGTTGACAGTTCACGGAAAACAGTAGTAAAATTGTAAACAGAAAATTAACTCAGTGAATTTCGTTTGATTTAAAATTTAATTTATAATTTTGTAGATGCAAAGAAGAACACAATGGATTTAACGGAAGTGTGCCGAACCTGTCTCGTATCCAGCGAATCTGTACGATCTATTTTCAGTACGGTTCAGCTGACAAATTTTGAAGTCAGCAACCTATCAGTTGTTGAAGTGCTAAAACTTTTCGATATTTCGGTAATTGAATTTCTTTTACTTTATGAATCGCGAAAATTGATATAGCCTGAGCTATGGCGCACTTTATTTATTACAAAAAGTCTCAATCTTTGCACGGTAGCTCTCTTGCTATCTTATGGTACTTTCGGCAGTCGCATGTCGCCTATTTCATTTTTTTATGCTCCCTTCGAAATACATAGGTTTGAGTGAGGGTCATGTCTCACGGGCAGATGCACCTGAATAACCTTCAGCTATTTACATAGAAAATTTCAATAGGGACATAACAATTTTGTATTTAAATAAAACAGAATAATTGAGATAATTTCCAAACTTTGCTCGTTCGTGAACTTCACCATAATAAAAATGTAAACCTTGACTGACCTTGTGATATTGACAGACCAGCAAAAGGGAGCGTTTGTATTAAATAACAAAATTGTTATGTACCTATTGAATAACTCTTTACATACGAGTTGCATATTGGGCAGCGCGCGCTAGTTTCATACACTACAGGAATGATCAATACTAACTTCGCGTCTTTTATATAACTTTTTCAGATAACTCCAGACAACGGTTTACCCGATATCATTTGTTGCAATTGTCTTGAAAAAATAAAACAATCTTATAATTTCAAGTTAAAATTCGAACAAACGGAAGCCACCTTCAAGCATTTAAAGCAGAGTGGAAAAAGTGATAACAATCTCAACGAATATGAACATTATACTGAATGCTTTACGAAGCACGAGATACCTATTATTCAACAAGTCAAGCAAGAACCCGAAATCGAGATAAATATGGAAGGTGACTTTGACGAAGACTTGAAGGACGTAAGAACGAACACTGGAATGTTTGAATGTGTGACATGTTCACAATTATTCCGATATAAATCTAAATTCGATCAGCATATGAGAATTCATACAGGAGAGAAACCATTTCAGTGTAAGATTTGTCTGAACAAATATCGATTTAAGTGCGGTTTAAAGGAACATATGCTTAAGGCACATGGTGTTACAACACCCCAAAATAGTAAAAACAGTAAATTAACATGTGTGACATGTTCGCAAATATTCCAACAAAAATATAAACTAGATGAACATATGCGAATTCATACCGGAGAGAAGCCATTCCATTGCGAATTGTGTCCGAACAAATACCGATATAGGTGTGGTTTGAGGAAACATGTACAAAGTACACATGCAGTTATAGCATCCAGTACTGGAACGTTAAAATGTGCGACATGTTCACAATTATTCCGACATGAATATGAATTAAGTGAACATATGAGAATTCACACGGGAGAAAAACCATTTCAGTGTGAAGTATGTCCGAAAAAATTTCGAATTAATCGCAGTTTGACTGATCATATCCAAAGGTTACATGCCGATATAAAACCGAATGTTCGTAATTTTAAATGTACGACATGTTCGAAACTGTTTCAACGTAATTCGCAATTAATTGAGCATATGACCATTCATACAGGAGAACGGCCATATGAATGCGAAGCATGTCCGAAAAAATTTCGACTTAAGTTCTGTTTGACTGAGCATATACGAAATATACATCTCGGTGTACGAAGAAAGTTTAAATGCGAGATATGTTCGAAAATATTCAAACGTGCAAATCGTTTAAATCAGCATATGCGAGTTCATACAGGAGAAGAACCATTTGAGTGCGAAGTATGTTTGAAAAAATTTCGACTTAGGGTAAGTTTCATATCACATATGAACAGGAAACATGCCGATTTAACAGGCTATACTAAAAAATTTAAATGTGAGACGTGTTCAAATCTATTCGAATGTCAAGCTCGTTTGAATGAGCATATCAGAATGCATACGGGAGAAAAGCCATTTGAATGCGAAGTGTGCTCGAAAACATTTCGAATAAAAAGCATTTTAACGAGACATATGCAAAAGATGCATGCCGATAGTGAACCCAACGGTAGTAAATTAGTACCTCATACAGGAGAAGAGCCGTTACAATCTGGAATGCAGGTTATTCTCGATAATTTCAAATAATTGATTTAAGACTACTTTATTACAAAATAATAATGAAAAGAAAAGTTATTTCATACGTAATTAAACATCTAAAACATACTTAGTCTTTCAAATTAGCATTTAATTTTATCTGAAAATGTCCGAAATCGTGTATTGCACTGGATTACCGATTTGCAAACGTTACACATTATCTTATAACATCTTAATTTCCGTGAGCCTTTCGCAGAAAGATATAGTTCATGAAAAATTTCGCAGCATTTTCATCACAAAACTTGATTTAGATTTGTCTTACAGTTCGTCGAGAGATGAATTATATCAAAAATCGGTTAATTAAACATTTTTAATTGCACGAAATTTCATTATACATGCATTATGTACAAAATGATACGTTTGATGAAGAAATTATTATAGCAAATATTTTAACAAATTTAATTAATCGTATTTAGCAATCGCTTCTACGATCATGGTTTCGTGTACCTGTGCCTGAATCGAAGAACTGTAAATAACTTAGACGACGGTACAAGATACACAATTGAAGATACAATGATAGTGGAAGCCCAACAAAACAAAATCTCCCCATTTTAAGGGGGGACTCGGAGTAAAATCTGATTTCAATTTATAAGTACTGGATTACTTTTTGGCTTGGTTGAATTTTGAGGCTCCGTCCGTCCAGACTGGGTCTAATTTCAGCAAAGTTGCCGTTTTGTTGCCATAACTTCCTGGACCCGATTGGTCGACATTATTATGACTGAATTAGTTGAGTCTTTCGTGAAGATATGGGAGTATACGTAACTTCTAGAATCATAATCATAATCATTCATAATCTCGTTTCCTTGGTGACCCTTAAGAAGTGGCTTAAGAATCCGCCTATGGAAACGAATAGGAATCACCAATAACTCTTCATAAAGAATACATTGATCGATCACGGCTGGATGATTCTTTCGTCCATGAAACATGTGCTGCAGCTGTAGAGTTTTTTTAAATTTCACAAAATGAACAGAAAGGTTTTTGAAAACCATGAAAATAGGGATTTAACGGATTGAAGAATACCATTTTAGTCATCAAGATGCTGATATTTGCAAATGGAATTGATAAGGTAAACTTATCCATCAAATCTATTCACAGAATATTTAAATCGGGCATGTTTACAACAAAAATTCTACTTGTATCGATTTAATTATTAAATTTAATTGTTCCATCAAATTCATCGGATTTTTTCAAAGGTGCAGCTCCAAGGTGCTTGTAAGTTTTTTTGGGATATGACCGTTACGCCTAATCCGGTATTCTACTGAAGTTTTATATTTACGTCATTTATGCGACGTCACAATAAGCCCAAATGTGGCTGCAGTGACAGGTTAACCACACCAACCCCTACTTCCAAATCCATTTATGCGGACTTGGATGATCTTTCGTTTACCGGAAACATTCGTTTGCTTAACCGAAAACATGTCGTTTGTTTTAAGGCGTAATTTTGGCTGAAATTCCGTTTACAGTTGCTGGGAACTTTTAGTCTCGCCTTGCAATTTATGTAATCTTCCTTGTGTCGTAACTTTGGTTTAACATACCTTACACATATAAGTTGCCTCGACTGGAGATTAAAATCTCATAACGAAGATAAGAGGTTATCCTAATTGGACCCTTTGAAATTGAAATTTTCACATAGCCTGATTACCGTACCACCGTATGCTATGAAATCTTCCGTTGTCTTTTTAACTGTTTGAAAGCACTTATAACTGGCATAAAATACGGTGTCCCTCGTCCCAGTACAAGTTGTTTAAAAGCTACGATACATATTCAGAAATTTCCTCATCATTTTTCTTTTAAGAGTGAAAATTCTTCTCATGAATAAATTTAATTGAAAATTTTGCTAAGTTGTTATACTTCCTCTCGAGAAGTTAGGATATTGACTCGCGGTACAGATTCATGAATTATTAACTTAAAAAAAGGCTGTCTATGGGAATACCAGTAAATATACGATGTGCCGTTTGTGCAATTTTCACTAAATTTTTGTAGCCTTATGTTTTCATTAGAGATTTTTAAACAGCAATCCAAGTAAATTTTCAGTTGTCCTTAGTCCATTTTGCTTCACTCTTAAGAGTTTAAGTTTTCGCCACTTTAGTAAAAATTTCGAGCGCTACAAGCGGCTAATGGGAAATTATTAGTTGACATTTCACGGAAAACAGAAAACAGTAGTAAAATTGTAAACAGAAAATTAACTCAAACAAGAACACAATGGATTTAATGAAAGTGTGCAGAACCTGTCTCGTATCCAGCGAATCTGTGCGATCTATTTTCAGTTCAGTTCAGCTGACAAACTTTGAAGTCAGTAAGCTCTCAGTTGTTGAAGTGCTAAGACTCTTTGATATTTCGGTAAATGAATTGCAATACTTTTATTTTATTAATTGGAAATATTGATTATTATATAAAGGCTTAACCCTTGCGCAGGATCTCTGTTGTCTCATTTTGTTTGCGTTCATTGAAATATCAAATCCACAGCTAAACCAATGTTCGTGTTATGAATAGAGATGAGACAAATATATTAGTATTCGCTATGATATTACTAATATTAGGATTTATCAGATATTAGGAATATGCTGATATTAGATATTTGAATATGAAGATATACACTTTCCATCGAATCTTTCTGATACCACAGATTTACCGATCTGTTTTTCCTTTACTTACTAGAATCAAAATTGCAATAATTTACCTACCACCTACACATTGAACAAGGCAAGTTTAAATCAGTAAGGGAGGACTATGTTAGATTTAAACAACGAATTCAATATTTATCGAAAGGGAAAGAATAGAAAGAAGGGTAAATCTGTTTATTTATTTTAGCTCCTACTAAATAAGGAAATATCACTTTTCAGATTCACTTTTTTCCCAAAAGATAATAGGCTTGTTTAGAGGACTTTTGAAAATTTTTGTCCGAGTGAGCTTACAGGGGCAAGAAATGTTCAAAAAGTGCTCTAATGTACCCTACTATATTTAATGAAGTCATAAAAAATCATAGCGCTGAATAGTTGCTACAATGTTTTTGAATGGAATCTGTCTTTTAAGACCTGAAACAGTTTCTTCTCCCATTCTATTTTTAATCTTTATCAACGACCGCGCGTTAGTTTTTCACTTTCACTGAATATCACCTACTGCAGGAAATAACAATACTAACTTCGCTTCTCTTATCTAACTTTTTCAGGTAGCTCCAGACATTGGTTTGCCCGATAGCATTTGTTGCAATTGTCTCAAAAAAATACAACAATCTTATAATTTTAAATTAAAATTGGAACAAACAGAAGCCACTTTCAAACATTTGAAGGAGAGTGAAAAAAGTGAAAACCATCTCTACGAAGATGGACATTATACTAAATGCTCTACGAAGCACGAGATACTTATTGTTCAACAAGTCAAGCAAGAGCCCGAAATCGAGATAAACATGGAAGAAGACTTGAAGGACGTAAGAACAAACACTGGAATGCTTGAATGTGTGACATGTTCACAATTATTCCGACATAAATGTAAATTGGACCAGCATATGAGAATTCATACAAGAGAGAAACCATTCCAGTGTAAATTTTGCACGAAGACATATGAGTTTAAGGGTAGTTTGAAGAAACATATACAAAGTACACATGAAGTTATAACATCCAGTACTGGAAGGATTAAATGTGAAACAAGTTCAAAAATATTCCAGCATAAATATAAACTAAACGAACATATGCGAATTCATACCGGAGACAAGCCATTCCATTGCGAATTTTGTCCGATTAAATATCGATGTAAAGGAAGTTTGAAAATACATGTACAAAGAACACATGCCGGAGTAACACCCAATACTAGAAACTTTGAATGTGCAACATGTTCGCAATTATTCCGACATAAATATAAATTAAATGAACATATGAGAATTCATACAGGAGAGAAGCCATTCCATTGCGAAGTATGTCCGAAAAAATATCGACTTAAGGAATATTTGAAAGAGCATATACAAACTGCGCATGTCGGTATAACATCCAATACTGGAATCTTTAAATGTGAGACATGTTCTAAACTATTCAAGCATAAAGATCATTTGAATGAGCACAGGCGAATTCATACAGGAGAAAAACCATTTCAGTGTGGACTATGTCCGAAAAGGTTTCGAATTAAGCTCAATTTAAGGCTACATATCCAAACGACACATTACGGTAAAACAACGACTACTAAAACATTTTGCTGTACGATATGTTCAAAATTAATCCGTCATAAGTATAAATTTGATGTGCATATGAGAAATCATACAGGAGAGAAGCCATTTGTGTGCAAAGTCTGTCCGAATAAATATCGCCTTAAGAAATGTTTGACGATACATATGCAAACGGCACATGGCGATGGAACATCAAATTTTAAAAAATTTAAATGCTCCGTATGTTCGAAACTATTCCGGAAAAGATATAAATTGGAAGAGCACAGGCGACTTCATACAGGTGAAAGACCATTTCCTTGTGAGTTATGTCCAAACAAATATCGACTGAAGGGAAGTTTGACGGCACATATGCAAGCTACACATAAGCAAAGGACACATGCGAATATTAAAAAATTTCAATGTGATAAATGTCTGAAATTCTTTCGACAACAATATAAATTGGATCGGCATATAAGACTTCACACAGGAGAGAAACCATTCCATTGCAAAATTTGTCCGAACAAATATCGCCTTAAGGAAGGATTGGCAGCACATATACAAAAGACACACGTCGATATAATACCCAATGCTAAAAAGTTTGAATGCGTAACTTGCTCGAAATTATTCGAATATCAAAGCCATTTGAATGAGCGAGCATATGCGAATTCATACGGGAGAAAAACCATTTCAGTGTGAAGTATGTCCGAAAAAATTTCGAATTAATCGCAGTTTGACTGAACATATGCGAAGGTTGCATGCCGATATAACACCCAATGTTAGTAAGTTTAAATGTGCGATATGTTCGAAACTGTTCCAGCGAAATTCTCGTTTGATTGAACATATGACATTTCATACAGGAGAACGGCCATTTGAGTGCGAAGCATGTCCAAAAAAATTCCGAGTTAAGGCAAGCTTGATTAAACATTTGCAAAAGATACACGCCGGGACAATACCCGATACTAGAAAATTTAAATGTGCTACATGTTCGAAACTATTCAAACGTGAAGATCGTTTGAATGAGCATGTGAGAATTCATGCAGGATAGGAGCCATAGCTGTTCGAAATTAAGGTCACTCTCGATACATAACTGGAAATATGTAATTGGCATACAACTGTGTAACAATCATCGACAAAGTTGCAATTACTGTGTTTTTTTATATGCCTAAATAAAAGTGAAAATTGTGTAGTCGTAATAAAAGAAAAATGTAATGATATGAAGTTTATATAAATTGCAGTACTGTAAGGAAATAAGATCATTATCAAGGAACAAAGCAAAGAATGCAATGCTACAGCTATAGAATTTCGTTTTGATCGTATTAAATAAATCTTCTTTAAAACACAATTGGTTCTTTTTCCTTACAAATTCGTCACAGCAGTTAAAATTTTCTCTGATGTAGCGTTCTACAGTGGAATCTCTAAAAGTTGGATGGTTGTGATGTTCATTTAATTTTAATCGTTTTCGTGCCTTCATTTATAATATCATAAGTATATTTTTTTGATTACTCAAGAATAATCGTTGGAACTGATGCATTTAAACTATAGGATACATTCATACCTTAAAACTGGTCTGTTCTGTTAATATCAACAAAGTTAATAATTTTATAAATTTGTCGGTTGTTTTTCGGCGTCAGAGTGGTTTCAGTGCGAAACACCAACACGAAAGACCGACTGAGATCGATCGCTGTCCTAGCTACTCCCAGTGAGGCATGATAGTTGAAAAACCTTCACTAAAGGAGTCAGTTTAAAATTGTGTTGGACTAAGTCCAAAGGAACTGTTTCGTCATTGGATGGCATTGACTCGCCCGAGGGTGTATCATGCCTACTATCCGCAAACCCAACCTTACAGCTGCTAGTATTGCTGAGGATTTCTTCATATGTGCGATATAGAACCGAAATTCATTTCCGCGAATTATAATGTAGTGAAATTTGCCATAGCAATTTATGATATATGCACTGAAGTTCAAACAATATGGTATAGCAGGGACCATTGTCGTGGTGCAGGATCCAGTTGTTGGCAATGCTTGGTCGGACACGAATTCAAATTTAACTCACTGCTTATCATTGTGGTAGGCAGGAGCCATCACTCTCCGACGTTTTCGTTGATTCTCGATGCTGAAAGCCGTCCTGAGCGTGAATAATCTTCGATTGACTGCGGCCTTTCTGAAAACGTCTTGTGCAATTGGCAGAGCATTCTATTTGTATACCCTTTTCTCGACCCAAAAGTACGCCAACAGAAAATCTAATACCACGACAAAATTATTTTGGAAGCAAGTAGTATATTTTTTCTTATTTCTTATTTCTTTATACATTCTAAAAATCAACGACAATCAATTTAACGCCTAATTCTCAAGTAAGAATACTATGAGTACACTATAAACCGTCTTTAATTTAGTAGTCAACTATCGGGTGTTTGTTTTCGGACTATTGTATTATAGTTAAATAATTAGTCAATTATCGGGTATCATTAACGGGAAATAAAAAAGACGGTCATAGTGTAATATAGAGACCTGTCAACCAAGGGAAGCAGTACTTTTTTTTCCGCATTCTTTGTGTCCATTCTGTTTAGCTCTTAAGAGTTTGTTATGTTTTTGCCCACTTTGGTAAACATTTTATGCGCTGCAAGCAGCTAATGGAAAATCATAGTTTGACTTTTCCCCGAAATTCACAGAGTGATGAAAACAGAGTTGAACAAATTTCATACGGGTTTAAATATATTTTAGAATTTTGTAGATCAAGACGGGAATAAAATGGATTTAAAGAAAGTGTGCAGAACTTGTTTGAAAACCAATGAATCTCTGCGGCCTGTTTTCAATTCGATTCAGCTGGCAAATTGTGAAGTCACAAAACGCACAACTCTTGAAGTACTACAAATCTTCAGTATTTCGGTAATTAACTTTATTTTGCTGTGTTTGTTGAATCTTAAAATACAGAGTCATTTTTGCAAGGCAAGGAGCTCTGGGTAGCTCCATTATTTTTGTTCTTAATGATCTCTAATTTATATCAATAGTTTATTATTGCCCTTATGTTGGCAATTCATGTATGATTATTTCGGGCACACTGTTAAGTTTGATATTCGTCAAAGGACAAACCATTCATGAATTAGACAGGCATCCATAGTGTGTTAATGTAATCGCTGTGTAATAATAAAGAGGCCAGAAGACAGACTTATACAGAGTAATTCAGGACCTCAATCACTGAAGTGATTTTTTTTAGAAAACTTTATAGCCTCCACTTCACTGGTTTGCTAAAGAAATTTATATTCAGTGAACTTCATTTGTCCACCTATATACACAAATCGAACTTCATCTTTGTAACGGGAATTGGTTCGTGAGATATAGTAATTTAATGTTTTTCACTCCAACACATGAGTACGCCACTGAGCCACTTAATATTTTTATTTGTGGTCTATTATCTCCAAATTTCAACTTGATGACATTAACCGTTTAGGAGATTTTTAGAATGTCTCGATCTCACCTTTTCGGACGAATTGCTTTCCCCCAACTTTCACCCATACAGACAATTTTTTTACAAATGGCTCCGCTATCAAAACTATAAATTCCAAGTTTCCACCTCCTGGCATATGCGGTTGCTGAGATCTACAAACTAATATTATTCGTCTAACACGCTCCCCCACCTCCACCCTCACACCCCCATTCGTTAAAAAGTGGCTACTTTAAGGGGTGCACCCATCGTTTAAAGGGTAGCTACGAGTCTTCAGACAATTTTGCGCTCGGCGGAGTCATGAAGCGTGACAAAAAAAATTCAGCTCTGCAAATTGTATTAAAATAATAAAACAAAATAAGGTGGATTGGATTGGTAAAGGAAATAACAACTCAGTCAATAAAATTTAAAAAGACGCACATATAGAAAATTGTCGGCAACACCACCGTTATTAGCGTTTCGGAATTGCATAACGGACTGTGATGAGTCAATGCAACCCGATGACGAAATAGCTCCTGCGGACCTAGACCAACCCAGGGTTTTTCAAATATCCTGTGCGCAATGATAGCAGCCAAGGCAGAGATCGATCCTTGTTTGGGAGTTCGTATCAGGACTCCATTGATGCTGAAATAACCCAAAAAGTTTTAAATACTATGACAAATTCCATTCTCGGTAATACTTTATTTAAAAAGTCTTGTTCAACTTCTTACCTCAATAGATATGATATTAATCATATTTAGACTCAACATTTTTACTGACTGCCACTGGATGAAAGAACAACACTTACGTCGTCTCTTCTATTAAACTTTCAGATATCTCCTGACAACGGCTTACCAGATAGTGTTTGTAGCGAGTGTATCAAAAAAATACAACAATCGTATAATTTCAAGTTAAAATTCGAACAAACAGAAGCCATTTTAAAACAGCTAAAGGACAATGGAAAAAGTGTGAACGTGTCTATGAACTCTCCCGACGAAGATGGAAATAATACTAAAGGTGATATTGAACTAATTAAAACTGAACAGACTGAATATTATTGTACATCAAATGATGAACAATTAGAACGAACGAATTTGCCAACGATCTTTGTACAAGACGCTACGAAGCAAGAGATTTCTCTTGTTCAAGAAGTAAAACAAGAACCTGCAATAGAGATAAGCACGGAAGAAGTAGATTTTGACGAAAAAATAGCGAACACTAGAAAGCTTAAATGTTCGATATGTTCGGAATTATTCCAAAAGAAATATAAATTGAATCAGCATATGAGAATTCATACAGGAGAGAAGCCATTCCAGTGCGAAGAATGTCCGAACAAATATCGACTAAAGGGAAGTTTGACGACACATATGCAACGAAGACATGCCGATATAACTACTAGGAAGTTTAAATGTGTAACATGTTCGAAATTTTTCGGATACAAAAGTGAGTTGGATGAGCATATGAGAGTTCATACACGAGAGAAACCAATTCAATGCAAGTTATGTCCAAAAAAATATCGATTTAAGCGAAGTTTAACGGAACATATGCAAGCAACACATGCCAATATAACGACGAATAGCAGAAAGTTTAAATGTGCGACATGTTTGAAATTGTTCGGATTTAAATGCCAGTTGATTGAGCATATGAAAATGCACACAAGAGAAAAACCATTTCAGTGCGAAGTGTGTCCAAAAAAATTTCGATTTAATCGGAGTTTGACAGAGCATATGCAAACGAGACATGCCGATAGAACAACGAATACTAGAAAAAATAAATGTGGGATATGTTTGAAATTGTTCCGACATAAATATAAATTGGATGAGCATATGAGTATTCATACAGGAGAAAAGCCATTTCAGTGTGAATTATGTCCGGACAAGTTTCGTCTTAAGGGCAGTTTGAAGTCACATATGCAAAGAACACATGCCGATGTAACAATTGATTCTAGAAAGTTTAAATGTGGAACGTGTTCGAAACTATTCGAACGTAAAGATCGTTTGAACGAGCACATGAGAATTCATACAAGAGAAAAACCATTTGAGTGCGAAGTATGCTCGAAAAAATTTCGGGTTTATCGCAGTTTAACGGAACATATGCAAACGATTCATGCTGATGTAGCAACGATAACTTCTACACTATTTAAATGTGCGATATGTTCGAAATTATTCCGACATAAATACAAGTTGGATGAGCATATGAGAATTCATACAGGCGAAAAGCCATTTCAATGTGAAATATGTCCGAACAAATTTCGGCTTAAGGGATGTTTGACAGCGCATATGCAAAGGACACATGCCGGCATAACAGTGGATAGTAGAAAGTTTAAATGTTCGACATGTTCGAAACTATTTGAATGTGAAGTTCGTTTGAATGAACATATTAGAATTCATACCGGAGAAAAACCACTGCAGTGCGACGTATGTCCGAAAAGATTTCGATTTAAGTGCAATTTGAAGGCACATATGCAAAGTGCACATTCCGCTTTAGCAACTGATTCTAGAAAGTTTCAATGTGCTCTATGTTCGAAGGTATTCGAACGTAAAGTTCGTTTGGACGAGCATATGAGAATTCATACAGGAGAAAAACCATTTCAGTGTGAAGTTTGTCCAAATATTTTTCGAACTAAGTACTTCTTGAAATGTCATATGAATAGAATGCATGAAGTTCAATCACAGGATATGGAGAAGTCAGATACTAAGAAGATTAGATGCGCGATATGTTTGAAATCGTTCGAATATAAAAGTCAGTTGGATGACCATATGAGAAGTCATACAGGAGAAAAACCATTCCAGTGTAAAGTTTGTCCAAAGAAATTTCAAACGAAGTCGAACTGTAATAAGCATATGCAAAGAATACATGGTGTCAAATCGCAAAGTAGTATAGTAATAGTATCTCAACCGAATTAGGCGTTTTTCATCTATGGAATGAGTAATTAACATTATAAAGGCGCTTCGAAACTTCTATGTGATAATCCTTTTGATCCGTTCATGTGCAGGTTCGTTTGTGGGCATGCAAAAGATAATAATAAATAAATTATGAGGTATTAAGTTGTGGAATTTGTAATATTAACACTAAACTGACTAGTTAAAATTGAGCGTAATACATACAAGGAAACCAAATCAAAAAAAACCTTGGCGTATGATGCATTCAATGTATTTGCCTACCATCTTTGATATTTAACCATCTACCATCTTTGATCTTATCATCTTGAGTGTTCTACTCGCTCCGTCGCCATCCTATTTGGATCGGCGCTTTGCTTGGGTGTTGCTGTTTGCTCGGGTCTCTTGCTATTCTTCTCAACATTAGCCTGCCATGCTGTCATCCTCTTCTTGAAAGGATATCTCTCTCACGCTATTTGTCTGTTGCGTCTTCTCAATACTTTACAGATTTTATTGATTCACACTCCAGCTGTAGCTCTGGATTTCGTATGGTTGTCTCAGTCAAACTGGAGCAACGGCTCCATGTGAGCCGTTGATTTTGAAAGTGGAATAAGTCACTTTTTGTTGTGACATTGTAACGATGTTTTATACAACACGAAGCAGCTTTCTGAGAATCTATTGATGCAACTGTTTCATCACACTTTTAACAAATACAAGTAAATTTTCCCGAAACCCGAAACCAAATTTTTCATATTTTACATTTAAGTTCTAAATGAAACTTTGGTATGGAGCGAACCTTTACCTCAATTTTATTTAATTATTAATAAATTTAAATGGTGTAGCTGTGGTTATCCCAGCATAAATTCGAACGAATTGTTCCTTACATTCATTTATATTTATATTCACGCACAGTTAAAAGCATGAAATAACACGCACTTGTATCCTCTCATAAGGCCCAAAGGCTAAATACGCTGGTTTGCTAAAATTGCAGGTTTCAACTTTTAACTATAGTCTATCCACGAAAATGAAATGGCGCTTCTGTGAAAGTATCAGCCCCTTCGCGAAGAGAATAGTTCCGCTTTTGTTACCACAGAGCACGATTTAATTATTTAGTTTACGGAATGTCTTTTTTCTTCAGTTCCTGTCTGTACACAACAGGGAACAGGGAGGAAAGTATCAGTATACCTTGACAAGACATAATTTTTATGATATCGTGTTAATTACTGTTTGGCTTCTAGTTGACATATGGGTGTATTGTATGCATAGAATGAATTTTTAATGAAGACAAACGGGCAGTGTCGACCAAGGTAAAGCCCGAGCAGCATCGTAATTTAATTTATTTAATTATTGCCCGAGTAGGATATTCCTACAGCAGGCTCAGGGCGGTTCCGACTCTATCCGTGCAAGAAAGTCGACCGTCTTGTTTCCTGGTATGTCGGACTGCTCCGGAATCCAGGCTACAGTCACTTTATTGTTCCTCCCCAATTTATTCAACCTTCTTATACCCTCCTCAACAAGTCTCGAAACTGTACTCGACCCTAGCGATTTGATGGCTGTCCGAATAAATGTTAATGACTTTGTCCTTCCACCTTAAACAATACAATATGAGAAGGACGTATACCTCCGCTTGGAATGCCGTCGTTTGTCCAACGGGAATGAATGACTTTCCAGAAGTTGAGCCTTCCAGGAAGGACTTGCGGTGTTTTTTTCATTGCACCCGTTACATCTAGACAAGCCAAGCCGAGTTTTGAGAGTTGCAGCTTAGTATTCTGAGTGCTTACCGCCGACGGTCAGACATTTGTCTCATAGATCAGGTAGGGGAAGGTAATATTTGTACAGAGCCATCGCACCATTTTGGTCCCCAGGTTTTCCTAAAGGCCCTACAGCATTGTCAGAAAATCACTATGGCTGTCCGGACCCTAGAGTTCGGATGTGGTTTGAAAGTATGCTTCGGGTCCAAAACCACGCCCAGTTACCTCACCCACGTCACTTGAGGTATTTTAATGGGATTCACTGAAAGATTCTGGTCATTACACCATCTTTGTACAATACGTAGAGCTCTTGGCATCAGCACACATATCACAGGGAGATCACTTCCTTGGATTATGATAAATCCATCATCTGCGAAGCATGTTTTGAGATATAGACTTTCTTAATTATTTAAGAAATTACATTATAAAGCCAGAAACATATGTATAAAGTAACAGAAGCAAACGTTTATTGCCAATTCATTTTTTAAATCACATTTCGCTGAATTTCTTGGTTGTGTGATGCATTCCAGTCTATCATCCCAGAGGTCCTTTCATACTCGCCTGTGTTTGGTCGGTAGGCTAACAACTTTTTCCCGGAAAATATCCGAAGGATTGAAAGAAATCTCGGATTGAATAAAATGTCATGGATATCCCAAAAATACAATTGGTGAGAAATTGTCGAACCTCAGGCCAGAAAAAGTAATATCCTTTTCTATTCTAATAAAATCGAGAAAAAACAAATACTTAAATAGGAGTATTCATTTAGGTCATCCGAAAGAGAAACATTTACGAAACAAAGTGTAGCAAATAGTTCTTCTTTTTTGTGTTCTTTTATTTATTTAAAGAACAACACTAACGTCGCCTTTTCTATACAACTTTCAGGTATCTCATAACGATGGTTTTCCGGACAACATTTGTTGCAGTTGTCTGGACAAAGTACATCAATTTTATAATTTCAAGTTAAAATTCGAAAAATCTAAAGGCATTTTGAAGCAACTAATGCATAGTAGGAAAAGTGAGAACGAGTCTATTAACTCTATCAATGAAAGTGCATTTTATACGGAATCAAACATTAAAACAAAAGACTATAATACAACAAATAATAATCAGTTAGAAGTGACGAGTGTACCTGAGATTTCCGGGCAAGGATTTACGAAGCAATCGATATCCTTCGTCCAAAATGTAAAGCAAGATCCCGAAATCGATATAAACTTAGAAGGAGATATAAAGGAAGCAAGCACGAACACTGGAGAGTTCAAATGCGATACATGTTCGAAATCGTCCGGATATGAAAGTGATTTAGATGATCATATGGAAGTTCATACACGAGACAAACCATTTCAGTGCGATGAGTGTCCGAAACAATTTCGATTTAAGCGTAGTTTGGCACAACGTACCAAAATAGCACATGCAGAAAGAATAACGAGCACTAGACAAAAATGTGCGATATGTAGGAAATTATTTCGATATAAATATAAATTGGATGAACATATGAGAATTCATACAGGAGAGAAGCCATTTCAGTGTGAACTATGTCCAAGTAAATTTCGACTTAAGGCACGTTTATCGGCCCATATGCAAAGTTCACATGCTGATATAACAAATGATACTAGAAAGTTTAAATGTGCGACATGTTCGAAACTATTCGAATGTCAAGTTCATTTAAATGATCATATGAGAATTCATACGGGAGAAAAACCGTTCAATTGCCAGGTTTGTACAAATATCTTTCGGACTAAGTACTTCTTGAAGCGTCATATGCAAAGAATGCATGGCGTTCAATCACACCTTTTGCTAAAGCCGAACACTCGAAAAATTAAATGTACGACATGTTCGAAACTATTCGAGTGTCAACTTCGTTTGAATGAGCATATGAGAATTCATACAGGCGAAAAACCATTTTAGTGTCAAGAGTGTCCAAATAAATTGCGAACTAAGTACTTCTTGAAGTGTCATATGCAAAGAATTCACGGTGCTCAATTACACATTATGCAAAAAACGAGCACTACAACGTTCAAGTGTACGGCTTGTTCGAAATCGCTCGAATATAAAAGTCAATTTGATAACCATATGCGAATTCATACAGGAGAAAAACCATTTCAGTGCGAAAATTGTCCGAAAATTTGGATTTAAATGGGGTTTGAAAGAACATGTACAAACTGCACATACCGATAGAACAATGACGAATACGAAAAAATTTAAATGTCTGATATGTTCGAAACTATTTCGACATAAATTTAGATTGGATGAGCATATGAGAATTTATACAGGAGAAAAACCGTTTGAGTGTCAAGTTTGTTCAGAGAAATTTCGAGTTAGGGCCAGTTTGAGAAGTCATATGCAGAGGAAACATGAGCAAATCATGCAACAGTGAGATAATGCAATTCTAGCTCATTGATATAAGAAATGCATAAGACATTCATCCTGTGAATAAAGAAGTATCAGTTATGTTCAGAATTCGTCGAGCGATTCGACGTTAATTTATGATAATGCAGTCATATTCAGACTCTTTTTGTTGGCATGCAAGACAATTTCAATTACGTAGTATTAAGACTATATTAATTGGAGATTCAAAATTGAAGTGAGAGTTTACTAAGTGGGGCGAAAAGCACAATGAAACGCAGCAAAAACCTTGTGTAAATAAATGACAAAAACTAAACAGGAACATGAGTTTAATTTCATTGATTATAGGAAATTGGAACAATTTTTTCAACTGTTTAAATTTGGTGGATTGATTTTACTTATCGATGTATAGTTGAAGGTTAGTCCAATTTAGATAGATTTGTTTGGTTCCTCTGTCACTGAAGCCTGAATTGTGTCTATTGTGACCTCCGCCTAAATAATCTATAGTTCCTCTTCAATACTGGCGCTGTCAAATAAAGCATAATAATTTTCTAGGGGGTTTCGTCACGAATTCCCATCCACCATCCAACCGAAGTGAGTAAGTTCACATTCACAAAGAATGTTCTCTGGAGTTTCAATTTTGTTATCACAGATTCTGCATGTTTTTCTCTAAGAGAGACAAATCCTATGGAGATGCTATCTCCATGTAACAATGTCCATGTGGCTAAACTATCTTTAATTTTTTAATATTTCTGCTTCAAGCAGCAGAGGTTTGATGTTATTACGTATTTCGGATGGATAACATTTTTAAAAACGAGAATACAACCTTTCATAGTGGAGTTACTATAAAACTCGAGTTATTCCGTTGTCAAAAGGAGTCTGAACCATACAATCTTTTTGACTGACGTCAAAACACATCACTTATTTTTTAAGCCGTTTTTATAAGCAGCAGGAAAATGATTTAAATAAAATTAAACAACTTCTGTTTTTCACTTGTTTCCATCATTTATTTATAATTGATTTTTTTCTTGGTTTCCTAGTATTTTTTTTTCTGAAGTAGAGAAACTTTTATTAATCTCTGTGAAACTGAGCGTTAAATTCGTTCACAACTAAAATTGTTTAAAATTTCGATTTTCACATGTCCATCAAAGATCCCCGAATATGAAATTTCAAAGCAAAATACCTCAAATAAACTTCGAATCACTCGTCACCTTATCGATGCATTCTTCACTTAACTCGTGATTTATTTGTGATACTATAGCTTTATCATTTTGTGGTTTTATTCCATGTATTCTTTGAATATGACCATTCAAGTTTGATTTTGATCGGAAATTTTTTGGACAATCTTCGCATTGAAATGGTTTTTCGCCTGTATGGATTCGCATATGCTCATTCAACTTACTTTTATATCTAAATAATTTCAAACATGTCGTACATTTAAAAGTTCTAGTATTTTCGGTTTGCACATGTTCTGCTTCTGCGTCATGTATTCTTTGCATATGACATTTCAAGAAGTACGTTGTTCGAAATTTATTTGGACAAACTTGACACTGAAATGGTCTTTCTCCTGTATGAATTCTCATATGCTCAATCAAACGAACTTTACGTTCGAATAGTTTCGAACATGTCGAACATTTAAACTTTCTACTATTTGTTCTTTGCATGTGTTGCGATTTAATACCATGCATTCTTTGCAAATGACATTTCAATGAGTCCTTAGTCCGAAAGTTCTTTTTACAAACTTGACACTGAAATGGCTTTTGTCCTGTATGAATTCGCATATGCTCGTCCAAACGATCTTTACGTTCGAATAGTTTCGAACATATCGCACACTTAAACTTTTTAGAATTGGGTGTTATGTCCGCATGTGTCTTTTGCGTATGTGTCGTCAAACTTGCTTTAAGTCGAAATTTACTCGGACACATTTCGCACTGAAACGGCTTCTCTCCTGTATGAATTCGCATATGCTCATCCAATTTGTATTTATGTCGGAATAATTTCAAGCACGTCGTACAATTATACTTTCTACTATTCGTTGTTCTATCGTGTTTCGTTTGCATATGCTCCGTCAAACTGCGCTTAAATCGGAATTTTTTCGGACATTCGGCACACTGAAATGGTTTTTCGCCTGTATGAATTCTCATATGCTCAAGCAAACAACTTCTATATCCGAATAACTTCGAACATGTTGGACATTTAAATTTTCTAGTGTTTGTTTTTTGTAGAGGTTGTAATTTAACAACGTGGATACTTTGCATATGACTATTCAAGTTCGAATTTGATCGAAATTTTTTGGGACAAACTACACATCGAAATGGTTTTTCTCTTGTATGAATTCGTATATGTTCATCCAAATGACTTTTATAGCCGAACAACTTCGAACATGTCGGACATCTAAACTTTTTGGGTTTCGGTTTTAAGATATGTTGTGACTTAACACCATGTATTCTTCGCATATGACTATTCAAGTTCGACTTTGAACGAAATGTATTTGGACACACTTCGCACCGAAATGGTTTTTCTCCCGTATGAATTCTCATATGCTCTTCCAAGTGACTTATTTTCCCGAACATTTTCAAACATGTCACACATTTGTACTTTCTGGGATTAGTTGTCCCTTCGTCAAAGTCTCCCTCTTCCATGATTATCTCGATTTCGGCTTCTTGCTTTACTTCTTGAACTAGAGATACTTCTTGCTTTAAGAGCCTTCGCTCCGAAATCGGTGTACTCGTTAAATCTTTTTGTTCAACATTTGATGAATCATAATCTTCTGTCTTTTCCGTTTTAATTTGTTCAACATCGTCTTCCGTATAAGTTTCATACTCGTTGATAGAATTTACAGACTCGTTCATACTTTTCCCGCTGACCTTTAATTCCTTCAAAATTGTTTCAGATCTTTCGAATTTTAACTTAAAATTGTACGATTGATGCACTTTGTCTAAACAATCGCTGCAAATTTTATCGGGGAAACAGTCGTTAGGAGATACCTGCAAATAGAATAAAAAAGCACGCTGTTAGTTCAGTTTATAGAATAATAAGTTCAATGTTTGTGGTCCGACGAGCAATCGTGATTTTCCTCTATCCCATGTTAACATATTCCTAGCCTTGTGACTATCCATCTTGGGCCACAAACCTCCAGAAATGCTGTATCTCTTTTGAACAGACAAGGCGCCAACTTTAATCCTCATTTAATCCAGATTATTAATGGTCGCGGGTCACTACAGTAAAACTGATGTTTTATTTGGTTATTCCGTCTACTGAATAATGATACACACTACTGAATACATATTAGAAATTTGATACTATAATACAATCTAATGAAAAGAAACAATAATAAACTTATTTTAGGACTCTGAACAATACCGAGTTTTTAAAAGAATTCTACTGATTGGAAAATTAATATTGTCAGGTATGGAGCTAAAATGTGGTATGCACCTACAAATACAGTATTCCAAAATTGGTCGGATAAGTGATGGTCCTCAAAGTTTGAAGTGGAACGGTTTATGAATTCCAACATTAAGTTGGTTTTGGTGATTATGTAGTCGAGATGTCGACTGAAAATTAAGGGAATCGAATAGGGATCCTAAAAACTGATGCACTAGGAGATCATTCGGGTGAACAAGTTAATGTGCTTCATGCGGCCAAAGGACATGTGAAAAATGCTTGGTATGTATCAGGATCCTGAGCACACTTCGTTCTATAAGAAATACGTAGCTTTCGAGTCTTGAAATGCGTAGCCCGACCGGCTGACCACACAAATGAGAGTCTGTCGTAGTTTCAACTCTATAGACTTCAAAGCGACTATTCGTTGCAAACACTAAATTTAAGGCTGTGAAAAAGACTGGTGTGAAGATTTGTTCCGTTGTGCGGTCTTTCTCGTGTGCCAAATGTAATTAGTCTGTTCCGAGGCTCTTTGCACGTGCGTCTAGTCTATTTCGGTGGCCTTTTCCGGAGCTGGGTCTTTTGGCTAAATAAGGCAGTTCTCGATAACAAAACAAAGAATACATTGTACTAGTAAGCGATATACTAGCTGGATTCGTGTTAGACTAATTGAGTTTTGCTGTCTTACATGTTCGGAAGCATAAGCCTTAGGAACTACTTAAAATTTAAATGTTAAAATTACCGAGATTCTCGTGAAGATTTTTAATATTGCGAGAATTGAAAGTTTGGCCACTTCACAGTTTTCCAGCTGAGCCGAACTAAAAATAGACCGCAAAGATCCGTTGGGTGCGAGACAAGTTCTACACACTTTCTTTAAATCCATTGCATATTGAATTTGGACTCAAAAAATTGTAAATAAAACTTATATCAATGTCGTCCACGGATTTAATTCTGTTTACAATTTCTTTGCCTCCTATGTCACATTTGGATTTTCCATTAGCCGCTTGTAGCGCTTAAAATTAACACCAAAGTGACAACAACGTAAACTAATTCTTAAGACTTGAGCAAAAGGGACACAATGCAAACACAACAAATTGGGGACGTTCTTCGCGTCTAGGAAATTTCGTTTTTCCTAATTGACATTTATTTATTTATTGGCATCTACCATATATATATATATATATATATATTTACAGACAAAGAATTTAAAAAAAAAGTTAAATTTAGAGTGTAATATTTACAGATAAATGGACAAGAAAAATAAATTAAATAGAAATAAAGAAAATTATATAATCAAGTAGGAAGTGATTCGTTCAACTTATACAACTATAATTAATTAAATTCGAGTGTTACAAAATAAGTTCATTTATATAAAGTTTCCAAACGTGGAGAATCTACCCGAACTTAAACCAACAAGAAAAGAAATATCATTGAAATGCAAAGCAAAACGCGTGATTGGTTCATTCATGCCAGATTACTTTATGTGAATTGGAAGGTAAGCCGTTGGACAAATGCAATCTTCTAACAACAAACCTCGTAAACCTTTGAATGTGAACGTCATAAAAAGGATTTCAAACAACTGAGTAATATTTCAAAATAAATCTAAAGGTATACGAATCATTAAATTGCATAGTATTTCTAATCACAAATCCCAACTTGGAATTTGCTTTAGATATCATTCTATCAACATGCATATTGATACTGAGTTAGCTATCTATAAACACGCCAAGGTCCAATACTACCTTCGATCGATTCAGATGGATATAATGAAAATTATAAGTAAAATCAATTGGAGAATTACACCGGACTATAGTAAAATTTTACATTTATTAGGATTCCATTGTAACATCTACTGTTTATACCAGATTCACCTCAATTGACGAATACAAAATATCGGTTCCATATAAATATAATATAATACTTGAAATGTTAAGGTTATTATGCCTTTCATTGCGAATGAATAAACACTATTACTCTTACTTCATTTTTTTTTTAAAAAAAGGTCACTTAGTAAATATAAATATCTCGATAATTGCAAGGAGCCCCAATTCCTGGTATCCTTTAGTTATGTGATCGCAACCTACTCTAGTCGAAATGTTTTCTAACCTACTTCCCAGCGGAACGGTCGTTCTGCTGAATAAGGGGTCATATTCTCTTTCGAACGAACTTTACATTCGAACGTGTTGCACAAACAACTATTGTGTTATGTCGGCATGAGTCTTTTGTAGATGTTTCTTCAAGCTGCCCTTAATTCGAAATTTGATTAGACATACTTTACACTGAAACGGCTTTTCTCCTGAATGAATTCTCATATGTTCGTCGAATTTTGATTTTCGTCGGCATAATTTCGAACATATTTTACAAGTAAATTTTGCAGTATTCGTCATTCTATCCGCATGTTTCGCGTACATATGTTCCGCCAAACTGGTTTTAAAGCGATATTTTTTCGAACATACTTCACACTGAAAGGGTTTTTCGCCTGTATGAATTCTCATATGCTCATTTAATCGAGCTTTACTTTCGAATAGTTTCGAACACGTTGCACATTGAAACTTTATACTATTCAGTAGTATATCGGTGTCGGTATGAGTTGTTTGTACATGTCTCTTTAAATTTCCCCTATATCGATATTTGACAGGACATACTCCACATTGGAATGGTTTTTCACCTGTATGAATTTTCATATGCTCAAGCAAAGAACTTCTGTATCCGAATAATTTCGAACATGTCGGACATTTTAATTTTCTAATAATTATTTTTTTTAGAGACTGTAATTTATGCATACTTTGTATATGACTAGTTAGGTTCGACTTTGATCGGTATTTTTTGGGACAAACTATACATCGAAAGGGGGCTTCTTTTGTATGAATCCGCATATGTTCATCCAAACGACTTTTATAGCCGAACAATTTCGAACATGTCGCACATCTAAATTTTTCGGGTTTCAGTTTTAGGACAAGTTGTGATTGAACACCATGTATTTTTCGAATATGCCTATTCAAGTTCGACTTTGATTGAAAAGTGTTTGGACACACTTCGCATCGAAATGGTTTTTCTCCCGTATGAATTCTTATATGCTCTTCCAATTTACATTTATATCGGAATAATTTGGAACACGTCGCACATTTGTACTTTCTAGGATTTGTTGTTCCTTCGTCAAATTCTCCCTTTTCCATATTAATTTCGATTTCGGCTTCTTGCTTTACTTCTTGAACGAGAGATATCTCTTGCTTTACGAGTACTTGCTGGAAAGTGGATGTATTCGTCGATTCTATTCGATCATCATTCGGTGAATCATAATCTTCTATGTTTTCTGTTTTAATTAATTCAATATATTCCTTAGTATGTTCATATTCGTCTAGAGATTTAACAGCTTCGTTCATACTTCTCCCGCTGTCCTTTAATTGGTTCAAAATTGATGCAGATTTTTCGAATTTCAACTTGAAATTATACGATTGTCGGACTTTGTCGAAACAATCGCAGCAAATGTTATCGGGATAATCGTTGTCGCCAGGAGATACCTGTAAGTTGATTAGAAAAGTATTCGTTCAATTAGTTATTTTTGTTTTAAGTATTTCCGATATTTACACCCTCTAATAACCTATACTATAACAAACGCTCTTAACTAGTTTAAGAAGTCAGTGTGTCACCTCTAGTTTATCACGCAACTCGTCACAGAACTGATTTAATTCAAGCAAGTTCGATTTGACTGCTGATTACAAAGTTATCGTATTTCAAACAAACCATTGTCAAATAGATTTTTTGAGTTAATTTAAAATTTAAATGATTTATGAATTATACATCGTTGCATCAGTCCATTTGTTACATCTTGCATAACTTTTTAAAGTTGAATTCATAATAAGACTATCTGTCGTGCGTATAAAATGCTGGTTAAACCACGGCAAAGGAAACCACAGCAAAGGAAAATTGATTTTCTGGTTTAAGAATAAAGTAGTTCAAATTTAAAACCAGCTAATTTTGGTGTGTCACGTATATTATTTGGGTACACTTTCAAAGGTCGAAGAACTGAAGAGAGTACAGTTGCTCTCTTGGTCAACGATTTAGATAAATTATTGTGAAACAATTTTTTTTGCAATACTTAAAAGACAATGTGATACTATCGGTCGAACCTCAACTGCACACACGTTAACTTCAAAGCTGGTGTGTGAATGACAAGAAAAACTATGTATCCTTGGTACTAAAACAGAGTCCTCTTGCAGTTAAATAGCAGACCAACTTGGAAGAGACGGATCGGCCGTTCGCCTGACTGTACCAGAGCTGTTCTGTGCAATCTCAAGCTGCTCCATCAAGAGGGGCATAAGGGTATGGGAGGAACACAAGAAATGCCAACACTGGGCCACACTGCCCAGACTTAGACAGGCCAAAAGATTCATACCAAATCGCTGAACTAAAAGAAGCAAACAGCTTCTACAGTTGGAAAAAACGGGTGATAACTTATCATCACCTTAAAAAAATAGGAATCATAACTGATAACCTTTGCAGGTTCTGCCAAATGCAGGCAGAAACCTCTGAACACATTCTGTGCTGCTGTGAGGTAATCGCAACTCAGCGTTATAAATGTCTTGGAGAACACTTTGTTGACCATAGTACTATCGCAACAATTACCCTACACCAACTCGATAAATTCCTAAGAGATATAAAGCTGGATGTGGACCTCTAAGTTAAAACTGGAGTAAGTTCTTTGAGGTATAGCACAATAGACCACTGGTCGCGGTGCTTGGAGGAATTTCTCCACCTTCGATGAACGATAGATAGTCGAGTGATCCAACAGTCACACCACAATGTAGAACTTAATTTCAATATAGTAATCGGTGAGAGAGAAATCAGAGAAAGCCATCGCGTACTTAAAATACACCATGAGTCCAAATGGACCCGAAATGATTGAGTAAGTTGAAAAATGAAGGAATGTAACCGTGTCCGCCTTTGGCCGGACACTCCGTAGAACAGTGGCAGCAATGTCAATATTCGTACGAACCTTGCTAAAGAATACGCTTTACCCCTATCCAAGAAAACACATGAGTATCTCCAGATTGAAATAAAAAAAATTTTTCAATTACCGAAATTGATGTGAAAATTTTCAGGATCGCAAGAATTGAGTGTTTAGTGCCTTGAATTGAACTAAAAATACACCGTACAGATTCACTGGGTACCAGACAAGTTCTGCACACTTCCCGAAAATCCATTTTGTTATTAAAAATTAAAATTAAATTTATAAAAAGAATTTTGCTGATTTGTGTTTACTAGCAAATTATTCCCCCACAGTCTTTCTGAGAAATGTCAATTTTTGAATTATTTCCCATTAACCGCTTGCAGCGCTAGAAATTACCGCACAAAGTGTCGTAAATAAAGTTGTAGAGTGCAAAGGATTCACTAGTAAATAAACCTCAATCGAAGAGTTTCATTTGTTATAAATTTCATTTTATTTTTTTAACAAACGGTGAACACAATGGACTTAAAAAAAACTGTGTAGAATTTGTCTTAGACCCAGCGGATCTGTGCGGTCTATTTTTAGTTCGATTCAAGGCAAAAACCTATCAGTTCTTGCGGTACTGAAAATATTCACGAAAACTTCGATAATTAAGTTGTTTTACTATTAATTTTTAAACTATACATGCAATCTGAGAGTATTAGAATTTTAATCTTTAATCTATAGACTTTGTAAACATTGAACCGAGCCTCGTACGAAACTACTTATATATTTTTGTATGTTCAGTTGTGGCTAAAAACTGCAAATTCGCTTCCTGTCCGCCCGTCCTTCTGTCCTTACGTACGAGAGCTCAAGAGCGCCTTGACCTAGGATCTTGAAATTTTGAATTCCGTCCAGTCGCTCCACAATTTACACATTGCTGTTCAGAATTCTCTTCAATGATTTAGGACATTCTCTAGGTTTATGTTTTCACAGTTATTTAATGCATCTATATCCAGCATTGCATTGCAAGAACTGACAATTTCTACACTGTACATAACCAGTATTAAAAGATTTCTTCCAACAGATTTTTTTTGGTTTAGTATTTACTTTAGAGTTCAGAGAATCTTCTCCAAGTTGAAGTTGTACAAAGTTGCATTTTAGCCTACCCTTCTCGACCTTGCTGAAATGGTTTTACCGTTTTTATTTTCACAATCCTCGTTAACTCCTTTAATTCGGTTAGTATCTCTTTTTATGTGTACGATGCGTCCAGTCGTTTTGGTATGAGTGTCAATGGCTTCCGTTCTTTAGGAGTATAAGTGATGGATTTAATCTTATCCTCCTTAAGATCTTTAAAACACGATCATATATTTTAATGCTACTTATGTATGTAAATCCTAAACGAACCGTTTCTTCCTTCTGCTATTAGTGGTATACATAGAGCTACTGGAGACGACAAGCCACTGGTTTTGTATAAAGCGCTTTAAGCCAAAAACACGGTGAGAATTGAGATAAAACAGGGTCGTTAGATCAAATTGTTATTGTTTTAGCTTGTGAGTGAGTGAGACAAAACAGGAGCGTTATGTCAATTTGTTGTTATTTTGCGTGCAAGTGAATGCGACGACGTCCACCTTCAACTCAATCGCTGATTGCCATCCAGTATATATATCTCTATGGTCGTATATTACTTATCTTCCTCTCCTTCTTTGATTATTGCCTTCATTATAATATCAATTTCTCTGGCGATATCATCAAAAATTACAGTGGTTAGACAAAACTTAGAATTTTTCTTATTTATATGAATTTGTACTTCGTTAGTATAATACTTTTTGAATTTATAGTGTAGGTATTATTTATTGTGTTAGCATTAGTAGAATCATTCATTGTATTTACGTTGTCCTCCGTTTCGGTTCTGTTTTGAAGGCTATGAACCTATTCTGATATGCGGAAGATGATTCCATCGAGGGAATTGTGTTGTTTCTCTACAACTTTGAGATCCCAGTCGTTCCTTCATTTGTTTAACAGTTTAGGTTTTTGCACTGTTATCTATATGAATGCTCGGTTATTTTGCTGTTCTTCGGAAATGCTGAACGTCGTGAACTTCGCACCAGCAGATATCTCACCTATTTTCATTTCTGCAGAGCAATTGATATTAAAATTAGCGCTGTCCTCGGATGTTCCGGCGGTGTTTTTCGGAATCTTTGTTCTTTCCATTATATATAGCACGATAATAATGGATACCTTGTATTTCTGCTGTCCACAGTACTATTATTCACTCTCTTCATTGTTGCCTTTAAGTCATTGCGCTTAGAGTGTTCACTTTTACACAATGCTTTTGTAAAATTATGTGGGAGCACTGCTCACTGCAGTATGTTTACATTCTCTAGATACTGTATGTTTGTGTTAGTTGTATACAGTGACTCCAGTTTACATGTAGATTTATGTAATTCCTATGGCAAATATTGTCGCGAGAGGTTCCTTACTCTTTAATACTAATCCAACGAGTTTTCTCAACTGTCCTTTTTCGGCATGATTGGGTAGCAAAAGTCCATGGCAAGGGACCCCAAAAGCTGACAAAAATACCTTAAATCAAAGGTCTTAATAATGAGATGTGTTCAATGTAGAACTATTTGAAAACATCTAAACTAAGAGCAACGAACATAATCACGATTTTTCCAATCTCAAAATTGACCTAGGCAGCTGCAGACGCACTGGAAATTGCTCTTTGCGAAGATATTTTAATAATTAGCAAGGGTAGACTCTTGACTAACATAATGTGAAAGAAAAAGTTGCCGCAAAACGCTGATTTATACGTATTAAATATCAAAGTATACGTTCATGGGTGTACAATCAATATTGTAAAAAGAGGGACAGCACTTTGTGCACAGGTTGTGATTTTGACAAATTATACATTACAACATAGAGTTGAATATAAAGATTTTGTTTGTCCATAAAGTAAATGAATAAGAAATTATGTGGAAGCGATTGGAAATGCTATAATTTCTTCTATATCCCAAGAAAACTTTGAAGCGTTTCACCATGTAAAGAAATCATCACGGTAAAATCAGTAGAACAAAATAGGAAGTTTAATTTATAAAATTAGGGGAAACGCCATAATATATTAAATAATCTTTGCTTCTAACTTTTTATTTAAGTTTTCTTAAGGTTCGCAGTTCTAGAAATCGATGTTCATTCGAGTTTGATTTTGAAGACCGCCCAGATGCTTTAGAGCAAATTAATGAACTAAATACAAAAAAAAGCCAAACACAAACTCGCTGTTAACATTTGTGAAACTGAAGCTCCACAAGCAAAGGTTTTACTCTGTAAAATAATATACTGAACTAATAAAAACAAAAAAAAATTCCTTGTCTACACAGCATAAGCGTTATTTATTCCTATTCAGTTTTAGAAACTATTGCCTTACAACTTCCTCCTTTCAAAATATGCATTCTTTGCATATGAGCATTCAAATAGCGTTTATCGAGAAATTTTCTATTGCAAACGTCGCACTGAAATGGTTTTACTCCTGTATGAATTCTCATATGAGCAATCAAATTATGTTTATGTCCCAATAATTTCGAACATATCATACATTTATACTGGCTGTTATTCGTTCCATCACCATGTTCTCTTTGTTCGTGAACTTTCATATTATGCTTAAATCGGAATTTTTTTAGACATACTTCGCACTGAAACAATGGTCTTTCTTCACTATGCGTTATCATATGCCGTTTCAACTGATATTTACTGACGAAAAATTTTGAACATGCTGTACAATTAAACTTTCTACTATTCGTTGTTCCGTCGGCATGTACCGTCTGCATGTGTGCTGTAAAATTTGACTTGGATCGAAACTCTTTTCGGCATACTTCGCACTGAAAAGGTTTCTCTCCTGTATGAATTCTCATATGCTCATTCAAATGGATTTTCTGCCCGAATAATTTCGAACAAGTCATACATTTATATCTTCTAGCTTTCGTTTTTCCATCGCCATGTGCCGTTCGTATGTGTGCCGTTAATGTGGTCTTTACTTGATATTCTTTTGGACACTGTTCGCATTTGAATCGTTTTTCTTCAGTACGTTTTGAGTGAGATTCGTTGAAATCAACTACTTCTATATTTATTTCAATTTCTGGTTCTTGTTTAATATCTTGTACTACAGGCATGTATTGCTTGGTGATCTCTGGCTCGAACTGTTGATCATACAATGTTTCATAATTTTTTATTATTTTTGTTTTGATTAGTTCCGTTTCATGTTTGTTGCGCGAGCTTAACACATCATCGTTCAGTGTTTTTATTTCTTTGGATTGCTTCAAAAGAGCATCTGATTGTTCGAATTTTAGCTTAAAAGTATACGATTCACGGATTTTGTTGAGACAATCGAAACAAATTTTATCGGGAGGTCCGTCGTCCGAAGATATCTAAAAGATGTATAGAATAGACGTTGTTAGTGTTGTTGTTCAGTTATTTTCTTCAATAGGTTAGGAGATTTAGTAAAGATCGTGAGTAAAAAAAAATCCTTTTTTTGTTGCATTGACACATTATCCATTGACCGAACTTTCATATTAATTAGAAAATAATTATGAATTTTGCAACTCCTTTCTATCTGGCCGTTCCATAAATTTCCAAACCAAATAAAATAAAAAAAAAAATTCTTTCTAAACCTATTCAAATGTAGTGACATTAGTTTTATCGGTCAACATTTCATTACCCGATAAAATTATTTTATTTTTATATTGGAAGACACGGATGTTACTGCTATACGGCGGCAATTACCAGGATCCGCTTTGCTTTCTTTCTTGAGGATTAACAAAATATTCGCAACTTTCCACATCTGTGGAAAGCACCCCGAAGAGCATGAAAGATATAAAAGATTGCGAAGCGGGAAAACATTTCTTGGAGACTTAGAAGAGGTACCGTTCAGTCCTGCAGACTTGTGCACATTAAGCTTTTACAGGATCCTGAAAATAACCCTAGTCCTAGTAGTGGGAGCAAGAAACCAGATATTGGGGTACTCTGGTTCGAAGGCGGAAGTCTGGACCGTTTTCTTTTTGGCTTTTATTACATCGAGACAATCCTTATTGAACACACAATCCTTCGCCATGAAGACGAAAAATCGAGTGAATAAGGTAAGGACTATTGCCCCGAATCAGGACTTGTGGAGGAGCATTACTGCTGCCCGATTCCCCCATCTAACTTGAGGCCTTACATCTTCACACAATTAAATTTAAGGAAGTTTGCTGTAAGAAAGCAGTACAACAGAACTTCATAAACCCGATCGAGATAAAACAACAATAACAATAACACAAATATTAAACTAATTTGAAAAAAAAAACATTTAAATTACCGAAATTGATGTGAAGATTCTCAGGATCTCAAGAATAGGGATTTTGGCGCATTCTAAATTCGATACTTGAATTGAGTTACAAATGTAAAGCCTTGATTCGGTGGGTTGAAGACAAGTTCTGCACACTTCCTTCAAATCCATTGCGTAGTTTTGAACTGAAACGAATTAAGTAAAAGATATTTACATCATTTAGAACTATAAGATAAAATGTTGTTTACATTTTACAATCCTTCTACAAATGTCAATTTGTTGATAACTTCCCTTAACCGCTAGAAGCGCTTGATATTGTCAGTGCAGTGGCCTAATGTAAAACCTCTACCTCATATTCGTTTTGTGTGTGGAGAGAAATTTGTCGAGGTTCTGGTCTGTGGTGATAAGTTTACTTATTTATTTAATTTTGAAACGGGCGGGACGATTTGATAATTAAAATAGTTACTGAATTTATAACCAACTACTTCCCAAACGTGGCGTGCAGTCTAACTTAAATCAATTATTTCCTATACGTCCCACGACGATGGCATGAAGCAGCCACAGTGGTCCTCCACAAGGTTCGATTCTGTCGCTAGTACGAACCACTACCAGCCTTCATTGTCTGTCCAAGGATCGGCGGTGGAAATAATGTCCGGCCAGAAACCAGCTATATCAATATTAAACACGGATCACTCATTGGCCTAGTAAGTTTTTTTTAAGTCAGTACGCTTTTAAATAAGTTATATTTTTTCTTTATCAAAATTGGCGAATTAGGTGAAACAATAGAGTGAACAGAATGCTGACACAATAACTAAATCTAACAGAATCTTACGCAGTTTTTTGGACAAAATTTGAGTTTATCCTTCAATGCATTTTGAATGTCAGAAGTTTACCACAAAAGTAAGATTGGAGAACTGATTATCGTTTTAAACAGCTCCGAATGGATATGATAATCCAGCTGCAGGTCTCTGTAAAACTCTGTATCTACTTCATCAGAACTCAACGTCCAGGTTAAGCGAGTTGTGGCATCAAAACGGCGCTTTCTGTGCTAATTGGGACCTGTTTCGACTGACGGGCCACCATGTAAGCCAAAGTTCAAAAAAATACCAATCACTAGCATATACAGATCTCCTAGCCTAAACCCAAGCGCTATTTTAGCTAATACTGGAATTACGAAGATCAGATTTTTTAGGAGATGTTAACGCAAGTTATCGTCTGTCGGTTTAGATTACGGGAATACTCTTTCAAATTTTGGCTTTATAAAATATTTAGCAGGTGCAACTCGTGCTGGTAAGCAAGGGAGTACTGCATTGACCATGTTTTTTTTTTAAAAAAAAATCAAATAATATAAAATTGCAAACAGCAATTTATGAAACTGATATTACCGACCACTTTGCTTTACTAGCTCGACTTACATTTGGTTGCGTCATTAGAAGTAAACTCTGCCTTTGACGCAATATTAAAACACTCGGAAGTTTTGTGGAAATGTGAAAGTGTAGAAAATTGAAAGGGTATCGACACTTATGCCAATGAAGAGGCTTATTGTACCACCCTGTTCCGTTAAAAAACTTCAAGACGTTCATGAACTTTCTCCATGCTTAACGAGGTCGATTTCTTACGAAAACCCTGATCGGGTTCTGATTTATGTATCAGAATTAAGCATAGATTTTGCTTGGTTCCTTCCACTTTCACCAAGACTTCTTCGCGAAGTGTGCTCCTCTTGACTAGCTCCAGGTTTATGAAGTGAACGTAGTTTGCGAGTAAGAAAAACTTTTATAACATATATAAAAAAAATGTATTATGAAATAAATGATGTGTTTAGTCACCCAAATGAACAAATGCAATCGTTTTCGGTTTAAAAAATCTTGCTTTAGAGCATTGAATTTTAATTTTTCACTGTACATTTAAATTGTGTAACATATTCTTCACTGAACACGTTTCATTTCCCTGCAGTTCACTATTTACGTTTGCCTTCCTAACGTCTGTTCTGGTCCAGATACTTTAACCTTATTACTTTGTGAATTAACATCATGAATTCTTTGCATGTGAGTATTTAAATTGCGTTTGTCATGAAATTTTTTTTTACAAACTTCGCACTGAAATGGTTTTTCTCCTGTATGAATTCTCATATGTGCTTTCAAATGATGTTTAAGATGAAATAATTTCGAACAGGTCTCGCATTTGAGTTTTTTGTGATGCTATTTTCTATCGGTATGTACCTCACGCATATGTCGCATCAAATTGTTCTTAAATCTATAATTCTTTGAACATACTTCGCATTGAAATGACTTTGTTCCCGTATGAATTGTCATAATATGTTCTTTCAAATAATGTTTAGATCGGAATAATTTCGAACATATCACACATTTAAACTGTTTAATGTTTATTGGTCCATCGGTATGGACTTTGCGTAAGTGTGTCACCAAACCGTTCTTAAATCGATAATTCTTTGGACATATTTCGCACTGAAACGATGGTCTTTCTTTGCTATGGGCTATCAAATGTCGATTCAAACGATATTCGCATGCGAATATTTTCGAACATGTCTCACATGTAAATTTACTCGTATTCATTGTTCCATCTTCATGTACCATTTGCGTATGTTGAGTTAAGTTGTTCTTAAATCGAAATTTTTTAGAACATATATTGCACTGAAAAGGTCTTTCCTCACTATGTGTTCTCATGTGTCCAGACAAATTGGCTTTCTGGCTGAATAACTTCGAGCATATCATACATTTAAGCTTTGTAGTACTCGTTAGACTACTATCTGCATGCACCGTTTGAATATGTCGCGTATGAGTGCTCTTATACCGAAATCTGTTTGGACACATTTCGCATTGAAATGGTTTTTCCTTACTATGAGTTATCATATGAACTTTCAAATTGTTTTTCTTTTTGTAGATTTTCGTGCATATCGAACAACGGAATTCGTTTTCATTACATTTTTCGTCGGAATCAGTTCCGTTAAAATTTTCTTGTTCCATGTATAATTCAATTTCGGGTTCTTGTTTTACTTCTTGTAAGAGAGAAATCTCTTCCTTCGAAACGCCAGGTTCAAAAGTTTTTGGTAAACTAGTATGTCCTACTTGGCCATCATTGGATGTTTGATAATCTTCGGTTTTGATTATTTCACAATCGGGTTTAAGTTCATTGGCACAGTTTATTACATTGTTAGAACTATTCGCATAGTCTTCTAATTGATTTAAAATGACTTCCGATTTTTCGCATTTTAACTTGAAGCTATACGATTGATGTACTTTGTCGAGACAACCGCTACAAATTGTATTGGGAAGACCATCGTGAGAAGATATCTGGAAGTTAAATATTAGAGCCGCTATTAGTGTGGTTCTTTTCAGAGAACAATACGAGTTAAAACATGGTGAAATTAACGAGAATGTATTTGTTGATGGTAGAGATAGAAATATCTTATGAGTTTTTCTTCCCGATTCCCGAACCTTCCCATTTCTAAAATTATCTAAACTGCACGCTACTGTATTAAAGCCTGACTCCTAAATCGAGTTCGGTATCCCTAAAAATAAAAAAAAAATTTCAGACTTTTTGTTGGTAACAACAGCAACACAAGTTTTTCAGTATTAAAACGATCAGAAACTCGGTTACGACATTTAGATTTCAATATTTCAATATTATGACCGGAGGAGGCTGAAACTTGAAATTAATATAGAGCTTTGATAGTGGACCCATTTGCAAAAAAACTGTTGAATGGGTGACAAAATAATGCAGGAAAAAAAAAGAATGTTCTTTCATTGTTTTCATTTTATTATCATTGAATATTTTAAGAAGTTCGCCTGCGTATGAATAAGTCTGTTCAACAGCACTGTTGCTATTACATACTTTCTAATTTAACACCATGAACTCTTTGCATATGTTTATTCAAATTACGTTTATCACAAAATTTGTCTTTACAGAGTTCACATTCAAATGGTTTTTCTCCTGTATGTGTTCTCATATGCGCTTTCAAATGATGTTTAAGTCGAAATAATTTCAAACATATTTCACATTTCCAATTTTTATTGTTCTTCATTGTCCTATCGGTATGCGCATCGCGTATATGTCTCTTCAAATTGTTTATAAAACCATAGCTTTTTGAACATAGTTTGCACTGATATTTGAATCCTGTATGATTGTTCATATGTTCTGTCAAATAATGCTTAAGATGGAATGATTTGAAGCACAGTTCGCATTTAAATTTTTTTTCGGTTTGTACCGTTTTAATATGGTTTTCCGTAGGATTTTCTTTTGTTGAACCACTGGCCTGTACCGTTTCTTTATGCAGATCAATCGTCATATGCGTTTCCGTTGGTACTTCGGTATGTGCTTGGCGTATATGCCTTACCAAGCCTTTCTTGAATAGATAACTTTTTGGACACATTTCGCACTGAAATTCTAGTCTTGTTTCAGTATGAGTTATTATATGTCGATACAGCATGTGTTTATGTGGGAAGATTTTAGAACATTCCGTACATGTAAATTTTTCGGTTCTTCCATCGTCATGTATCGTTTGAATATGTGTATTTAAATCGCTCTTAAAGTATTTTTCTCTTGAATCAATTTCATTAAAATCTACTTCTGCCATGTGTATTTCGAGTTCGGGTTCTTGTTTTACTTCTTGTATGAGAGTTATTTCTTGGTTCATACTGTCAGACTCGAAAATCTCAGGTAACCTCGTCGGTTCTAATTGTTCGTCATTTAATGTTGCTTGACTTTCTGTTTTGATTTCAATATTCGTTTCAGCATAGTGTTTGAATTCGTCGGGAATGTTTAGCAGAGCGTTAACACTTTTCGCATCGTCCTTTAATTGGTTTATCAAAATGGCTTCTGATTTTTCGCATTTTAACTTGAAAGTGTACAGTTCACGTATTTCCTTAAGACAAACATAACAGATCTTATCGGGAAAACAATCGTTATCAAATACCTGGAAAAGGAACAGAAGGGACGCCATTAGTACTGTTCTGCTCTTGTTTTGTAGAAGATTCAGGGAAACATTGAGTTAAAATTAGATGCCAACAATTTGCGAAATTATTAATCCATAGTTTTAGGGATGAAAAAGTCCTGGAATTGGGCCATAAAAACAAAAATTCATAAGGTATTTCTATGGTACCTCAATCGTTAATCTTACCATATTTTAATTCGTAATTTTCTGTGAAAAGAACCACACTAATAGCGGCTTTAATATTTAACTTTCAGATAATTCCTAGCAATGGTCTTCCTGATACAATTTGTACCGGTTGTCTCGACAAAGTGCATCAATCGTATACCTTCAAGTTAAAATGCAAAAAATCGGAAGATATTTTGAAGCAATTGAAGAACGATGGGAGAAGTGTGAACGAGCTGATAAGCTTTTCTAAAGAATGTGAGATAATTAAAATAGAAAAGACAGAAGATTGTGAAATATTAAATGAAGGACAAATTGAAGAGGCTGGTTCCGAAACGATTTTCGAGCATGATTTTGCGAAGGCGGAAATTTCTCTTGTTCAAGAAATTAAACAAGAACCCGCAATCGATATAAATCTGAAAGAAGAAAATTTTAAAGAGTCTCTCTCAAACGAGAAAAATTTCGATATCAACTTACGATGTTCGGTATGTACGAAAATTTTCAAGGCTAAAAAATATTTGAAAGCTCACATGATAACCCATACAGAAGATAGGCCATTTCAGTGCAAGCGTTGCCCAAAGAATTTTCGATTTAAGGGCATTTTGATGACACATATGCACACGGTACATGCCAATCGAACAATAAAAACCAAAAAATTTAAATGTACAACCTGTTCCAAATTGTTCACACAAAAAACCCACTTGTACGAGCATATGCGAATTCATACAGGCGAGAAACCATTTCAGTGCGAAATATGTCGGAAAAACTTTCGTTTCATAACCAACTTGATAGCACATAATCAAACGGTACATTCTCATAAAAGAAAAACCACCAAAAAATTTAAATGTACGACATGCTCGAGATTCTTTATAAGTAGATCTCATTTGAATCGACATATGATCATTCACACCAAGGAAAGGCCATTTCAATGTGAAGTATGTCCGAAAAACACATGCAGACGGTACATGTCGACAATGAAACGAGTAGAAGTAAGTTTAAATGTACGACGTGTTTGAAAATCTTTGCATATAAACATAATTTGAATACTCATATGAAAATTCATATCGACGAAAAACCATTTCAATGCGAACTTTGTCAAAAAAAATTTCGAGTTAATCACAGTTTGAAAACTCATATACAAAGAAAACATCCCGATGCAGCAATGAATAATAGAAAATTTGAATGTGCGAAATGTTTGAAATTATTCGCCTATAAGATTGATTTGAAACAGCACACGATAATTCATACCGAAGAAAAATCTTTTCAGTGCGAAGAATGTCCTAAAAAATTTAGGTGTAAGAACAAATTAATGGGACACATGCAGACGGTACATGCCGGTGATATTAGCAAGTTTAAATGTTCGAAATTGTTCGGTCTTAAACATAACTTAAAAGCTCATATGAAAATTCATGCAGGAGAAAAACCATTTCAGTGTGAAGTTTGTAAAAAATGTTTTTTAGATAAACGCTATTTGAATGCTCATACGCAAAGAATGCACGACAAATCAAGTAAGGTATTGAGATAAAGCAATACAACACGTAGAAAAACGAAAAGAATTAAGTTGCTGCTATTGCGATGTATTTATGTTTTTTTTATTTCATAAAGAAAATAAAAATTCATTAAAGTTATTATATTAACACATAGCAGAATACTATTTATTTAATAGAATAATACACTATCAAGTAGGTATCAATTCAGAGCAGAATTAAATTGAATTGTAATCAGTCCCATGAAGGGGACTGTCCCATCTAGACGGATCCCTGCAAGAAAGCGCTACCGAAAGTACAAACACTTGCATTAACTCCAACACCCTGACATCAAAATTGTTTAATTGTATGCGATACATTTAAACTTTGGAGTACATGGCCCTTTTCTAGTCTTATGTGCCATCAAATTTTCGCGTAAATTAGTCGAGCGAACCTATCCCGCAACGCCGTAGCCCCTGCTGCACTACTATCATTTCTGTTCTACTGCACTTAGGTACCTGACGTTTTTGGATATTTCTAAACTTCTTGCTTTATTTCTTATTTATTCATACTTATTATTTTTTTTTTTTATAGGTTTTTCTTATTGAAAAATAATTTTTTTCTTCTACACCTTAATCAGCCCAACCAGGTATCAGGGTACCTGGGATGGAAAATTAAGACGCACTTTAAATTAAAACGGATATGTAGTTAAACTATAGGGTACCATTACCCTGTAGTTTACCCGTTAAATCGTACTGGCTTCGCTTTCAAATTTCTATACATTCATGTAGTTAATTTATAGGGTGCCATTACCCTGTAATTTACCAGTTAAATCGTACTGGCCTTGCTTTGTAATTTACACTATGGGATTGGGTTAATTTAACGGCTAGCTACCGGGTACCATTAACTAGGAGTGAAAGAGATGGAGATAGAGGTAGCGAATCACACGCATGTACACCGATACGAAGTATATAAGTTAATTTTTGTCACGTTTTAACTGAAAGATTACCGGGTAATGCTACGGCGGAGTTACCCGGTAATTTTCTTGCAGGGATGGTTGCGGAAGTGGGAGTGTTCTCCACGCCCTTGAAACATAGCGAGGCATTCTTGTTGTAGTGTATTTCAGGCGGAAATAATGGGAATCGTGCTGGAAGCTTATGCGCCACGGATCAAACTCGTCGTCATCCTAACTGATAGTCAGGCGGTGATAAAGGCGCTCGACTCATATTTGGGGGAATCCGCCAACATGAAGCTAGATAAGCTACTGCAGTTCATCCGGCTGGCAGTTTGGTTCACCTAAGGTCACACAGTTATTTCTTCTCATAAATGTGGGATCACAACGGCTCCTCTAGTCCCTGTGTGTTTGGGTGCTTGCGGCCACCACCTTACCTAACCTAACCTAACTAGGTTTCAATTGGATTTTTTGTTCGGGTATTGATTTTTATTCTTCCTTGAAATTACAAATTTACTTGCTTATGACTCTTCTTACATTGGCGTACAAAGATAGCTGACTTCATGTTACGAAAACAATACCGCGGCCAATTGGGCTTAGTTTGTTCTTGAAAATTAGCCAACAGCTGTCAGCCGTAGGCGCTGTGTGCAAAAACCCGTGGCCAGAAATCTGTTCCTCTTTTCAATATTAACCTACTTGAACTTCAACAAGTAGTTGCTTTGTTACAACTGAATTCTACATTTTCTTATGCGACTTATGCCGCATTTACACTGTGACGACTTTTGAAAAAATCACGCCATATGAGCATTATCTGTGATGTAGAACGAGTACGCATGATAGCACAGTTGCTATAAGTTTACTATAGTCAACAAGGGGAAATTAAACAGCCGACTTTGGCAGTTTCTTTTTTCAAATAAGCATATAAAAAATTTTACAATTCTCATTTATTTCAAATTTAATATGTGCTTACTGCAACCATTTCCTTACACTGGAGCACGCACCATATAACTGCCAAATAACAACAAACATTTTTATGGGATATTCCCAGCTACAAACGTGTGTATACTTATATTTATTCTCCGTTTGCAAATGTGTGAGTAAAAAAGTCGGTGAATCAGCCATAAAAATACTATCTTCGAGTATATTTGCTATAAAGTCGGTCATGTTCAGCCGACTTTTATGGTAAAGGGGAACACATAAACAAAACTAAATTTGACACGTCGGCCGATGTTTTTCTATCTCTGTTATTTTCTAGCCCGTAAGCATTTCCCATAGTACTATCCTTAACTAACACTTTCCAGACATATCGCCGCAGTGTAAATTAGCCATTATGAACAGAATTTTCTTAAATAGAGCTTAAATCGTTTCATTTTGGGGCTATTTTATCATTTCCTCGTATTATGACACTGAACTTAGCACATTACTTTTCACGTAAATGAATTGTTGTGGTTTTTCGTTCCGAAAACGAAATATAAAAAGACAATCGTTAGGATATACCTGAAAGTTGAATAGAGGAGTTGCGGTTATTATTTTTCTCTCATTCAATGGGAATAGCAAATCAATGAAAAATTCGAGTCGAAATAGTACTAGAGGAAATTCTTTTATGAGCATCAGAGTAGAAACGGTTAATTGCAGTTTATATAAATTTATTATTTCGACGGAGCTATGGGGAATTTTTTCCGTATTGGTCTGCTCCAGCATAATCTGAAAAGAATAAGGGGAATGTGAATGGTGGACCTCACAACAGCTTCAGAAACATCAATAATCACAACTGAATCACATTGAAAGAAATAGTTTCTCTAGCAAGAAAACCAATTTATTAAACTTAAATAACTCTTGTTCCTATCTCGTTTGCTTTACTTAATTTTTTTTATGTGAACATTTACAAATACCAACTATTTAACGTCATTTAAAAATCCTACTAAAGAATGCAACTATTGTTCGTGCCTATGTATGTATCTGGAGCGCAAGTGGCCATCAACATTGCATTCCTAATTTATCTTATTTCTTCACGTTCTCTATTGCTCATTTGCATGGGGAAATCTCTTCCTTCGGTTCTACTATTGTCGTACTACTTTTTTTTCTTCGACACCATGCATTCTTCTCATATGACCTTTCAAATTATGCTTATAGAGAGTTGTTTTTGGGCAGATTTCGCACTGAAATGGTTTCACCCCTGTATGAATTCTCATGTGCCGATTCAAACCAGATTTACTTATGCATAATGTCGCACAAATTGAACATTTCAACTTTCCATTAATCGTTGTTTCATTGGCCTGTGCGGTTTGCATATGTGCCATTTCCATATGTGCTGTAAAATTCGTCTTTAATCGGAATTTTTTTTGACAAAATTCACACTGGAATGATACTTCACCCGTATGAATTTTCATATGAACTTTCAAATTATATTTGCGTCCAAACAATTTCGAACATATCGAACATTTAAACATTTTAGTAGTTTCGGTTCTATCGGCATGCTCCCTTTGCCTATGTACCGTCAACGTTGCCTTTACTCGAAATTTTTTTAGACAAACTTCGCATTGAAATGGTCTTTCGCCAGTATGAACTCTCATATGTCCTTTCAATATAAATTCACTTGCGAATTGTTTCGAACAGGTCGGACATTTGAAGTAAACATTTGTTTGACCATCACCATGTACCCTTTGTATATGTACCGTTAACTGAGTCTTCAAACTAAATTTCCTTTGACAAATTTCACACTGAAATGGTCTTTCTCCTGTGTGAACTCTCATATGCACATCCAATCTGTACTTACTAACGCACAGTCTCGAGCATATCGAACATTTAAATCTTTCATTATTCGTTGTTCCATGTGCATTTTTGGCTTTCATATGGCCTCTCAAAATTGCCTTAAATCGAAAATTTTTTGGAAATTCGTTGCACTGAAATGGTTTTTCATCCGAATGGGTTACCATGTGCTTATTCAATTGAGACTGACTTACGTAAAATTTAGAACATGTTGCACATTTGTACTTTGGAATATGCGTTGTTTTGTCAGCATGTATCGTTTGCATATGGCCCCGCAAACTAGACTTACAACGATAATTTTTTTCACATAATTTACACTGAAATGGTCTTTCATCAGTGTGAACTATCATGTGCCGATTCAATAGAAATTTATTTCCGAATAATTTCGAACATCCCGAACATTTATACTTTGTATTATTTGTGGCCATATGAAGATGTATCGCTTGCATATGTGACTTCATAGTGCCCTTGAATCGAAAATTCATTGGACATTCCCTACACTGAAATGGTCTTTCTTCACTATGAGTTATCATATGAGCTTTCAAAGTCCTTTTAGTCTTGAATATTTTTGTACATAGGGAACAACGCAAATCGTTGCTAGAACATTTCTCGTTTGAATCAATTTCGTTTAAATCTTTTTCTTCCATATTTATCTCTATTCCAGGTTCTTGTTTTATTTCTTGTTTAAAAGATGATAACTCATGCTTCGGAAAGTCATGCTCGAAAATTCCTGGTAAACACGATTCTTCTTCAGATTCATATTTTTCTACTTTGATTACTTTATTATCCATTTTAGAATAGTGTTCATATTCGTTGGGAGAGTTTATCAACTTGATCACACTTTTCTCAGTGTCCTTTAATTGCTTCAAAATAGCCTCTGTTTCTTTCCATTTTAACTTGAAATGATACGATTGACGTATTTTGACGAGACAATCGCTACATATGTTATCGGGAAGACCTTCGTCAGGAGATACCTGAAAGTTGAATAGGAGAGGCGCCTTTAGTGTTCATTTTTCATTCAGGAAAATTTCGAATCGTAACATGCTAAGAGGTAAATTTTTTTTACGATTGAAATTATCTAAACCAATTCTTAACAGCGGCGCGAAGGTTTTCGATGCGTAAAAGTGTTATGAAGTAAGTTCTATTTTTTTGTGATAACAATTACTACTAAAGATGAGTCGATCAATTTAGCAATAATTAAAAATGTTACTCTTAAAAATTAAGGTTCGTTTTTTTAATAATAAACATTATTCGCAATTTGTCACTGTACTTTGATGCATGATTGCACGAGGTACTTTGATGCGCAATAATCTACTCCGTAGAGATACTTTCGATGCGCATCAATTTACTGCGTAGATAGTATTCATTTTGATATTTCCACAGTAATCATGGTGAGAAATTACGTACCAAAAACAGGAAAAGTATTAATGAAGATAGTATTAAAGTGGCTATATCTGAAGTTGTATCAGGGACAGGGCTGCTGCTAAGCACAAAATAAGTGCTTCTAATCTGCAACATCGAGCAGAAAACAGTTGTAAGACGAGTGAAGGCGCGATATATATAGCTCGAAATAGCTCGCAAGTTTTCACCACTGAACAAAAAAAATGTTATCGGAGTATGTGATAAATTGCAGTGAAATAGATTGTAGACGATCAATATTGTAAGAAAGAAATTACCGATAATAGGGTCCGGAGTGCATTTTTATGAGATTTCTTTGCTATTTTCCATTATGAGCTCTTCAATGTCATCTTCATTCACCTCAAAGTCCAGATGTCTAGCAGTTGTCACAATTTCATCCATAATTTTAGGGACATCATCTCCTTCTCCCTCAATAGAGGATGAAAACAATGTTCGCCACGCAGAATTCAATTATCGTTGACTGACTTCTAACCATGCCTTTAGACTACAAATGTATCGCGAAGTATTCGTTAGTCGAACATGCGCTTGTCTCGCTACTCACTAACCGATTACTCACTGTATAGAAAACTACTGGTCAAAGGAAAGGCTACAATTCATTCCATGCTTTACTAGGATTAAAGTGGACCTCCCATAAGCTTTATTTAACTCTTTGCGTAACACCGTAACTTCTAAACCCGTCAAACCATTTCAATGAAATTTTATACACTTCCATAGGGGACCACTCGTCAGACGCTACAGCTTGTGCAGCTTCGTTCGAATTAAAGTGGAGCTCCCATTCAAACTTTAACTCGAGTTTGATCATATTTCAATCAATAATTTTTTGGGATCTTTTTTGAATTCCACCAACTATATTTATCAGAGTTGGGAGTGAGGTAGACGGAAGGGTCGAGAAGAAAACCTGGTAAGTGTTATTTGCCAAGCATGCGGGGCAGGTGGTGACTATATATAGGGGCGCCCTTGAGCACTCATAGCCCAACGGTCAAACAAAAAAGAAATCCTGCGTGGGGCAGATAAAAAGTGTTCGTGACAACCACAACCACCCGTAAAAAAATAAATAATATCAAATTATATGACAATCAGAATTACGACAAATAAAATTATAAAATATAGTAGTTAAATTACCGAAATATTCGTGAAGATTCTTAGTATCTTAAAAATTGGAAGTTCTGAATCTGGCAACCGGATCGAACTAAAAAGAGATAGCATAGATCCGCTAGGTAGAAGACAAGTTCTGCACATTTCCTTAAATTCCATTGCACCGCTATTTTGATCTACAAAGTAGTAAAAAAATAATTTTAATTTGTTTCAACAGATTTACTGCAAATTTTGTTTACAATTTTATGTCCGACTCCTGCTGTTACTTCACTTCAGACTTCACTTTCTGTTCTGAGATATGTCAAACTTTTAGCCACTGAGCGCTACAAGCAGTTAATGGAAAATGGAAATCAAAATTTGACATATCCCCAAAAACTGCTTACTCCAAATTCACACAAATTTATTTTACAATGTCTACGACATTGTAAAAACAGAAACATGGATCTAAAGGATGTGTGCAGAACTTGTCTTGCAACCAGCAAAGCTGTGCAATCAATTTTTGGCTTGATTCAGGTGACAGATCTTGAAGGCACCGAACTCCCTATTTATGAAGTACTACAAATCTTCGATATCTCGGTAACTCAGTTTTTTATTTTATTTATTTACTTATAAATTTGTTGGATTTGTGAGTGTAATGTATATTTATCTTACTATCCAGAGGTTTAGTAATAAAATACAGATAGTGTAACCCGTAACACAATAATTATAGTTGAATATTGTCGGTCCGATCCGAAATTACCAAAGCTAGACTAGATTTTTTCAGTAGCTATCATCCAATGGCGCGATAGCCCAAGCCTTGACTTCTAGAGTACACCGCTTTCAGTCATCTCGATCCAGTGACTGCAAATTTAAAATAAGTCTACTACACTATCTGTTCACGTGGTGTAAATTCGTATTTTTATTAGACAACATACAACAGCGTTAGGTTGAAGAGGATAGGACATGTAGATGTATACTTTCCAGTTCCTGTTATTCTAGAGAATAAAGTACCTAAAGTGCCTTTTTCAAACCATGGCAGTTCGAAAATTGGTAGTCAGTTAACTTTGTATTTTGACTCGGTGTTCCGTATGACTCATCGTTAGTTTTCTCGCCTGGACGATTTTTGCTGCGATTTAAAAGAAAAGCAAGTTTTTCTTATAGTATATTTCTGTCAATACAATGCCTATGCTTGCTGTCTACAAAAATCTTATGCATATCGCTATTAAATACCCAGCATTTTTCTCGTAATTATTTTACTACAAACATTAGATCAGTTGTCGATTTTCCAGTCTAAAGCAGGGAATACGCGATACAACGGTTGTACCGACGTGTGTTGTTGCGATATCTGTCCAACGGTTGTATGCACGGCACACACGATGCGATTTGCATACAATTTTCATCCAACAAGATTTCATTGTTATTCCCAATACAGATTTTGATAACACAGAAGCACCAAAAGTTTACGAATGAAATCGCTACAACAGTTGTATTCATGATAATACACTATGCAATAGACATACAACGTGTCGCATGCGACCGCCGGTTTTCGGTTCAGAGCATACAACCGTGCGATATTGGCCCAACCGTTGTTTATAAGCGCATACACTATACAATCGTCGCATACAACGGCAAATTGGGCTAACAGTTGGTACAACCGTTGTATAGTGTATTCCCTGCTTTAAAGCCAGCTTAGTATTCCCCGATATTATTGCCCGTTGTTAATGTCGTTATTTTTTTTATTTTCCTCAAATTTTTGTAGGATATACACAAGAGTGCGATGTCTTTGTAGTTTTCGAAACGGAGTTTATCTCCTTTCCTATACATCGGGCATATTATGCTTTTGCGTTAGTCGTCTGATATCTTTTCGTCAGTCCAAATTTTCGTAATTATTCTATGTTAAAGATAACACACATGATCCACGTTCTACCGGTATTCCATCTATTCCAAGAACCTTATTTAATTGTTGGTTGCGTTGTGCGGTTTGAACGTCCCAAATACTGGGAGGTTGCGACGATATTTACTCGTTCTCTGAGGCGTCTGAATTGATAAGGTGGTATAAGTGTTGCATCCATCTTCGTTTGATATCCGTTAGTTTCTTGTCTAACTCAGTCAGTTTCTTTTCTAACTTGACACCAATATATTTGACTACTAGCTTCCAGGGCATATTATTCCCGAAAATGGAAAAATGTCCGTGTTGAGGTTTCAGGCATATTGCAAATAGGATGACCTCACTTTTTCTGGGATTATCGTTAATATAGAAGGGCTCCAAGACTGACACATAAAAGTAGTGTCGTCAGCATAATATGCAGAAAACGTGTGGTCCGTACCGGACGGGTCTGCCATAAACGCAGAGAAGAGCCGGAGTGACAGAGTCGAACCCTGAGGCACACCGGCTTCAATGGCCTTTAGTGACGATCTTTCCCCATTCAGCAGCACTTTGAATGATAGTTAGGTTGGAAACTGATGTTCAGTAAGTTTGAACTGCCTGCCATTATGACAGGTAATCAAAGGTCTTTTCAACATCCAAGAATATCGCACCAGTGTACAAGGTTTTGTTGAACCCCTCTGTGATAAATTCGACAATCCTAACTAGCTGGGCTGGTGTGGAGTGTTGCGCTCTGAAACCGAACTGCTGATTTGGCAAAATATTTTCAGCATCAACGTGTTCCTGGAGTTTCTTGAGAATAGCTTTCTATGCTAATTTGGTAAGGCCAAACAATACGCTAATTGAGCGACGATTATTCTGTGGGAAGAGGCTATTTTGCCTGACCATCGAAATTATTACCTCGTCTGCAAAACCGTCATCTAAGCATGGCATTCATTATTATATAATTGGACCTAAGATCAGTCAAGTTTTCTATGGCTGCTAGCGAAACTCTTGTTTAATAAGAAATCTACAAGCATTGGCGAGCATTGTAGCATGGTATATGAATGACTGAACAAAATAACAGATAAACACGTAATTTTTTTTAATGAAATCCCTTTCGCATCCTTTCCTGATATCGAACAACGAGTTGCACATTTTGATTTGCAATTTTCAAATCTCACCTAGTAGCAATGCAAGAACTCCACTAACGCCGTCTCTTATATTCAACTTTCAGGTGTCTCCTACCGATAGTTTTTCACTTAACATTTGTTGCGATTGTTTCAAAAAATTACAACAATCGTATACTTCCAAGTTAAAATTCGATCAAACACAATTGATGTTGAAGCAACTAAAGGACAATGGAAAAAGTATGAATAATCTCAACGAGTATGGGTCTTATATTGAAGAGCATTATGAACTAATTAAAACAGAAAATTTCTACACATCGAAGAAAGAACAACAAGAACTGGCTACTATACCAGAAACTTCCGAGCAAGGCTTTTCGAAACAAGAGATATTTCTCGTCCAAGAAGTCAAACAAGAACCCGAACTCGAGATAAACGTAGAAGGAGATTTTAACAAAGTTAGAAGAAGTAGAAAAAAGCTTCAATGTGCGATATGTTCCAAATTATTTCATTATAAATCTAACTTTGACCGACATATGAGAATTCACACTGGAGAGAAACCATTTCAGTGCAATGAATGTCCAAGTAAATATCGACTTAAGAGCTCTTTGACTGAACATATACAAAATGTACATCTCGGTGTAAGAGGAAAGTTTAAATGTGCGACATGTTCGAAACTATTCACACGTAAGAATAGTCTGGATGTGCATATGAGAACTCATACAGGAGAAAAGCCATTTCAGTGCGAAATATGTTCGACAAAATATCGGCTTAAGCGCAATTTAAGTGAACATATGTATACAAAACATGTCGATAGAACAACGTCTACTGCGAAATTTACTTGTACGATATGTTCGAAATTATTCCAAGAGAAAAATAAACTGGATCTGCATATAACAATGCATACAGGAGAGAAACCATTTCAGTGCGAAGTATGTTCGAAAAAATATCGCTTTAAGACCAGTTTGACGGAACACATGTATTCGAAACATAACGATAGAAAGACGAATACTGCAAACTTTACTTGTGAGATATGTTCGAAATTATACCGACAGAAATGTAAATTAGATGAGCATATGAGAATTCATACAGGAGAAAAGCCGTTTCAATGTGAAGTTTGTTCAATAAAATATCGGATTAAGAAAAGCTTGAAGAAACATGTACTAAGGACTCATGCCGATATTATACCTAATAGCAGAAAGTTTGAATGTCCAACATGTTCGAAACTATGCGAAAGTCAAGCTCGTCTGAATGATCACATGACAATTCATACAGGAGAACAACCTTTTCAGTGTGAAGTATGTAAGAAAAAATTTCGCACTAAGAGCAGTTTGAGAGAACATATGCTAATGATACATGCAGATTTATCGTCCAATGGTTGTCAGTTTAAATGTGCGATATGTTCGAAAGCATTCGATCGTCAATGCCGTTTGAATGATCATATGAGAATTCATACAGGAGAACAGCCATTTCGATGTGAAGTATGTTCGAAATCATTTCGACTTAAGTGTAGTTTGCGGTCACATATGCAAAGGACTCATGCTGATATAATACCTAATACAATTTGAGTTTGTGTTCCGAACTATTAGAATGTAAATTTGATAATTCATATGCAAGAAAAGCCATTGTAGTACGAAATACTTCAATTATATGGTATTCCAACTTTGTGGCAATATTGTGTGAATGTTTTTATTTATATAAGAATAACAGTTTTTATACATTACATAATAAACTTTGCAATTAATGTATTTTATTTAAACAAAAATATTCTCGAGGCTTTCATTTAGGAGATCAAATATTAAAAGACCAGAGATCCTACTATTTTCACAGGACTCCATTGGAAGGGTGGTAATGTGTATGTTTCGAAAAATGAGGGAGAAAACCACTCGCGTGTGTAGTTTTCGTTGTGTCCATACTGTTTGACTGTAGGCAGAATGCTTCGCTGGCTCACATGAGCTGCAGTGCAGGCCCAATTATTAACACGCAGACCTCGAGTACATCGAACGTATTGATTTATTGGTAAATCTCTCCCTGGCCGAACAAGGAAATTAATCCCCACTCATTCCTGTTTGCCCGGATGAAGTCAAACCTATTTTAGCTGACCTCGTGGAGAAAAAGGCTCCTGTCCCATGTGGTATTCGCGTGCAAGTTGCTGCTGCACTCAACCGTCATGCAGCTGGTGGCAATTATAAATGCCATTGTACGGGACAATTTGCCTGGATGTCAAAAAGAGCTTCGACAAAGTCTGACTCTGTATTTATGGCAGGCGCACCAGCAACCGATCGCACTATCTCTGCATTTTATGCAGACGACATTGCATTACAACGGTCGAAGCAAACTTCATTCCCGCAGCAAGTTGTTTCTCTACAAGGCTTCCAACTTCTCCAGCATCGGACCACCTGGCCAAATGCCACATTTCGCGCTTACAGTTAAAGCAGAATCGATGCCTCAGAGCAGCTATGACCGCACCTTCGTACGTCGGGAACACACAAAAACAGCAGGAAACGAATCATCCAACCATCCGGGAATTCCTCAAACAAAGTACTTTGCGGTTTTTTTTATAATTTTTACATGAGAAATTTCGATTCGATCCAGGTCGAGAAGTTTGATTGAATCGATTGGATCTCATTCCAATCCTATCTGCGTCTACATGCGATTTTAAAGGATTGAATCTGGAATCAATCCGAATTCAATCCTCCATATGTATGTAGTAAATGATTATTATCGCTCAATGAGAGCTCTCGTGTACCAAACAAAAAGCAAGCAGGAATTGCTATTCGTTCACTGTCAATTCAAGTGCGTCGTCTGCCTAGGGAATAGGCTTGGAATGAATTCGGATTATGGAATATACAATATTATTAATATCATAACAACTTCTACAATTTCAACATAAGTTCTATTCGACATCAACAACCAAGAACTGATCGACTGAGAAAATATCCCAATTAACGAAGCGATCATTGAGTACAATTTAATGCCAACCATTATCATGGATTATCATAGAAGTCCCGGGAAAATGATGAAAACACAAACTTTTTGATACAAATCGATTTTATTCTTCAACATAGTTCCCTTCGAGGGAGATACACTTCATCCAACGATCCTCCAACATTTCGATCCCTTTTTTATAGTAGTCGACGTCGAGGCTCTCAAAATAGGCATCAGTTTCGAACTCGACCTCCTCATTTGAGTAAAATCTCTTTCCCCGGAGCCATCTTTTCAAGTTTGGAAACAGATAATAGTCGCTGGGGGCCAAGTCTGGAGAATACGGTGGGTGGGGCAGCAATTTGTATCGCAATTCGTTCAATTTTGCCATTGCTTTGAGCGATGAATGAGCCGGTGTATTGTCGTGGTGAAACAGTACTTTTTTCTTTGCCATATGCGGCCGTTTTGTCTTCATTTCATTGTTCAAACGGTCCAATAACGCTACGTAATAGTCGTCCGTGATGGTTCTGCCTTTCTCAAGATAGTCGATGAGGATTATGCCATGTGCATATCCTGGCCATCACCTTCCCAGCCGACGTTTGTGTTTTTGGGCGCTTCGGACGACTCTCACCCGTTTGTAACCATGTTGCAGACTGTTTATTGGACTCCGGTGTGTAGTGGTGGATCCAGGTTTCATCCATTGTTACGAATCGACGCAAAAACTCTTTCGGATTACGCCGAAACAGCTCCAAAATGGCCTCCGAATCACCGACACGATGTTGCTTTTGATCAATTGTCAATAACCGCGGCACCCATCGCGCGCACAGCTTTTTCATTTCCAAATGCTCATGCAAAATATTCAAAATACTGCCGATCGATAACTTCATTATGTTTGCTAGCTCCCTCACTTTCACTTTGCGGTCTTTCAAAACGATCAGATGGATTTTCTTGATGTTTTCTGGAGTGGTAGCCTCATTTGGACGGCCCGAACGTGGTGCATCGCTGGTGCTCGTACGACCAATTTTAAATTCAGCAAACCATCTGTAAACAGTGGTTTTCGACGGAGCAGATGTGCTGTGATGTTTTTGGAGCCATTCTAATGTTTGCTTCTCGTTTTTTCCGATCACAAAGCAATGTTTTATCAAAATGCGAAATTCACTTTTTTCCATTGCTTACGAAATACCAAAAGTAGCGTCACTCATACCATACAGCGATAGCTTCCAAACTACTAGATAAAATGTCATGAAAATTTGACATTTCTCATTAAACAGTTGCCATTTCCGAAAAATGATATCGATTTGAGAGTGGTGGCGCCATCCCACCAAAATTTCCGGGACTTTCTGAACCATTATACTATCTTTTACGAAGTTAGAAAAACGAGCGGAACGAGGTGGTCTCGGCATCAGTTTGCTTTCGTTTTTCATAATTTCGGATGCATGCCGTCCTTGGCTAATTATAAAAACTAGATAAATGTCATAAACTAATTCTCTTACATTTAGATTTCCTTAATTTGTGATATTAGGGAGATATTAATTTATGAGTTAAGAGTATTGAATTACATTACCCATGCACATCTTTTTTTCTTAAACCAATTTCAATTTAAAAATAAGCCATACTTTAAAAAGCTAGTTTTAATGGTTTTATGACCACTTGCTTTGAAGGATATGCATGTGCGCGCACTTAAGCCGATGCTCTGAAAGGCGAAATCAAATTTAAATTAAACTGTAATATACAATATTTCGTAACGACATTAGACCTGCCATATGAACACGAAATAAGCTCGACTGTCAGTTGATTTGACATTACGTTTCCACGGTACAAGTGTACGATAAGTGCAAGTTACGTTTATATGGTAAAAGACAAGACTGCCGTGAGAACAAGATCTGATAAAGCTGTTAATTATTAACCGTTCTTTTTGTTTTAAAGAAATTTCTAAAAATCCGCCACCTTGCCTAATAACGAGGAAGGCCTACTCTTGTCATTCCGATCCATTCAGCCAGAAGGACATTCTAGTATCCACCATAAAATGGATTTTATCAGCTTGCAATCAACATGCCGAACGTGTTCAGCTTCCGAAGCCGTCGAAGTCGACGATAAACAAATTTTCATTCCGCTCTTCAAAGGCACACTATCATGTAAAATAGCTCACGCTCAAGTCCTGGAAGAAGTGATATTCTTTAACTTGGGGGTAGGTTAATAGAAATTTTTAAAAAGTCTTAAATCTTTAATTTAGTGTGTCGTATGTTTCATTTTAGATGTGGGAAGATGACGGACTCCCACAACAAATCTGTCGAAAGTGTCTCGAAGCATTCAAAACCGTCAGTATATTTCGTAAGCGATGCGAACGAGTTCAGGACATATTGGGAGCATATTTTAAGGGAAGTGTCCTTCAGAGTACACAAGAAGTTATCGAGGCTGTAACAACGTACAACGAACAGGAAGGGGATTTTATTTTTCAACATACAAATCCCGTAAGTAAAATTTTTCCTATTATAATTTCCTGAAACACATTCCTGATCAAGGGTTTTTCGCGTTGGAGATGTAAGAAATGGTCCAAATGCGACCATGGGTTTATTACGTCTCATGGATGTTGCTACGATTCATAAAATTTGTTATCCAGTATAGACTCCAGAAGATTCATTTCTTTTTAAGTTTTGTATTTAATGGGTGGTTGGTTTTTTGGATACGATTCTAGTTGCAGAAAAAGCTCACCAATGATCTGATCTAAGGTGTGGCGTGAATCCGCATAGGGCTAGCGCTACAAACATAGTCATGGAAATAAATGAAAACAGCAACCAAAAATAGAAACCCTACGAAGATGCATGGAGAGGTTATGCGGTGGCGATGGCCTGTGTCGACGAAAATAGCTCAACCGAGCTCAACTCTCGATAACCGTACTTCTCGAAATTCAAATACAAAATTTCTCTACACACTGGCATCAAAACATGTTGTGTCGTCCGCGTATACCCACCGACACGCTACTCGTTCGATAACACATAATATTGCAACAGCGTGAAACCTTTAAAAAACGCGTTTTTGAAAAGCTGGAAGATGAGTGTGTTATCGAAAAGCATATAGAAGTCGTTATCGAGAAACGTGAAGAGAATCCTTTACGAAAAAGTGGAAAGAGCTTCGTTTTCGTTGCGTAAGAAAAGTACCTATTTGAAATGTTTTCTGTTACCTCTTTTTCGCACGGCGAAACGTTAGATCTCTACTGCTAACACGATTGTCGCTCAGTCCTTCAACTGTTATCCTGTTTCAAGCCAGACGCTTAGATCACAGTCAGAGAAGAAAGAATTTTTTTTTGTATTCAGTAGGATAATACATACAAGTAACGTATGTTAATATCCAATGACTTATTAATGCAGGATGTTCACAACCGGCAAATTTTTATTCTCTATTCTTCTAGGAATTTAGAAGCACATTTCTTACAATTAATATGTAGTTGGGCCTCCTTTGGCTTTAATTACAGCCACACACCCTCGATTCATGTACAACGATAAATTCAAAGTGGAGATATAATAATAATACAAGGTTTCGTTAGGTTTTGGAAAATTTCATCCAAATTTACATGGAAATCTACTAGAATTTATTATTCGTCAGATTTAGAGCAGAAACATTCAAATTTTGTATTCTTTTTTTACTCGTTGAATTCTTCAGTTAGCGTAAAATTGGTCAAGCTAAATCAAGACAGAAGCCAAAATTTAATTTGGACTTGAGCTTCCTACTCATGTCATCATAAACTATTGTAACTTGACGTCGCCGAAGGTATATCCCACTGATTGGTAAGGCTATCGCCGAGAATTTTGTCTGGTAGAAGAGCACTATTACTGCTCTATGTCCCATCAGGGTTCAAGCAAGAACTGAACAAGAAACGAAACTGCCTATTGGAACAGGTCCTAAGTATATATCATTTCGCACTAAACCTTAAGTGTTCTAATATATGTCAAATACTTGTTATACGGTTGTTCCACATGAAAGGTGAACGATAAACTCAAGAGAAAATTTCAGACTTTTGTAAACCATTTTATTCGTCGCTTCTTGGGGATATTGTAACCAGATGTAGCAGATCTGTAACGAAGATCTCCAGAGGATAGCTGAAGAAATGGATTGGTTTTACTTTAAATAAGCCAGTGCCAATAATTCCTGGCGACTGGAAGTGACTATCACCCGGTATGCTGGGCTATACCCCACAAGACTGTAGTACTCTTCGTTAAAAATTCATCTAGCAGCTGAACACACCACTAAGAACGGAAATCACGTTGATTGCCCACAAGTTTTTCTCGCCATTTATGTTTTACGTACTGTAAAAAATATTGAAAAAAATTAAAACGGCAGGTGCACATAATGATTTTATTTATTTGCCTGGCTGAAGCGATGAATTTTTGCTAGCTTAGAAATAATATAATCATGGATGGTAAGGCTGAAAGAGCGACTGGTCTGAGTTTTTCTTTCACATTTTTGGAGAATAAATGATTTACGTTTTGCTAAGCGTTTGAAATTAAAAGTAAATTCATTAAGTCAGTAAATTCTATGAGCATATAAATTTTACGATCACATCTTGTGGAGAACACTGGGCTATGCCTACTCAGCGCAAGAACTGTATAAGATAACGAGAAATTGTATTCGACGTGACCATTGACCAACAGTTTTTATTATTTATTAAAATTATTATTCCATGTGTTTCAAGATTTGTTTTTTTCATAAGAATTTCGTTATAATATGCAAAGCAATTAAGACCCGTTTTAGTTAAATTTACCTTTTAATTGTATTTTTCACAGATTGATAAAACCTGTGGCAATGAGTCCATTGAAGATGCCCAAAATGAAAGCTGTGGTCCTTTGTCGGACAATGACATCGATCAATACGCCGAAGTGGAATATGTAGTTGAACTACAAAAAGACAATGACGACCAAAGCACGTACGGCAATATACATAGCTATTTTTCGCAAAATTTTAACTGTGATGCTCGAGATGAATTGCACTTACCATCAAGTGAGCCACATACGGACGAATCTATGCAAAAAAATACATTTGTATGTTTTTCTCCATCCTCCTCAACTCTTTCATAATTTATCGCTCAACAGGATGAAAATGAAATCTGCACGCCGCTCGAAACCAAACAGTATACCTGCCCATATTGCAGCAATTCGTATCAGAATACGAATCATCTGTCGAATCACATAATCAAATGCCCGAACAATACGACGTGCCGACATTGCAATTGCGAGTTCGAATCGGTCGACATGCTCGAGCAGCATGTAAAAAAATGCCATCCGAATGGCGGACCACATAGGTGTTCATTTTGTGATCAAGTTTTTCAGCGTCTTCAGAAATTAAATTATCACATTCAAATCCACAACGAACCGAACACTTACAATTGCGAGATATGCAGTCAGGGATTCCGAAGTAAAATCTACTTGTATCGGCATAAAAAACGCGTTCATGAAACCGGTGATCACGAATGTTCACGGTGTTTTAAAAAATTCAATAGTACGCAACGCTTTCAGTATCACATGAAAACGCACGATTCGAAAAAGAAATACCAATGTAATTTCTGTGATAAATCCTTTCTGCAATTGCACCATTGGAAGAACCACGAACTTATGCATACTGGTCAGCGACCGTTCCTGTGCACTATTTGCGGAAAAGGTGAAAATTGATTGGTTTTGTGTGGAAAAATTGACTTATATCAGTATTCTTTTCAGATTTTAAACTGAAGGGAAGCTTTAGGGATCACATGCGATTGCATAATGGTGAACCTCGTCATGTTTGTAATATTTGTGGCTCAGGTAAGATTTGAAAACTAATTGTTTAAAATTTCGAAAGTAATAGTATATCGCTTTTTTAGAGCTGCCGGGCCTTAAATCGTTAAGAGCGCACGTTCGAAAACACAACATCGATCAACCGACGTGTGAAATATGCGGAGAAAAGTTTGAAGAAAAGGAAGATCTCACTATTCATTTGCTCAGCCACATATGAAGTTAATAACGGGAGCAGAACAGAAAATAAATTATTTATGTAAATATTGCTGCATTTCTTGAAATTTTAGTAGAAATTTACAAACTGAAAAGTATATTTCGTGTGAAATATATTTTTATTATAAATTCTAAGGTCTTTTTTTAGATGCCTGTGGTTCAAGTTCTTGATTATTTAAAAATGAACAGTCTATAATAATGGTACCTACATATTACAACTAATTGAAAACCTCTTGTGCAGCGACAATTTGCAAGACAAGAGTGACCATGATGCGAATTATTATATATTCCTGACTTGGTTCCATCATAGGACCTTCAGGCTCAGTCTCAAAATTGTGCACTGGGTCTACACAACCATTGTCCGTTCCTACATGACCTATGATGTAGCTATTTCGTCGCCGAAAGTTCAGAGTACTGAGCTTAAATTCTTATAGTTGCAACGCCCCATCTCTTGATGCCTTATATGCGTTTGACATGTCCAGAAATATCATCCACCCTATTTTATACAATGTCATATTATCGTTTTATGAATCCTTATTAGCTCCGTAATGCACAAACTTCAGAATTTACTTTTCCGAAGAAGAGTGCTAATATTTTCAAACTGGACGGACGGTCGGTGACAGAAGTTTCCATTACCATTACCATATATTTTTTAAAACAAAGAATTTTGTCCAGAACCCTTAGTATAAATCATGCCGATAATAAAATGCAAACCTGCCTAATTTTATGTTTGTTATTATATATAAAAAATATCTTATTTAATTTAAAAATGAAACACAAACATAACACAGATATGTTAAAAGCCTTAATATTCCTCTTCCTCGCATTCATCATCAAGAGTATCGCCAGAAATTTCCTCGAAATCTCGTTCAAGTGTTGCCAAATCTTCTCGAGCCTCTGTGAATTCTCCTTCCTCCATACCTTCACCAACGTACCAATGAACAAACGCTCGCTTCTTATACATTACATCGAATTTTTCATCCAATCGGGTAAACGCTGCAGCAATAGCAGTTGTATTGGAAAGCATACAAACAGCACGCGACATCTTGGCCAGATCGCCTCCCGGTACGACAGTTGGTTGCTGGTAGTTTATTCCTAATTTAAATCCGGTTGGACACCAGTCAACAAATTGAATGTGCCGATTAGACTTGATTGAGGCAATGGCGACATTGATGTCCTTCGGCACTACATCGCCTCGATATAGCATACAACATGCCATGTATTGCCCACATCGAGGGTCACATTTGACCATCATGCTGCCCGGATCAAAGCAACCGTTAGTTATCGACGAGATTGAGTACTGTTCATGTAGTGCCTTCGTATCGGACGCTAACGGTGCGAATGCTGCTAACGGGAAATGAATTCTTGGATACGGGACCAAATTCGTTTGAAATTCGTTCAAATCGACGTTCATCGAACCATCGAAACGTAATGATGCCGTCGTTGACGACACTATTTGTGCCACCAATCTGTTCAAATTGGTATAATCGGGCCGATCAACGGACAATTTCTTCTGACAAATTTCGTATATAGCTTCATTGTCCATGATGAACACACAGTCGGCGTATTCTAGCGTTGAATGTGTGGTTAGAACGGCATTGTACGGCTCCACGACTGCTGTTGAAATTTTCGGTGCTGGATACACGGCAAACTCTAACTTACATTTTTTGGTATATTCCGCACTTAATCGTTCCAGCAAAAGCGAAGTGAATCCGGAACCGGTACCACCACCCAGCGAATGGAAAATCAAAAATCCCTGAAGCCCTTCGCATTGCTCTGCCATTTTTTGCGTTCGGGACATTACATTCTCGATCACTTCCTTCCCGATCGTGTAGTGCCCCCGCGCGTAATTATTCGCAGCATCTTCTTTTCCGGAAATCATTTGCTCCGGATGATAGAGACTCTTGTGTTTCCCAGTTCGAACATCGTCTATTACCGACGGGTCGAGATCGATGAAAATCGATCGTGGCGATAATTTTTCGGTACCGGTACGCGAGAAAAAAGTCGATACATTGTCGTCGTTGATTAATTTTGGATCGTTTATGCTTCCATCTTTATCTATGCCGTGCTCGAGCAAGTACAATTCCCAGCAACAATCACCGATTTGTACTCCAGCTTGGCCAATTTGAAGAGAGATCACCTCGCGCTTATGGAAAGAAAGTTGATTAAAGTTGAATTTCTTTAATAAAATTTTTTTTCCATTACCATTTTATATGAATTTATTTAGAACAAGTATCTTCATCGGGGATCACACTAGAACTGAAAGCTAAAGTAGAAAAACATGTTTTTTTGCAGTCATAAAACTAAAACTGGAAGTACAGTTGCACGATTAACGGATTTTGTTCTGTGTTCAAATTTCAAATGGTTTAGAGTCTATTGCATGTTATAACTAATAGCGATGGAAGCCTTCAATAATAGTATAACGAAGTTCATATGTTACATTCTTCAGTTCCTATGTAACCTCTGCTGAATATAGCTGTTAGGAGACAAATCATACTGAGACAGCGATAATATTGCGTAATTTTAAGTCGAGTTCCTGGGAATTCTTGTCGTGGAAGTTTCAATAGAGAACCATGAGGCAGCTAGTGACGGTGTTGCATTGTACACAAAACCTAAAGGTTCAAGTGCGGCCATACTTGGGGACCAATTTCCCACCTCAATGATATCGCGTTTGCTTCAAGGACAAATATTAACTGTCCTCTATGTCTAAGTAATATTACATTTCTCAAATCTTGCAATGCTGCGAAGTATTAAACTTTTTAAACTTTCTCAATGATCCACCATTATTTTTTTCCAAGTTGGTAGGTTTTCAAATCCTCTTTAAATGAAATGAAAGTTACTGTAATTTAGTGAACTTCAGAGAACTTTAAAACCAATTTTAAGATTATTTTTTACGCGTCTAGGTGCTAATACGAATGGAATGAAAAAATCGCTATAAAATTGCTACTTTACACTCTTTATCTCAAAAACGTGTTTATATCAGTCAAGAATAGAAAATAATGGGGAACGAAAAGATCTACTTCACCACGAAACAACTGAACTGATTACCTCATCAGTTAAGGAATGCCAGAAGCAGTGAAATTCTTGAAAACCAGTAAATCCCAGTTCCTGTTATTATAATATATAACGAGAAGCACTGTTCCGACGCGATCGGGACCAATAAAAAAAACTTTACTATTTTTCGGAAACCAGTTAAAGTGGGAGTGCGACAGAAGTGATTAGGTCACTGCACCCTTAACACACGAATTTCGTTTTTGGGTCATACATAGTCCGGACACGGTTAAAGTCGAAGTATAGCATCGGTTTAGGCGATAACATGAAAAGCAAAGTATAAAAAAAAACAATTTGATATCTTATCAGACCTTAGAAGCACTGTGATAGCGTGTGTAATTCCTTTACACCACCGTTGGGGTTGAATATAAAAAAATCCTGACAATGGTTTATAGACAATTACATAGAAAGCCCGGGGAATTAAGAACCAATTCGATATCTCATCAGATCTAAGAGGTATTTTGTAATTCGTTTAAACGTATGCAAACCCTTTTCAACTCCCTTGGCGAGTGAGTGAGTGAAATTAAGTATTTAGGCCATTATATAAAAAGTCCAAAACCAATTCAATCAGACCTAAGAGATATGGCGGAATTCATGAAAACGTGTACAACCCTTTGACAGACTCTTAGGGGTTTAAAAGCAACAAAATTTTCAAAACGGATTTTCGGATATTAAATAAAAACCCCGTAGAAGTGAAAAATTATTCTATATTTAACCATACCTAAGAGATATGGCGGTATTCGTCAGAATATATACAACCTCAATATACAATACAATATATAACACCTCCTTAGGGGTTGAATTAAAAAAATTCTGCAAAGTAATTCTAGGCATTTGTCTGAAGAACACATAGAAATAAAATTTATTCAATATTTCCTAAGACCTAAGAAATGTGACGAAATTTGTGAAAATCTATGCACCCCATTTTCACAGACGATTTCTTGCCACGCCTCCGCACGACAATGGATACATGAAGTTTTGTTTTACCAACATTCATTTTCAGGTACATCTACATATAGGTTAGTTATCCATCATCTACCAAGTTTAAAGTTTCTAGCATATGCCGTTCCGTAACTATATTGCTAGCTGGCATATCTTAATATAAAAATGTTCGTTCGGGGTACGTGTGTCTAAAACTCGAGAACCGCTAGACCCATTGACACCATATTTGGACAATATGTTAGTATGGTCTGCAGCAAGGTTTCTATTCATTTTGCTTCCGGTAGGTGGCACTGCAGTCGAGATATTTCGATTTTTCATATTTATGGTACGATTTGGCTCAAATTCACTATATATATATTACTTAAATAAAAATAAATTCGTTAAAATTTGGACCCGGTAGGTGGCTGTGGAGTCGAGATATTTAGGAAAAACTATCTACATATATAAAATAGGATGTATGTATGTATGTTCCCTATAGACTCCTAAACCGCTAAACCGATTTTGATCAAATTTTCAGGGAACATGTAGAATACTCTGGGATGGTTCCTGTGAACTTTGGTACTGATCGAATCAAAAACAATTGTTTTTTCGACATATTTCCAATTTTTTCGTGATTTTAGTACCCTGGCGCTCTAATTGTAGGTTTGTTTGTCCCGTATGCCTTCCTAAACCATTTATCCGATTGCGATGAAGCTTTGTTGATATGTTGAGCGCACGCTCGCGAAGATTTCTGTATTAGTAAAACTATTCTACAATAGGTGGCGAGCGACACAAACAAATGAGTGTGTTTCATATAGTTTAGCGACAGTTAGTGTGTTTTCGGTGTGCACGTCTGACAAAATTAAACAACGGGAGCAACAGAAGCAACGGGAGCAACGACAGAAATCTCTGCGCCGATAGAAATAAAAAATTTGAATTTTTTTAACTGTCAAGATTCAAAGTAAAAACCGTTTCTCTTTCTTGTTCAATTAGTTTTCGAATGGGACAGAAGAAATTAAGCAACATATAAGGTTTGTTCTTTTTGCATACACTTTACATACACATACACCTATTAGGTTTGTTCTTTTTTCAGAAATTGTAGCCAAAAAGAACAGACCTAATCCTAGAACGAATTGAGCTTATTTAAAAAAAAACCACGCATCCACGTGGTTTCATCTCTGTTCTGTTCTAAAGAAAAACTTAATCTCTCACTTTTTAGTACATTTCTTTGTGGCATCTCAATTCCGCCATCTGTCATATTACCTTGACGTTTGTGCTGTTAGTATTTTTCCTTATCCGCAGGTGAAATTTTCGTTGTTGATTTCTTTTCGTCGTCAAAAGGGCAGAGTTACTTCGTTTGCTTTAGACGTTCATTGCTTTAAATGAGTACGAAATGATTACAAGGTTATTAAAATTTAAAACAACATGCCGTACCTGTGCGGCATTAACTGACGAAGTTGATTTAATGCCACTATTTGAGGGAGCTTCATCGTGTGAAAGTTCGCGTGTAGCAATCTTTGAAGAACTGGTTTCCTTTAATTTGGAGGTAAACATTTCTAACGTATGATATCTTATAACAACGATAACGAGCTAAATACGCAAATAAATCTTTTAGGTAAATCCAAGTGATAAGCTTCCTCAGCAAATATGTCTCAAATGTATCGAGGCAATCGAGTCGGGCATTGAATTTCGTAAACAATGTAGGGCGGTGCAGGCAAAACTTAGGGCCTATTTTCTAGAGGAAAGCTGTTCGAATGAAAACTCGTCTATTATTCTGGAGCAAGACGAGAAGATACAGCCAGACCTGGAGTTTAACGATCCAATTGTAAGTAAAGATTTGCGTCGTTTCTGCCCTTATTAAACAGTTCGATTTTTTAGAGTGTTGAAGTAGAACCCCATTTTGATGACTCTGTCGTCGAAATGAAGTGGAAGGTTTCCGATGAAGAACATGATAACTGGGAGTGCGACTTTTACTCCGATTCGAATGAAGAGGACGATAGACATAACATGTTCGGCACGCCAAGTAAAGCTAGGAAAGTTAAACCAGTGAGCGAAACCTCTCATAAGACAATAACAGAATTTGTAAAGACGGAAAACAACGAAGGCATTGAAAGTAAAGTACGTTTGCCACAACAGTTTCGAACTGGTTATTATGATATCTATTTGTAGGGTTTTAAGACCAGCGATGATATCAAAGAGGTCTCTGCTAGTCCAAGTTTAAAGGAAGAGCAAGATATTCCGGAACCAGAAGCCTTCTACGTTTTGATTGTAAATAAATGTATTTTTTCTATTCCATTTAAACTTAACGATTTTATGTTGTAGGACGAGAATTGTAAATCCGAACCATCGACGGCAAACGACGGGATGATAGTCGAGCAGCAAAAGATTGTATGTATATTTTACTTTAAAGGAAAATCGTGGCATGATCGTAAATATAAATTTCATCATGTCACTCTGCAGTCAGTAGAGTATCCAAGTGCGGTTGAACTGAAGTGGCAATAGATCGGTATTAGTCTCAGAAAACCAGTGTAAAACATCTTTGGACAGTCCCCGATTTGGCCATCCACAAAGACTACGTAGGGTGGGTTGTCCAAGTAACACGTAGAGACGGACAATCGAGAAGGAAATTCGAATGTGAATAAGTCCTGCCGCCTGGAAAAGGCTATCGTTTAAGAATGCTTCTTGTGGAGAATCACTGTTTCTGCTCTCCATCAAGGCCAAACTGAAAATGAAAAAAAATATATTTAGAGACCCTCATGTATGAGAATTACAGGTTACACTTATGCTCTCCACTCCTTGCCATAATTGACCAAAACAAATAGCGTCCACACAGACACAGCAGCATTAAGCTAAACGTATCAAGAGACACAAATTAAACTAACCCGAGGCCCTGTATCCAATGAAACTTCAAGATATACCCAACAAAGAAGTCCGAGAATCCAGACTGGAAAACTCCTAGGATGTGCTTCTTATTTTCAAAAAACGATGTGAGATGGAATTCCTTCAGCGATATACTTGCCGAATCATCCAATAAAAATATCAGTCGGAGAATTCCTCGAACGTCTGTAGTATGTTCCAAACAAAAGTGTCTACAATCTAGAGAGCAGATGACTTTGTATGCACGGAGTAAAACAAAGAAGTAAAGATATATATATGCGCATTGTCAAGCTGCTTTAATTGCACTGGAATTTTACACTAACATATGCGAGAGGTACTCAACCGTCGACATAGAAAATCTGCAAAAGCATTTGACAGGCAGATAACCCTTATATCCGTTGAATGAAAATTTTCTTTCGGAATGTACTAGAAAGCGTTTCATTATTTTCATTCCCAATCAACTCCGGCGTTCTTCAAGGCCCAGTTTTATCACCCATCTTATTTCTAACTTTTATTAACGACCTTTTGTCGTCCACACTATGGGCCCGTTTAGTTCCTTGTGTGCCTGCTGGTTCTTATGGCTGCACCCCATAGCATTGCATTCTCCCCAAAAGGTAGTTATTTGGTTCTTTAAACTGTGACCTCAACTCAATCCTGTAATAGGGCAGGGTAAATCGAGTACAATTTAATGCCTAAACCACAAGCCTGTCATCTTTCATTCAAACATGATTCGTCGGTGCCTGATCTCTTTCAATGGTGTCACATTGGAAACGTCGGAGCATTTCCACCTTCTATGAATAAAAATTAGTTACAAAAATGTTATTGAAGCCAGAACATTTTTGATGATCTTGATGTCTCTACAGTCTAAGAAGTCTCCTGTGATCTCAGATATCAGAATTCGTTAACCGATTCGACATTTCTTATGGACCAATCAATCGTGATTTAAATCGCTGTTTGATTTGTTGCCAACTTGTTCATTGAGTAAGACTAAAAGAGAGGCCGTCAAAAAATTTGAGAGACACTCAGAGTTAGTGCAACCTTTCCTGTTTCGTAACATTTCTGAAGCTAGTCTTAAATCGAGTGACTTAAATCGGCCCAACGGACAAGATGGAGTTTTCGTTCGAGATCTGTATTTCGACTTTGATTTTTCTTAAAACTATGACGTTATTGGATCGGTTATTTAGTTAAGCCAATCATTGTCCGCCGTTGATAGCCAAAAGTCGCTAGCGTTAAATCTTTTCGTGTGCAAGATAGTATCAATCCTGTATCAATCATCATTTATTGCGAGTGCAGCGCTTGACCTGGAGTTTATTTGTGGTTTTTAGGTCATGTAGGACAGGCTGTGAATGTATTCCTTAGCCTTTTAACTCGGATGTAATACATACGTACATAAATAAATCAAATGATTATTATAAAATAATACATATAACTATCAGCATGATGCGACTTCTACTCAAATCTCTCAGGCGTTGCCGCAAGTTGTCATATCGAATTTCGTTTTAATTTTCAAAGTAATTGTATGAGAATAATCAGTTTGCTTAGAACTCCAATTTCCATTCTGCCAACCAACAGATTTGTCTGTTTCAATTATATTTCGCATCGGAGTCAGTCAGGAGCTTGGGAGTGAAATATCTACCTCAATCTTGAATTCCTCAAAGCTAATCTGTATTTTCTTTTTAGAAGAAACCAGCAGATACCGATGACAAAGCTCGTTCAATAACAAAAAATACTAAAACAAGATCGGTATGGCCTAGCGTATTGAACTTTTATTTGTTTATTTCTTATATTAACGTATTCTTATCTACAGCCTTCTAAACGCAATTCGAATGCGTTATATCCCTGCAGTCATTGCAATAAAACTTTTTCGTGGTCTATTCAATTAACCAATCATCTTCGAAAATGTTCACCAAGTACTAGTGTAAAATGTGATATATGCACAGTCGAATTCGAAACTAAGGACTTACTCGAAAACCATGTGAATAAGCAGCATCCATTAGGGGGTTCTCCTATGTGTCCCTTATGTCCGAAAACGTTTTTATCTTCGAGAGCACGAAATAATCATATGCGGACCATTCATAGTACCTGCAAAGAATGTAAATGTGATGTCTGCGATAAAGTGTTCACATCGAGGATCCACCTAACAAACCATAAACGTCGATATCATATAATCGGGGATCATGAATGCACCGTTTGTCACAAGAAATACAAGTACACGTCCACCTATACCGCTCACATGAAAACACACCAAGAACAACCTAAGAAATACAATTGCCAATATTGCGAAAGATCGTTCAAGAGTCGGAACAGAGTGAAACTCCACGAGACCACTCATACGGGCGAACGACCTCATCTCTGCAATGTTTGCGGTTTGAGTGAGTATTCAATTCGAAAATGTAAATGTCTTTATGATTAAATACTTGTTTTTTCAGCTTTCCGGTTGACAACCGAGTTAAATCACCACTTACTTATGCATAACAACGATGAAGAATTTAAATGCAACGAATGTGAAAAAAGTTTCATCACAATGAGAAAACTTCGTCATCATATACTGGTCCATCACAAGGAAAAATGTCATAAATGCGATGTATGTGGTAAGTTATTCCGCAAGAAGCAGCTCGCTAGGCATAAATATGCAGCACATAATGCACCGAAACCGCCCAGCGAAATAGCTGACCGGACTTATCCATTTAACTGTCCGGTTTGTGGAAAAGGCTTTTTGGTCGCTTACAGCTTACTTGCTCACGCAAAAATTCACACTGAGGAACGGAAACATGTGTGCAAGGATTGCGGAGCCAGATATAAACGTGCCGATCATTTACAACTGCACATTAAGCGTGTACACCTAAATATCAAGGACCATTCGTGTGACGTATGCGGAAAAAAGTTTCTCGAGAAATGTTCACTGAAAGCGCATATGGTAGTGCATCAAAGTAAAAAAGCCCTTTGTTTTCTATAAACACATGACTAATTTATTCTGTATTTAGAACTTAGACCGTTTAAATGCTCCATCTGTCCACTGGACTTCAAAACTACTCGCGCTTTACAAACTCACGTAAATAAACATACTGGAGAGATGCCTTTTGTCTGCAATATTTGCAATATGTGTTTTGCTAATCGCAGATTACTAATAAGTAAGTTAATACACAAGTTGTTTTTTTATTCGATTTTGATTAACTTTCTTGACTTTGCAGTACACACGGCTACCCACACCGAACAGCAAATAAAAGAAATTGTAAACGAAGTTAGAATTGAAGTAGAAAATGCCACCACCTCAACTCCACCGATGGTAATCGACAACACTGAAAACATGGATCAGGAAGAATTAAGTGAAGAACTCGACGTTGAAAAAGTGATCTGAAAAATTATAAAGAATAAAGAAATACATGCACGGTATCCGAATGAAGACTTTAAATTTTGCAGTGTAGCTCGAGCTAAAAATCACCGATAAAAAAAATCGACCGATCAAACTACAATAATTTTAGTGCAGCTCCTATACGACGACTGATGTGGTCATTGGCCATATGGCAGCGACAGTGCATTAGTCTTTATATACAACCATGAACGGTCTGCCCATTGTACAGGGTGCGCCATCTTTTATATCGGTATGTAAACATTGAATAACTTTGAAAAAAAACAACTGATTTTTATATGTGCGGTATTTTTATTCAATTTGGTCCTTTAGAATTTATTTGGATTAGTTTTTGAATACAACATCAATCAAGTGGCTGTCTCTATTATCCACAGCAAAATGTGCCCTTTTTGCTGCGTTTTCCATTACTTTACTTAGCGATGATTTCGGCACGAATGTTTGCTTTGAGCTCGTCAATGGTCTGAGGCTTGCTGGCGTACACTTTGCTTTTCAAATAACCCCATATAAAGAAGTCCGGAGGTCTTTTCGACATCAGACGTCCAGGGAATTTTCGTTGCAGAAACTGAATTGTTTCACTTGCAGTGTGGCATGGCGTTTTGTTGAAACCAATAACCATCCAGACCTTTTTCACGCATTTGCGGTCAGACGTAATGAGCTAACATCCACCGATATCGTTTTCCATCGACTGTTTCGTTTTGTCGGAAAAAATGGCCCAATAATGGTTTTGGCGCAAACGCCGGCCCAAACAGTCACTTTTTGATCTTGCAATGGCGTTTCATGGATCTCGTGTGGATTTTCCGTTCCCCAAATGCGGCAATTTAGCTTATTAACGCCGCCAAAGAGTGTGAAATGGGCCTCGTCGGTCATCAAAATTTGCTTCCAAAAATCAGGTTCAGTGTCAACCATTCGAGCGACCGTTTGGCCGACTGTTTTCCAAGCGACGTGGACGGTCTGTCGGCAATATTCTTCTGAATTGACGTTTCCAAAACTTGTCCAATCAAGTCAATCTGTTGAAAAATGTCAAAGTTATTCAATGTTCACATACCGACATAAAAGATGGCGCACCCTGTATGTTCGCAATTTTCCTATAACTGGTGCTGCTGGTTCGTTTAGAGGTTGTACTAAATTCGCTAGTCAGTGCTTTCCCTTCTGGTCCTAGGATCCTTTGCTCACATGAGCCTATTAATATGTCGGACGTTTGATTCATTGTCCACTTTTCTGATCCATATAGCAGTTAGCAAATAACTATGTAAAAATGTGGAATTCATGCTTTCTGTGCACTTTCTTCGCAGTCGACACTTGCTGCTTCGCTCGACACTTTCCCCAATACAATATTATGGCGTTCCCGAATGCGATGAACTCCCATTACACTTATGGAAATCTTTTACAAAGCTTACCGAATTGTTTTGTCTTAAGAATCGGTTAATTAACTGGAATGTTCCGAGATTTTTGAAACTTAAACCAATTAAATTTTCATCGATGGTTTCATTTTTGAAATGTTAATTTTTTTTGTTTGCTTAACAATTTTTACTAAAAGTTTTTTTTTCATGTTGTTATCGTAGAATGTGACTCAACATGTTCCGAAGCCTGCAGAATGCATTGGTCTCGCCGCGACTCTAGAACAATTAATTTTCGCCTTTTCCTCGACAGAAAAATGGTTTCTTTACCCACTCATTTCTGTAAAAGTTTATTTTAGAATGTACGAAAGATAGGAAGAAATACAATGAGTACTTTAGTCTTAGAATCGCAATTGAACGATGATCAAAATATCTTGTTGCTTGCTTTCTCTAAATGTGTTTTCAACAATAAAAAACCAAAACATCAACACTTAAGCTTCGAACATTTAATGAGAAAAATCGTTCTTTTATTTGCATTCATTTCATTTTCAAGAAATTTTCGAGGCTACGAAAATTTAATGGAGTACGCATTGTTTCATTTTATCCGACAGCGAATTCCGTAAAGAGGGGAGGATATTCATTTTCGTCGTTGTAGCCGGCGAAAGTATAAACAACGACGCTCTCGTTTAAAATATACAGCGATCAATCAAGGACGAAACGGTTGCTACAGTCGACTTTATTATACAGAAAAGTCGTCGTTGATATAAACGACTTCTTCTGTAATTTATTTTATTCGAAAGACCGTATAAAACGAAGGAATTGCCTCATGTTCATCTCAACCGTGGAACTATCGAAAAACGAGTGATACACGAAAGAGTAGAACGATTTCGTCCATGAACAAAGTTGGCCTTATGAATTATATTTAATTGATTGATTGATTGAATTTATTTCAGTATCCATGAGCGTAGCTCGTGCGGATAATATTAAATACAATATCTACATGTGTTTTTAAAATCGAGTAAAAATTTCGACAATAATTCATTATAAACGAAAAGTAAATTGTTCTTGAGCTACTCGTATAATGCCAAAAGATTTGGAGTTTTTTTTTGGCAATATATGAATATAAATAAAAAAAACTTTTAACTAATAATAATAATTGATTTAACCGGTAATTCCTTCCCAGCTCAAAAAGTCGGAGAAAAATATCCCATTTTGGTATATTTTCTCACCTTAAAGAACTGTGGACAATACCGTCGCTCAGCATTGAGCTGAGGAAAAATGTTGACCGTGCACTCATGCATGTATGCTGACCTTGGGCTCAATGTCTAATTAGTATACAAAAGAAAGTAACTCCCAGTCAGTACAACACACTGGTGTAAAGGGCAGTACAGAAATATTTAATTCAAGCATAGACTATTATATCATAGATACGATTAATCAAAGTAATAAAGTATCCAATGAGCAATACATAAAAAATAAAAGTTATTATTAAATACAAATCAATATATGTACATAAGTGAGAAATGAAAAAATAATCACATACCACAACTAATCTTTTGAGCGTCAGTCTCGTCCGTTTGACCAAAAACCAAGTCTTCGATAAGCAAGTGACGCCGCCTGAATAATTATTTTATATTATTTCTCTGTCTGTTTCCAGATCGTTTTTATTTATTTTATTTAAATACCGTACCGATGCAACTTCTCTCAGATTTCATCACCACTGTCTACGTTTTCGGGGTTTTATTAATTTGTGTTGCCCCTTTCCACGACACACCAAGGAGATTCACAGACTGCTTAGAGGTTGCATGTGCAAGTCATCATAACAGTTATTATTATTATTATTTATGTGGTTGTTTATGTAGGGATAATTATCCGTAATACATTTTTTACAGTAGTGACATATCCGTTGGAGGTTGGAGTGGTCGCAAGGGACAAAACTTGCAGAATAGAATGTAATAGTTCACTCAGATAACGGTATCGCCGTGCTGCGGTAAAAGCATGCGTGAGATATAGTACATGCATCCAAGTCACGTTCCACATTGGCACTACATTTTTTTTTACTCTTTTTATAACCCGTGCTGTCATTCAAAGTATGTAGCTTGCTGTCATTCATTCAAAGTATGTAGCTTGCTTGATTGGGTGGTTTAATTTTGAAAACAATTCAGCGACAAATAAAATTGTTAATAATATTTAACCGGAAAAATGGAGGAGCCTGTAAAATTTGAATTAGAAAAAACATGCCGTTGTTGTATGATACAGGATACCGATGCTGTGCTAATACCTCTCTTTCAAGGTGAATTCGCATGTAAAGTCTCCCTTCCCGAGATCTTTCAGGAAGTGTTGTTCTTCAATTTAGGGGTAAGTAGTTTTAGAAATATACAATTTAAATAATTGATCCTCGCGGTCACGAAAAGTAAAAATAGCGGATATTGTTCCTTAGCTGTTGTCACCCATCATGAAATGCGACGACGGGCTTGAACTTATAGTCGTAAGCCCACTTCGGCAAAGTTATGAAGCACGTTCAGCTTATTCGGTTCCTATGTTACTACAGCTGGGTACATAGAGCACGGTCCGAATATTCAGCCTTTATTTGCAGCCACGAATTTCTGTCCCGTTTACATGGAAACGTCATTGATCCCGGATATCTCTTCCTTCCTACTCCAATATAGAACTTGTTTAGTGATTTGTTTTACCTTCCTCAAGATTCTTCTGCCACTCCATTACTATATCTTATACACTTGGACTGTTCAGACGTCTTCCAAAGTGATGTATCAGCATATTTCCTTAAAGTATACATTCACCTCATAGAAGATCTAAAAGCAAGCAGTTTCAGATAGCTTGTTGTTTTACATATGTTAATTTTTCTATAGTTTCCCAATTGGAAAATGTACAAAATCGACACACTCCTTTGAGTAGTCTCCATACATATGGCTTTAGGAAAGTTGTCCGTCTTCTTCTAAACAAAACGCATAATACCACTTGAACACGTTGAAATTGTGTAATAATTTATAATATCCATGTTTTGCCCAAAACAAATTCTTTGAGGCCAGTCTTGGTTCGTGTCGTGGTTTTATGTACTTGCGTTTGGTAGGTAGATAGCTACGTGTGGCTGCCTGTAAAAACTTCAGAAACACTTAAACGTAAAAGGTCCGATGTGTTATCACAGGATCGTTAAATCCGGTCCTACTCGCTAAACCAATTAAAGCTTGTTGGATCCTCGTAAACTCCGTTACGGCAATGTCACTGAGACTGTTGAAAAAGTAGGCTCCTAGGTGAGATTTACTCCTAGCGGATAGAGCTGGATTGGTGCAGAGAAGATGGAGGACTGTCTCATCCTCTTCTTCATCCAAGCAGCTTCTACAGAAGTCTTTTAGCGTGCCAGTCTTTTGGAGAGTTGTAGAGAAAGCTTGGTATGAAATAACTTTTGAAGAATCTTAGAAGCTAGTATTGAACTTACCAAAAAGCTGCTATAAGGAATGATGGAGACCCACGAAGTATTGATTGTTTAAAATAGTAAATATGTTTTTTCTTTAATCCTTGTACCTTTATTTACTTCTTTACTTGCTATCATTTTTACAAAATAAGTTGCTTTCATAGTTCATAGTTTCTTGAATCTATTTAGATACATTACTTTCTCAGAAAACATATTTCTTGCTTCAGAGATTAGGGTGATCTAGAGCCTTGACAACTTCGGTTTGTTTTTGATTTATACACTTGGCAGTAGGATAATTGACTAACCAACTAATTATGAGCAACATAAGGAAAATTGAATGAAAAACCGTATGTATATAATTAACTTAACCTATCGTATAACTAACTAAATAATACAAAAAATAGACAAACAAAAAATAAGGATTTACGGATAAAATTATGTAAGGGGTGGGGGTGAACTTGAAATATATTGGCATCTCTTGATAAATATAAATTTGGCTCTATTGGCCATTAGTTTAATCATTGAAACTAACGTAATTTTGTGTAATCGTGTGGACTAATAAAAGGGCTTGTTTAGGATTCATTTCAGACATTTATTTGGCATAGTTTGCAGTTTTTTTTTATGTATGTGAGCACAGTTATTCCATGCTGGAGTGCTGCATAAATAATGAGCTGCATTCTCATTTTGTATATTAATAATTTGTTAGCATTAAATAACTATGATCTTCTACCATATTGATGGGTGGATGAAACGAGAGATTTCGGAGCATGTACTTTCGATGTGATCGTGGAACGCTAGTTTTTTATCCAGATACGAAACTGGGCCAGACTATTTAATTGATATTTCCTTGTGAAGAAGATTGATTGAGTTTTAGCAGAGTTGACTTTCATTATGCAATTGTGGTAATACTCGTAGAGTGCATATACATAAATAGTTGTTCTTCAATGTTATAAATTATGTCGGAACGATTTTCCGAATTTGGGAAAACACTGATATCGTCTGCGAATATTGCCGTTTTGTAATTATCGTTCATGGGTAAATCTGCGGTGTATATATTATAAAGGGTGGGACTGAGACAGGATCCCTGAGGAATGTCAGCAGGAATTTGACGGATGGCAGAAATCGAGGATTTAACTTTCACAGCGAAAGTTCTTTGATAGAGAAACGATTTAATTAGCTTGATAATATACACTGGAAATGAGAACGTGTGAAATTTGTACATTTCCTACACCGATAACCACCATACATACAGATTCTTTGCTAGAATCTAGAGCATTTTTTATAGATCTTGTAACTCGATATAGTTGGTGATATGTTGGGAGACCCGGTCCAAAACCAAATTGGACGTTAGGTAAGGTATTAGTATTGTTCAAGACCTCCTGAATGCGAATTAGTGGGATACGTTCAACGATTTTATGATTTTCTGAAGCATGGTGGTCGGCATGGAAATTTTCAACTCGATCAACTCGACTTTGTGTCAGGATCAGTGATTTTAACTCTAAGTGAGGTGGACTTTTTTGTCTTCTACGCCTAAAAACTTTATTAAGCTCCCAGACTTTTTTAGAGTTTTTGACGACTACAGAAAGAATTGTATTCCACTTAATGTTTCATTGAATGAAGAGCCTTAAACTTGATCGTTTTCGACAATTTAAGTTTTTGTAGCTGCGTTTCTCGTAATTTGCCATTGTTCGCAGGTTATTACGATTTTTGATAATTTCTTTAGTTTCACTGTATATTGAAAGCTGTTGGTAAGAAATAAATACTTTAGGAGCAACTAATCTGAGTAAGAAGGATGTGTAGTGGTATTTCATAAAATTTAGGAAAGAGCAGCCAAGGATACACTTCCTAACACAATCTAAAACATATCTAGTGCATGAGCTGAAAATAAGAGTATCTTGAGTAAACAGCATTACAATAAAGAAAATGAGGAATGATTAGAGACCTTATTAGCTTCTTTTTAGTTTTAGACGACGTAACCACAGTTAGCCTCCAATTTGTACAAAATTCGGTACAACTGTTTAGGAAATTGGTTTATCTTGTCGGACCAATTAAAGGATTTGTTGAATAGCATTCCGAGATGTTTAATTGTATCCTGATAGGCAATAATTTCCTTATTGAGTCGCAGCTCAGTAGATATCGAATGTCAATATTTCGCGAATAAATAACAATTTCATGAGTTTTTCAATTTCAACAATTTAGCCTCAGACTATTTATACTCTGCTCTGAAATTATATTTCATCACAATATTCACTGTAAAAAATATTAAAAATTTTCAATTTGCCTGATAATTATGCAAGCTCTCGATTCCAATGATTTTCCTTTTTGTTTCCTGTATCGGTACGACAATTCATACAAAAGCAAATGATAGTTTTTCTGGTAAGTATAAGTGTCTTGAATAAACTTTTAAAAGGTCCCTCGTGGAGAGTGTAAGCATAACTTTTTGTAAGGTTTCATAAAGTGTCCAAAGCTGAATTTTCGTGAATATCTCATTTTTTATAGAAATAATAAAAAATTCTAAAAATTTTCGTATTAATCAATTGTTTTTTTTTTATTTTCAAATTCGGCCAAATTATCTATTCATTTAGGCTTTATTTGCTGAAAATTTAAAATTTCGCATATATTACAACGACCTGATAGTTTCTTAAATATTTCAATAGGTGCAGGAAAATGACGGACTACCGCAACAACTATGTTCAAATTGCCTAGGAGCATTTTCAGCGGTCAAGAAATTTCGAAAACGTTGTAAAGAAATACAAGAAACACTAATGGCATATTTTCCTACGTTCAATCGAGTAGAAATCGTAAAAGAACGGCTTGAAATTGAAAAAATCACCTTTTGCGACATCGATATTATTGATTGCACTCAAGATTCAATTAATGAATCAGAATCTGATCATCTTTTAATAAGACATGCCGGACACATGGATTTGGATGAATTAGAAAATGAAAACGCCTGGAAATGTGAAAATCTTATTTTAGCTAAAGATGATGATAATGATGATACTAATGAAAATCACGAAGAAAAGTCAAAAGTATTGTTTTAATAATTTATTTATTCCAGACAGAACTTATTTTTTTTTCTCAGACAGAAGATGCTTCGAGGGACTATGAACTGAAATACTTCTGCAAATATTGTAAAAAAGGTTTTCGGGTATCCGGATCACTTACAGCACATATTAGTAAATGTCCCGATCGCAACGAAGAAATCTGTGAATACTGTACAGCTTCATTTGAAACCAGCGAGAAGTTTGACGCTCATATGGAGAAATTCCATAAGGACAATACTGAACCAATGTGCCCAATTTGTTATCGTACGTTTCAAAGCAAATTAAATCGTAATCGTCATATTAGAGACAGTCACAAAGCCAGGCCGTCTAACAACGTCCAACTAAAATGTGATTATTGCGTTCGAATTTTTAAGAGAAAGGATCGTCTTAAAAAGCATATAGCTCTTGTCCATTCAACAGAATACAAAGAATGTACGATTTGTAAAAAAAAGTTTACTAACGAATACCGATACAAAAATCATATGTCAGTGCATGCTCCGAAAAGGAAATATCAATGCCACTATTGCAACAGAATGTTTCTTAAAACTTTCAATAGAAGAATGCACGAGAGAAGTCACACAGGTGAACGACCATACTTGTGTAGTCATTGTGGAGAGAGTAATGAAAAAAATTCTTATCATCTATCATTAAATAAGCTGTAACTATACTTTCAGATTTCAGATATGAACAACAGTTCAATATTCACGTGGCACGATTTCATCCGGACCCCAGTCAACCGTCTAATATAGAAAAACGCATACATAATCCAAATAAATTTCAATGCAAGATTTGCGAAAAATATTTATGCAACGTGTGGGGGCTTAAACGTCACATGGAATCACACGATAAAACTTTTCCCGGATATCGGTGTGAGGTATGTAATAAAATTTGCCGAACAAAATTTATATTACGATATCACACATTCACTGTGCATTGTAAAGAAAATTCGACTGATGAACAACGGAAATATCCATTCAGTTGTACGATTTGTTCGAAAGGATTTTTGACGCCGAATACACTATCGGTTCATATGAAAAAACACAAGGAAAATCGACAGTATAGTTGCGAACAATGTGGAAGTGCATTTAAGCGAGATTCACATTTGAAAAGTCACGTAAAACGTATGCATTTGAAAATCAAAGAATTCGAATGTCCTGAATGTGGGAAAAATTTTTCTCAAAATTCCGAATTAAGAAGTCACATGAGAACGCATACTGGTAATTTAATAATATTTTGACTTGGTTAAATATTTTAAGACTTGTTGAATTTACCATAGATAATAAACCGTTCAAATGTGCATATTGTGATTCAAGATTCAGACGAAATACCAATAGGCGAAACCACGAACGGATACATACGGGCGAGAAACCGTTTGCTTGTGAAATTTGTAAGAAGGGGTTTGTCAATAATGTTCTATTGGCTGGTAAGATGATTTCAATAATACTGTTCGGGTTCGAATATAGTTAAATTATTTATCTTACTTTCTAGCTCATATGTTAACGAAACATTCAGCTGTCGAGAATCGAATCATTGAAGAAAGGGTATTACGAGAATTCGATGAAGACTCTAAGAGTCCTGTAAACTTTAAAGATGATCTCATTGAGGTGAATTTAAATATGGATGAATTATTAGAGAGCGATCTGGGAGAATACCTATATGTTGAAAATACTACATAGAATAGAATCGTTAATGAAGCTAAATTTATTTTAACTGAATTTGAAAAAATAAAAACTTTTTTATAGAAATTTTAATCTAGTTTCATGAAAAGCTATAGTCAGAAAAATTTATAATTTCTTCGCTTTTCATGTTATTTCCCTAATCATGAAGTAAGGTGTGATTTGAGTGCTTCTGTAATTGGGCTACCCAAGAGAGCAGAATTTCGCAAACTACCGACCTCAACTTAGTTTTTATTTAAAACTAATTCACGCAAAATTTTAATCTATGGAAAGTCAAGAAAGCATTAACATTCTTATCAGTATATAAAAGGCTGTTGCATTAGAAAGACAAACAACGCGCTTTTTGCGTGCGAGTAGTAAATTTCCGGGAAGTCCGACTTATATTAGTAAGGAGTAGTTAGGAATAAAAGCCGTATTTTAGCGTAGTGTTCTTTCCCTTTGATTCAAACATGGAAGCGTTAAATAAATTCAATCAGAAGACTGTGTCGCCGTCCTGCGGGAAATGTGAGTCAGTACTGCCAAGCTACATAGTTTCTACAATCCACGGTGCGGTGGTGACACTTGAAGTATCCACTTGACTGTCATTTTGGATATGTTGTGTAGTTTACTTCAGCAAACAATCGAATTAAATTAAATCGGGAAAATGGAGGGATCTGCAAAAATTGAATTAGAAAAAACCTGCCGCACTTGCATGGGACAGGATACGGAAAATAGCCATATACCCCTATTCGAAAGTGCGATATCATGTCAACTCAACCACCCCGATATCTTGGAAGAGGTGTTGTTCTTCAATTTAGGGGTAAGTAGCCCTGCAAATATGTGATTTGAAACACTGCTCATTGTTGCGCCGTAAAGTAAAACAACGCGCATTCTTCTAGGACAGAAACTGGTCCTTAGCTGATGCCACCCTTATGAAATATTTCGTCTTTTCTTGTGGATTTGGTTTATAGGCGAGGCTCTTTTCGGAAATATCCTGATGACGCTTTTGGCACTCTTTAGGTTGTATGTTACCATAGTTGAACAGACTAGACTTAATGCTCTCCACACGATCGTGGAATTCAGCTAGGGCGCCAGGTTTTTGGTTAGGCTTCAGTAGGGTCACTATCATGCGAAAGATGGAGATCATGAGCAGCGACTGTTTTGAAGCCAGACGATTCCACGCAAAGGACCGGCAATTAAAACTATGCTACTATTAGCATCTTACTTACATTTGTATTATACCCCGGTCTTGAACACGAAGAACACCATACATTTGAAAACTACTACTATTTGCATTTCACTGCCACTTGGCTTCAAACGCTCCATACAAAGAAATTCAATCTGGCTTCAAAGTGCTTCATACAAAAACGGCGTCTTGTCGCCTCCAGTATTTATATTTCTATGATTACTACTCACTCGGTACACAACACTCTACCTAGGCTTTGGTAGATTCGTCTAATTCGGTAGTTTTTATACTACAAATTGTAATTTAGCTTCAAAAATCGCCCATTTATGTACTATTTCGCCTGTCTTTTACTACTTAACCTTGCTATCAAATTGCGTTTTTGAAGTGTGTTAATGCTAATATATAAAGCGACGGGAATTGACGAAATACCAGTTCAACCTCTGAAAAACGATGGAAACGGTGTCGCGGAAATACTACACAAGATGATATGCAAAATTTGGACAGAGGAAAGTATATACCCGACTATTGGCGTAAGAGCATCATATGTCCAATTTATAAGAAAGGAGACAAACTCTGCTGTGAGAATTACAGAGGAATATCATTGTTGTGTACGTCCTACAAAATACTGACTTAAATATTTGAACGTGTTTTTAAGCCCTATACTAACGAAACAATTGGCGAATAATTTGTGGATTCAGAACCGGACGATCTACAAAAGTCCAGATATTCTTGATGAAACAGGTGCTTGAATAATGCTGGGAATATAACACAAATCTTCGTAGATTTTAAACAAGCATATGACAGTGTCGACAGGAGGGTACTGTACCAAATCATGCTTGATTTTGGAATTCCACCAAAACTAGTCCAACTAACGAAACTCATAAACGAACACTGAATCCCAAGTAAGGAAAACCGATTCCACAATCAGCTTTCGAACGGAATGTGGTTTAAAGTAGGGAGATGGTCTAGCCCCCATGCTTTTTAACTTGGCACTAGAGTATGTCATCCGAAAAAGCCTAGTCGACACCAATGGCACACTACTATTCAAGTTCACGCAGCTAGTAGCATACGCTGACGATATAAACATCCTCACAAGATCCTTCCCTAGTGCTAAGGAGGTATTTGTCAATACTGACTCCGCCGCAAAAGAAGTCGGGTTACGCATTAACGAAAGCAAAACAAAATTAATAACGTAAACAAGAAAGAGAACGCGAATCAGACAGAATATAGCGGAGTATAATTTTGAGAGTGTGGAGAACTTCATATATCTTGGGGCCAATCTAGCAAAAGACGGCAACGAAACGGACGAAATCAATCGACTGATTATGCTAGTAAATGAAACATGAAAAAAATTAAATTTATTGGGTTTTCACCTTATGGTACGCATGTACCAAACCCCTTTAGAGGCTGTTTTGGTGTGAGTGCGTATACAGTAACTCTAGGTTTCAGTAACGGCCCGGCCTAAATCTCACATAGACCCACGGCAGCGATACCAATGCCAATGAAACAATGCGTCCAAAACGCTTGAAAGCCTGGGATTCAAACATTCTAAAATCCATATCACCTGAACGCTTGATGTCCGATGGCTGAAACTTTGTAGTTGTTTGGGAGATACTAGGAGATTAGAAAAGGGTTAAAATTTTTAAGGGGGGTGGTGAGGTATGGGTGAAAAACTTTAAATTACAATATGTTCATACTCAATTGTGCCAGGAAGATAAAATTTGGTTTCTGTACATAGAATTACCATTGGAGTCTACTGAATATAAAATTTTTGAGGGGGGAGGTGAAGCGCGGAAGTGGGGGACAGTCATTTTTAAAAAAAAATGTATTTTTATATCTCAAGAACCGTATCAGATATGATCTTGAAAATTTTACAGGAGTTAGGACCAGTAGACCTCTTGCGAAGAAAAAGTTTTTTGAAGGTGTGGGTGTAGGGAGTGATGGTGGGAGAAGGTGGAAATGAAAAAAAATCGGATTTTAATTTCTCAAAAGCCGCAAAGGATAGAAAGCTAAAAAGAAAAAGCTGTATAGAGCTACTATAGAGACATCCCAAAAAAATTAATTTATAAATAAATAATAATAAATTTTTGATAGGGGTAACAAGGTACGGGGGTGGGGTGGTTTTTCATATCTCATAAACGGCTTATGCTAGAAAGTTGAAACATAAACGCTACAAACGCATAGTAACCTACACCGCATCTCAGCATTAAACACGTTTCGGACTTCTACCCATAAAATAATAAAGTTGCACCCAGACAACTGCTGGCCGATTTTTTAATATTATTTAGACTGATGTTTTTTGTGCTACCCCTGTACTAGTCCACTTTACTGTGGATCACGCCTGCACGACATTTGATCCCAATGTTAGCATACAGCATGACTACGCTGACACGGTTAAATTTTTCCAGTTCGTTGAGGCGTGAAACTACTGTTTCCAGTTATTCGGGCTTTGTAAGTGTCACGACGTTAATTCAGTTCGTAAAAAAATAGCAAAAACACCTTTTTAACAACAATCAAGACTGTATCCACCTATATTTTTTGTTAGTAATGACTAATGACAAACACCGTAAAGTGAATATTACCTATAGAACTTCCATAATTTTAGCTGTGGGTGAATGATGGACTGCCGCAGCAAATATGTATTAGCTGCGTTGATACATTCACACAGATATCTGAATTTCGAAAACAATGCAATGCAGTTCAGGATAATCTTTCGGTTTATCGTAAACTGATATTGGAGGCTAATGAAAAGTTAGTTGAAGATTATAAAACTGAATGTTTAACAACTGACTCTGTAAGTTAATCTTTTATTAATTAATTTTCATTGACCATGTAAAAGAAAGTCTTGTATTTCAAGGTTTATAAAGATAATGATTCATCCGTTGGAAAAGATCTGAACGAAGACAACATCGACGAAAGTCTCTTTAAGGTATATATCGAAGAAGATTACTCAATGGACTGCGAAGAAAATAAGGATTTCGGTCTGTGTATTGAGGAGAAAAAGATAGAAGTCGGGAATGAAGAAACAAGGGAGTTCAAAGGCAACGATGTCACTGTAAACGTATTCGTTGTAAGAAAACTTTTTACTGTATCTGTTTTTTTATATTAGGAAGAAGTTATCGAGTCGGATTTTAACTGTACCTTTTGTAAAAAAAAATTTGTGAATCGAGGCATTCTATCAAGACACATAAAAAAATGTCCGAGTCGAAACATTGAAATATGCGATTATTGTACACTTGAATTCGAATCGAAAGAAAAGCTTGAAGCACACTCGAAGGAAAATCATTCAGACGGGAGGTTTATGTGCCCAATTTGTTCTCTTACATATACCACGCCAGCAAATCGTAATTCTCACATTACCAAATCACATGCAGCTAGTGATAAATTCGAATGTTTTACTTGCAATAATGTATTTGATACTGCATACAATCTTAAAAGACATGTGCAACGCGTTCATACAATAACCGAAAATCAATGTTCAATTTGTGGGAAAGAATTTACTAGTATTTTTCGTTACCGATATCATATGAAGTCACACAATCCGAAGAAGAAATATCAGTGCCAATATTGTGATAAATCGTTTATGCAAATACACCATAAGGAAAATCACGAGAGGGTACATACCGGAGAACGTCCGTACTTGTGTAATATTTGCGGGAGATGTAATGGAAATATTTTGTTTTTGTTTTTTCATTCGTTATAACAATAAATTTAATTTTAGGTTTCAAACGTGATCAAGAATTGCATAATCATGTAGTACGGCATGCGATGGAAAAGGATATGAAAGAAAGGTCACCATATGAAAGACTAGGAAATAAATATTCTAAAGACATGACACCTCCTTTTCGTTGTTCGGTTTGTTCAAAAGGTTTTATGGTAGCATATGCACTTGCCGTACACATCAAAATACATAGCAAAGATCGAAAATATATTTGCAAAGAATGTGGATCTGGTTTCAAGCGAGAGTCACATTTGACTAGTCACACGAGGCGCGTTCATTTAAAATTGCGAAATTTTGAATGTGACCTCTGTAATAAACTATTTGTAGAAAAAGGCGAATTAAATGCACATATGGTGATACATAACGGTGAATTATATTAATTCATTTGATTTGATTTCTTTACTAATACAGTTTTTGAACAGATGAAAAACCATTCAAATGTAGCTTCTGTCCGAATACATTCAAATGGAAAAATGCTCTTCGTGCACACGAGCGGATTCACACACGCGAGAGACAGTTCCATTGTGAAATCTGTGATAAACGATTTATGGCACGTAACACACTAGTTGGTAAGATATTTCAAGTTTTTTCTTAATTAATCTATTGTATGTTGTAAGTTTTCTGTTCTGCAGCTCATTTAATGTCGCATTCTGATGCCCAAAAGAAAATTGTCGAGGAAAGCATTCTACGGAATTTGGACGAATCAGATCACGAAAAAGAGGAAGAACCTCTGAACGTAACAGATTGTTGAGAAAATAATTGATAGTAAAAAGTTTTAAGAAGGAAAAATTAACGTTCTCGTTTTTTATGTACAAATCAGATTTATGTTCTACTAAAATTATATTTACTGGTTATTGAATATAAAATTATTGAGAACCAAGCGAAATGAATAATTGCAACTCGTAGTGTTATTTCCGGATGAATATAGGAATAAATTCTATACGTAATTAAAACAGTTATTCCGTTGCATTTTCTAGTTTTACTATTTAACAATAAGTTTTGTATGTCTTTTTTAAAAAAGTCGGAAACTCGACTTTACCGGCTCGTAGCTCATAAACCGAAGATATTAAGTTGACATTTTTACAATGGAATGTAGATCTTTAGAAGTGAACCACCAACGACGGAAAGTGGCAGCTAGAAATTTATATACAATGTTAATAAAAAAATAAATCTTGAAGAGAAGAATCTTAGTGTTTCAATCCCCAGTTTAAAAATTTATTGTCAAAACTAGTAAAGTTTCAGTTTTTCAAGAAACAGGTTATCGTTGATTTGGGCATATTTATGCAATAGAAAGCAATTGAGTCCGAAGAATTTTGGCATCTGTAAAGGAAGGACCGGAATGGAGAATAAGATACAACCATGAGTTGTATCTACGTTCATCAAGCTATGTAAAATGCAGTGGGCGGGCCATGTAGAGCGAATGGAAGATAGAAGAATCCCCAAACGTGATCTTAAAGGTAAAGCGAGTGATAATAGGCCAGTAGGCAAACCACGCAAGCGATGGGAAGACTCGGTTGATGAAGGTAGCAAAGCCGTCCTAAAAATTAGCATTCATAGTTCTTTTTTCATTCATCCTCTTCACCTCTCTGCACCCGCTCAAGAGCTAGTGCAGAAAAGTGTAGAAGGTGTAGCCAAAAAGAACAGACCTATTATAGGTTTGTTCTTTTTGCATACACTTTTTACACTTTTACATGAACGAACTGCCGCTAATCTATATGAAATACACTCAAATGTTGAAATATCTCGCGTACCGCCAATTGTAAAATGATTTTGTTAAGGCAGAAACCTTCGCGGGCGTGCGCTCAACATATCAACAAAGTTTCATCGCAATCGGAGGAATGGTTTAGAAAGGCATACGGGACAAACAAACAATTAGAGCTAAAATTGCGAAAAAATTTGGAAAAATGTTAAAAAAAACAATTGTTTTTGATTTGATCGGTACCAAACTTCACAGGAACCATCGCGGAACTATTATAAATGTTCCCTGAAAATTTGATCAAAATCTGTTGAGCGGTTTAGGAGTTCATAGGGAACATACGCACATACATACCTACATACATCCTCTTTTATATATATAGATATGTATTATCTTTTATGGAACATAGACATATTACGCGCTCATCTGGGGCACTTTTACTGGTGAGAAGCCCGTGACTATGTGGGATTCGAATCCCCGACCCTAGTGTTGGAAAACTAGTCACTGGTCCCAAATTCTTATTTCCATTTTACAGTGTAAATCCAATTGTTGCATTATAGACTATTGGTTAAGACCGGCTGGAAAAAATATATGCAACTCTTTCTTACCTTTCAAGATGTGGTCCCCATCTTTGAAGTTACGATGATGATCCACCCATCACATTTTCAAATCCCACCGGTTATTTCTTATTAATCATTCTGTGCGTTCTATGTACATATATACACTCTACAAATCAATAGGCCTATAATCATACGCTGAATACGAAATCCGCTGAATAAGAAAACTTCCCATGCTCCTTAAATAGTAATGAGTCCATCCTCCTCCGCTTTGTGTTCTCATGTATCCCCAAAAACCAAGGTATATATATCATATGTAGTAGGGTAAGGTTTAGTTGGCTATGTTTAATATCATCAAGGACATTGAGGATGAACTTACTTTTTCTATAGAGGTCTGAAATCTAGCCTAATACTACTGTTACCTTTAATTATATAACCCTTAATAGCTCTATGTATGGCCTAATTGAAGACGTAACATTTAATTAAATGTTTTAATATCAGTTAATAGTACAATCACAATAGGCCCACTGAGGCCGGAGTGTATCGGGATTTTACACCATCCTCCACCATCTAAAATCCAATTTAATCTAATAGTACAGTCAAGTCTGTAATTAAATATTTTATAAAATGTTTACCCTAATTGAAGTTAGGCCTATGTAATTAATTTATACACTTATACGGCATAAAACATCTATCAAATTTATTTCACAGCGAGTTTCATCAAAGCTTTTCACTCCGAACCAACGATGTCAGTAATTCGAAATACGGGTGAATTGTTAAGTTTTGAAAAGTTCATGTCAATACCAAATTCGCTATATAAAACGGTCGGTATTAATCCATCCAAATGGCGTCAAAACAAAACGGAAGCGACCTCATATTGGATGTCCTTCATTTATACAATTGGCGTTACAAATGTGAACCTTATTATTGTTGCCGAATTGGTTTACCTATTTAAAACATTTGGCCAATTTTCGAGTTTTCTAGAAGCCACAGCACTAGCACCATGCCTAGGTTTTGGTTTTATGTCCGACTTTAAAGTGGCCGCCATCTTGAATAATCGATCATTCATTGTCAATATTCAAGAACAGCTAAACACAATATTTCCAACGTCGAAACGCGATCAAGATCGATCTTCTGTTGTATTATACAAACGCCGAATGTCCTTGGCAATGATAACGTTTACAGTCGTGTATATGACACTCATCTGGCTATTTAATCTGGCGGCTATTGGTCAATCTGCGGTTGAGTCTGTATTCCTTCATCAGGATTTCATCAAGCGCCTACCATATTTTACCTGGTATCCGTTCGACATGTCCTCGAACATTGTGTACTTTTGCACGTATCTCCATCAGATCTATGCCGGCTATGTAGCTGTAACAATTACCATATCGGCAGATTTACTAATGTGCTGCATTATAACACAATTGGCCATGCATTTCGATGTGATCACAAAGGATATTCTGGAATACAATCCACAAGGCAGTGCTGCTGATTGCAAATTTCTAATAGCTGTGGTGCGACGTCATCAAGTTCTTTTGAAGTACGTATACATACAAATTTACAATAAAAAATAAGGTAAAATTCAGTATTTGTCTCATATTCAGCAATTGATTCCGAAAGGTCGAATCAAACAGGTTCTCAGGATCTTTCTCTTATTTGAAGAACGTAACAAAGCTTTTAACTTTAATTTTTTACTTGTATATAGGAACGGGAACGTTCCTCCTTAACGTTTCCTGATTACGCCACTGACCAGAATATATGAAAGCACTTTTGTGTTATGAGTCCTTGAGCTCTCTAAACACTTTGCTTCATACCGCACTCCAACACCTCGCTGCAAATGTCAACAATTTTCTAGCTTTACCGTTTCAGCGTTTACCGTTCTCAAGACATAAAAAAGAGACCCACCACGTAAAATCGAAAAACAACCTCTTCCGGTACAACCAAGTTATGGAGATCCAAAGAAGTTTTCGTACGACAGAAGACGCACTTAACTGGCGGACAGATGGACAATTGTTTTTATTGCAAAAAGTAAAAATTCGAAGGCAGCATTCCTTTTTAAATTTCAGATCGAACACAACACATACTTTATCATTAAAAAACAATAAAGTAACACTCGATACAGCTTGTAATCTATGAATTACAAACTAATTTATTAGTCTCTAATAATATTTGAAGTTCTTGTCTCTTTTTTAGGATTTGTGAAGATTTAAATTCAATATTCAGCTCATCCATCCTGTTCAATTTTTTGGCATCGTCGTTGATCATTTGTTTAGTGGGATTTCAAGCAACAGTTGGTGCCAGTGCCCTCGATATGTTCAAATATTTGCTTTTCCTGTTTGCTTCATTAATGCAAATTCTATTAATTTGCACCTTTGGAAATATTTTGATCGATTCCGTATGACGTTTTTTAAATTTAAAAAGTCGCAATCATTTTGAAATATGGAATTTTTAGAGCGTTAATATCAGTAAAGGAGCCTATGAACATAACTGGATCGTTGCTGACAACAAATACAAAAAACTACTTCATGTTTTAATAATGAGATCTCAAAAGGAGTCCTGCTTAAAAGTATTGACTTTTGATTCGGTGTCTTTAAGAAGTTTCAACAAGGTATGTTTGCTGTTTTTAAGATTAAATTATAATAAAAATATATTTAAGGTATGCAGTATGTCATATCAGTTTTACGCACTCTTGCGTACTGTCTACAGTAAGTAACGTTTTGGAAATAATAATTATTCATTTTACAATACATAAATTTATCTTGTTGTTGTTAATATAATAAACTAAAATAATAAAACTAATGATTATTATTATGACTTAAGTTTGAGACCACCCGAAAAGTGATTTGTACATCGATACGCCATACATTTTTATGGGAGATTAACAGAGGCGATCCTTCACAACGTGTGACTCTAGGCTTTGGGCCTTAGCTGGTGCAAGGAACTCCTGCATTTCAGGTTTCGTTACTCAACGCTCGATCCACCCAAGGTCCTTTTCGAAAGTCTAGAGCCTGGATATTAGTCCCCTACATATTTGTTTGCGTACCAATTTTCAAATTTCCAGCAATACGCCAACATTACTACTACCTGTAGACCATATATACAAAACAAAATTCTAATTTAATTTTTCCTAATTAGTTCGAGTAACATCGTAATCCAAAACTACAAGAAATCATACAAGAAATCTGCAAGTTCGAACTTTGTGGCATGGACCGTTCAGGAGATTTAAAATTTAGAATCTTTCTAGCGCACCACTAATGTAGACCGTTTTTTTTTTGTAGATGGCTCCACTATCATAGCTCTATATAAATTCCGAGTTTCAGCTTTCTAGCATAAGCTGTTCCTAAGAAATGGAAACCAAAATTGTTCGTCTTAAAACCTAACTACATCTCACCTTCACACGCTGTATAATTTGTTGATCCTTATAAAGTCACACTAACAAATAAAATATTAAGCACTTTAAATTATTTAAAAACATAGTCACCATGGGCAGCAGGAAAACTTCTATTTGATTTATTGTTCATGATAATAAAAAAGTTTAAGGAAAGGGAATGTGGGCAGTTGTAATAGAATTAAAGAATTTAAAATAAAATATTTTGTTAAAAAATTTGCCTGTGTGCCTGAACGATTTTTGAATTGGGGTGGGATACGAAAGCTGAATGCGGAAATTAACCATTATTCCGTACTTTATATTTGTTCGTATAAACAAATGTCAAATGCAGCAAACAAACACAAAATCGAAATTTAATGTGAACAAAAAGTAATCGGAATTTAAAGTGAACAAAAAGTAATCAAAATCACTTATAGGGTAATGAATTCACTACACAGTGGTTGCGGAAAAACACGCGATTGTAATCAAGGCAATTTAGGCACGAACGGTTTCTTATTACTGGTGTTGATAGTGATTTGAAAATAATGAAATTTCAAATTAACATGGTTTACGAATAAAACACCAAAGTGTCGGTGCAATTGTTCAGTTTATAAATGAATTTGTTAAATTTTATCCACTGCAAAAACTTAAATTTATTGTACTTGTTTCAAAATTAAGCTCTGTGAGCATGGATGTATTTTGTTTGCAGAATTTTTTTTACACGTTCCCGCGAATTGTATCGAGTGGTTCTAAGATTCTAAAATTCTGCTACTGCTTCAGTACTACCAACATAAAATCCTCAAGAATCGGGAATGTTGTCAGCAATAGAAATTTTAAAGTTGTCAAAATTATTACCATATACTTTATTTAATGATCAACTAAAAGCTCAGAAAAATCAACGGAAACAAAATATTTTCGTCCGCTCAAACAAGAGACTTGTATGCTGGTTTTCATTACTGAGACATAGTTTTCATTACTCCGACATTACAGATCTGTAGCAGAAAACTAAAAAAAGACAGCAAATCGATTTTAAGAAGGAAGAAAGGGTAAACATTTTTGACTTTATAGCAATAGTTTTTGACAGATATAAATTTCTAACCTAAAATTTCTTTTGTTTTTTGCTGTTTGTACGCTTTCAGTTGAGAAAAAGAACAATATGTTAATTTTCTCGATAACTATTGTAAGGTAAAACCGATCTGCGACTTGTCAATTGCAACGTATCTCTCATGTCGAGCGAATAGACAGCAGAATGATCTGTGCATGCACCTCTAATGAAATTCTAAGCATATTTATCTCCTTTTTTGATATTCATCTCACATTACAAAATTGTTAAGAAAACAATTACCGGTTGGACAAATTTCAAAGTCATAATTGCCATAATTTGGCACAGTAGTGTGCATGCGGATGTCTATTGTGTAGGTTTGTCGGAAGCAAATTAGAGGAAAAAGATGTGCATGCAAGTCTTTTTACTATAATGTACATCCTTACTTTATGGTTACGGATCACAGATCTGAAGTTGCAGACGAGACACTTTTTTACAGATCTGTTGCGGATGATATTTCCTCTCTTTCGCACGCATGTACAGTTTATATTTTCATCTTGTTCTGGCAGACATCTGCAGAATGTCGGCGTAATGAAAATCAGCCTTAAAATACTTGTGACTGTTGACAGTTATCATGGACACATTTTTTTCCTGCTTCTACTTTCGGTGGCAGTTAGCATGGACACAGTCTTCTCTGCTTCTGCTTTTATTTAAATTCATTATGCTTGAGTCACATACAATGTAGAATGAGGCAGCGCGACCAGTAAGCGCGACGCAGCTTGACGCCGCCAATAAATAAGCAAGTCAGATAATTATTCACTGTCTGCGTCAGTTTGAGTATTGAATAAATTTCAAATTTTCCAAAAAGCGTTCGTATTCGTGCATACGAAGCAGCGAACAATTAAAAACGATTTTTAAGCTAATTTTAATTCAGTCCGGTCCGGACTGCGTTGCCGTTGTGACTTACCCCTAAGTCACAACGGCAACGCAGTCCGAGGCAGACTAGCTGTCAAAAAGTTGAGTGTGGTGTATTTCCATTGTGGTAGTCACAACGAACGTAGACGAAGGCAGCCTTACGCAGCCATAAAAAAATGTTCGTCAACTCTGAACTTTTCCGTAGCCTGTAGTTAACCTCGAAATCGACAAGTCACTTTTGTATCTTTAAAACATCGAATTGTTACTTCATATGACCGGACTGAATTAAAATTAGCTTAAAAATCGTTTTTAATTGTTCGCTGCTTCGTATGAACGAATACGAACGCTTTTTGGAAAATTTGAAATTTATTCAAAACTCAAACTGACGCAGACAGTGAATAGTTATCTGACTTGCTTATTTATTGGCGGCGTTATGCTGTTATGACACTGGCTATTTTTGCGGCTTTAAAGCGACTAGACAATCCAAATGGAGAGGGATAGAGACTTTAACATACAATTTAGACATTGGTGTGAGAGAGACAGTCCGAACAGCAAACTATGGGTAACTGTCAAAAAACAATCCATAACTGTCAAAAAAAAAGCTGCAACAAAGCACATTCTAGCAGTGTTTCGCAACATTCTAGCAGTTAATCCAAGAAAAATCCACTGGCGGCTAGATTTTCCAGCCGCTACAGGCTTGTTTTTGACAGTTCGTTATGTATAAATTGTGGAAAGTGTCATGTTATGTTATGAAACGCGCAAAGATCAGTATTTTTTATAACAAATCAGTTGTTAATTTCGTCTACTAGATGCCGGTAGCATCAGCAAGGGTATTTTTTAGCGGTAATCTCTTTCTCTCTGTATTGCTCGCCTTGTCGCACGATTGACTTTTATTGTACTTGAAACTAGCGAGGAAATAGCCAGTGTCATAACAGCATCATGCTGTTATGACACTGGCTATTTTTGCGGCTTTAAAGCGGCTAGACAATCCAAATGGAGAGGGATAGAGACTTTAACATACAATTTAGACATTGGTGTGAGAGAGACAGTCCGAACAGCAAACTATGGGTAAATGTCAAAAAACAATCCATGATGCTGTTATGACACTGGCTATTTTTGCGGCTTTAAAGCGGCTAGACAATCCAAATGGAGAGGGATAGAGACTTTAACATACAATTTAGACATTGGTGTGAGAGAGACAGTCCGAACAGCAAACTATGGGTAACTGTCAAAAAACAATCCAGAACTGTCAAAAAGAAAGCGGCAACAAAGCGCATTCGAGCAGTGTTTCGCAACATTCTAGCAGTTAATCCAAGAAAAATCCGCTGGCGGCTAGATTTTTCAGCCGCTACCGACTTGTTTTTGACAGTTCGGTACGTATAAATTATTGAAAGTGTCATGTTATGTTATGAAACGCGCTAAGATCAGTATTTTTTATAACAAATCAGTTGTTAATTTCGCTTACTAGATGCCGGTAGCATCAGCAAGGGTATTTTTTAGCGGTAATCTCTTTCTCTCTATATTGGTCGCCTTGTCGCACGATTGACTTTTATTGCACTTGAAACTAGCGAGGAAATAGCCAGTGTCATAACAGCATAACTGTCAAAAAAAAAGCTGCAACAAAGCGCATTCGAGCAGTGTTTCGCAACATTCTAGCAGTTAATCCAAGAAAAATTCGCTGGCGGCTAGATTTTCCAGCCGCTACCGACTAGTTTTTGACAGTTCGGTACGTATAAATTATGGAAAGTGCCATGTTCTGTTATGAAACGCGCCAGAACCGGTATTTTTCTTAACATACCAGTTGTTAATTTCGTTTACTAGATGCCGCTAGCGTCGGAAAGAGCGGCATCTCTGTCTTTTTATTGTTGTTCGCCTTGTCGCACGATTGGCTATTATTGTACTTGTTTCTAGCGAGGAAATAGCCAGTGTCATAACAGCATTAAGCTGCGTCGCGCTGCCTCATTCTACTTTGTATGTGACTCAAGCATTAGGGGTAAGGCTGCCTTCGTCTACGTTCGTTGTGACTACCACAATGGAAATACACCGCGCTAAACTTTTTGACAGCTAGTCTGCCTCGGACTGCGTTGCCGTTGTAACTTAGGGGTTAAGCAGAGCAGGAAGCAGTACTGTCGACGCTGCTGTCGTTGCAGCTGCTTTTGTTGTGTCCCGGCGCGGTTTAACCTGTTTCACTCAAACTATATTCACGCTATCTTGCGGACAACTCTATCATAAAACGGTGCTACCAACCTGTAACTTCTTTCTGAAGTATCTAGTATGTACACAACTGCACACATACCCACATGTATACAAAAATCCATAGCCCTAGCAGCTGGCTGTCATTTGTGTTGTGTAGTTTGTTGCAATTTAGACAACAGCAGAAGGTTAGTAAAATTGAAGCGGAAAAATGGATGTGCCTGCGGTAATCGTTTTAGAGAAAACATGCCGTACCTGTATGACGCAGGAGACCAATGATGATTTTATACCTCTGTTCCAAGGTTCAGTGTCCTGTAGATGTGCTCATCCTGAGATCTTCGAAGAGCTGTTGTTCTTCAATTTACAGGTAAGTTTCACCGCAAATATGCAATTATTGCCGTAGGTAATTCTGTTTCTGACATTTGATGGGATAATATCATAGAGTGTGTATTTAGATATGGATTCCTTGGAGCCAAAGTGTAGCAACTCAAAACTTTAAGACAACGCGAAATTTTCTTTTCAATTATTTTTGAAATAGTACATTAGCATATGTCTTTATTATTAGCTGTCCATCTTCTAAAATCACCTATGTTAATAGCTAGTCTTGAATATGACTAAAGTGAATTTTCAAGCAAGGAAACTACCCAGCAATAACTCAACTAGATAACTCCGTCGTATCATTCACGGCAAATCTTTCAGTTCATCTGGACCAAAGCGACTTATATACCTTGTATCGATGTACATGTGTGTTTTTCTTGGTTTTTTTCGCTCCTCGTTAACGATACCGCATAGTTGAACAGATAATTACCCAGAGAGTAAGTATACCAATGTGCGATATCCGATAGTTGACTGGTGAATTGATCACGCCACAGATAAATCTCATAACGCAGGAGAGCAATTAAAAGTTTTTGGATGACGAATGGTGGGTGTCGTGGTTAGTGGTTACTACAGTTTTAAGTACTTTCAATACTTCCAATCGGGTTTCTACGAGTTGCATTCATTGCGGCAGTTATCTGGTATCAAAAATTACGTCTCCGTTCTTCATCGTGGTAACGAAGATTCCCAGTGTTATACAGTTCACTGTATTAATTAACGGTCGAAATTATGCGCTCATTAAAGCGGGCCAAGCGGGGTGCAATTCTGCTCGAGCTAAAATACGTTTAGCGTTCACAAAACAATCTGCCAATACTTTCCGTTGCGCCCCGTTATGGCCCTCCTTCAGTAAACGATCTGCCATAATAATATACGTCAGAGGGATTTATGCGGTCCGACTCCGCCCTGCCATCCTGCCTAGTAGACGCTTCCCTATAAACCAAAAAAACGAAAAATTCATGGGTTCTTATTTACAAACTACTACTATGTTAACTCGTGCGCTTGTGTTTGTGGCGAAAAACGAAAAGTAAATTTTTCCCCATCTTCTCCTCAAGAATGTAAACATGCCGACCTTTTCCGCCTTTAGCGAGAGAAAAAGACTAAACGTCCTACACGACACGTATTATCTTCAAGTGCGTACTCGCCGACAAATGCCATTTCAAACTTAGATGTTGAACTGCGCACAGCGCTATTGTTTCCTACATGCTAATATGATGCCGGAACCCATAACTCTTACGACTAGTGTAATAAAATGCATCTTTCGATTGCATTAGTCGATTGAAAGTTGTCTTTTGGTTGCACTAGTCGACGACCACTGGAATTCTATTCCAATATGACCGGACGCCGTCCATCGGTGCAGTGTCGACCGGTAAGGCAGAATCCGCCTATAAGTCAGGCCTACCTTTCATCGATGATTGGTCAGGTCTACTTCATACTTTCTTCATACATACTCTTCAGTGAGTGCACCTATTGCTATCTTGTTCTTGCTCATTCCAATTTCAAATACAATGCGCGATAGGAGATCTCTCATGTCGACGAGTGCGGATGAGATAGTCGGATGCATTTCAGTACAAGCAAGAAAGAAATGCGAATACCTCACACGTATTCACAGACAGCAAGTATATAGCTGAACTTCTTTCCAACTGATAATCTATTTTCAACGACAAGTTTCGAAACTGTTCGCTGCCTCTTCATCGTCTCTTCATCGATGTTTGGTTTATAGGGTTACCTTACAATTGCAGTGTATACGAAGAAATACATAGTTACTCTAAAGAAAATGCTAATAGCAAATAATTTTGTTGACAATGTATGCGCACTTTCAGGTAGCGCGTTCTTGCAGAAGAGCTATTTGCCCATTATCCAAGTGGTTGTATAGGGTGTTTTTTTAGGTGCATGAGAACTTTCGTTATCGATAACTGTGGTTTGACATCTGAGAATGTCAAACTGTGTTGACATTTCTGTTCAGTAAGGTTTGGCAAGTCATCATGAATCGTTTAACGCCAGAACAACGCTTCCAAATTGTGGAAATTTACTTCGAAAAAAATAAATCTGTTCGCGAAGTTCATAGAGCACTTCGTCCATTTTACGGTCAACATAATCGGCCATGCGACTGAATTTTTGTTTCCAAAAATTAATCAGCTAAACATCGCCGACATTTGGTTCCCACAAGACGGCGCAACTTGCCATACAACGCGCTTAACAATCGATTTATTGAAAAATCAATTTGGTGACAACTTGATTTCCAGAAGTGGTTCTGTTAACTGGCCCTCTCGTTCGTGCGATTTAACGCCTCTGGATTACTTTTTATGGGGCTACATTAAGTCATGCGTTTATACCGACAAACCAGCAACTCTTGAAGCATTGGAAGCCACTATTGACGCCATACGGCCAGATTTATTGGAAAAAGTAGTCAAAAATTGGACTGATCGAATGGACCATGTAACTCGTAGCCGCGGCGGACATATGACGGAAATGATATTTAAAAAAAATGCAATGAAATTATCTACCAGAATATAATAAAAAAATTTCATTCCAACAATATTTCTGTCTTGTATACTACTACTTTGTAACTTAAATCTTACTGTCATTTGAGTCTTGATGAATTCCCTTTTATGATTAATATTTTACGTCTTACTTGAACTTGTTTCTCTCATCGGAATTTTATTTCATTATATTTCAAATCTTTTAAATATTGAAGTATTGTTATTGACCTGAAATTATATAAAAAGTTGCTACCCTTATATTTTGTATACCTAGTTATTAGGGTGGCTCTTATTTGTACGGTGGATTTTTTTTCAAAGACTTCCTTGGCGGCACCCTGGTTCCAATTAGTGTAAAATCTATCAGATAAGGGGAAAACGTTACTCAAAGCCGTTAAAAAAATAAAAATTGTGAGATTCCGAAAAATTAGTCACAAGATATTGACAAAGAGCTTGTAAAAAGATTTTCAAAATGATGCAGATTCCAAAATGTATTGAGACATTATTTGGTTAATTACAAACATGCTGATTCATGAAAGTGATAAATTAGACCTTTGTGATTATATTTCCGTCAGTAATTCAAAATTGGATAATTCAGAGTTGTTACATTTTGGCTCTGATGTCTCGATATATATTCCCTCGAATGCTTGAAACAATACTTCAAGCATCTTCTCAATTCTACGCCTATCCGTGATAGGATTAATTGAAGTCGTGTGAGAGGGCGAGCAAACAGCTTCAGGCATTCACTAGTTATATCTTTGTAGTCTCTAAAACATTTAATAGTTGATTTATTATCGACATCTATAACAAAAAAAATATTACCACTAATTTCAGTTATTGGAGGATGATGGACTTCCGCAACAAATTTGTCTTAGCTGCCTTGATACATTTACACAAATATGTGAATTTCGAAAACAGTGCCAAGCAGTTCAGGAGAATCTTTCGGTGTACAGACCAATCAAAAAAGATTCCATTGAAATTGAAAGAATAGATTTTTTAGGTACCCACTCTGTAAGTTGATTTTGATTTATTTTATTCATTAACCATTGTAATTGAAAGTTTTTTTTTAACTCAAGTTTTATAAACAGGAATCATCCTCCAGTGTGAAAGATTCGAATGAAGATCGGATTGACGAAAATCTGCTTCTAGAGTACATCGAAGAAGATTACTCAATGGACTACGAAGAAAATCAGCAGATAAAAAACCAGGACGAAATGTTAGGGTTCGAAATAAAAGAAATAGAGGAGGTATGTAACTACAAAGACAATGTGAAAATATCTTTTGTACAACCGAATTAAACTTTATTAGCCTTTCTGGTTTTAGAATAAGATTACCAAAGTCGATATCAAGTCGAATTTTTTGTGTAAGTTTTGTAAAAAAGAGCATGTCGGACTAAACGATCTTTCAAAACACATTAAACAATGTCCGAGTCGAAACGTCGAAATTTGCGATTATTGTACAAATGAATTTGAATGCAAAGAGAAGCTTGACGCACATTTGAAAGAAATACACCCAGACGGCGGCAAACCTAACAGTCCAGTTTGTAGTATTAGATATCATGAAAATAACGATAGATTTCAATGTTCTACTTGCTATCGGTTTTTTCTAACTGCAAATAGACTTAAAATCCATGAACAACGCGTTCATACAATAATAGAAAAAGAATGTTCGATTTGTCAAAAGAAATTTACCAACATTCTTCGCTACAACTATCATATGGCATCACACAAACCGAAAAAGAAATATCAGTGTCAATATTGCGATAAATTCTTTGTGCAGATTCATCATAAGCAAAGGCACGAAAAAATACATACCGGTGAACGTCCGTACTTGTGTAATATTTGCGGAAAAAGTAATGGGATAGATTATTTTTTTTTATTCGATATAATTACAACTGAATTTCACTTCTAGGTTTTCAATATGAGCAACTGTTCAAGAAGCATAATGCATTGCATGATAAAGTACCAAACGATAATATTGCTCGACCGGAAACTCCGATACTTATTGGTCCCTACCAATGTTATATATGTGGCAAATACTTCAATAAAAAGGGCGTACTGAATACTCATATGCAAACGCATAAACGCTTTCGACCCTTTGAATGTGATCAATGCGAAAAAACGTGGCGATCGAAAAATGCATTGCAAATGCATAAATACAAGGCACATCGTAGTGGCTCAAGTACGAATGAGAATAATTTGACAGGAGATTATCCTTTACGTTGTTCGTTTTGTTCGAAAGGTTTTTTGGTTGCCTATGCACTTTCCGAACATGTAAAAATTCATAGCGAAGATCGGAAACATGTTTGCAAAGATTGCGGCTATGCTTTTAAGCGAGAAGGGCATTTGAATATTCACATAAGCCGTGTTCATAAAAATTTGCGACAATTCCCATGCGAACATTGTGAAAAATCATTTGTAAATAGAGGCGAATTAAATGCACATAGAGTAACACACAATGGTCATTACTTAAATTTATTAATTTCTTTTATGTACTAATTTGTTTCTTTTTATAGATGAAAAACCGTTCAAATGTACTTTCTGTCCGAACGCATTCAAATGGAAATGTGCGTTACGAACTCATGAACGTACGCACACGGGAGAGAAACCATTTCCTTGTGAAGTTTGTGGAAAACGATTTGCAACAAGCCAGACACTAGTCTGTAAGATATTTAAGCTCATTAAAATAGTTGTATGTGTTAATTTTTCTATTTTACAGTTCATTCAATATTACATTCAAAAAATCGGAAGAAAATAGTTGACGATTGCAATGTAACAAGATTGGAAAACTTCCCGACAAATTACGAAGAAATCGAAGATAACTTTGAAATAGAAGTTTGTTGATCGTTTGAGAAAATAAAGCAATACCTAAGTTAAAGTAACAAAAACGTTGTTCACTGTAGGCGGACGTAATATTTTTTTTTTATCGAATATAATCTGAAAACAGTAAAGTAAATTTATGTTGGTATGAGGACTGGCAAAATAATCAAATTGTTTTTTTTAACACAATTGCTTATTTGGTAAAATATGGTGTAACTGGAGAAACTAGAACAATACCGACAACTTAATCTACCGCTTCTATCAACTGTAAAAAAGAGTAACACCGTTCGCGCGATTCATGTTTGGCTTTTATCTTCTTTACATAAATTATACGAGAAACAAACGTTCCTCGGATCATTTTAAAACTCAGGGATTCTATATAGCTTTTATCGATGCTTAAACTAAAATATAATGAATATACTAAAAGTAAATAGTTCCGTAGATCCTTTAAACTTCGTAAAATGCAAGCAACACAAATCTCAGAAGAGTTGTCCTGAAAATAAATTTCGCCACGTGTGGTTAGGTACGACAGACAATTGAGAACTATCGACCATGAACTTAATAAAGAAAATAATATATTGTGGGATACATCACAAATTAAATAAGGGGTAAAGTATGTTGATACTTGCTGCTATTGTTTGATGGCGAAAGAGATGATAGCTTTGAAATATTCAAATGAAAAGGGGCATTTCGGTATATTGGGTTTAGCTTCGAGATCGTGCGCTTCTTTTATATCTTCTTTTTCATCTGCGACTATTATAAAATCAACGTATACAAAATTTCAGCGTTCTAAAGTTATCGTTCAATATTGGTGAACACGTGTTTTAAGGACTTTTGTATGACAGCTACCCGAAGAAGTCGACGGATGGCGCTAATTAATGAACTCAGTCTTGCTTTTGATATAAAACAAATTCCTGTAAAATTTTGAATCCCTGCTTTAACTCATACTAGATTTATAGTGGATTCTGTAACTTGCATACATTTTTGAAGGACTTTTGTAGGCTGCTACACGAAGAACTCATTCGATTTGCATCATATTCGGAACTTTCGTTTCAAACATTGTAAACTTTTAGTATGCAAAATTTCAAGTTTCTAACTTGAAGCATTCGAGCAATAATTGTGAATACGTGTTTTAAGGACTCTTGTATGGGAGGTACCCGAAGGAGTGGAAGGATATCGCCCATTAACGAACTTATCCTTACTTTTTCCATTTTACAGGTGGTGACAAAATTTCAACTTTCTAGGCCAACGCGTTATCGAGTTATCGTGCAAACGGACGGACGGACAGCAAACGGATTTGGGGTTTTTGGCCACAACTGAACACAAAATAATATATAACTTTTTTTCGTCCGAGGCTCGGTTCTATGCGTTTTCGGGTTGGATTAAACTTATAATACTCTATATGATTTCATCTAGAGCATAATGCAGATTTTTGTTCAAAACGTTCCAAAGTTTTCCTCTGTTCGGGCAAAACGACCTTTTTTAAGGACTTTCGCATGGCAGCAACTCATTACAATGCCTTAATTCTACCTGTTTTGTTCCTGCCCCTAATATTTACTGTAATTAAAAATATGTTGTAGAACCCATGGAAAATCGATCGCAATAAACCGGCTAAGAAAAATTTGTACTCTTTGTAACCGAAATCATTTGAGTTTAGCCTGTTTTTTATTAGTTTTGGTTTGTAAGAGAAATTCCTTCAGACGACGGTGCTGTCGTTCTGCGTTAAATTCAGGCGTCAACCGGTTCTGCCACATGCATTTAGATAGGGGTTAGTAAAATACAGCTGCTGTTGTCCTGTCATTTTGAGTTGTTAGTTAAGTTTCTCAATCTTAAGCAATCAAGTGTTAAATAAAAATTAACCGTGGAAATGGCGGAACCTGAAGTGATTGACTTCGAAACAACATGCCGTACCTGTATGATAACAAATAGCAACTGTGGGTTTATACCCCTCTTCCGCGGTCCATCGTCGTGTAAACATTCGCATGCGGAGGTCCTAGAAGAGATCTTGTTCTTTAATTTAGGGGTGAGTTTTTACACGTGCTACATATTGCAAGAAAGTCTGTTGAGAGTATAAAAGTTTGTTTTTGTGAGGCTCATTATACCACACTCATGTAATTTTCACACGTCTAGTCGCTTCAACTTTTTGCAAAATGCACACTCTGACAGGGTTCTTATTTATAAGCTCCTTCCCCGAGTCGGTCGAACTTCTTAGCGCAGTGTACACCTTGGTTAGGTCAAGGACTAAGAATTCTTAGCTTCTTATGAAGTACATGCGGAGTACGCTTCTCTAAGCCGGCTCGATATCATTCGAAAATCAGACCTTCACTGGTTCCAAATATTTCCTATCTTCTCAGCAGATTAGTATAACTCTTTGTTTGTTTATTTATATATAATAGTACTACAAGATTGTTTAAGTTATTATAAAAGTACAATAATGTAAAAATAGAAACCAATAAATTAAAAAACAGTCAACAAAATTTCTACCCTACTTAGCTCTTGATAAATGAGAAACTTAAGCCACAGAAAAGAATAGATTATTCCAAAGCCTAATAAAATGAACAAGGTACGAGCTCCGTGAACCGTGAATATCATATTAAACTATCTCCTAAGTAAGGTGGTTTACCTGTAACAAGAATGTTAAGCAAGACCGACAATATTTTCTTTGAAGGCGATATCTAGCTTTCGTTGGGAGGTGGAATCGAATTTAAGAAAAATAACAATACCATATATAAAGAAAGGAATTACAAGTGAACGCAATAGCTTTAACCTAATTTTCAATTATATGATACTGGCGAAAATCCAGAGTCTACGTAAACCACCATAAACCTCATGAATATGGTAGATACATGAGAACAATAACTCGGAGCTACTTCGCGATTCACCCAGATTTCTGACACTAGAGTTAAATGACAAGTAGGCAGCAACCTTGGTAAAAGATAATGCACTGTAACTGCAGCTCATTAAGTTTTAAATTATTCAGAACAGACCAATTAAAAACTCTCTCCAAGTTATCATTGATACGACTCGCGCAGTCTTCGACAAATCCAATAGGGACTAAAAAGTAGTGGTCCTAATATAGATCCCTGAGTCACCCTCCCCCACGTACAAGTGGAAGGGATAGAACATCATCATCACGTAGACGTTGCCGCCTATCACGGAGGAGACTATGGAGTAGCCAAATTGAACCGTAAGTTTTAGTATTGTCATGGGGATGTCGTGGCTGGCACTACTTGTTAAATAAAAATTCACAAAATAATCACAGTACACATTAAAATATTATACCACCTGAAAACTTTAATTGATCCCGAACGACGCAACACGAATAATTTAATGAATAAAAGAAAACCTGAACACTTTAGGGCGTTAGTAACGTGGACAGTTCTAGACATTGAAATTCAGAGACAAAAGTGCCTTAGCCACACCATAAGATCACAACATGTCCAAACAAGCTCTATATTCGAATACACAGCGAATATTTGTGGTGGGTCATTAAACATTCGGGGACGAGAAATAAATTTTTACAACCTAAACAAATAAACAAAATCGCACTTATAAAAAAAAAATTTAATTTTAGTTGTGGGAGCGTGATGGACTTCCGCAGCAAATATGTATAAGCTGCTTTGATACATTTATGCAGATATGTGAATTTCGAAAACAATGCAATGCAGTTCAGGATAATCTTACAGCTTATTGTGGAAGCGCATTAGATATAACAGAAGAGATCAAGCTCGAAATTGAAAGAATTAATAATTTCTCAGCTACCGACTTCGTAAGTTGATTTTTATTTATTTTGTAAATTGACCATGTAAAAGAAGATTATTTTTTAACCCAAGATTTGTAAGAGTGATTCATTCTCCAGCGGGAAAGATTTAAACGAAGATGCAGAATACATCGAAGAAGAATATGAACTGGACTACGAGGAAAATAACCACATCGAAAATGAGGTCAAGGTAAAGTTAATGATTGATGGATCATAGAAGGAATTCGACTACAATATACGAATATAATTTATTTTAGGAAGAAATTGTCGAGGTCGATACCAAGTCGAATTATTCGTGTAATTTCTGTAAAAATGAATATTACAATGAAAGTCATCTTAAAGAACACATTCAACAATGTTCGAATCGCAGAATCGAAATATGTGACTATTGTACTAGTGAATTTGAATCGATGGAATTGCTGGAAGCGCACTTGAAAGAGGTACATCCGGACAGCGGCAAGCTTACGTGTCCCGTTTGTAATTGTACATTTATAAGTGTGGAACGTCGTAATATTCACATTGACAAGTTCCACAATACAAGTAGTACCGAACCATTTCAATGTACATCATGCGATCGTTCGTTTAAATCTAAATGGTACCTTAAAAAACATGAGCAACGCTTCCATAGTACAGTCGAACATGAATGTTCGGTTTGTCAACAGAAATTTACCAACATTTTTCGATACAAATATCACATAGAGTCGCACAAACCGAAAAAGAGATTTCAATGCGAATATTGTGATAAATCATTCATGCAACTTCACCATAAGATTAATCACGAAACAAAGCATACAGGCGCACGTCCGCATTTGTGTAATATTTGCGGGAAAGGTAAAGGGATAATGTCTTGTTTTTCTTACGATATAATAAAAACGATTGTACTTTTAGGTTATAAATCTGAACAACCGTTAAAGGAACACTTAGCACGGCATAACGGTATTAGTAGAGTTAAGAAAGTCAAGAAACCTACGGCGAAACTTAAATGCAATATTTGTAGTAAAGATTTAAGTAGTAAGCACACATTACGAGCTCACATGCTTAGACATACGGACCCAGATCTCCGACCATTCCAATGTGATAAATGCAATAAGGCGTATGGAACGAGACCTGAATTACAACTGCACAAATACAGGATGCATAGCGTGCCTCGTCCGGGTGACGATAATTTGACAAGTGAAAATACCCGGAGCTATCCTTTTCGTTGTTCAGTTTGTTCGAAAGGCTTCTTGGTCGCCTATGCACTTGCAGATCATATAAAAACTCATAGCGAAGATCGGAAATTTATTTGCGGAGAATGCGGAACAGCTTTTAAGCGACAAGCACATTTGAATGCACATACAAATCATGTTCATTTAAAATTGCGACAATACCATTGTGACCTTTGTGATAGATCATTTGTAACTAAAAGTGATTTAAAGGGGCATAGATTGATTCATCTTGGTAATTACTTAATTTATAACGTTTTTTTGTAAACTAAACATTTATTTCGATAGATGAGAAACCATTCAAATGTACCTTCTGTCCAAAAGCATTCAAATGGAAAAATGTGTTAGTAGTACACGAACGTACTCATACAGGCGAAAGACCATATCCTTGTGAAATATGTGGAAGACGATTTATATCAAATCAGACATTAATGTGTAAGATTATCAGCTTATTTCATAATTCGTGGTATGCATTTATACTAAAGTCTTGTACTTCCAGGTCATTCAATGACGCATCCAGATGTCGAGAAGAAAGTAGTACAAGATAATATTTTATTAGAATTGAAAAATACCAAGGAAAATTGCGAGGAAATCGATGATATTTAGTAGCAGCAGTTTTTTCCTATTTTTCTTCGAGGACATAGGAAAGTAGCAGCGCTCTTCTGGTGCATTGCTTCAATTATAATTTTGTTTACTTAGTTCACAAGTGATACGCTAGGTGGTGTTCGAACCTACGACTTCAAGGTTAAACTTAAGTTCGTAAACTAACGCGCTTAGCTACTGCGCCGCAAAGGCCCTGGTTATTATTATTGGTGACAATACAAATTGAAAATTATAAAAATAAAGAGGTTTTGTCGTTTGCAATAATAACGTTTTGTCATGAAAAGCTGCTTGTTTGATATGGTAAAACGATCTCTCGCTTAATATATCACTTTCGTTTTCCGGACTGTAAAATCACTGGTTGTGCTTGCGGTGTAGTACAACTTAAAAACCAGCGTACCCTACATCAAAAGGCCATCAGTAGCTTATTGGCTAGGCATGGTTTAAGAAAGCTGCGTTTGGGGCAATCTCGATTCTATTGAAAAGATCTTTAAATACTAAAGAAGCAATTTCGAAATTAAACAAGTGAATAGTTAGATAAAGAATATATCTATTTGTTATAGAGTGTTTGACAAGGAAATTGAAACGGTCTCTGATCTAGAAGAACTTTCAATTGATACAAGTACGTTCAAAGTACTATCAGCCTTAATAACTCAAGATTATGCGGCTAACAACGTTATACTCAGTTTGTTTACTAGTGGACAGTACCCCGGAATAATTGTTAGCATTTCAGAGGAAGCACCAATTGTTTTTGTATGGAAAGAATTAAAGCTCAGGAGATGGTCCAAGAGCAAGGACGGCATTTAATATGAATGAGAATAGTTTGTTCTAAGCGCAAAGAGACTCTCGACGATGAACCAGGCTCTGAAAGACCGATATACACAAATTTGCAGGAATCTCTTTCTTCACAGGACCAATGCTTGGAACGGCGCAGATGTCGTTAAAAAAGAATGTAACAGGCTATGACATGGGGCTATCGATGTCTTAACACTTTTAATTTTAAATTTGGGATCTGTGACGATCTATGGTCTGATTATCATTGCGTGATCGATAGTCGATCGATTCTTTTCATCCAGATCTTGCCTACGATTGCTGACCGTTTTCATTCTCACACTTCTTTAATTCAAACTTATTAGTTAGCAAATTATTTTTTTTTGTCGTACCACACGTACGGACACTCAAACTTCTATAGGTGTAAGATCGATATTTTATCGGTTTTATTGACCTAAACAATTAATTTTCGGAATCGCGAATTTTTTTGCCATATTTAAGTTTCGGAATATTAAACATTTTTGAAGTAATTTCGAAGTTTAAACCACCCATTCATAGAGAAAAATTATCCATTTCCAGACTTAGAATGTGGAACCAGAAAAAAATACGTTATTATCAACCGCGTCGATTGTCACCAATTTTTATTATGTGTGTTATAGAAAAATGTACAATGAATCGAACTTACCAAGCTTAGAATCATAAAATTACAGACGAACCGCCATCAACATCAACAACTCAGCTGTCGAAAATTTGTTTATCTTGGAGGGTTGTTTTTATTTCCAGCAGGTGGCGATTACGAATTGGTGATACTAGTGCGAGAGTGCACTACACTGCAGAAGTTTGTTGTCACATTTGACATTTTGTTTCGTTGTGATTTGTGATTTGTTTAATAAAACTCAAGTGAAATGGAGAGAGAAGTAATTGTATTGGAGAAAACATGTCGAACTTGTATGATTCAAGATACAAATGACAATTTTATACCGCTTTTCCAAGGCTCATCATCATGTAAATATGCTCATCCCGAGGTGTTGGAAGAGGTATTATTTTTTAATCTAGCGGTAAGTAATTTTGTCGTAAATAATGGACATCTTGACATCTATTTGATGTGTCCACCAACAAAAAGCAACTTTCCTCCGGGTGCTGGGCCTGTTAGGTGATTCCTCCTCGTCTGAGTCAACTGTATGTCTCGTTTCAGTGCGGCCTCAATTAGCACTCTAGTGATATCCCCATGTATTTTCATATTTAATTTCCAATGCTTCCGCACTGCCAAAGAGGAAACTGTTTGCATTGAAATGAATCGCAAAACAAAGTGGCATCGTTTTTTTTTATAAACTAAGCCTTTACAGGCGTTTGCTCCTCGTTATTACAGATTCTTTAAATAATATTCACTGGGAACTATTCTATGAAGAAGTTTTTTCATTTGTGTTAAGCCTTGTATCCTCTGAGATTGTCCGCGAACATAGCTCTCATGGTATGCACGTGATTACCGTAGCCACTAATAATTGCATTCAACGTCAGCTCGTTATTAGCGCGCCGGCTTCAAGCGCTCCTCGCTTGCATCTTGCGCGCTTGGCATGTCAACTGTATCCATTGAGCGTTTTTCTACGAGCTCGTGAATAGAATGGCAAGAAGCTGCTAAGGCGCACACATGCTTGATGAAGGATTTGATTTCCGATTTTAAGCTATACCCTATTACATGTGATGTATCGAGCTCGGTTTTTAAAAACCACAGTAAGTAACAAGAGACATTTTCAGCAAAAATGGCTAAAAATTCAATTGCGATGGCCCTCCGGAAGTTGGAAAAAACAAGTGGTAGCTCGCCAGCATCAAGAAAACGTAAGGTCACAGCGAGCATTTCATTTACAGTCACGCATCTCCTAAAATTGGTATTTTTTCCCCGACGAATGGTGCATTTTTATTTGGTAGTAAATCGAAATCACTGGTGGAGATCCTTGCGAATTCCGGAAACCTCTAAGCTCATAAATTCTTAAATCGCTTAAATTGAATGCCGCCATATTTACTCCTAGTTTTTAAGTATGGACGAACCCAACAACCATCTGATCTTTTCTTCTTCAATTCTTCTTGCCCTACAATAAATGCTGACGCTAAAACTTAAATATCTTCGGATGACATCTTAATTATTCAAGACTTTCTGTACTACTATTGCAATTTATTAATTCGTGAATGGCATCGACGAGGTGTCGAGTGTCTCGCGTTCTGATCGCTAGACGTCTAAAAATGTATCCATCAAAAATCTAAGCGCTTCGCAGCTCACCGCTTACAAAGAGCAACGAGCACACAGTTCTATATGTCATCGGACCTAAAAATATTGGAAAACTGTTATCGGTTCGGAAGTTATTGATAAGATTTAGATACGACAAAAAATATTTAAAAATTTAATATCTTGAAAACGGTACGATAATGGCCAGAACTTTGTATGGGTGTCTGTATCGGGGTGCTTGTTTTTCCTACTCATTCCTCAGGCATTTTTTGAATCGGTTCAAATTTTGCTCTGGTGACTAACGCTAATTAGAGGATAATGCTTGAATTACTTGAATAATAAAGTTTGGCCTGCCCAATACTTACGAATATTTATGCATAATGTGCCTACGTCCAGGTCCAGTGGTATATGTCTGAAGTGAAAAGCGCCTGGAAAGCTGGATTGGGGTGGTCCGCGGCGCTTGAATAATGTCTGTGGTATAGCTCTAGAATCCTGTTCCGTAGACTGATGATAACTGCCTATTAATATAGAGAAAAATTACTAATATATTTTTAGGTGACATGATTAAAAAGTTATATGTACCTATGTGGGACGGTTGTGGGGGTACCGTATGTGATGATTGCTCGGTTATCTTAGTTTTTAGACTAAGTCCATGTTGCTTTTTAAGTAAAAAGATTGATGCCTTGGTGAGCACGCTTAGCTTTGTTTATCGCAGCGATTACATGTTGGTTCTAAGAAGTTCAGAAAAGGTAACACAAATATACTTGAGGGTTTTTGCTCTGTTGGTCATGCCTTTCCCCATTTTTAATTTTAAGTTTTTTTGCTCTCTTCTTGATTCCGTAGAAGAAGTTTGGTGGAATTCCTGAAACAGATTTGTTGGAATTAATAGTAAAGTTTTTTGAGGTAGCTTTCTATAACTCTACCTTGCTTTTGTAACTTTTGACTGTGTGCGGTGATGAAGATGACGGTGGGCTTATATGACCGGCCCATTTCAGTGTCGACGAAACGAGTTCAACAGAGCTCAACTCTCGCCACTATTGGAAATGTGCATACAATATTTCTGTACACACTGTCATCGGCACTATTTGCGTTGGTCACAAAAATCCACTTTGAACGCGTCGGTTTTGGGTTTATATTTTGTTATAGTGTAATTGCAAAATTTCAACTCCCAGTGCAGTATTTATTTCGGCCTCGATACCATAGTAATTAGATGAACTTCAAACCTAAATTATATTACATGATAAAATAATTTTTATTATTTAAGTTGTGGGAGCATGATGGACTTCCCCAGCAACTATGTCTTAGCTGCGTTGATACATTTATTCAGATATGTGAATTTCGAAAACAATGCAATGCAGTTCAGGATAATCTGTCAGCATATCGTATACTCATAAAACCAGATACCAATGAAGATACCATTGAAAATAGTACATATTTAACTACCGATGCAGTAAGTTATTTTTTAATTATGTATTTTGGTCATTGGCCTTGTAAAAAGGTTTCTTTATTTCAAGTTTGATCAATATGATTCTTTCTTGGATGTAAAAGACTCGATCAAAGATGATATTGACGAAAATCTAACTGACGAATACATCGAAGAAGATTACTCAATCGATTACGAGGAAAATAGTGATTTTGGTGCGAATATTAAATACGAAAGTGTCGAGGTCGGAACGGAACACGCAAAGGAGGATTACGAAGACAATATAAACGTGGATAATGTAAAACACTCGTTCATCTCATAGCTCAACATTTCTATTCATTAGTTTTTTTTTCTTCTAGTCAACTCGAAACGACAAATCAAATTATAATTGTACAATTGAATATGAATCGAAGGAGGAGGTAAAGGAGTACTTGCCAGAAACAGATTCGACTACTGACAGGCCTGTGTGCTCTGTTTGTAATCGTACATTTAAAACTGTACTCGGTTTTAATATTCACATTGAAAGGTATCATAACAGTAACGAGACATTAGAATGTATTCATTGCAATCGTATTTTTAAAAATGTATTGTGCCTTAAAAGACATAAACAACGCGTTCATACAATAATCGAAAATGAGTGTTCGATTTGTCAAAAAAAATTTACTAATATTTCTCGTTACAACTATCATATGAAGTCACACAATCCGAAAAAGAAATTTCAGTGTCAATATTGTGACAAATCTTTTATGCAAATTCACCATAAGAAAAATCACGAAAGAGTACATACCGGCGAACGTCCGCACCTGTGTACAATATGCGGAAAAAGTAATAAGATAAGATAATAGTTTTGTATTTGCTTTTATAACAACTATTTCCCTTTCAGGCTTTAAGTGTCATCAACAATTAAAGACACATATAGTTCGTCATGACAAAACACTGACTAGGAGTCAAGTGTTTATGAGTCCGTACCAATGCAATATTTGTGGAAAATTCTTAATTAGACAACAAACACTAGACGCTCACATGAAAACACATACAGACCTTCGACCAATCAAATGTGATCAATGTGATAGGACTTGGCGATCGAAAAATGCATTAAAAATGCACAAGTACAGAGTGCACGGTGGACCGAATACAAATGAAAATAATTCAACGGGCAATAGAAGAGATTATCCTTTTTGTTGTTCAATTTGTTCAAAAGGTTTCTTGGTTGCTCACACACTTTCCGAACATATGAAAATTCATAGCGAAGATAGGAAATATATTTGCAAAGAGTGCGGGTCTGCTTTCAAACGAAAAGCACATTTAAATACGCACATAAATCAAGTACATATAAAATTGCTTCAATTTCCATGTGATCTTTGTGATAAGAAATTTGTAAGCAAAGGCGAATTAAAGGGACATAGAGTGACGCACTATGGTCAGTATATAAATTCATATGATTTTATTTGTATGCTAAAAATTTTGTTAACAGATGAAAAACCATTTAAATGTTCCTTCTGTCCGTTCGCATTCAAATGGAAAAACTCATTACGAGTGCACGAACGGATTCACACCGGTGAAAAACCATTTGCTTGCGGAATCTGTGAAAAACGTTTTGCAAATAGTCAAGTACTACTGTGTAAGTGTGATATTAAGTTTATATATGATACGTTATTTTTAAATTTTTTAAATTTTCCAGACCATTCTATGTGTCATACAGATGCAGAGAAGAAAATTGTTGCAGATAAAATTTTAAAAAAATTGAACATGAACCAAAGAAAAGAAAACGAAGAAATAATAGAGGAGAATATAAACGTTGATAGTTGAAAAATAAATAGCGGTTAAACAAAGTTTTGTGGTTTTTTGATGCCAGATCAATCTGTGAAGACCACAGAACGCTGCTTTTTTAATGCTTGTTCAAGCGAAGTTAAGTCATGTTAGGTCATGCATGATCGTTGAGAAATCTTCACTGAAATTTGAAAACTATTTGACCGCGAGAAAATACTTTTTCGATGAAATTCTGCCGTATTCGAATAATCTTCAACAGAATTATATCGAAGTCTACCAAACTGGTTACCGGAAAGGTTCATCTGGTGTTGACCACACGGTTTATCTTGGAGCAGTCCACTGAATAGTAATCACCATTACATCTTATGTTTGTGGACATTGAGAAGGCTTTGGGTAGCTTGAGGAGAGATTATGTATGGATTGCTTTACGTAGAAGAGGCATTCCCAAATAAAAAAAAATAACCAAGATTAAGGAAAATGCCAGCTGCCGTGTCTTGCATACAGCAGAGCTGTCTGAGAGTTTCAGCATGCGAACTGGTGTTTGGTATGTTTCAGGTGGTAATTAACGAAATCCTAAAATCCGTCTAGAAAGTGGAGAGAGGAAAAAAGTGAACGATGGCGGCTCATTAATATCCTGAAGACGCACAGGCGTTCGGATTTTTTTCTCCTTGTATTCTAAATTGGACCCCCCCCCCCCCCCCTGCGTTCGCGCCTGCTTCGAAGCATTATCAGCATGCACGTTGGGGCACACTAGGCTTTCCGTATTCTTTCACCTTTTAGGAGGATTCTGTCACTCTTCGCACAATACTTAGAGTGTTCGAATCTTGTGTGAAATCTATGTCTTGTCTAAATTAACCAGGCACCCCGATGGGGTTAATTCACCAGTAAACTATTAGGTAATATTTACTGGTAGTATTCCGGTTAATTTTGTTCTCAACTATCGGGTGTATTCACTGGTAGTATTCTAGGTAATTTAGTAGTCAACTGCAGGGTATCGCCAGCGAGGAGTAAAGAAGACGACAATATTGAAGGAAAGATCTACAGAATTACACGCATGTATACCGATATGAAGTACATAAGTAGATTTTATACCGAGGCGTATATGTTTTAACTTTGCGGTTAATGCTACGATGGAGCTACCACGGAGCTAACTGGTTATTTTCTGAGGTCTGAGAACGGTTTTGCGAACTGAAGCATCATTAGGTGACGTCATAGGCGCAAAACATTTCAGGATTATGGATGTGGGGATAATAGTACGTCATATTCGTCATGCGATGTCGTCGCTGCGTGGGATTGAGTCCCAAGTTAAGTAATATTTTTGGTCGGCATAAATCGTTTGGATAGTTCCGCGGTAATAAGCATCGGATGATTGCATGTTTCGATATTCGTTGTGCGAAAAATATCTTTACCGAAAATCTCGTTAGAATGTTGTGTCTTACGTTACTTTGTCGGCTAATATTCGATACAGATAAGATCATAGAGCTATAAAACGGTATTTCTTTATCATAATAAGGATGAATTACTAAATCGTTTACTAACTATAAAAGTCTGAATTTGGCCATATCGATGGGTTAAGTTGCTTTGCGCCTGGTTGCACGGGGTGTGGATAGTTACTAAATATTTGCCAATACAAAATTTACTTCGACCAACTTACACACTGCTTTATAAATTTTAATTTTGCACTATAGACAAATTTTTCGAGAAATATTTGCTTTGCTTTTTTAATACATGGGACTTGAAAGTATTTATCTGTGACAAGGGGTAAATTAAATTTCATAATCTTAAAATTTGTTCCGAACGGGATTACAAATCCGGGATTTCGAGTTTTTATCCGGTTAAAAGATAAAAAGTCACTCAGTGGAATGTGTCGCCACTCTTCGGGAAATGAAGGCGTGAGTCCGTACTGTCATCTGTCACACTACATAATATTTACAATCCATGCCTGTCATTTTTGGATTTTTGTGTGGTTAGGTTTAGTATCGCAAAATCGCAAACAATCAAACAGCATACAAGTTGCTTAATAAAACTTGATTGGGAAAATGGAGAAACCCGTAATTGTAATAGAAAAAACGTGCCGTACTTGTATGATACAGGATATCAGCAATGAGCATATACCCCTTTTTGAAGGTGTGTTATCGTGTCAACTCAGCCACCCCGAAATCTTGGAAGAAGTGTTGTTCTTCAATTTAGGGGTAAGTAATTCGTTAAACATTTAATTTGAATAGTTGCTTATCGTTGTCTTAAAGTAATACCATAGCAACTCTCTAGGACGGCTGCTGGTTCTTTGCTGACGCCACCCTTTACTAAATGCATTCAGCCATTTTCCTTATAAGTTTGGGCTCTTTTCTGCAATGCTCTGAAGCATTTTTAATTTGTTATTTTCCCATGTTTATTACAGCTGGATGCATACAACACTACCACTACCTAGTGAATGCCACAAAACACGATCCTGTGTTCAGCTATTGTTTGGCACCAGGACTTAGGTTAAGTTTGGTTCAGAGGCGGCCTCATCTTTACATTGACTAAATGTCCTCATGATAGTTGTACTAGCGTGTTCGGTGTCCTTCTTTAAATTTAAAGTTTAGCAAGTTTTACACGTTATCCGAGACTTTTTTAAGGTCGGAGAATGTTAGCAAACTTCAACCGTCTTCTGGCGTTTCAGACTGCTAGAAGTTGCTGCAGAAATCGTTAGTAATCAGGTCAGGTATATTGGGTTCAATATGCCGTGGAATATAAGTACTTGTAACTCGTAGAAACCAGAAAAGAACATTGTGTGTTATTTTCGGATATAGTCAGGAATGAAGTACAAGTGCAGCGAACGTATGAACTCTAGTATACTACGAACTTCTTAACTTCTTAAGAATGCTTCAACAAAACCTGCCCTCATAAAAAAATCAATCAACCGTCTTAGTGGAACAAAGAAATTAGAGAATCTTGTAGGAATGTTCAACAACTCGTTAACACGGCAAAACGTAACAATCAAAAGGAAGCGTAAGCTCATGACAGAAATTCACAAGAAGTCGTTGAGAGAGATCTAAAAAGCGAATCGGGACAGCTGGAAAAATTTTCGTAGATATATCGATTTGTTTATTTATTAAGTGCTACGGTTTTATTAATAAACCCGCACAGTGTATTCGGCCAGTCCCGTGGGGCATATATGGTACATCGAAACAATCTTAATCTAATTTTTTACTCTATTCTTATATCTAGTTATTTATGTACATTTGAGCTTAGACCTAGTTTTTGAAGTGCTTGTTTACGATTAAGGATAATTTTCACTTTATTTTTTAATTAGGGACTCACTGCAAGTGTTGTCCTATCACTCACGGTAGCGTCTGTTTTATTTGGCTTGTAGAGGTTCTGTGGTAAAAAGCGATAACAGCTTAAGTCGAGAAAATAATCAGGCAGTTACGTGTATCAAAATTGATAAATAAAGTAATAAAAAATATATTATGAGATCTTATTTTATTGAATTTAGTAATACAACACAATAATAATATATTATATGAGACAAAAATCTATCAAACAATGGCAATTTCATTTAAAAAATGCAATTGAAAACTAAAAATGATTTTTTCTTATCTCGACATAAGCTCTTATCGCTTTTTACCACAGGGTTTATTTATCACTCAAAATGGGAAAATTGCTCCGAATTATCGTAATTTAATCTTACAGGCAGAAATTAGTAGGGTGATATTGATATTGAATTTCAAGGTAGAGGATATATATGATGCCGAATGTGTAGGTTTTCGAGGAGTTGGAGCAGGTAAGATGGGTTAGAGGTGGAGAGAAGGATAGGTAGAGAGAGAGAGAGAGAGGAAGGACGGGTGGCAACTCTTTGAAAAAATCGTTTACACAGTGGCACAGTAGTGTTCCATTGTTACAGCCGTTTGTCAGTTGAGGCATCCAGATTGCGGCGTTCTGCTCATCATGAATTTCTTGTGTGACCAAGTCTGATCCAATTTAAACGACACGGTAAACAGGTGGAGTCAAAGCTTTCCAATGTCTAGCCAAGAAGATGGAATTGGTGGTCCATGAGCTGGACCTGTGTTGGGTCGGGTTTTTCCTGGCAGTGCGCCACAGACCACTGAAGAACGGTGAAACAATTTCGTCCTGGTGAGGGGAGATCGTGAATCTCGCTAACTGGTCTGCTCTATCATTACCTACGATTTCCACGTGTCCAGGAATCCAGTTAACTTGGATTCCTGCCGGATTGGCAATGTTTATTTTTTGAAGGTGCAGAATAGTTGGCACTCAGGTTTGATAGTTATCGATGGCGTCGACAGTAGATTTGGAGTCTGTGAATTAAGCAGCTGGGCCCGCGGATAGGAGAACCGATTTGGATGCTTGTGGAATGGCAAAGGTTTCAGATTCATAAATGCTGACGGTTGACGTCTAGGTGCATTTTGGAGAACGATGAAGGCTGGTGTGTATTTGTTTTGGAGCGATCCGAGTAATAGACCGCACCTACATATACCGAATAGCTTCTCTAGGTGGATTTTGTGAAGCTGTTGGTATAAGATAGTCGGGATGTAAGCGTTACGTCTGTATCGGGAGATAGTATTGTATATTGGGGCGGTGACTGGTTTTACGTGGAGGAGTATGGGTATCATGTAGATGGGATGGCTGTTTGGGTAGTGGCTGTGTAGAATGGGTGGTGCGTTACATAGCGCTAATTTAAACAAGCTGTATACAGTGGCATCGAGGGACATAGCGGGTAAGTAGTTTAGTGTCTGGTGATGCGGGTGTCGCAAGATTGATCTTAACGATGAGGCTATCGTAATCTGAATCGACTAGGAGGGAGTCAATTGGGTAGGTAAGGAAGGCACATAAGGCCGCTCTCCAGACCTTGTTTATTGCAATTTGCAGTTTGTTGATGTTCGTTTTAGTGGTGATGGCGTGTATAGTTTTTATCCGTACAATATCGCACATAACCTCGGATGAGGGAACGCGACGTGAAGGATTGCTGTAGTTCTAGGTCCCAGGCGTTTGAAGGGCCCGATCTATCCTGTCCTATATGCTGTATCTGCGAGTTCCATTGGAGCTTTGGTTGAAAAATGATACCGAACAATCTGCATGCGGGAAGAGGGTGTAACATGACGTCGTCGATACAAATTTCTCCTATGGTCGGACGTAGTTTTTTGCAATATTCGAAATGCGCACATTGGAGTTTATTTTGTTGATGTTTATGGTGGATTTAATGGAGTTGTAGGTATTAAGTGCTGTTAAGGTGGACTTATTAGTAGAGGTATGTAGAGCGACTGGTGAAACGGCCAGTGAGAGTTGGTGAATTTCAAACCTCTGTACCTTTATCAGAGCCTGATTTTGTTCTCTTAATAGCCACTGAAACGAAACGCTATCCAATATTAAACGGATATTGTTTCGTCTACAGATTAACGAGTCTCTCTGGGTCCGTACAGCACATTTCGCCGGCTGATCAGGAGCATGGGAGTGGGTTAAATCAAAATACGACCCAGCGGGAATCACCGTTCTCGTATGTGCTGTCTAAAAAAAATTCGAAGAGGTAAGGACATGGTACGACCGAATAGAATAAGGAAAGAGATTTTAATTCTTTCGTATTTGAATCATCAACGAGATATGCGGCTTAAAAACTATCGTACGGAAATTATTTGAGCCTTTTGTTGCAGGATATTCATGCGGTTTCAACGCTATGTATAACTCAATTTCATAAAAATTGTCGCCTATGCCCCTTTGCATTTCAAATTCGATATAATAAAATGTCTCATTTTTGAGTCAATATTATATTGATGAATTGAATTAAAAAAAAAAAAATAAGCATCGCCCTGTGTAGGTAATATCCTATAAAGGATTTCTATAATTTTAGATATGGGAGAATGATGGGCTGCCGCAGCAAATATGTATCAGCTGCGTTGATACATTTACACAGATATCTGCATTCCGAAAACAATGCAATGCAGTTCAGAACAATCTTTCGGTTTATCGTAGGTTCATATTGGATGTTAACAAAAAAACAGTTGATGATATTAAAATGGAATATTTAGCGGCTGACTCTGTAAGTTATTTTTTATTAATTTTTATTCATTGGGCTTGTAAAAGAAAGTTTTACGTTTAAAGGTTGATAAAGATAATGATTCATCTGTTGGAAAAGACCCGAACGAAGATGAAATTATCGAAAGTCTCTTTATCGAATATATCGAAGAAGATTGCTCAATGGACTGCGAAAAATATAATTTCGGACTATGTATTAAGGAGGAAAAGTTAGAGGGCGGAAATGAAGAAATAAAGGAGTTGAACCACAACGAAGTCACTGTAAACGTATTCACTGTAAAAAAAACATTTCACTTTATTAATTATCTATTAGAAGGAAGTTATCGTTCCAGATCTGAGATGTAATTATTGTAACAAAAATTTTGCCAAACCAAACATTTTATTAAGACACATCAAAAAATGTCCTAACCGCATCATCGTAATATGCGATTATTGTACACTTGAATTCGAATCGAAAGAAATGCTTGAAACACACTCGAAGGAAATGCATTCAGACGGCAGGTTTATGTGCCCAATTTGTTGTCGTACATATGACACTGCAGCACATCGTAATTCTCACATTAGCAGATCACATGGGGATAAGGATGCATTCGAATGTTTTTCTTGCCGTAATGTATTTGATTCTGCAGACAATCTTAAAAGACATGTGCAACGCGTTCATACAATAATCGAAAATCAATGTAGGATCTGTGGAAAGGAGTTTACCAGTATTTTTCGTTACCAATATCATATGAAGTCACACAATCCGAAAAAGAAATTTCAGTGCCAATATTGCGATAAATCCTTTATGCAAAATCACCATAAGGAAAACCACGAAAGAGTACATACCGGCGAACGTCCGCACCTGTGTACAATATGCGGAAAAAGTAATGAGATATGATCTTACGTCTTTTTTTCATTTGCATTTGTAATGGCGATCTCTCTTTTAGGCTATAGGTGCCAGCATCCATTTAAGATACATATGGCACGACACGAGACAACTGAAGGAAATCGAATCAAAGAAAGTTCGTATCAATGTAATATTTGTGGAAAATTCTTAACGAAACAACGAACACTAAAGGCACACATGAAAACGCATAGAGACATTGAACCAATCAAATGTGATCAATGTGATAGGACATGGCGATCGAAATATGCATTACAAATGCACAAATACAGAGTGCATGGTGAACCGAATACAAAGGAATATAATTCAACAGGCAATAGACGAGACTATCCTTTTTGTTGTTCGATTTGTTCAAAAGGTTTCTTGGTTGCTCACACACTTTTCGAACATATGAAAATCCATAGCGAAGATAGAAAATATATTTGCGAAGAGTGCGGCTCTGCTTTTAAACTGAAATCACAATTGAAAACGCACATAAGTCAAGTTCATATAAAATTGCTTCAATTTCCATGTGATCTTTGTGATAAAAAATTTGCAAGCAAAGGCGAATTAAAGGGACATAGAGTGACGCACTACGGTCAGTATATAATTCATATGATTTTATTTGTATGTTAAAAATTTTGTTTACAGATGAAAAACCATTTAAATGTTCCTCTTGTCCTTTGGCATTCAAGTGGAAAAACTCATTACGATCGCACGAACGTGTTCACACCGGTGAAAAACCATTTTCTTGTGAAATCTGTGAAAAACGTTTTGCAAATAGTCAATCACTACTGTGTAAGTGTAATGTTATGGTCATATAATAATTTGTTTTTAAATAGTTTTATTTTTCAGACCATTCTATGTTTCATACAGATGCTGAGAAAAAAATTGCTGCAGATACAATTTTGCAAAAATTGAAAAATAACCAGAAAGAGCACGAAGAAATAAAAGACCCGATTATAAACGTTGATAGCGAAGAATAAATAAATAACAGTTAGAAACTTCAAAAGTTTTGTTGTTTTTCGGTATCAGATCAGACCACTATCCGAACTTTTCAAAAGGGACAAAACTGTGCCTTGGCTACTATTTACCTAAGCGAAATTAAGCCAGAAACCGTTTAAAAACTGTTGGACCATAATCCATCCATTTCGATAAAATTTGAAAACCGATGCTAATTCCTTCCAGTGTGGCAACAGCGTGCGCAGGTTTTGGTTAAGGTGTGAAATATGTAGAAAAAATTCTGTTTTGGACGATTATACCCTAGGTAGTTCTGCGTTTTCGACGAATTTTAATACAATATAGTTTTGAATACCTGCTTCTTCGGTAAGAAAACTGATAAAGTAAATTTTTCGTATATGGCGATCCTGCCAAACATCGAACCAAAAAGAAGCTATGTATGGACTTAACGGAGGAACTTCGAATTAACCCTAATTAACGAAGCATCGAGCGATACCGACCAAGAGGCGCAAACGAGACCATGAAGAAGATCTCCACCAGAGGGGGAAAATACGGTCAGATACGGGCTGACATAAAATACATCAATTTTCTAATCACAAGAATCACAACACCAGAAGACAAAAACAAATTACAAGAGAAGCTAGCAGACCTGAAACAGCAAAGGAGGAAACTGCAGACTAGAGGAAGGAAAAAAAACATCAACAACAACCACTCATAACAGACGAAATTAAACAGGAATTTGACAAGATATTCAACGCCTGTTTCGATAATAATAAGGAATTACAAAAGATGAAGGAGGAGCAACAATAAAAACAGCTAATTTACTAGAGAACCACTACGTTAAACATTTTTAGTATAGGAACCCATTAGAAACAAATGAATAGTTTAGACGAGTGTTCAGAACTCGGTAGAATTATAAACATTTTTGAAAAAAAAAACCCAAATAGAGATTTTAGTGCGGAATATATCTTGAACAAAACAACGATAGTTAGATCAATTAGAGCTAAAGTTAGAACACACATACAAGAATTAACAGGGAAGGTAATTCTCTGAGGCACACCTCAAGCTAGAGAGGATACTAGATAAATATTCAGCTATAATTCTCAACGAGTCACAATTGGAAGAGTCAGAAAGCGAAGACGAAACTCCACACGACAGTACACAAAGCCAGAAAAGGATACGACAGTTTACAGCACCAAATAAAATGGCGGAATTTTTAGAATTTTAAATTTTTATTGTACAACTTTATAAATTTTAATAAGTTTGTAATCCTTATTTTGCAATTTTGGACAAATTGTTCTGGAAAAATTTGCTTTGCTTTTAATACATGAGACTTAAATGCATTTATCTCTGTTACGTGCAAGAGGTACATTAAATTTCTTAATATAAAAACTTGTTCCGGAAGTGATGGCAAATCCGGAATTCGGATTCTTGTTGGTTTAAAGCATAAAAACTCACTCAATTGATTGTGTCGCCACTCTACGGGAAAGGAAGTCGTGAGTCCGTACTGCCCCACTAAAAAATTCTGACATTTCTTGGCTGTCATTTTTGATACTTTGTGTGGTTTAGGCAAGCAATCAAATAGCGAATAAGTTGCTTAATAAAACTTGATTGGGAAAATGGAGAAACCCGTAATTGTAATAGAAAAAACGTGCCGTACTTGTATGATACAGGATATCAGCAATGAGCATATACCCCTTTTTGAAGGTGTGTTATCATGTCAACTCAGCCACCCCGAAATCTTGGAAGAAGTTTTGTTCTTCAATTTAGGGGTAAGTAATTCGTTAAACATTTAATTTGAATAGTTGCTTATCGTTGTCTTAATTATTAGCTGACGTCACTCCTTATGGAATAGATTCAGACACTTCCCTTAAAGGTTTGAGTTTATATTTTAAGTTTTTTTCTGCAATGTTCTGAAGCCTTTAGAATCCGTTATTTTCCCATGTTATCCCAGTTGATGGTACACTACAAAACACGATTCAGCCCATTTGGCGCCTAGACTTATTGGTTAGGTTTCAGAGGCAACCTAAGCTTGACAGACCTAAAGTCCTCATGATAGTTGCCCTCTTCTGTGTTGAATGTTCTTCGTTAAATTCAAGTTTAGCAAGCTTTACAGACTATTATTCTAGACTTTTTTTTAATATAAAAGAATGTTTGTGCTCGACTTTTGTAACCATCGCCTAAGTAAGAGCTGGGTTGTTGCACAAGAGATACACTAGTCTCGATTACTCCAAACATCTTTTAGCTCTTGAAAAAATTATTAGTAACAACATCCATGTGCGAGCAAAAATTTTGTCTCCGTAGGTTTCTTCACTATTTTTTATTTTCTGATCACAGGTATATTTTGTTCAATATACCGTGGAGTCTACGTACCCGTAACTCATAGAAATCCAGAAAAAAAAACATTGTGCGATTTTTTCGGATATAGTCAGAAACAAATGCTACAAAATGTAGAGGTGGTGGTTTCGGCCAATTTTCAAGCGATTCCTTAAGATCGTACGATTCCGATCCACAAGCCTAGATGAACTCTCAAGTCAGATTTTTAAATATAACTCGAGCGATTTTTAAATCCAACTCGACCGTTCATCCATGCTTCTATTTATAGAATGCGTTTAAAAGTAGGCTTGTTTTTCCGATTGACTAAAGTCCAACACGCGTTCAATAATCAATCAAAATTGGTCCTGTCTTGACCAAAAACCAAGTTTCTTCTAGAACTTAAACGAAAAGACCGTGCTGAAATACTTGCTTTTAATAATGAGAAGATGAGTCTATGCAACACTTCTTGTGTGTGAGCGCCCAGACTTATCTCGAATTCGGCTTGATACATTGAGCGCTAACGTCATAAGAGGCATCTAAACTATTTCACTTTAAATTTCATCAAGGAGTCAAACTGGCTTGGGGAAATTAAAAGAACTACTAAAATAACGAACTGGCTTCAGGAAGGAGAAGTTCCACTTGTTGCATTTCTGCGTATCGTATCACCTTTGCATATCATTCACGAACACTAAGCAATTTTTCTTGTATCAAGAGTGCGTTGCATTTAAAAATGCACGATACACGATTGCAAGTGAACACGTCTCAGTTTCAGTTCAGTTTTTAATATGAACGGTTCTAGTGGTTACAGAGAGTATCAAACTAACCAAATTTATTGGGCGAATGAGCAATATTGTAAAATTACAAAACTTTTCCACGAGTTCGATTGTTTTCTCCATAATTACAAAACAAATTTAAAACTTGACGATCAGAACGCGAATTAGCTATATTGAGCAACGCCATGTGCAACGCAACATGTCCAAATATGACTCCACCGCGCATCGTATCATTCCTTTGATGTAACGGCAAAAAACCGCCCAAAAATCAATTAAGTTCAAATATCCCTTTTAATGGACCCCCTCCCTTTTTAATGTTTTTATGACTACCCCTGTTAACGTAATTTACCCTTTGTTTTGAATTGATTCGTCTGTTTCAAAATTGTAACCTTTTTCTACCTGTTTTCATATATAAAAACCCGGAAAACTTGTATATTCAATCTATATCGAATTTATGCATTATAATAAGGAATGGAGTGATTTTAATAGTGGGTACCCGGATACTTTTTCGGCCTGATTAGGATGTTTTTTTCTTTGTCTCGATAAGGGTTAAAATATTTCTTGTAGGTCCTTGAAAGACTACCAAACTATGGCCGACATGAACGGATCATTTAAATGTCGCGTATTTCATCGCTAAATATATGAACATTTTGACATTATCTACGCTCAGACAAAGTCATATTGAAAAAATAGCATGTACATACATATAATAAATTGTTGAGTAATCATTATTTTAATGAATTGAAATAAATAATTTCTAATGAGAAGCACACTGTATGTTACCTATAAAAGATGCCTATAATTTTAGCTCTGGGAGAATGATGGACTACCGCAGCAAATATGTATTAGCTGCGTCGATACATTTACACAGATATCTGAATTTCGAAAACAATGCAATGCAGTTCAGGATAATCTTTCTGTTTATCGTAGACTGATATTGGATGTTAATAAAAAAACAGTTGAAGATTATAAGACGGAATGTTTAGCGACTGACTCTGTAAGTTAGTTTTTTTTTATTAATTTGTATTTATTGACCATGAAAATAATGTTTTGTATTTAAAGGTTTATGAATATAATCATTCATCCGTTGGAGAAGATCCGAACGAAAACGACTTTGGCGAAAGGCTCTTTAAGGAATATATCGAAGAAGATTACTCAATGGACTGCGAAGCAAATAAGGATTTCGGTCTGTGTATTAAGGAGGAAAAGTTCGAGGTCGGAAATGAAGAAACAAAGGAGTTCAACGACAACTATGTCACTGTAAATGTATTCACTTAAAAAAAATGTCACTTTATCAGTTTATTTTTCAATTAGGAAGAAGTTATCAAATCTGATCTTACATGTAATTTCTGTAAAAAAGATTTTGCCAAAGCAAGCATTTTATTAAGACACATCAAAAAATGTCCTAATCGCATCATCGTAATATGCGATTATTGTACACTTGAATTCGAATCGAAAGAAATGCTTGAAACACACTCGAAGGAAATGCATTCAGACGGCAGGTTTATGTGCCCAATTTGTTGTCGTACATATGACACTGCAGCACATCGTAATGCTCACATTAGCAGATCACATGGGGTTAAGGATGCATTCGAATGTTTTTCTTGCAGTAATGTATTTGATACTGCATACAATCTTAAAAGACATGTGCAACGCGTTCATACAATAATCAAAAATCAATGTTCGATTTGTGGAATGGAGTTTACCAGTATTTTTCGTTACCAATATCATATGAAGTCACACAATCCAAAAAAAAAATTTCAGTGTCAATATTGCGATAAATCCTTTATGCAAATTCACCATAAGGTAAACCACGAAACTGTGCATACCGGAGAACGTCCTTACTTGTGTCCTGTATGCGGAAAAAGTAATGAGAAATGATCTTAGTATCTTTTTGTTTTTGCTTTTATAACAATGATCTCTCTTTTAGGCTATAAGTACCCGACCCAATTAAAGATACATATGGCACGACACGAGACAATTGAAAGAGGTCGGACTGATATAAATCGGACCGAAGAGAAATCTCATCGAAGTCAAGTGTTTGTGAGTCCTTACCAATGTAATATTTGTGGCAAATTCTTAAGTACACAACGAACACTAGAAGGCCACATGAAAACGCATACAGACATTCGACCAATCAAATGTGATTTATGCTGCAAGACATGGCGATCGAAAGGCTCATTACGAATGCACAAATACAGAGTGCATGGTGCACCGAATATAAATGAAAATAATTCAACAACAGACAATAGACGGGATTATCCTTTTTGTTGTTCGATTTGTTCAAAAGGTTTCCTCGTTGCCCGCACACTCTCCGAACATATGAAAGTTCATAGCGAAGATCGGAAATATGTTTGCAAAGAATGCGGCTCTGCTTTCAAACGAAAAGCACACTTGAATACACACATACAGCATATTCATATAAAATTGCTGCAATTTCCATGTGATCTTTGTGATAAAAAATTTGTAAGCAATGGCGAATTGAAAGGACATAGAGTGACGCACTATGGTCAGTACATAAATTTATATCATTTTAATTGTATGCTAAAAAAAAATGCTTACAGATGAAAAACCATTTAAATGTTCCTCCTGTCCGTTTGCATTCAAATGGAAAAACGCGTTACGAGTGCACGAACGGATTCACACCGGTGAAAAACCATTTTCTTGTGAAATCTGTGAAAAACGTTTTGCAAATAGTCAATCAGTACTGTGTAAGTGTAATGTTATGGTTATATGATCATTTGTTTTTAAATAGTTTTATTTTGCAGACCATTCTATGTTCCATACAGATGCTGAAAAGAAAATTGTTGCAGATAAAATTTTAGAAAATTTGAAAAATAACCAAAGTGAAAACGAAGAAATAAAAGAACAGATTATAAACGTTGATAGTTGAAGAGAAAATAAATTCGGATTACAAATTTTGAATATTTTGTCGTTTTTCGGTGTCAGATCAGTCTGTGAAGACCACCACTCGAACTTTTGAACTGGGACTGGAACAGAACCTAAGTACCTACTGCCTAAGTAAAATTATCATGGGTTAACGTAAGTTTGAAAACTGTTGAACCATCAAAAGTACTTCCTATGAAACTGAAACCGATGTTAATTTTAAAATGTCCCTGAACGGGGCTAGCGAAGTACGCAGGAATTGGTTAAGGGGTGAGATTTGTAAAACAAATTTATAGTGTCAACCATAGAGATACTGGAGACGACAAGCCACCGGTTTTGTATAAAGCGCTTTGAAACCAGAGAAGTGAGACAAAACAGGGTCATTATGTCAAATTGTTGTTGTATAGCATGTTTCAAGAGCGGGACATAATATAAAAGCGAGTGAGAAAAAACAGGGTCGTTATGTCAATATTTGTTGTTTTGCGTGTGAGTGAATGCGACGACGTCCGCCTTCAACTCAATCGCTGCTTGTCATCTCCAGTATATATATCTCTATGGTATCAACCAACTTGCCTTGCTGCTCTAAAACAGCTTGGCAATCTCCCATTTGGGCAACTAGTGCCTCATCAATTTGCGGAACGAGTCGCTGAGTAATGAACGCAACAAACTTCGTCCTTAAGAAACTTATTTTCTTATCGGGCTGGCTACTGGTATCAGGTAACATGTACACATTAAATTTAATTTACCAGAGGATATAGAAAACAATAGTCTACTTGCTTAACGTCCGGAAGTTGTGGAGTTTACAGCGGCTGGAATACAGCGGTTTGCCAAGCAGCATCCACAACTGTCTATTTGTTTTTTCGTTTGACATTGACATTTCTCACAGACTTTTCTAAAATTACCATGTACTACATACGGTGGTCGTCTACTTTATAAAAACTTTCTTATTATTACAAACGTAAAAATGAAGGAAAAACAAGTGGTTGAATTGCAAAGGACATGCCGTACCTGTTCCGATGTTACTACAGAACAAAAACACTTAACGCCGCTTTTTGAGACGTCGGAAACCGAAGAATCCGTGCCGAAGGATGTCTTGGATGAAGTGCTTTTCTTCAAATTAAATGTAAATAAAAATCCTTAACTAGTTAACAAATGAAAACATATTACAAGAGGTTTTTCCTTGTAGATCTCGCTGAACGATGGCCTCCCTCAACAAATCTGCACCAAGTGCCTGGAAGCATTTTCGACCATCAGTCAATTTCGAACACGATGTACCGAAGTTCAGCAGGAACTGATCGCTTTCTTTCGACTTCATCCCGTTGATATGAAACTGGAGGATACCGATAATTATATCGAGTTTGAATTTATGGAAGTAGATTCCGAGGGAAGTGCCGTAAGTCGTATAATCTTTTGTGTAGCTCCGAGCTTTTAAATGACCTTTTATATTTAATGTCTAAGACGGAAGCGAATGCACACAGCAGCCCTGTTTCAGAATTTACCATTGAACCTATGCCTGCAGAAAGTACTAATGATTCAGAGGACAATAAACATGAAGAATACGATGGTTTTACCTATGACCTAATTAAGAATATTGCCGACAATGGCGATTTTGAGTCAATGGTCAGTAACGATGAGCGAACACTGCATAACGCTGAGCCTGTTGACGACATAGATCCTGTAGGTTTCTAAGAAAAAAGAAAACATTTGTTTCACTGTTTGCCTGGTCGATTTAAGATCACAATACTCACGAAATTGTACCGAAAAGTAAAATTTTGAAGGTGGGCCTGTGCGAACGAAGCAAAATGTTTGTTTAAAAATCATAAAAACAAAACTCGCAACAGTATAATTCAATAAGATATTATTTAAATGTTCTTTTCACTTTTTAGGTTGAAAATGTTGTCTCAGATGAAATAGAAATCGAGCTATTTACTTGTACCTTTTGCTCTAAAGACTTTCATAGTGCCCTGAAACTATCGAACCATACAGCAACGTGTTTGCTCGCTCCGCCACTCTGTCGCTACTGTAAACTAGAATTTGATACGATTGAAACATTGGAAACCCACGTGAAACAAAACCATCCAAAAGATCGTCCACATTTATGTCCGATTTGTCAAAGATCCTTCAATAGCGTATCGAATCGTAATACACATTTACAATCGCACAATCAACACGACATGTTCCGATGCGAAATTTGCAATCAGGGATTCAAGAGCAAGGTGTACGTAGCGAAGCATAAGAAAGCCGTTCACGAGACTGGACATCACATCTGTTCGCTGTGCAATCAAACTTTTACCAATACGCTAAAGTACAAGTATCATATACGATCGCATAATCCGATCAAAAAATACAAGTGCAAATATTGCGAGAAGACTTTCATGCAACATCATCATGTAACGAACCACGAACGAACGCATACCGGATTAAGACCGTTTTTATGTAATATTTGCGGAAAGGGTAAGCGAGTAGATGAATGCTGTGATTTTATTCAGTCATAACTGGTGTTTGTTTTTAGATTTCAAACAGGAGTGTAATTTTAAACTGCATTTACGTGTGCATAGCGGGGAGCGGCCTTATGTTTGCAGCATTTGCGGCAAAAGTGAGTGGCACTGCAATTTTTTATTATCTCACTTTCTCGGGACTTGAGTTGAGCGATAAATGAAAAATTAATTTCCTTTTCCAGATTTTGTTCAACACAGCACTTTCGTTATGCATATGCGTCATCATAACGGCGTTCGCCCCTATCAATGTGAAATTTGTGGAAAGAAGTTCATTCAGAAATCAACTCTTAATGTTCATTTGCGGACACACACTGGCGAAAAACCATACAAATGCGATTTGTGCGAGAAGGCGTTTATACAAACGCACCAACTTAAATACCATAAATACTCAGCACACAACGGACCACCGGTTCCTATAAAGAAAAAAATAAAATCGTCTAGCAGCACAACGGATACAAATGATCAGTCACTTGATGAAAGCGTCGCGAACAAATCAACAGAAATAATAACTTCCGGTCATCCTTATACTTGTCCGATATGTTCGCGCGGCTTTAAACTTCCTTCGTCATTAACATCGCACGTAAAATGTCACTCGGAAGAGAGAAAATTCATTTGTACCGAATGCGGAAATCTATTCAAACGTGCCGAACATTTACGGATTCATATTAATGGTGTCCACTTGAAGCGCAAACCGTATGCATGTGATTATTGTAGTAAAACATTTTCCCAATCCGGCGATAGAAATATCCATATGAAAAGTCACACCCGTTAGTATTAAAGTTTTGTAACAAATTTTGGGCTATTAATCGGATCCCGATATTTGCAGATGAAAAACCGTACCAATGCACATTTTGTAAGAAAGGATTCAAACTGCAAAAGTCCTTACGCGCCCATGAACGAATTCACACGGGTGAGAAGCCCTTTACCTGCGAGATTTGCGCTTCCGATTTTATTTCGTACAACGCTCTGGCAAGTAAGTGTAGTTAAATAATTCGCATATTTATTGCCATGCTATTACATCTTTAATTCTTTGCAGTTCACACGATGAAGCATACAGCTGAAGAAAAGGAAATGGTTAAAGATAAAACCCTACTGGAAGTACAAAATGCAATTAAAAGTGAAAATTTGCCAATGGAACCGTCAATCGTAAGAATGATTATGGAATCATCACTTGAATACAATCATCAATCGATTTTAATCGTGCCATCTGCGAAAAGTTTAGAAAATTGAAATGATTAATTAATTTATTTAGATTACCTTAAAATCAATTATTTATATAGGATAAGTGCGTTGATGCAGTTATTTATAATTCAATACAGCAATAGTCTTTTAATTTATGGCTGTGTTGTTACTGCAAAAAAATGTTGCGAGCAAGGGTTTCTTCGAAGGAAACAATTTCAATTATGTGATGTGTGGAACTTTCCCTTCCTAGATTCTGCGAGTATTTAATATAATTATAATTAATTGTATGATTCCGTGGCGTAGTGCCTAAGCACGCTAGTCTAGAAACTCAAGTCGTCGGCTAAAATCCCAACTAGCCATGGGCTAATCACCCGTCATCATCAATGGCGCGACAGCCCAAGTCGGGCGCTGACCTCCTGAAGTCGTCATCTCCAATCGTCTCGATCCAAAGACCGTGTCCTCCAGCTGCTAATTTTTAAGTCGGCTTTGCTGTCTTCATCAACCAAGTCTACCCATCGCTTGCGTGGTTTGCCTACTGACCGGTTACCACTCGCTTTGCCTTTAAGAGCACGTTTGGGGGTTCTTCTGTCTTCCATCCCCCTACATGGCCAGCCCACTGCAGTTTACGTAGTTTGATGAACGTTGAAGCTTCTGGTTCCTTGAGGAGTTGATATAACTCATGGTTGTATCTTATTCGCCAGTCCGTTCCTTCCTTCACAGGTCCCAAAATTTTGCGGATGACCTTTCTTTCGAATGCGTTAACTGCTTTTTCGGAAGTTCGCGTTAATGTCCACGTTTCGCTGCCATAACAGAGCACAGGTCGTATAGTAAGTTTTATATATTTGGAGCTTATTGTTCCTGTGCACTTTCTTGGATTTTATTATTGGAAGTATCGAATAATACGTTTTATTTGCTAGCATGATCCGTCGTTTGATTTCGTCCGTTTCGTTGCCGTCTTTTGCTAGATTAGCCTCAAGATATGTGAAGTTGTCCACTCTCCAAATTATACTCCGCAATTGTTACATTCTGACTGATTGGCGTTCTCTTTCTTGTTTGCGTCATTATTTTCTAACCACACGTGTTCTAATTAAAATATTATTATTAAAAAATAATAAAGTAAAATGATATTTGCAGCTGTATCAGAAGTGTTCCAGAAAAGCGGTGTTACTGTTTTATAATTCTTCTATACGTCGCGTTGCTTACCGCCTGGGATTAATAATTGAAAATTAGCGACGTTGTAAATTTCTCTCCACGGCTTTGTAATTTAGGGTGGTTTAGACTGACTTAGTGCTATCTGCCAATACTATGTACTTAATTATTTTTCGAGACAAAATCCGGGAAGTGGTTAATATCGATGTGCGACAGAAGTATCGATGCTACAAAAGCATTTAAAGTTTAAAGCACCAATTACGATTTTGGGTCATAGTCTCCGAGACTCGGTCAAGATTGAAATGTAACATCAGTTCTTTCGAGATAAGGAGGTTTCTTTTAAAGGTAACTTTGTTACTTGAATAGATATGAAAAAATTTCATTATTCGTTAGCCTTCAAATAAAAATTGTGGTAATTAAAAAAAAAATTTAAGCTTAAAAATATACTACTGTTGTAATAAATTTAACTAGAAGGCTCGTGGAAGTAGAAACCAATTCGATATCATATCACATCTAAGATATTTGAATTCGTGAAAACATACCCTATAATGCTTGGGGGTTGAATATTAAAGAATTATTAAATTAATTTTTAGGCGATTACATAAAAATCTCGTAGAAGTAAAAACCAATTTGAATTCTCATTGCAGCTGTTGTGACTGCGATAACCCCAGTTATTATATTTAAAATTGTTGAGGGACGATGATTTTATATTCCGTTCCGGCATTCGAGAGAATGCCGCAGTTGGAACCAAAAAAAGGTACAATGTCTACAGAAGAGACGCAAATTGCCTTCGAGGAATTTTTGCTGAAAAGTAAAATAAACGTTAGTCGGTTATACTTACTGGATGCGTGTCTTCCAAAGAATAAGACTGAGTTTGGCTTGAAAGTAAAAGATTTTATTCGGATGTTTTTTTTAAATAAATGTATGCTAACGCGTATTCAAAAGACTAGCGATTCCAATAGACTAGACACTTATACCCTGTACAGACTATGCGTTTTAAACGCATTTAAGTAGGTAAATTTAACAGTATTTTAAAAATCTTAACTGGGTCGCACTTTGCGTAACGGAATTGGGAACTCCAAGCGAACAGTAGACTGTTTAGCTAGAGTTGCAATTCCGCTTCCGTAATGCGAGCCGATGCTATGACCTGAGACGGAACTCCGCGATATTTACTTATGACTAATTAAATGCTATGATTATTATGTAATAATATTAATTTCCAGCGGGTCGCAAACACAACGAGCTATTGCAGTTGTTTACATTTGTTTAGAACTTGCGAGCTATGCAGTTGCATTTGCCGTTCATTCCGTTTATTTACAGATTGTAAGCCGAACTGCCGGTAATGAATGAAGGTTAATCCAAACGAATCGACTCAGAATTTGGATGACGGTAATGTGCTGGGCACAACACAGCTAAGAGATATGGCGAAATTTGTGAAAACGCAACACCTTGGTGGTTGAATATGAAAGTTTTGAAATTAATTTTTAGACAATTATATAAAAAGCCCGAGGAAGTAAAACCCATTCGACATCTTATCTGAACTAAGAAAAATGACGGAATTCGTAGTTCAATTCTGTCGCATCCCACTTTAGCCGCTTTCCGGATTTCGAACCAACAAATAATAAGGTTTCGCTCAGACTAGTGGCAGATGTTTTTTTATTAAATGAGAATCAAAGATAGAAAAGGATGTCTAAAAAATTGATCCAAACGAATTCTGTTCTCAATGTGTTTAGATGGTGGATGTGAATTTTTGTAGATTTTAAATACCCCTGATTTTTTCGAAGCAAAATAATTTTTTTTATACTAAAACAAACCTATTCGAAATAGATGCAATCTGTTAAATTAATTTCCAAGTTAAATGCCTGATTTGACTGATCTATGTTACGAACACGGGAAATCGATGCAGGGTTAACGTCGGGTATGGATAAAATAACTCGTTTTCTTAAATTTTTTTGATCTTGGTTAAAAATGGGCCATTTTCTGCTCAAGCACTGTCCTATCGGCAGTAGCGTAAGTCATAAACTCCCAGGGTACTGCAAGTGAGATAGCGAGTTCTTATAATTTCTTAAAATGAAAATAAGATCGAGGAAGCGTATATGTATGTTCAGTAGGTCTTTCAGAGCTAGTACTTTAAGAGGATGGCCCGGAATTGATTGTATTTTTTCCATTACCAATTTCGTTTCGAGGTAAGGATTTAATGTTTCTTCAGTAGGTAGGTACGCGTGGCTGCCCGTGAGAAGAAGTAAGGAGTTCGGGAATGTTGATCTCTGGTGATCATTTGAAAAGGCTCAACTCGTTAGCTTCGAGGTTGAGCAAGTTCTCGTGTTGGTTGCGTGCGGGTTTTGCAAAGTTGGTGATGGTGATGAAATTACTACAACTACGCGTATGCTATTGAGTCGTTCCGACCAATCTCAATGGCTTGGTGTTTTTTTTAAACCTAACTAACTTGCGAGTAAGTTACTTTAGATTGAATTGATGCGCGGCCGTCTTTTATATAACATGTGTTTGGCCAATCTGCACGGTGAACGATTGGGGTAAGAAAGATCATACATTCTGCTCTCAAAAGAATGGGCAGTGCCGAGCCATCAACTAGACATACATAAGGTACGCAATTTTATAATATTAATGCTTTTAAATTAAATGTCACAACAGTTTTCAAAAGGGCATCTATACCCTATCAAAAATAAAAATCTAGAAGGCAGGTTTACTGACGTCGTTCCCGAAGAACACAATCACGTTATGCTGAAAAATGTTTTTATAAAAATCTGTCCAGTGTTCAGGCTCTTTTATAGCGTAAATTCTAATTAAAAGCCATTGGTCTGATATTTTCAAAAGATAAATATTAAAAATAAAAAGAAAAATTTACATTATAAATAAATATGTACCGCTCGTTAACAAAATATAAATACAGTTTACAACTTTCTTGGTAAATTTAAGTTTTTAAAACAATTATCTTAACATATCATTTTGTTCTCGTTTTAAGCTTATTTTTTAATAATAACAAAATTATTGATTTATGTTCGTTCCATAGCGTAATTAAACTTTCTTCTACCTTCCAAATACCAAACAGCTTCGTGGTACGATTGCGGTATAATAGATAGAACATTTTCATCGGCCGAAAGTGTGAAATAAAAAACGTTTGAGGTAAATTGTTCACCGCTCTGAGCATCGTGAATATTTGCGACAACAATAACTTGCATATAATTCTTTTCGGTATAGATAACGTGAGCTTTCATTTTCATAAATGACGCGACCGGTACGGCCTTTCTAAATGCAATATCGCATATATGTTCGAGTTTTGGTCGCGTTTTACAAAAAATATACGCACAACCCCACGCCATTTCCAACGCTTGGCGCATTAAATAGCCACCGAATACGCGATTGTGAGCATTGCGATTTTCCGGATGCGAGAAAATTATTTTCGATAGTCCGGTGTCATTTAACCAAACGGAATTCGTCGGCAGAATGGGTCTGTTAAGAGCTTGAAGATCGGTTTGGAGCGTCTTAATGAAAATATCATGAATTAATTTCTGTTCATCGTCGTTTGGTTCGACTCTGAGCAGCGACAACTGTTGCAATTCATTTCGACGTTGTTTACGTAATTCACCGCCACACAAAATTTCCTCTTCACTCGAATTGCCCGGTTTAAGTGGATTAACCGGTGCAGCTTTAGTATTTGTTGCGTTTCGGGCAGCGAACAAGAACAGTGCACGAGTTAACTTTTTCCATTTTCCGTCCTGCTGTTGTTCGAGCCATACAACAATTTCCATCGACGAACGACCCACCCAACTAATATGTCCGGAAATTCGAATATCGTGATCGCTTTTAGGAATCACCTCCGTGAAATCGATTTTGTCCACCAGAATTGTGACGAAGGTGTAGGGTAGATGGATGCTTGGATCGAGCTTTGGGATGTAAAGATGCTGATGGCATACCCAGCCTACATAATGAAAATTATCAGAAAAAATTGAATGGATAAAAAATAAAATCTATGATTTACATGCAAAAATGTCCATATCTTCCATCAGTCTCCCCAATCGAACTCGACCCAGAAACGCTGTGTACTTATCACGAAGTTCCAAATTAGTGCTGAGTGGTATTATGGCCGATGCGAAGGAGTCCTGCATTGTTCTCGGTGGTAAATCTTCTAATTTTGGCTCGAATTTTGTTAAGTAGTCGCGGCTCTTGATCACCGGATCGTAATTGTTTTTCAGACCCAGCCGGTCCATCATCAGCTGTTTGACTATGGAATAGAGGAAAATAATAGATGGCGAGGCTTCGAAAATAAATATAGTAACGAAATGCGAGAACTAAAAAATCGGCACGAATTATTAAAAATTTTAATGAAATGAGATTCCTGTTCGGTACCTAATGCGTTTTTTTGTTGTAAAATTGCAGTATGACCTTTTATACGACGTAATTGTCCGGTGCGCAAAGATGAATATGCGAATTCAGCGCCAATAATTATGTTAACAGGTCCTCGTTCATAAAATTTTGGATCGGCTAACACGATTTTACCTAGGATTTCAAATACATTTCTATCGAGAAGCATCGTGGGCATTGCTTTAACAATTAACTATTTTTTTTTAACTTTATTCGACTATGGATGTTGCGAATTTTATTCTAGTTTTCCTGTGATTCATTCATGTGGAACAAAAGTTTACTCGGTAAGCATCGTTTAATTGATTGCGGTTCAAAGAGGTGCCGCCAATGTAACAGGTGACACAGTTCTCTACTCCATTTCGATCGACCAAAGGCTGATTCAGAAAAAGTATCATTCAACTCAAGTGCTGTCACGAACAGCTATCATGTCCGAGACCCCTCGGGAATTTATTTTCTCGATGGTGAAGGTTACTATCAGCCCTGTCGCATTTATGTTACAGCGTAGCAACCCATATTAATCTTTTCTCTAAAGCTTAAGCGAGTTACAGAGGTTTGAAATTTCACAATCGTGAAGTTGACCTTCAGGACTTTCGTGTGTTATTTTACTGCTTTAATCAATGGAACTATTTTTTAAATCGAGGAGGAATACTCTAGAGCTATATGGTGCTAAACAGAACTCCCCTAATTTTTATAAAATTTGACTACAAGTGGGTAATGTCATATCGACCCCCCTTAGCATAGATATAAATAACCATATGAACAAAGGAACATTTCCAACTTGCTTGAAAACAGCACTGATCTCTCCCATCTATAAAGGTGGTTCAAACAAAGATCCGAATAACTATCGACCAATAGCATTAATCAGCACGATAAGCAAAATCTACGAAAAGGTTATCAACAGGAGGCTCCTAAAATTTATAAAAAAATATTCTGGTTTTGATAATAACCAATACGGGTTTCAAGAAGGCAGCAATACAACGTCAGCCTTGATTGACGCTATTCAGTTCATAAACGAAGGTCTCGACGAAGGTTCGTATGTTACTGCGATATTTGTGGATTTAAAAAAAGCCTTCGACACTGTAAACCATAAAATATTACTTGAAGTATTAAAGGAAATTGGAATTCGAGGAAAGGCTAATGACATATTAAAAAACTTTTTAGTTGGAAGACAGAACATTACCAAAAATCTTGACATACTGAGCTCAACTAAGACTGTCAATATAGGAGTTCCACAAGGCTCAATCCTTGGACCTACATTGTATCTTCTGTATATTCACAATCTACAGTTCACAGGACTTAAAGGCAAATATATAACTTATGCTGATGACACATTACTTCTTTACAAAGGTAAAAATCCAGAACAACTAGAGATGTTGATCAACTCTGACCTGAAAATTTTCAAAAACTGGCTCTTAGGCAATATGCTAACATTAAATACTTCGAAAACAAACTATATGCTCTTTAGACAAACTAACAAATTAGACATTGATTTAAAACTAGAAATAGAAGGAATGCAACTAACGAGAACACAGGAAACAAAATACTTAGGGCTGACATTTGACGACAAACTCACTTGGACTCCTCACATAACTAAACTGAGAAATAAAATTGCCCCGATTATTGGAGTAATAAGACGGAACGAATACCTACAAGTCCCAATAAAGAATGTAATATATAATGCTTTCATCCTATCCAACATAAGTTACGGTCTAATTATATGGAGCCAGACATCGAAAAGAAACTTGGACAAAATTGCGAGACTGATGAATAGGGGCATTAAAGCCGTATATAATTTACCTCACCTGACACCATCGGAGGAACTTTACCCTACCTATGGGAAACTAACCATACACCAGCACATAAGCCTGGAACGAATAAAGCTAATTCACAATATAAAAAACAAGAAACTTAAATCCTCCATCAAATTGATCCACAACCACGAAATTCACAACTTTAACACAAGAAGTGCGAACTCTATTAAACAGCAACATGTTCCGAGGACAGATCGACTTAGAAAGGATCCTGTCTTTGAGGCAATACGAGAATATAATGCTTTGCCGACAAATATACAATTGGCAAAGAATGTGTTTCAGTTGAAACGACTTGCAAAAAAGCATCTTCTAGGTCGAAACTAGGAACGGTATTAAGAATTGTTGCATTTATAAACGACCTGAAATCAGATAATTATTCAGGCGGCTCTTGAGATTATCGAAGATTCTAAGGAATGGTTGTAGATTGTGTTGTTGCATGTATTAAGTGTTTATTTTTAAAACTTTTCACAATCCTCTCTTATCTTCACTTATATTTGTTTTAATTTATTAATAATTTTATTTTTATTTTTCTATTTTAAAATATTTGCAAACTATTTATCTCGGTACGACCCCTTATACCAGTGAGTTGCACTGACTGGGGAGTACCTTCGGGTTAAGGTAATTTAATTGGACATTGAGCCCAATGTCGGCATACATGCATGAGTATGTCGATACGGTGAAAATTTTTCCAGTTCATTGAGCTGAGTGACAGCATTTTCACCAGTTCTCTAAGCTGAGAAAGTGTGCCCAAATGGGGAATTCTTCTCCAACTCTTGAGTTGGGAAGGAATCGCCCATTTTGCATGAAGGGGTTAAATCTATTATTATTAAATAATGATGGGATAATGGATAAATCGGTCATTTCATTAACCCAGTATGACCGACTCATTTCGTTGAAGTGACTGATTAAAAAGATTCGGTCATTTGAGTCATTTCGGTCTCTTCCATGATTCGGTCGAAATGCCCGACCGACCGAAATGACTCACGATCACGACATACGAAAAATAACAAGTCGGTCGATCGGTCAGCGGTCACTAGAAAAAATATTCTCGTATCGTATCCGATGTTGATAGCCGTACAGCGCCAAAAGTTTCTATTCGACTTTGCGTGTCGGTCGGTACTCGTTGCTCGAAGGTAGCGAATAATTCCATTATAGACACTTTGGGGAAAATGCGCTAAGAGAAAATCGAAATCGAAACCAAACAATTTTACTACTGAATTTACGAATTCAAAGAATTTTCAAATTCATTCATTAACCGTGCAGTCTTTATAAATTCCAAACATGAAATGATTAGAATTGATTTTTTTCCTCGAAAACCGACCATCGAATTCGATTTTTTCTTGCCGCATTATCACCCTAAAGTGTCTCAAGTCTAATCAAAATTGTTTAGTTTCGATTTCGATTTTCTCTTGACGCATTTTCCCCCAAAGTGTCTTTAATGTAATCATTAGCTACCTTCGAGCGCCGAGTACAGACAGACCGACACGAAGAGAAACTTTTGGCGCTGTACGACTATCAACATCGGGTGCGATACGAGACGTAGAATATTTTTGCTAGTGACCGATTGAACGACTTGTTTCATTTCACATGACTCGAGTTAATTCGGTCATAGTACTGACCCGGTCATTTCGACCGAATCGTTCGCGACCGACCTATCACTACAACTCACAGATTAGCTAATGCTCTCGGATGGTTCCAACAACTATTTCCCCCGTGTGTTACAAAACTCAAAAAACAACTAACCGTTTTTGCGTCTTTTCTCCCGGCCGGCCTTCAGGTCCTGTAGGTCGAATCGATTGCATTGTGTGGAAATATGGGCAATGCTGTGAACATCTTCGAAATTTTTTTTTTTTGAAGGTTTGTTCTGGCTTGGTGATGAAGAGCCTTTATTACTATGTTCTTCTTCTATGCCGCGACAGCCCAAATCGGGTTTTGGCTACTTCGATGATACTTTTACTTTATTATTTTAATAATACAGTATTGTTTTCGATTTTTAAAAAAAAAAAATTTGCTACCCTCAAATTTTTTTTTTTCACGTTTCATGACGAGTAGACACGAAAAAAGCAATAAAAAATTTCAGTCCGTCTGTCCGCCGTACGCCGTACGCCGTACGTCGACCGCTGTACGCAAAATCGTTTGAAGGCTCGTAGCTCCCAAACCCTTTGAGCTATTAAATTAAAATTTTTTTGATGAATAGACTGGGTAGGCCCCTTGAAGTGGCCAAATTTGGAGGGGTGGGGGTGTGAGGGGGGAGGAGGGGGAAGTGTTTTAGACGGAAAATTTTGGTTTCTAGATCTCAGCAACCGCTTATGCTAGGAGACTGAAATTTGGAATTTATATAGAGCTTCAGTAGTGGACCCATTTGCAAAAAAATTGCCGATATAGGTGAAGGGGTTTGGGAGTGGGGGAAAAATAATGCGTTCGAAACGCAAAAAAGGTGAGATCGACACTTTCTAAAATCCATATCTCCTAAACGGTTAATGTCACAAAATTGAAACTTTATGAATATTTGTAGGTATACTAGGAGAATAGATCGGAAACAAAAATTTGAGTGGGGGCAGTGACGTACGGGGGTGGGGGGTGAAAAACTTTAGATTACGATATCTTACTAACCAATTTCACTAGATAAATAAAATTTGGTTCCTGTATAAAGATTGACAAACGAAGTTTGCTGGAAGCAAAATTTTTGAAGGGGGCGGTGGAGCATGAAAGTGGAGGGGATAAGAATTTTTCTAAAAAATCACGTCTCATATCTCAAGAACGGTGTAAGATAGATGCTTCAAATTTTTACCAGAAGTAGGCCTAATAGACCCCTAGTAGAAAACAAAATTTTGGAAGTGTGGGTGTAAAGGGTGAGGGTGGGGGAGGGTGAAAAGGAAAAAGTTCCGATTTTAATATCTCGACAACCTATAATGATATAAAGCTGAAACTTCGTATTTAGATAGAGCTATATTAGTAGCATCTTGGAAAAATATAATTTTTTATAGGGGTAGTATGGTACGGGGGTGGGGGGTGTTTTTCCTATCTATAGAACGGCTTATGCTACAAAGTTGAAACTCGGTATGTTTATGTAAATCAACTAGAAAACTAATTTAGATAAAAAAAAATTTCAAATATACATTGGCGTTCGGAGGGGGGGCAAAAAAAATGATCAGTGAAAATGGAATGCATATATTTTCACGGTTTTCGTCATATCTATTAGGTCTTCCCAAATATTGAATTCATTTTTATTCTATGGATTCTTCATATAAATACCTAGATAGTGTTTTCAGGATTTTTTAAAATTCGACCCCTAAGGGGATGCAAAGGGGGTTGTAAACTTTTTCACGAATTCTACTATATCCACGTCTTATCAGATATTGAATATCTTTTCATATTCATGGGCTTGTGTAATAATCGCCTAAAACTTGTTTTTAAGTTTTTTCCTTTTTCCACCTAGGAGGGTATAAACGGGTTGAACACGTTTTCACGAGTTCCGTCATTTCTTTTAGAAGTGATAAGAAATTGAATTGGTTCCTACTTTCTCGTGCTGTCTTAATATTTATTTATTAACTCCTTTCAGGATTTTTGAACATTCAACCCCCAAGTGGGTGTAAGGAGGTTGCATATCTGGTGATATATCGAATTCATTTTTACTTCCTAAGGTTTCCTATGTAAAAAAGCCAAAAAGTCAATTTCAGTATTTTAGATATTCAATCCAAAAAGGTGTAAGGAGGTTGTATGCTTTTCAAAGTTTCGACATATTTCTTAGGTTCGATGAGATATTAGATCGCTTTTTATTTCCACAGACTTTTTATATAATCGCCTACAAACCCATTTCTCAATTTTTCGATATTCAACCCCCAAGGGTTTGTATAAGTTTTCACAATTTTTGCCATTCCTTAGTTCTGATGAGATGTAAAATTGACTATTACGGCCAACCAATTCACGATTTTTCGAATTTCCAGAACCAAGGAGATGTGAAGGGTTTGCTTACGTTTTCAGAATTTTTTCAAAATCCGTCTTGTCTCATGAGATTTCAGGTTGCTTCTTATGAAATCGTTTAAAAACCTGTTTCACAATTATTTCGAAATTCAAACCCCAAGTGGAAGTAATAGGTTTGTATACGTTTTAACAATTCGTCATATCTCTTAATTCTGATAAGGCAACAAATACGTTTTTGCTTCTATGGGCTTTTAGTGTACATAATAAACTGAAATTCGAATAGTCTACACGGACTTTTTCAATGTTTAATCGTCTAAAAATCTCTATTTTAAATATTTTTATATTAAGAACAAAATTAATTTTCCATAAGAAATCTAAAAATCTCGAAGCAACTCATGATACACTCCGACTTTTACCGCTCCCGAACTTTGACCCTAAAAATAATAAAGTTTCGCCCAGACTATTTTCGATCGGATTTGGCACATTATGGTCGTCCCTCAGTCTGATCTGAGCTAATTTTTCGACGCTTCTTAACGTAATTTTTTTCGGCAATTCTTTCTTGCCTATCGTCCAATCCAGGCGAGTGAGGGGAGAATAGTTTCTTGGAGAATCGATAATGTTGGAAGCATGGAAAACTAGTTATTAGATTAGATTTCATCGGAAGCGGAGAGATTTCTCCAAGCACCGCGACCAGTCTATTGTGCTATACCTCATAGATCTTTCTCCAGTTTCAACCTAGAAGTCCTTAACCAGCTTTATTTCTCTTAGGAATTTATCTAGTTGGTGTTGTCTATTTTTGCGATGGTACTATGGTCCACAAAGTGTTCTCCAAGACACTTGTAGCGCTGAATTGCGACTGCTTCACAGCAACACAGAGTCTGTTCAGAGGTTTCCGCCTGCAGTTGGCAGAACCTGCAAAGGTTATCAGTTAAGATTCCTATTCTTTTAAGATGATCTTTCTAGCGCGAATGGCCCGTAGTTATAAGGGCAAGAGTTGGACCATGTCATGAGTGGGATTCCTACCTAAGACTTCTGAGTTGATAGACAAGCGTGCTCACAGTATTACTACTTTAGTGTGATAATATTAAGTTAGATATAAGTAAGAGCAAGCTGCAAATTAAACACAAAAACGACTTCCGAAAGAAATCTTCTTCATACCTTCAGACATCGTCAGACTCGATTGGTTCTGCTCCCGTGCCCAAATTGTATTGCTTTCATCCGGAAGTTTATATCTAGTTTTCGAATCCATAATTAGGATATGAACTGAATAACAATAAATAAAATAAAATAAACTTACAGCACAGTCGTAACACCGAAAGTTCGACTTTGTATCGGTGACCTTTTCATGCAGTTCTGCACGCGAAATAAAGCTCTAATTATGCCGGACTGAAACATCGTTTCTTTTCTTACAATCCGGAATTTAAACACTAAGCTCCAAATGGTTTTATTTTATTTTACTAAACCACGAAACCGTTCTGGATTATGGCGTAGCAAAATCTCACTGACAGGTTTTACAAGGCCGCGCTAAAAGCGTCGTTGACGTCTCAAATCATATGAATGCAAATTGTTTACGTTTTTGTCGATTTTCCCATTTTCTTTCATGTTGGATTGAATAATTTCAATTGAAAGTGAAAGAAAATAAAATAATTCATTCGGGAAACGATTTGCAGTGCAGACGTTTATTTTCACAATTTCCAAAAATTGAATTCCAGTAATTAATTTTAACACAAAAGCTACTCAATGGCAAAACAGTTTTATTTATTTTTCTCAACAACGGAATAAATATCGAATTATTTAAAATAACACAAAAGTTTCAAGAAATAACATTTTTAAAAATTAAATCGAGACGTATAACAGTTATAATCGCGTACACAAACCACAAAAATTCGTCGTTAAGAAAATTGCCCGCGAATTTGTCGTTTTGAACGAAAATAGACCGGTGAAATAACGCGTCGATTGGCAGTCTGCGTACATTTCGCGTTTGTTCTTGCTAAGCCCAAGCCCTCAATCCCAAGCGGACAAGAAGTGTTTTCAGCGTAATTTGTTTGAAATTCTCGCAAATTTCTTTTGTGTTTCCCATTAATTTTCAAAAGTACGTAATGGCTACATCGGAGGCTGATCTTCCGTTCCGCGTCGAATACGCAAAGACCGGACGGGCCGGTTGCAAAATGTGTAAAACGCCGATAGAAAAGGACTCCGTGCGGCTTGCTGCCATGGTCCAGGTGAGTTAATGCGATTGTGAAATTATCAGCTTGAAGAAAAGCGATAATAATATTGTGGTGCCTAGCGAGGCACAGTTTATTTTATTGTTGAAGTAAAACTGATTTTTAGGTTTTGAAACGTTTTGAAGGTGTACTGAAAATCTGCATGTGGTGGGTGTCGGGTAGTTCTATAAGGGTGTTATCAGGTTATCCCCGTTTTTGAGTACCCACCTAGTCGATTATGATTTTCTAGATAAGATATTAGGTCCCATAGAGCAGGTAGTCTTAATGATTCATACCGGTTCGAATTAAGATCCAGATTGTAGAACATTTTTTTGTTCAAAATAAATCAACTCGTTGGATGTTAAATTTTATTAAAAGTCGAAAGAAATTTAAATAAATCTTTGTATTTCGCTTCAAATTGGCTAACACTACTTCACTCGTTGACCTGAAATCAAGCCTTTGATGTGTCATCGTCTAGAACCTGATTTGTACCGTTTTCTGTTTTGTTTACCTGTTGATGGATACTGGCCATACCTTCGGTCGCCCCCAGTTTCCAAAAGCTACGTACCTTTTGCATCGCTGCCAGTCAACAGCCTATATAATTTGGAGCAGCTAAGGCAATTGGAAAGATAGAGAATGTGTCATTCAGGGTAATTATTCGACAAACATGTACATAACTTGCGGGCACTGAGCAAAAGATTGCAAATTATGCAGGATAGAACGTCCGTTAAACTCGAATGTCGGACACATTGCGATTTCGAATCGCCTCTTCTAAAGCGCTGTTAATCGGAAGCGCACACATGGATGCCGTACCAAGACATTTAATCGCACAGTACAATGGAATATTTAAAATTGCATGTGTTTTTGTTGTGAATGGAGGCCAAGGATAGATTATTTTTACTTGAAACAATCAACTCCTAAACCACCACAATGAGGCAAATTTTTAAGGAATATCGCGGCTTGGAAACAGCGTGTTGCACAGCACAACGCTTCATCATCAATGGCGCGACAGCCCAAATCGGGCCCTGGCCTCATGAAGTCGTCGCCTCCAATCGTCTCGATCCAAAGACCGCGTCCTCCAGCTGCTAATTGTTAAGATGGCTTTGCTATCTTCATCAACCGAGTCTTCCCATCGCTTGCGTGGTTTGCCTACTGGCCTGTTACCACTCGCTTTGCATTTAAGAGCACGTTTTGGGGTTCTTCTGTCTTCCATCCGCTCTACATGGCCAGCCCACTGCAGTTTACGTAGTTTGATGAATGTTGAAGCTTCGGGCTCCTTGAAGAGTTGATACAGCTCAAAGTTGTATCCTATTCGCCAGTCCGTTCCTTCTCAGGTCCCAAAATTCTTCGGAGGATCTTTCTTTCGAATGCGTTAACTGCTTTTTCGGAAGTTCGCGTTAGAGTACCCGCAGACTAGAGATATAAAATCGCGCGATAGTTTAGTTCATAGAGATATATATACTGGAGATGACAAGCAGCGATTGAGTTGAAGGCGGACGTCGTCGCAATACTCACACGCTAAAACAACAACAATTTGATATAACGACCCTGTTTTGTCTCACTTCCCACCTTGTTTTTGGCTTCAAAGCGCTTTATACAAAATCGGTGGCTTGTCATCTCCAGTAGCTCTATGGTTTAGTTGAATGGCTAATTGCTATGAAGCTGTATGGAAGGGTACACACCGAAACCAAACGATATGTGTGCGCCCTTCCATATAGCTTCATAGCCATTAGCCATTCAACTAAACTATCGCGCGATTTTTAATTTCTAGTCTGCGGGTACTCTTAATGTCTACGTCTCGCTGCCATAACAGATCACAGGTCGTATATTAGTTTTATATATTCGCAGCTGGGGGGAGGGATCTGATGTGGAGAGTAGGGTGTGTAAGGGAGGAGGAGAGTTTCGAAAGAAGGCCTGCGTCATACTACAGTCGCACAGGATGTGCTCCGTCTACGACTTCTGGCAGCGGAGGCATCCCGGCTGTGGAGTCCTCGTGATATAGTGCTCGTGCGTGAGCCTTGTGTGGCCAAGTCGGGCCCGAAACAAGTCAATAGAAGTAACAATGATTTATTATTCGCATTCAATAATTGCTTGGCTTGGTGCAATAAACTCCTATGTGCTAAGTTTTGAACTTTTATTGTTTACATAAAACGTATTAGCTATCACTTTGCAAGAATATAAAATAGAAAATAATGCTTCAAAATAAGTAGGATGGATTTTGTAGCATTACTTTTAAATTTAATTCCTTACAAAATCATTGTAAAGGTACAATCTGGCTGGTACTGCCGACCATCGCGGTCAGCAGTAACTGCCAACCTCAACTGCTCACCGCGGCTGCTTTGCATTCACAACCGTCAACTGCCGAGCAGTCGCAAACAGACATGACAGCTTGTTTTTGCCTGTAGTCTACTGCCGGCAGTTACTGCTGACCGCGACGGTCGGCAGTACCAGCCGGCGTTTTCTATGAATACTAAAAATTTAAAGATTGTGCACATAGTCGTTTATTGCAACAAGCTTTTCAATTACACTACCGGCAACGCTTTCAGATGTTATGTACTACTTGTTTCACAGTTTGATAGCTACTATCAAACAAAATCGCTTAATGCACACTTTTACGTACAACTGACCATTTTCTCGCTTCATCGTAGTGAAAACTTCTCTGTATGGAAGTTTTGAGACTCTACCGTCATTCCTTTGTTCGGCAGTACAATCTGAACAATAATTTGATGTTCTTTTCGGTTTCTGACAATCGAGTCTTAAGTGTCCCTGTTGTCCACATTCCCAACAGCTCAGGCACCGTTGTACATACAGGTCTGGAAACTCAATGCAATATTTTGTGGTGGGAGTAGACACCTTTTGTGAACAGAAATTTGGTTGAAAAAGAGACGAGACGACCCTGAACAAAGATCCAATGTCTGTACCATCGTCGAAAAATCTTGTTGCCACTCTGGGGTAATTATTCGAAGCACTTCTGCGGTTAGCGCCAATATTAAAGCCGTTCCGAATCATTCCAATGAATATATCTCGCGGCAGCCTTAAAATGGGGTCCTATAAACCCATGGTGTTTGTTCATCGAAGATTGGAACTTTGTGCATAACGTGTTCTGTCTTGATGACTTCAGTTGCTTTCACGTTAACACAATCCCTTTTTAAGCGTTCAACTTCCTCCACAAACGCAGATGCCTTTTACGCCATTGGTTCTTCGAAAGTTGGAAGTTTCTTCTCTTATTTTTCTTCAATTGCCTACCCATGGTATTCATTGTCTGATTTAGATCTTCGATTTTATTATTCTGCTGCTCCAACCATTCATCGAGATCTGTTAACTATTGGTCTAGTTTCTGGTAGAGGGCCTTCGAAATCTGGTCTGGATTCTGGTTGAGGTCTATTAATTGTGTTTTTGACTTTGCTGGTCTAGTTTATGAAATTTGTTGGTCTGTGGAATGTCGTATTAACTTACAGCAGCCCGCTCTCTAAAAAGTTTAAGGTCGGATACTCGGTCGGAAAGATCCTATTATATCGATTACAAAGAAAAGTATGTCGCAATAACCGGAGAATACTACGTCAACGCACTCGCAACATTTAAAGGTTGCTGGAAACAAAAGGTATGGTATGGTATGGTATATGGGGTGGTGATGCCATCATCTTCCTTCACTTAGCCGTTAGTGTTCGTCCCTTGTGCTCCTCGTTTGAGTGAGATTACTCTTGGAACCTAAAACCATTTAGTAGATTTTATAAAGCTTGCTATGTTACATAGCTTCCCCTTATCGTCTTCTCGTTTATGATAGGGCCGGACACTCGCATAGGACGTGGAAGATTGACTCTTCCACTTCTGGGTCACCGCAGCTACAACAGAGATCATTTGCCTCGGCACTTAGTCGTCTAGCGTGTCTACCGATCAGGCAGTGCCCTGTGAGCACTCCGATTAGTGTGCCAGCATCTTTTCTACTGTTAGACAGTTACTATGCGATTATATTTTAAGAAAGAAGTTTTCGAAAAACAAAAGAGTCAAGTACACGATTTCAGACGACTTTGAACGACGTGATATCAACGGTATTCGAAAGATCTAATGAATGTTTTTGTGTTATTTCGATTCCACGCTGGATTAAAATCCAATCCATGGTCCATTCTATCGAATTACATGGCTTTTCGGATGCGTCGCAAGCTGCACTCGGCGCAGTTGTTTACGTTCTCGCTCTCCTCGACTTAGAAAAAGTCGCACCAAGCAAAAAAAGGCCTTATCCCACCAATGAGATCAAGAACAATTCGAGTTACAAATTCAGACTCGAACTCTCAGCTGCCTTGCTTTTCGTCAAAAAGTTTAGCCAACTTTCGCCATGAGTATAAATCCGAAAAATGTAGCTTGTGTTTTGACAATAATTATCATTAATATTGTAATATTTTTCTTTTCTGAAGAATAATGGAATGTGATGTCGATGGATTACGGAAAAGAGTAAATCTGCCTGTTCTTCTTGAGATAGTTTTTGAGATATCGCCGTTATTTGTTTCGGGAGCGAACTGTTAGCGCAACGTCCAGCCACTAGAGTTAACTCTAGTAAATCTCGCTCATTTATAATCTTCCTCCTCGTTCAACATCTCAACTAAGAATTTAAATATGAATTTATCTAAAATAACTTACAAAAGACTTCTGACCACCCGTGCCTAGTACTTTGTTTTGCATTTAAATTCAATGTAATCTAAATTTCAGTCAAGCTTCCACGATGGAAAGATGCCGAACTGGTTCCATGAGGAATGTTTCTTCAAAAAGCAGCGTCCCAGGACAGAAGGAGACGTTGCTAACTTTGAAAATATGCGATACTCCGACCAACAACGTATAAAGGCGAAGATCGGTGAGGAACTTTTTTTTAAAAAAATCATTCTTAATATTAAATTTCGTTTGTTTTACAGCGGAAGTCGGTAGTACAGTGGTACCAGCATCTGGAAAAGGTAAGAAGCGACAAAAGGCTGACGCGGCAACAACAGCAGCAACTAAAGATTACGGCATTGAATATGCAAAATCGGGGCGTGCAGCCTGTTGTGGGTGTCAGCTTAAAATTTCTAAGGATGAGATTCGTGTTAAGAAAGTAGTTTACGATACCGAAGTCGGTATGAAATTCGGCGGTCAGCCTTTGTGGCATCATTTAGAATGTTTTGCCCAAATTCGCAACGATCTTGGATGGTTAGAAACGGGCGTAAAATTGCCCGGTTATAGTTTGCTTAAAGCTGAGGATCAAAAAAAGGCAAAAGCTCTACTTCCGTGAGTTTATTATTGTTAGGTTCTAAAGTGTTTTTTTAAATAACATGATGTTGAATTTTACAGTCCTTTAAAATCGGAAGATGTGCCAGATGCGAAGAAACCAAAAATTGACGTTAAAGAAGAAGCCGAAGATAAAGAGCTGGAAGCAAAGATAGCGAAGCAAAACGAATTGTTGTTCAAGTATCGCGACAATATACAGAAAAACATGAGCAAGGCCCATATGATTGAAATCCTAGAAGATAATGATCAGGATGTGCCTGAAGGTGATACACTAAAGTTATTGGATTTGGTGTCCGATGTTGTTACGTTTGGTGCTCTGAAGCGTTGCAAGAAATGCAAGAAAGGACAGTTAATGTTCAGCAAGTCGGGATATATTTGTACCGGAGATCTGACCGAGTGGGTCAAATGTACTAATTTCGAGAAGGAGCCGTCTCGCGTGTCATGCAAAATTGATGGTGAATTAAAAAGTACATACTCGTTTTTGAAGAAGTATAAGTGTAAAGTTGAAGCAAGGGCTATTAAGTATGTGCCTTCCAGTGTTCAGACATCAGCGGTATCAGTTAAGAAGGAAGATGAATTGGCTGGGTAAATTTTGAATATTAAATTATGTTTCTCGCCTATTAAATATTCTTTTTTTTTTTTGCAGTCCCAAAGTTAAACGTGAAAAGCCACCACTCTACCAGCTTGAATTCGCCATAGTTGGACTAAAATCGTCCGAAGAAAAAATCAAGAAATTAGTTCATAAATTAGGTGGTCGAATTGTCACAAAAATACACGCAAGCTTAGCTGGAGTTTTCTCAACCGAAGAACAAATTGAAAAAATGAGCAGTAAAATGGAAAATATAAAAGGTTTCGGTATTCAAGTGATTCCTGAAGATTTCTTGGATGCCGTGCAAGAAGATCCGACAGGAGCGATTTCGTATATCACCAGTAAGAGTATTTGTGATTGGGGCACCGATCCAAATACCAGAATACCGCAAGAAGATACAACGAAATCCAAATCGAAAAGTATTTACACGAAATCGGTACCGAAATCGATGAAACTGCAGTTGAAGGGAGGCGTTGCTGTCGATCCCGATTCGGGTTTAGCTGATGTTGCGCACGTCTATATTCAGGGTAACGTAAAATGGAATGTCGTCCTGGGACGTACGGATCTTCAGTCGAATAAGAATTCCTATTATAAGCTCCAGTTGCTGGAGCGTGACGGCGGAAACGGGTAAAAAATAAATTCCTTTTTTTGACAATGTCAAAAATTGAATTGCTTTACTTTTATGTGAGCATATAGTGAAAAAATTTAAAGCGAAACTGACAACATATTTTGAAGTTCAAGGAAGTAGATATACTAGATTACCGTTTAAATACTTTTCGTTTTCGGTTTTTGCAGATATTGGTTGTTCAGGTCCTGGGGTCGCATCGGAACAACTATCGGTAGTACCAAAGTGCAGGATTATAGCAATCTATTGAAAGCTCAGGATACTTTTAAGGAAATTTACGCCGAAAGAACGGGGAATAATTGGGAGGAAAGAGACAACTTTGTGAAGGTAAATCGAAGACAAATTTTGACATGTTAACTATTAGAACATTTTGTTTTCAGGTCCCAGGCAAGATGTATCCAATTGATGTGGATTATGGTGCCGACGAGGAAAAGGTGGCCGATTTTGCTAGTAGCAAAATCAAATCATGTCTACACGATCGCGTTCAGGAATTAATCAAACTGATCTTCGACGTGAACATGATGAAAAAAGTAATGTTGGAATTTGATTTAGACATGGAGAAAATGCCCCTGGGTAAATTGAGTCAGAAGCAACTACAGTCAGCCTATAAAGTCCTCACGGAAGTTTCCGATCTGATTAAAAATGGCGGATCAGATGTGCAGTTTATTGATTGTACGAATCGTTTTTACACTTTAATTCCGCATAGTTTCGGTGTAAATAATCCTCCGATTCTTAATACAACCGAACAAGTTACACATCACAGTGAAATGCTCGATTCCTTAATGGAAATCGAATGTGCGTACAGTTTGTTGCAAAATACCGACAAAGACGTCAAGGAAGAAACTAATCCGCTCGATCAGCACTACGATCAACTTAAAACCGATTTGATTCCACTTGAAAAATTATCCGAGGAATTTAAATTGATGTCACAGTACGTACATAATACTCATGCGGAAACACATCGAATGTACGAATTGGAAATCGTCGACATATTCAAGGTATCGCGAAAAGGAGAGGCTCGTCGCTACAAACCATTCAAGAAACTTCACAATCGAAAACTTTTGTGGCACGGATCGCGTCTTACAAACTATGCGGGTATTTTGAGTCACGGTTTGAAAATTGCTCCGCCCGAAGCACCAGTTACCGGTTACATGTTCGGCAAGGGCATCTACTTTGCCGATATGGTCTCAAAATCGGCTAACTATTGTTTCACCAGCAAGGAGAATAACACTGGTTTGTTGTTACTTTCTGAAGTTGCTCTTGGCGATATGCTAGAATGTTCACAAGCTAAATACGTTACCAAATTGCCAAACAACAAGCACAGCACAATGGGAATCGGACAGACGTGTCCAAATCCAAAGGAATCACATTTCCGTGAAGATGGAGTGGAAATTCCGTTAGGCAAGCCGGTCTCCTCGAAGGCCAGCAGTTCGTTGTTGTACAACGAGTTCATTGTTTATGATGTCGCTCAGGCTAATATTCAATACATGTTCCGCGTTAACTTTAAATATAAGTATTAGGACCGCTCAAATGTGTTTTATGTTTTTTTTTTTGTTACGTTGTGTTTATCGAAGATTAGTTTGGTTTTACAGATAAAATAATGCGGGTATATACGAATTAAAATTGTTCCGTCATTCCTATTTTCAATATAATGATTTAATAAAAGTTACAGCTTTGAAGACATTTTTTCATTTTATGGTTGATCAATGATTATAAAGACGTATTTACACCTAGAAGCTGGACATTTTTATATTATTGGTCTATACAGCTTTTACAGAAATCGTTAAAAAGAGGCAGAACCCTTTCTAATGGCTGCCTAAAATAGTCCGGGAGGAACCTCTTCCTTTATTTCATTGTCAGTATTTTTACTGGACACTCTGATTTTGGCACATACGTTGACTTAGTTAAAAAAATAACTATAAATTGCAAGAACAGCAGACAATGGAGCCATATATTTTGCACTTGCCCCGCTCTGGCACTCCAGAACAAAATTTCTAGCTACCTCGAGTTGCGACATAAAAACGCTTGCGATAATTCGTCGTCTACATAAACCAACTATGCTAGTAGCTATTGGAGGTTGTGGATATAAAGTAGTTATATATACGGTTGGGCCCAGTATTGAGCCTTGAAGAATTGCTATATCAATTGTTTTTGGTTCAATTATGTATTTCTGCCCACTGAAATAGTTATTTAATAATTCATTTGCCTTTGCTCGAATGCCTTAGTAACAAAATCTTATTGTGTTAAACGTTTTTTTCAGATCTGTAAAGTCGTTTTGTCAAGTCGTTAATTTTTGTCAATCAAAGCTGTTTATCATTAATGAGATTCCTAATTTTGTTTATTACCTATTCAAAGATCTTTTTTGTCGACCGACAGATCCCAATTAGTCGATAACTGTTTGGATCTTCAGAGCCACTTTTCAGATCTGGACTGATCGATGAAAACTTTAAGCAGGAAGAAAATGTAATTAGTTTTTGGTTGCGGATAAATGGGCTGATATGCTACCTCCCAGAGTTTTCGTTATGTCAACTGCCCCTGGAGCTGCATTTTTTTTGAGTTCAGATATTATATTTTCAATTTCTTCTGCGGTTGTAGGAAAGTGGAACATGGAATAAAATACTTGGGCGTAAGGTAATTTATTGACAATGCTTAAATTTGTTATATATTCTGCTGGAATTTTTCAACAGTAGCAAAATGATCATTAAATTTGTTTTTAATTAGAGCGAGATCTTTGATTGGGCAAGGGTCCAACCTAATTTGTACCTAATTCCTAAGCCTACGGGCCCATTTATTCACTCGAGTCGAGTGAGTAACTCGACTTACATTTTAAGTCGTGTCGTTCTTAACTGGGTATTATGAGACTCGACACGTGGAAAGTCACTTCAATTGTAGGGTAGGTAGGTAGGTACGCGTGGCTGCCCGTGAGAACACGGACACACTAAGGCCTAAAAGGTCCGTTGTGTTACCACAGGATCAACGAATCCGGTCCTACTTGTCGAACTATTTAGAGCTTGTAATGAAGCGTTGGATTCTCGCGACCTCCATTGCGGTAAGATCACCAAGACAGTTGAAGAAGTAAGCTCCAATATGAGCTTTCCTTCTAGCGGATAGAGCTGGACAGGTATAGAGAAGGTGAAGGACTGTCTCCTCCTCCTCCTCATCCAGGCAGCTTCTACAGAAGTTGTATGAGAAGAGTCCAAATCTTTTAGCATGACCTATAAGACAGTGTCCGGTCAAGACACCGACTGTAGTGCTGATATTCGCCCTTTTGAGCAAAGTTAGCCTTTTAGAGCGTTTTAGATCCAGCTTCGGCCAGATCTGTCTCGCAGTGTGACATGTAATACCGTCTGCCCATCTTGAGTTGGTTTTCTCAATTGAGTCCAATCCCAGTAGCAGTTTACATGTAGAGAGAGGCACACCCAGATTCCGATGTTCCGGCATAATCTGAAGAGTGGTACCGCGCTGAGCGAGTTCCCTGAAATATCCCTGTGTCCTGGCACCCAGCACAGAAGAATATTGAACTGTTCAGCCATCTCCTTAAGAGATGATCGACATTCTGCGGATACCTTTAATGTTGTCGAGGCCGATTCCAAGGATTTTATTGCCGCTTGGCTGTCTGTGAAAATGCTAATATCCCTAGTAGATATTACATTACACCTCAGCCAGGACAAGGCCTCTTTGATGGTCATAAGCTCCGCCCTCTGTACCTTCTCTAGGGTGGTGCGGTTAACCGCTTTGTCTAAGGCCGTCCACCAGACAATAACACCATCCATAAGTATCGGTCTGACGACGGACACGTAGAGCCAATGAACTATTCGGGGTTGCATACCCCATTTTTTGCCAATGGCCTTTTTGCACGAGTAAAGCGCAACTGTTGCTTTCCTTACCCGTTCCTGAATGTTAGATTTCCAGTGAAGTTTTCTGTCCAAAATGAGACCCAAATATTTTGCACTATCGGTGAAAACTAGACTAGTACCATTCAGAGAAGGAGGGTCTATGAGGAATTTTGTATTTCCTGGTGAAGAGGACTAATTCTGTCTTGCGTGGGTTCACGACCAACCCGCATTCAGCTGCCCATTTGTAGAGAATAGAGAGAGCATTCTGCAATATCTCACTCAACGTGTTGAGGTGCTTTCCCGAGACAAGAATTGCAACTTCATCTGCATAAGCAATCGCTCTGCAGCCCGCCCCTTCCAGTCACAATAGTAGTTTGTTGACCACTAAATTCCAAAGAAGAGGGGAGAGCACACCACCTTGTGATGTACCTCTGCTGACAAACCTTCGAGCTTTGTGTTGACAATCCTTGATGTTAACATCAAATTGATCAACGCGCCAAGCGAGGACTCCACCTTCAGGCTAGAAAGTGCGTCAGTGATTGTCTCTCGTCTGACGTTGTTGAAAGCTCCCTCGATATCGAGAAAGGCAACCATGGTGTATTCTTTAATACTAAGAGATTTTTCAATGGTGTGCACGAGCGAATGTAAGGCCGTTTCGACCGACCTCCCCTTCCAGTACGCGTGTTGGGAGGTTGACAGCAATCGCTTGTCAATATTGTCGCAGATGTACACATCCATTAGTCTTTCCAATGTTTTCAGAAGAAAGGATGATAGACTGATAGGTCTGAGTTCCTTAGGGCAGACATGAAAGCTTTTCCCTGCTTTGGGTATGAAAATCACCTTAACTTCCATCCATGTTTCAGGCAGCCTTTCAAGATAACCTTCAGCCAAGGCAGAATTATATCCGAGGTATGCTGGATTTCAGTAGGAATTATTCCATCCTCTCCCGCAGACTTAAATGGCTTAGAGCCTTTTATCGCCCACTTCAATTGTAGCAGTCGACTGAATTTCACATTTCATTTGAGTAAAAACTCAGTCGATCTATTGTCATGATATGCAGTTATTTTCACGTACTACTAATTGTTTGAGTTACTAGCAATTCGGGACTTATGACCTTTCTATTCGGTTACCTGTGGCTAGGCACTCCCAAATGCCTTCACTGGAATCGACTTAATCGTCTTTCAACCAGTAATAGTATCAAGTAGCACCTCCTTCTTCATCCAGTGACTATCGTTTAGGGTTACTGTTCACATTTGTTAATGGAACAGATCGGATTTCTTTTTGATGTAAAATAACCCAACAGGCAGACCGTACCTGTAGAAAACTAATCGAAATTCTACACATTTTCTTCAGCCATTGAGCTCCATGTGTAAGAAAGGGACAACGAATGAAAACCGTCTTCGTAGAAATGTAAATAAGGTTCCCCACTGTCTTACATTTAGAATAGAAGGATTCGAAATTTGGCAGCTAATTCAGCGTCAGGACTTCATAAGTCCAATTTCAACTCGTTAATTTCTTTATATAAAAGGCGGAATTTAAAAAAGGACGAGCAAATACGTTGCACCACTCGTAGAAATGAAGTGAATTTTGTACGTACAAAGAACGTACGTAAGTTATGTATAAGCACCTAAAATATTATACGTAGAATCGCCAAAAATATTCGTCTAGTATGCTCTTCTAAACTATACGACATACACGGCGACTGCGGACCAGCGTTACCGTTTTACTACAAACATATGTAGCAAATTTACTACCTTTTTTAATTTGAAAATTTACTGCACTACTACCTCAAGTCATGAAACACTTCGTTTTTGCGATAATTCTCGAAAGTTAAATTGAAAACAGACAAATGCAACACACAAGAATGTAATCCATTATTATTTCACATTACTATATGTTTAATGTTAAGCTTATTTATTGTATTATTATTAAAATCGGTTTCTACTACCTCTCTTTTCAATACAATTCAAAAATAGTAAAAAGTAACAGTCAACAACTTCCTAACCTACTGTTACTATCTTTTGTAAGAACAGTGAACAAATTTCAATTCTTTGGCTCTAGCACACCGGGCCGCATGACTGACTTTTTTTCAGTGGTTTTCCGAAAAAAAACGGTTGATAAAAATTTGTGGTATGAAAGGACGTCGTACATTGGAAAGCAGCATTAAGCCTTTAAGTCTCTCAAAATGTCGCCTGGTTCTACAAAAACGCCATACTGCGAATGACACACGAACTAATCTGAAACATAACCCTCCTTTTCGCGCAAAGGCTTGTACAGTGTACACGTGTTTGTAAAAATGGTGAACGCAGTTAAATCGAAAAAACCCGCTGCCGGGGGCAAGAAAAAGAATAAACATCCCCTAAATGCGATCCTCGGAGGTGGCGTTATGCGCTACTCGAAAAGCAAGGTACGAAACTTTGAATTTTGAGCGATTTTTGGCCGTCGAAAAATTGTCGGTGGCTCCAGTTTTGACAAGTGGGCTCGTGAATGTGAAAATGTGGAAATTTCAGGGCTTTGTGGCCGCTGTGTTTATTAATTGCGCTGTACGGTTGCACAGATTTCTCTGTGGTGTTCGGTTTCTTTGTTATCTATTTGGTGCGATTTGAATTTGCGAAAGAAATTATTGTTTTGATCCGATGGCGGACCGGAGCTTTGCTCCATAGCTTTCCGTGTGGTCGCTGTCAATTTAGCTGATCGATTTTTTTTCTTTTACAGATGTATAAGCGCAGGGCTTTGTACCGATTGAAGGGAGTGAAACGTCCACACGTACAAAAAGCCAAAATTCCATTGAAGAAAGTGAAGAAGGTCGGAGGCCCAAAGAATGGTGGCGAACGTACCGTCTACTTGAAGAAGCCGAAGGCTAACTATCCAACAAAACGTCGTGTTCGTAAGCGCCCATCGCGTGCTACTTTCAACGGACACACTCGCTTCGTGCGGAATTCTTTGAAGGCTGGCCGTATCCTTATCTTGCTTGCCGGTCGTCATCAAGGAAAACGTGTTGTTCTGTTGAAGGTCTTGAAATCGGGACTTTTATTGGTTACCGGACCATACGGTGTCAACGGATGCCCGATTCGTCGTATCTCTCAACGCTATGTTATCGCCTGTCAGACCCGTTTGAACATCAGCAAATATGAGGTACCGGCGCATATCGATGACAAATACTTCAGCCGCAAGGAGAAGAAGCCAAAGTCGAAGACCGGCGAGGGAGACATCTTTGCCGTTAAGAAGACCCGCTTCGTGCCGAACGAGCAGCGCAAGGCCGACCAGAAGGCAGTCGATGCCGAGATCCTTAAAGTGATCAAGAAGAGCAAAGACGGCAAGTTCATTGTCAAGTACCTTAAGAACATGTTCAGCCTCCGTGCCACGCAGTACCCACACCGAATGAAGTTCTAAGCCGGTAATGCGTGTAACTGGTTTTTAACTTTTTTTCAAGAATAATTAAAAATAATAAAAAATCTGAAAAATTACACAATTGTGTTTTTATTTCAGTGAAACGATGGAGTTTTTGCAACCTTGCAGGCTTTCTTCCACGATTCTCGTTGGATTGCAGGCTTTCATTTCTTTTTACTTTTTGACTAGTGAATCTTTAGGCTTATCTTCGGCTGTTGCGTATGGGTTGGTGTTACTACTGCAGCCGCGTCGCTTAGAAACGTAGTACAAGCTTAAAATCACATGTGAAATGAGTAAGGAAATTACAGCATTGTCTTCAGTTCCTTAAGCTGAGAAAGTGCATTCAAAAAGGGATTTTATTTTTATTTCACTGGGTTGAGGGGCTGTACTCGTACTTTTATGTTCTGGCTATAGATGCAGTCTCCCTAATTTGGCCAATCAAAAAAATACTTAATCGTGTGTCTAAATAGCGCTATGGAAAAGAATTAGTTTTAAATAAAATCATTGAAATAAATTTAAATCAAAAGAGCAAAAAAACTTCTGATCGCCATGATTCATATGCTTGCTCACTAAACTAATACTTCGAGCTGTTGAGTTAAATGTTTTTGGTTGGTGGATTTGGTGGACACAAGTGGGAGTATTGGACAAACGGTGGAGGGAGCATTTTGGACAAACAATTTCCGTTTCTATATCTCCGACACCTCTTATGTTAGGAATTAGGAGGTAGGAACTTGGAGGTTATATAAAATGAGCCATTTGGAACAAATTGTCGACATTGGTGGACATATTATTTACTGCATATAAATGCTTCTAGATTGGTGTTAAAATAGCGTATGCGTATGGAGAATGTACATTTTTAGACTCCCTTGAAGATAGTCTTTCTATAAAAAAATCAAAAAATTTATCGCGGTTCCCATCAACTCTGAAAATCAAGAGGAGGGGAGGAGGGGTGAGGTCAACCTCACCCGCAACTGACGTCTTCATTAATAGACTCCTATTAAGAGAAATAGAAATTGAGTATAGGAGAGGGTGGGTGTGGCTATAATTGTCATATCTCGCAGCTTCAAAGTTGAAATTTTCTATTTATACAAGTTTGCTGGTACCTGGCTGGCAACTTTTTAAGTGGTAATTCCTACATATATTTTGAGAGAATGGCTTTCGATAGGGTCAATTTTCAATATCCGCGGATATACAGGGTGGTAAAAAAAAGTCTTTCCTGGCATGTGCCCTCACTCACGTAAATTGTTACATCTTCAAAACTAATAATCACAATTCAACATGCTTGTTTTTTTAGGGAATCGAATTACCTTTCATTTTATGCAACCGTTGATATTGTAGCTGTACCCGATATTGACAAATTTACTGTAAAATATAATTTTTTGCTACTATGACCATACATTTTTTTTGATCAATGTAATTTTTTCCCAGAAAACCCGATTATAATAATGTTAAGTATATTTCAATTTTATTTTGTTGTGTGCTGCTTCGAAAGTTGCATAAATTGTCATTAGGTACGACCGCTGTACGCGAAATCGTTTGAAGGCTCGTAGCTCCCAAACCCTTTGAGATATTAAATTGAAATTTTTTTTTTATGAATAGACTGGGTAGGCCCCTTGAAGTGGCCAAATTTGGAGGGGTGGGGGTGTGAGGGGGGAGGAGGGGGAAGTGTTTTAGACGGAAAATTTTGGTTTCTAGATTTCAGCAACCGCTTATGCTAGGAGGCTGAAATTTGGAATTTATATAGAGCTTGAGTAATGGACTTATTTGCAAAAAAATTGCCGATATAGGTGAAGGGGTTTGGGAGTGGGGGGAAAAACAATGCGTCCGAAACGCAAAAAAGGTGAGATCGACACTTTCTAAAATCCATATCTCCTAAACGGTCAATATCACAAAATTGAAACTTAATGAATATCTGTAGGTATACTAGGAGAATAGATCGCAAACAAAAATTTGAGTGGAGGCGTACGGAGGTGGGGGGTGAAAAACTTTAGATTACGATATCTCACGAACCAATTGCAGTAGAGAAATAAAATTTGGTTTGTATATAAAGGTTGACAAATGAAGTTTGCTGAAAGCAAAATTTTTTAAGGGGGCGGTGGAGCATGAAAGTGGAGGGGATAAGAATTTTTCTAAAAAATTACGTCTCATATCTCAAGAACAGTGTAAGATAGATGCTTCAAATTTTTACCAGAAGTAGGTCTAATAGACCCCTAGCAGAAAACAAAATTTTGTGAGTTAGGGTGTAGAGGGTGAGGGTGGGGGAGGGTGAAAAGAAAAAGTTCCGATATTAATATCTCGATAACCTATAATGATATAAAGCTGAAACTTGGTATTTAGATAGAGCTATATTAGTAGCATCTTGGAAAAATATAATTTTTTATAGGGGTAGTATGGTACGCGGGTGGGGGGTGTTTTTCCTATCTATAGAACGGCTTATGCTACAAAGTTGAAACTTGGTACGTTTATGTAAATCAACTAGAAAACTAATTTAGATAAAAAAAATTTTCAAATATTCATTGGCATTCGGATGGGGGGGGGGGGGCAAAAAAAATGATCAGTGAAAATTGAATGCATATGTTTTCTATTAGGTCTTCCGAAATATTGAATTCATTTTTATTCTACGGCTTCTTCATATAAGTACCTAAAAAGCGTTTTCGGGATTTTTTAAAATTCGACCCCTAAGGGGGTGCAAAGGGGGTTGTAAACTTTTTCACGAATTCTACTATCCCCACGTCTTATCAGATATCGAATATCTTTTCACTTTCACGTGCTTGCGTAATAATTGCCTAAAACTTGTTTTTAAGTTTTTTCTTTTTCAGCCCCTAAGATTGTATAAACGGGTTGAACACGTTTTCACGAGTTCCGCCATTTCTTTTAGAAGTGATGAAAAATTAAATTGGTTCCTACTTTCTCGTGCTGTCTTCATTTTTATTTATTAACTCCTTTTAGGTTTTTTTGGATATTTCAAGTGGGTGTAAGGAGGTGGCATATCTGGTGATATATCGAATTCATTTTTACTTCCTAAGGTTTCCTATATAAAAAAACCAAAAAGTCAATTTAAGTAATTTTAGATATTCAATCCTAATGGGTGTAAGGGGGTTGTATGCTTTTTAAAGTTTCGACATATTTCTTAGGTTCGATGAGATATTAGATCGCTTTTCATTTCCACAGACTTTTTATATAATCGCCTACAAACCCATTTCTCAATTTTTCGATATTCAACCCCCAAGGGTTTGCATATATTTTCACAATTTTTGCCATCCTTTAGTTCTGCTGAAATATAAAATTGATTATTACGGCCAACCAATTCACGATTTTTCGAATTTCCAGAACCAAGGAGGTGTGAAGGGTTTGCTTACGTTCTCTCAAATTTTTTAAAATCCGTCTTGTCTCATAAGATATCAAGTTGCTTCTTATGAAATCGTCTAAAAACCTGTTTCACAATTTTTTCAAAATTTAAACCCCAAGTGGAAGTAATGGGTTTGTATACGTTTTAACAATTCGTCTTATCTCTTAATTCTGATAAGGCAACATTTTCGTTTTTGCTTCTATTGGCTTTTAGTGTACATAATATAATGAAATTCGAATAGTCTACACGGACTTTTTCAATGTTTAATCGGCTAAAAATCTCTATTTTAAATATTTTTATATTAAGAACAAAAATAATTTTCCAAGAAATCTAATAATCTCGAAGCAACTCATGATACACTCCGACTTTGACCGCTCCCGAACTTTGACCCGAAAAATAATAAAGTTTCGTCCAGACCATTGGCAGATTTTATGCAAAAGAGAAACACATGTTGATCAACACTCTTTGCTTGAAATGAAAGAATATTATGTTTTATTAAAAAAAAATTTAATTGTACGGGGTGTCCCATAAGTCACGATGGGGTCTGGACTTTTATTTTTTATTTTATTATCTCCATTTTCTTTTATTTTAGAAATTGTAATAAATAGTTTGGAAAATTTACAATGGAAAAATTCAGTAATTTACAACGCTCCAAAATCGTTCAGCTTTACTTTAAAAATCATATTTCAATTGTTAGAACGCAGCAAGCATTTTTTCATAAATGGAGAACGATATCGGATCATGCTTGAGAATTTTGTATTATGACCTGAGGTGGAAAATATACCTGGAATGTGGTTTCGGCAAGATGGTGCGACTTGCCATACAGCTGAAGCCACAATGCAATTTTTAAGGACCATTTTTGGAGAACAAATAATTTCGGGAAGATGTGCAGTGGATTGGCCGCCGCGGTCTCCAGATCTCACGGCCCTTGACTTCTTTTTATGGGGATGCCTGAAACAGTGTTCGTGAATAAACCTCAGACAATTTCACAACTAAAGGAAAACATTCGTGCAGAAATTGGGGCACTAGAGCCACATACACTAACATCTGTTATGAATCATGCCATCGAAGAGCTCATCAGTGCGAAGTCGAAAACGGAAGACATTTAAAAGATGTTGTCTTTCATTCATAATGTAAAAAAATCTCCAAGATGTGTTCTTTTTTATAAGCCATAAATGAATAAAAAATGTTAAGAATCAAAGAAATATTAACTTACTAAAACTCCTTCACAACTTATGGGCCACCCTGTAGTAAATGTTCGAAATAGCCACCTTCATTTCGAAAAGTATTTCTTAGTATTCATACTCCTGAACTGCTGGATCGGTCCTGGAATTCAAGTCTTGCAATCTTGCTACTTCCGTTGCGTAATCAAGGTCCTTCTTCCGATCCTATACAACAAATTTATGTATGGTTAAATCAGGAGATATTGCAGGTCAGTGTATCGGACCATTTCTACCGGTTCAGCGATTGCCATACTTAGAATCTAACCAGCCATTGTTTTGTTGACCGTACTACGCTGGAGCACTATTCTGTTGATAAAAAACGGAAGCTAATCGTAGCAGTGGAATATCATCCAATCAGTCCAGTAGATCATTTGTTAAAAAATGTAATTGGAGCTATTTAGCCTAGGTTGAAGCCTAAAAGGTCCAATGAAATTGTCACAAAGCACACCTGCTCATAAATTTACACTAACTTCGTGCTGAAATGATGCTTCTCTTCTTTTGTGTGGATTGCTCTCAGTCCACGTATGTAGGTTGTGAAAGTTTGTGATACTGTTTCTGGTAAATTGGGACACATACGTCCAAAAAAATTTCACAAAATCTTATAATTGTAGCTCTAGCAGTAGCTCGCAAAACTCCATCACTTTGGACAAATCATTAAGTAGTGGCTCCTGCACTGAGGTGTGATTGTAGGGATGCAAGCGTTATTCCTTAAAAACAGTATAAACTTTATACTTTGAGATGAAACTGCAATGCCAAACGTCTGATACTCATTGATGAATCATTTCGAACTGCTTGTAGTATTCTTTCGCCGAGTTGGTCAGGGATTGCTGATATACAGGATTTGCTCTTCAAGTCCTAACATTACTTGTTTCTCGAATCCTTCTGTAAACATCCTTAAATACTACCCTAGTAAGTACCTGCCGATTAGAATATTTATGATGATATTCCAATTGTGCCGCACGTGCGGCACTACCTGGTTAAAAAAGAACCTGGTAAGTGTAAAATACTTAGACCTAAAAAGGTCCGTTGTGTTGCCACATGATCATCGAATCTGGTCCTACTCGTCCAGCCAGCTTCTACAGAAGTTGTTTGAGAAGAGGCCGAGTCTTTAAGCATGCCGGCCTATAAGACAGTGTTCGGTCAGTACACCGACTGTGGTGCTGATACTCGCCCTTTTGAACAAAATCAGCCTTTTAGAGTGTTTTAGATCCGGCTTCGGCCAGATCTGTCTCGCAGTATGACATTTAATACCCTCTGCCATCTTGAGTGGTTTTTCTCAATTGAGTCCAATCCCAGTAGCAGTTTACATGGCGGAAAGGTTTTTCTTTACCACCCTGTATCTCCGCAGATATTGAAAATCGACAAACCCTCTAGAAGATTCATTTAACCAAACACTCTTATGCTCTACTCCAGGGAACCAATTTTGCTTCTACTTATTTTTGTAGTGCAGAAAGAGAAAGGCTTGATATTTTCTTATTTCATGCTCAATTTAATCACATAATTTCGTTATCAAAGCAATGTAAGATTAATATACAGGCTCTGTACTTATGAAAAGGACATTGGGAGGATCGTGCAAAGAGTAACGAAGAATCGAATCGCAAGACCTGAAATGAGGGAGCTCCTTGTATCCAATAAGGCTCAAAGCCTGGAATCAACTTGTCTTTAACACGAAGATACGCCTGAAGGCGGGTACAGTTTTTGACGGGTTATTGGTGCGTCTCGCCGCTTGTAGAGGCTAGATAGAGCCGGTTTTGGATTAGTTTAATTTGTTTTTGAAGTTTTAGGCGCATCACACCTTCCCTCCAAAGGCTAATACAAGCCGACTTTATATTAAAGCACCACAATGAATAATAAAACGCAATTGAATTTATTACTAATTTGTTTCTACTTAAAGACTAAATAGTTGCTTATTTAAAATAAATTCTACTTGCATTAAGGTGCAATGTACTTTAATTGATTTTGTGAATCTTGCATTGAAGTCAATTATGACTAACCATGATATTCCATTCATGAAATTATTTCTATTATAATTTATTAGTAGCATTCATTCATTCACAATTATTGTTTTCGGTCATATCGAGTTTTCAACTGCATGTAATCCGGTATTTCTTATAAATGTAAATACAATATGAATATTATGAATTAAAGACCGAATAACTATCGCATTATACAACATGAATAACATAATGATAGACATATTTATGTATGCACTTATAATGATATGATATTGTATAAAATAGATGTACTTGTAAATATATACTTATAATGATGCGATATCATATTGTATATTATTATATTTTATGGGTATACTACAGTTAATCTACCATAAAAATGTATGGCATTTCGTTGTGCAATCTCTTTTGTGGTGGTCTCAGACGTAAATGATAAAAATAATTCATTGGTTTTAGTATATTAGTTTATTATATAAACAACATCGAGATAAGTTTGTGAATAATTACTATTTTCAAAATGTTACTTACTGTAAACAGTACGCAAGAGTGCGTAAAACTGATATGACATACTGCACACCTTAAATATATTCATATTGTTATCAATCTTAAAATAAGTGAAATCTCAATTCATGGCAAAGAACAAACATACCTTGTTGAAACTTCTTAAAGACACAGAATCAAAAGTCAATACTTTTAAGCAGGACTCCTTTTGAGACCTCATTATTAAAATCTGAAGTAGTTTCTTGTATTTGTTGTCAGCAACAATCCAGTTGTGTTCATAGGCTCCTTTACTGATATTAGCGCTCTAAAAATTTAATATTTCATCTTCAATGGTTACGAATTTTTAAATTTAAAAACGTCATACGGAATCGATTAAAATATTTCCAAAGCTGCAAATTAACAGAATTTGCATTAATGAAGCAAACAGGAAAAGGAAATATTTGAACATATCGAGGGCACTGGCACCAACTGTTGCTTGAAATCCCACTAAACAAATGATCAACGACGATGCCAAAAAATTGAACAGGATGGATGAGCTGAATATTGAATTTAAATCTTCACAAATCCTTAAAAAGAGACAAAAATTTTAAATATAATAAAATTAAAATAAAAATAAATTACTTTGTAATTCATAGATTACAAGATGAATCGAAAGTTAATTTATTGCTTTTTTTTAATTACAAATAAAGATTGTATTGTGTTCGACCTAAAATTAAAAAAAATTTGATGTCATCAAATTTTGTCCTTTTAGCAACAAAGTTGCAAAAACAATAGTCCGTCTGTCCACCAGTTAAGTACATCGCCCGTCGTACACAAACTGCTTTGGATTTACATATCTTGAAGATATTTTTTGTGAGCACTCTAAAATAATATGTGTCGGAACAGCAAGTTGTTCGCGTGGTATTGGTCAATGTGCTGGAAAAAATGCTACAAATTTCGGACAAGCTGTACTTGAAGATTTCGTTTCCCGATTTTCAAAGATAGACCCGGTGGGTTCTATTTTATATCTTGAGTACTGTAGACACTGGAATGGTGAAACTAAAAATTAGAAAATAGTTGACTTTTGCAGCTAAAACACTCATAAAGGGGCCCATAAACGGGCACGCATGCATGTCATTCCTCCATGAAGGTCTGAATCTTGAATATGTGGGTCTGCCATCATGCGGCATGATGGAAATTAAAAACTTTTGATTTTTGTGGGCGGAGCCAAAACGTATCGCGACATGCATGAATGACACGCATGCATGCCCGTCTATGGGGTCCTTAATACATTACAATTTTTACTATGTTATCCGTTTATAAATAAATAAATAAATATGCAAGTGAAAAATGGAAATTTGTTGGGTTTTTCAAATAAGAGGAGGATCCTGGGAACATATTGATTTTAATTCGACCTTTCGGAATCAATTGCTTAATATGAGACAAATATTGAATTTAATCTCAATTTATTTTTTTAATTTGTGTGTATACGTACTTTAAAAGAACTTGATGACGTCGCACCACGCTTATTAGAAATTCGAAATCAGCGACTCTGCCTCTTGGATTGTATTCCAGAATATCCTTTGTGATCACATCAAAATGCATGGCCAATTGTGTTATAATGCAGCACATTAGTAAATCTGCCGATATGGTAAGTGTAACAGCTACATAGCCAGCATAGATCTGATGGAGATACGTGCAAAAGTACACAATGTTCGAGGACATGTCGAACGGATACCAGGTAAAATATGGTAAGCGCTTGATGAAATCCTGATGAAGGAATACAGACTCAACCGCAGATTGACCAATAGCCGCCAGATTAAAAAGCCAGATGAGTGTCATATACACGACTGCAAATGTTATCATGGCAAAGGACATTCGGTGCTTGTAGAATACCACATGAGATCGATCTTGATCGCATTTCGACGCCGGAAACATTGTATTTAACTGCTCTTGAATATTGACAATGATTGATCTATTATTCAAGATAGCGGCCACTTTAAAGTCGGACATAAAACAAAAACCTAGGCATGGTGCTAATGCCGTGGCTTCTAGAAAACTCGAAAATTCACCGAATGTTTTAAATAAGTAAATCAATTCGGCCACAATAATAAGGTTCAAATTAGTAACGGCTATTGTATAAATGAAGGACATCCAATATGAGGTGGCTTCCGTTTTGCTTAGACGCCATTTGGATGGATTAATACCGACCGTTTTATATAGCGAATTTGGTATTGACATGAACTTTTCAAAACTTAACAATTCACCCGTATTTCGAATTACTGACATCGTTGGTTCGGAGTGAAAGGCTTTGATGAAACTCGCTGTGAAGTAAATTTGATAGATGTTTTATGTCGTAAGTGTATACATTAATTACATAGGCCAAGCTTCAATTAGGGTAAACATTTTATAAAAGATTTAATTACAGGGTTGAATGTACTATTAACTGATAATATGTTATGAAAACACACAATTATCTAATTAAATGTCTTCAGTTAGGCCATATACCATATTGTTCAGATAGAGCTATTAATAGTTGTATTATTAAAGGTAACAGTTAGATTCCACAACTAACTAACAGTTAGTAGATTTCAGAACTCTATAGGAGAAGTAAGTTGACTATGGGTCTATTGAATTGTACAGTAGTAGAGTGATATGAAAATGTGATGTGTGGAACAGCATCGTAACTTCAAAGATGGGAGCCCCACCGTGAAAGGTAAGAAGGGACGCACATATTTTTCGCGAGTGCTAGCCAGACTTGGTTGGTTGGTTGGTTTTCATGGTGGCCCGTCTACTAAAAACAGCGCCCAATTAGCACAGGAAGCGCCGTTTTGATACCACAACTCGTTTAACCTGGTCGTTGAGGGCTTATGAACTAGATATATAGTTTTACAGAGACATAGGGCTTGAATGGATTATCACATCCATCCGGAGCTGTTCAAGAATGTAATCAAATCTCCAATCTTGCTTTTCGAGATCTCATCAAGATTATTAAAGAAGGGTTTGACTAGTGCGCGAAGTCTGGCTCTAGCTAGAGCTGGACACTCGCAAAGCAGGTGGATAGCGGTTTCCTTCTTGTTTGTATCCCCACAGCTGCAACAATTGACGTTAAAGGGAATACCCAGTCTGGCCGCGAGGTCGCCGATCGGTCAGTGTCCCGTGCTAACTGGCGTGATTCTGGAGACGTCCACAGGGCTCCTTCTCAAGTGTTCATCTGTTCTCCTCCGGCAGTAGGATGGCCATATTTTCCTAGATATGACGCAGTTGGTCAATCCTCTCCATTTGGAGTTGGCGTTTGTGAGAAAGTGGGTGGATATTTGGCGTTTGACAGTCCCTAGTGGGATCTAAACTGATTCTAAGAGAGAGTCCTGAAGAGTAGAACCTTACCTAGCTAATTCGTCTGCTCGCTCGTTACCCTCTATCATGCTGTGTCCTGGGGCCCAAAGCAGAGTAACTTTGACTTGACTTTCTAAGTAGGCTAGCTCCTCTCGGCACTGTTCGACGAGTTTAGAGGAGGTGCAAGCCGAATCTAAGGCCTTGATTGCGGCTTGGCTGTCAGTGAGGATTACAACATTTCGCTTTAGCGTAGCGTCTTGCTGCAAAGTCCGACAGGCTTCCCGGATCCCCAATATCTCCGCTTAGAAAACGCTGGCGTAGTCCGGTAAGTGTGTGTCTGAGAAAACTCCCGCAGCGACTCCGCAGTTCATCTTTGAACCGTCAGTGTATATGACTGTGTCGAATTCGTGTATAACTGAACCATTCTTCCATTTCGCCCGGGTTGGAAAACCTACAGCGAAATCCTCCTTGAAGGTCAGTTTCAAGATAATGTAGTCGCACTTACTCAATACTCTGTAATGTAACAAATGTCTTTACACTGTCTGGAAATCAATAAATTTAATGGAAATAAAGTATATATGGTAAATAATTATTTGGGACCTTAGTAGCTTAGTGAGTAGTCATTCAACACTGGAATCATGGGTTTAAATACCACCAGGGGCTTAGCAGAGCGCTGTTATTGCCCAATGTCCTATAAAGTGTTAACAACTAAAGGAACTATATAGGAACCAAAGGAAAAATAAAGGCATTACGTTCGTCAGACGGAGAGAGTTACACATTTAATTTGAAAAATAGGCAGCCGATACATAGATGCGCCAGGACTCACTTAGACCATTCAGTTGTTCCATAGTGATACCACACCCGTGGAACTCTAATGAAGTCGCATATAGGAATTTCTCGTAACTCATCGCCTACAAGTGAATAACAGGTCGAACAAGCCGGTTACGTGTTTCAGTCCCCGAAACTCTAGAAAAAGTAGCTGCCTAACCTTTGTTCTAAACCTGCATCTGGCTACCTGAGCACACTCAAAAAGTAGTTGTCTAACGCTCTTTTCTTCGTCCTCGCTTCTGCAGAATACGTTGCGCGTTTCTCTTTATATTCAGGTGCTTCCTACACTCTCTCACTAGTTCACATTTGACTTGGTTGGAGTTTAGAGCTTCCATTACTGCCTGACTGTCTATAAATTATTATATGCGGTTCTTCAGGAAGATTTGCCGCGAAATTTAGTGTATCTACTGCACTGCTTACAGCGAAAAGCTCGGCTTGAAAAATACTGCGTTAGTTCGGCAAACGTAAGGATACTTGATCCACTAATCTCAGGATTATATAGCTAATTAGAACATATTTAAGTGCTAGGTTAGATCTAATTTTAAGCATAGTTCTAAGTTGTACTTATATGGTTTTTCACTTTGCTGTATCTTTAGTCTTATCTTACGACAAATACATAAAACATTAATTGAAATGGGTACATATACTCAATAGCTCTAAAGTAACTTCATTAGAAACTTACATTGAAATTTATACAGACTAGGCAAAATAAAGACGAATTTGAATTTGAATTTTTAATTAAGGATACTTGAATATTTATATCGACTGAGAAAATCCCTGCCCATGTTTTGGTATCCATTTTAGACCCGTTCGGGAATACGGAAACTTCAGGTTCCCTTAATGAAAATATTTTGCTATGCCCATAATCGGCAGACTTCCAGCAGCCACCACAATCTTTTAGTCCCATGGTGGATTTACACCGAATGTTTGCGGCGCGACTTTAACCCCACAAGCCCATCCCAAACCGGTTTATCGTCCGAAAAGTCGCGCTACACCGTGTTCGTTGTAAATCCAGCAGCTTTGACACCAACGTTTCTGATTTGAATGTTTGATTTGTATTGGTGGCAGCAGAAACAGCATGCTCTCCATTGCAACTGTGTCGTTGATTGTAAAGCACCTGCGAGGTGCCTAGGCAAACCACCATCTGCACTTTCGATAGACTATTCCTGTGTTCGTGTTTGTCCAGGGTCGTCCTCCATACCACTCCACCATAAAGAAGAATAGGCCTTCCAATAGTGGGTACATCCAGCGAACCATTGCAGGCTTTACTTTCCATGTTTTCTCAAAGACCTTCTAGCAGGTGTAGAAGGCGATTGTTTGTTGCTTTATTGACGCGTTCATCAAGGTTTCCTTTCAGTAAAGCTCAAAAATAATAAAGTAAAATAAAGAAAATTTAATAGTTTTAAATTTTGATAGCATTTATTTGCAGAATACATAAACATTTCTAATAAATTAAATAAATTAGTATAACATTTTTTAATCTTAGCATAAAAAGTGTATTAGAATAAACATAACGCGGTCACGATAGGTCGCAGCCAATCATATGATAAGGTAGAAGAAATGCTGAATTCCGATTTATATATTAATTGTGGATAAATCAAAAGAATGAGAAGTGATCCTAATCGTAAAGTGATCCTTTCTTTATAACACTATTCATTGTATGGTGGCTACTTGATGGATGGTAATCTCCACAAAAAACTAAATTTCGGATCACTACGGGTACGTATCGTGTTTTGAAGTTATTATGCACAAAGTTCGAACAAATTTTTTAAGAAGCTACAGAAGTTTTAGGAGTTTTGACGAACGAATCCCCTATCTCGAAGGATCTTAGTGTAGTTTATACTTCAAAGAGTATCTTGAGTTTACCTATATTGGAGTTACGAGTACACGCTAGATTTGAGCTTCCTGAAGGAGTCACTCACTAATAGAGTTCATTCATTTTTTGCTTTGGGTTTAACAATAATTTGCGTAAAATTTAGACTTCTTTTTTTAATCGCGTTTTTCAGTTATTGTGAGTTCCAGAAGTTTAAAACGTGATGTTTTAAGTACTTTTATATGGCGACTACACGAAGGAATCACTTCATTTAAAGTTTGTTCTTGCTGTTTTAACAAGTTATAGTGGGTTCCGTCAGATAAATGCGGTTGTTTATGATGGACTTTTACATAGCGGTTATACGAAGATTTTTTAGTGCTATTTGGGTATGATATGATCTACCAGAACAGCAAAGTGGTTGGTTGCTTCTAACAAATCAACTACGGTCTGGAATCTCTGATGGTGTTTGTGAATCTGATAAGAATGTGTCTGCCTTGATTTTCTTCATATTCAGAATTTTAGTTGCAACTATTGGATAATTAATGTACACAAAATCGCATATTAGCCTGAAGCGTTCAGAAGTTATCAACATTATTCCTAAGCACATGTTTTAAGGACTTTTTTATGGGATATTCTCGATGGAGTTGAAGGATGTTACTGACTACTGATCTCAGTAGTGTTCTTAACTTAAAACTAATTCCTGTAAAGTTTTGACTTCTAGCATTAAAGGCGTTCTTGGCGGTTACACGAATGAATTGTTCGATGTGTACAAAATTTCAAATTTCTAACTTCAAACATTCGACCAAAATCGTAAATACGCGTTTTAAGGGCTTTTGTATGGCAGGTACCCGAAGAAGTGGAACAAACAAAAACAAACATTAACAAACTTGGTTTTACTTTTTCTATTTTACAGGTGGTGACAAAATTTCAACTTCCTAACTCAACGCATTCGTATGCTATCGTGCGAACGGACGAATGGACAGCAATTGAACAGAAAATAATTTATAGCATTTTTTCGTCCGAGGCTCTATTTTACGCGTTACAAAATTTTTGGTCTCGATTAACACGTTCGTGCCAAGCTTTTTGCCAAAAATTTTGACAAGAATATATGAAGGGGTCAATATTTTCGGTAAACGCGGGCCAGCGTCGCTGGGACTGAACGTGTTCTATAATTTCATCTAAATTTTAAAAGT